>CM074726.1:157029997-158229997 GCA_037306005.1 Rhinophrynus dorsalis | reverse complement strand
AATTTAAATAATATATTTGAAGAATCCTCCATTTGCAGCAAATATAAAAAATGCTTATAGTTTTGTAGAGGTTAAAAAAATAAACTATTTGCCACAAATCCTATCTCTCAAACCGCAACTCCCTGGATAACCCTCATGTTGCTGATCACAAACAATACACACAAACCATGCTCATAAAGGTGTTGTATGTTAAACATCATAACTGCTCCTACACAATGTCACCCATGTACCCACAGGGAAACCAGCACATAACCCCTTGAGTGCTAGAGGGATTATCAATGTATCGCTCAACAATGCTTTGGAAACCCCTCTGGTACTCAAAGGGTTAACCAGACAACAAACACAAGTCGATAGGCTAACGATCACATGCTACACAGGGGACATTCACTAAGCGGTGAAAAAGATGATGGAGAGAAATTAACACTTACATACCCTCACTTCACCAATCCCAGTGTTAGTCTATGGAGGATATTCAATAACATGAATCAAGTTGCTAAGGTCCCATTGTATAGACTCCATAGAAAACATTGCAAATGGGGAAATGAGATCACTGGAGAAGTCATCATCATGTTCATTTCATCAGGTCTTCATCACCTCTCACTGAATCTCAAAAAGGATGGATCAGGTCACACATCACAGTGCCACTGAGAATAACTGGCTGTATGTGCAACACACAGGCCTAAAATAAATACCCGGAAATAAAGGAGAAAAAAGTATGCATTGGTGTTGTGTATGCATTCATTTACTTTAACTTGAAATTACATATATCTCACATTTGATTCCCACATGGATCCTCAGGAGTGGTGATGCCATGGATGGATGGTACACCAGCCAATATTTGCAGGATACACATGGGAACCAAATATGAACCATTGTAGTTTGGTCACTAATAGGCCATGAATGATGGATATCTCTGATTGAGTACAGCTGCCTCACTCAGAAGGATGGATGTGCTCATCCAGAAGAACAACAGGCCTCAATCAAAGATATCCTTCACTACTGGCTTGATTGTTGCCCTTCAGGTTTGAACTGGAACAGACATCATGGACAGGATCCTGTCAAGTTCATCAATCTCTGATTGCCGGGGTGGTATCCCATGTCTCAGTATGCAATGCATAGGCTATCATCATGACAACCAGAGAGTCACATGTAAACTACTTCAAATCTTGCACTGTACAGGATAAACTAATAAGATAGTGATGAACAACAGTTGAATCTTACTGCAGATCAGTTTTAAAAAGATATGTACACGGAAAGAAGAATGGTCTGATATCCATGTGGATATGTACCTTTCAAATGGGTACAGATATATCCATACAAGATATGAACCTAGACTTCAGTTCAGTACATGTGATTGCCTTACTGGCTACATATGTGCACTCATCAAAACCTAATTTTTATTGAGATCATAAATAAACACATACCTAGTATATCCCACCTTACTTTGATGGGATATACGAGGTATGTTTTTATTTATGATATCAATAAAAGTTAGTTTGTGATAAGTGCACATATGCAGCCAGTAAGGCAATCACATGTACTGAACTGAACTCTGGGTTCATATCTTGTATGGATATATTTGTACCCATTTGAAAGGTACATATCAACATGGAAATCAGACCATTCTTCTTTCCATGTACATTGTACGGGATAGCAATGGTTAATTTCACCTTGATGTAATATTGTAGGCATTGTAAAAAGATGTGGATCGATGTTAGTCCTATCCCTCCTACCCTCATGGTTAGACAGACATTGCTCTATGTTATAGATGGAGATTTCACTCATTTGAGCACACGGAGGCTCTTCAGCAGAGCTAAAATTGCCCCAGTTAGAGATAAATACTTCATTGGAATGGTCTACAAAGTGTGCCTGTTTTGCAAACCCACTCTGTGGACCATTCCAATTAAGTATTTATCTGTAAATGGAGCAATTTTGGCTCTGCTGAAGAGCCTCCGTGTGGATAAATGACTGAAATCTCCAGTTGTCACATAGAGCATTATCTGTCTAACCATGAGGGTTGGAGGCATAAGACTAACATCGATCTTTTTACAATGCCTACAATATTACATCAAGGTGAAATTAACCATTGCTATCCCATTAATACTTTCATTGCTATGTTTACTAATCACAACATATAATTTCTCCACACAGCTTATGGGCCTCCAGCACAGTGGGAGCCCGTGGAAGAGGTAGAATCAGTACTCAGTGAGGAGTAAACAGAGGAGGGGACCAGCCGGTGGTCACCGTACACACCATCCACACCTCCACCAACACTGACTGCTCCACCACAGGCTGCTCCACCACAGTCTGCTCCACCACAGGCTGCACCACCACAATCTGCTCCACCACTGTCTGCTCCACCACAGGCTGCTTCTCCACAGGCTGCTCCACCCCATTACAGTGCCTGTGTCAGAGTACCCTTGCGGCGGCTGCCGAGCCGACCTCATTACATGCCCAGCGGCTCCAGCTGCATCCTTCTTGGCACTCTGCCACTTGCTCTCAGTCGTGTCCTGGCCGCGTCCAGTGTCTGCCACCTCCTGGGTCCATGCGCGGTTCCAGCCACTTCTGCATTCGGCATTCCGGCATGGCCGGTGACGTTATCTATGGGACACGTCCAAGGGTATGGACGTGCTCTCCATTTAAAGTGACAGCTACCTGTTGGTTACTCCTCCTCCTTCTATAACCATACTATTTATACTGCCTGGACACAGGGCCCAGTGGCCCTTTCATTGGTGTCCAGTGCAGTTCTATACTTTTGGTGTTCCGTGCATTATCTGGCTTGTCTGACTACCCGACCTGGTGCTGACCTGTTGCTCTGTCTGACTATCCGCTCCGTTTATGACCTTTGGCTTAGTTGGATAACCATTCTGGTGCAGACCTGTGCTCTGGCTGACTACCCGTTCCGTGTTTGACTCCTGGCATGTCTGACTACCCGTTCTGGTGCTGACCTGGGCCTCTGTCCACTGCGTATCCAGCATACCAACGCTTCAGTGGACATTTTATTTGGTGCAAACCTGTGGCTCTGGCTGACTACCAGCTCCATGTATGACCCCTGGCTTCTACCACCCATTCTGGCGCTGACCTGTGTCTCTATCTGACTATCCTCTAGTGTGGCCTTCCATGAAGTTAGATATCCAATCTGGTGCAGGCCTGTGGCTCTGGCAGACTTGCTCCTGGTTGCCTTCCTATTTGTCTGGCTTCTCCCAGGTGTGGAACTGTGGCATTGCAGACTACTCCTTGTCCCCCCGCTGGGAACTATCTCCAGAGATTCACACAGAAACAGTCTTCTATTCCTGGTTGATGTTGCTTGCTCCGTTGTGTGCTTCTCTTTTATACCATCGATTGTGATATTTCTGTTTCTTTGTTGCTGCCTACTAAAGTTGGGGTTACCGTGTAGTACTTGTCCTGAGTTTTCTTGCCTACCGTGACAGCCTGGATGTAACAGGAGGAGAGGTGGATGCATCCCACCACCTTCAGGAGATACTACCCTCCAGCACCAGCACCACCACCACCAGGGAGGCAATGGCTTCCAGGGACAGTGGCCACCCATCATTATGGCACATATGGAGAGCAGATGGACCTACCCTCATGGATGGCTCCCCAACATGGCCCCAGGTATGATCCCAGGTGGGGGCCAAGCACTTACCACTGGTCAAGGTATGACCCTTGGCCACTGTACTACCAACACCTGGACCTGATTGGGGAGCCCCAGCACCCTCTACTGAGGGAAGACATTACTCCACCACTTCCACCAGCACAAACATCATTGGGCATCTCGGAGTCCCTAGATGTGGTGGGCATATACCCGTCATCTGCATCAGCCACTCCATCAGCTACCACAGCAGCAGCAGCCACAGACTCAGCAGCAGCAGCAGTCACAGCAGCAGAGGACTCAGCAGAGGCAGCAGCAACATTTATTCATACAGACACAGATTGAATAGTAATGGTCCTCCTTTAGTGTATCTCAAACTACATTAAAACATACATGTGTTTTCTGGGTATATTGCCAATATATGCATTGAACACTTGTACGAGCACATAAAAGGTACATTTAAACTAAATATGAATACTTTAGAAACACTACTGACCTGCTCATGTGTTGTCCACAAAGTTTGTTAGCTCTGTAGATGAACATTCTTACTGTACAGGTGTGAAACCTGGATGTTAGTACACACAAACATTTTTGTCTTGTGTGGATATGTGAATGTTCCTGTAGAGGTTTCTGTGAACATCAGGTCAAACATTGCATCGCCAACACAATTACATGAAACATCAGGAAGTGAGCTTCATGGAAGTGTTGTCAGGGCTTCAGTCCAGTCACATGGAAACTGTTCTGTTCATTGATGGATCGTGCTATGGATGCCTGTGGGACAGGAGGACAGGATTTGGAGCAGCACTCTCGAACTGATCATCATGCAACAACTTTAACTTCATAATCCCCTTAATCTTTTCCGTTACAGGTGAGTACACAAACCATTGCTTCGTAATGTGTTGTGTACTAGTCTGTAACCCATTATGTAGGGAACTAAGGCAATGTGAACCAGCCCTAGAGATATGTGCCCCTGACATGAATACACACATCAACAAGTATGTTCTGAGAGCTCCATGAAACAAATGAATTTAGGCTGCCACTTTCAGTGTGACAGTGGCAGCCCGATTTTATTTGTTTCATGGAACTATTAGGACATATTTGTTGATGTGTGTATTTCTATCAGGGGCACATATCACTGCACACAAACACACAGGTCAGCACGGTGTCCCTGGAGATCTAAGCCATGTTTCATGACCTCTATGTTGTATAACAATACCATCCCTCTGCTGCTCTTCTCAGCTCCATCAAAGTACAGGTTCCATGTTGACTCCAATGGCCCTTTAACCCCTGATGTGACAGGTCTTATCCAGTGCATTGCATTGGATAACACTCTTTTGCTACCAGGGTACCATGGTTGCTATGGCTATGATCATGGCAAATCACGTTAGTTGCTGTCAATCAAGGCCTCGAAGATGCTGAACATGGGTTATGTGTTGTACCTTGGTTCTCCTGGGGGTATGCATAATATCCTTGAGGTAGCAATGTCAATATGGAGAAGGGAATGGAAGATGGTTTTGGAATCACCAGACACAATATGCCACATCAGTGGTATGGATGATGTTTAGGGCCAGTCTGCTGCCAGTGCAGTGCCGTGTCATTGATCCTGTGGGGTGAAACAGATCATCATGTGCGGTGTGGTTAGTGTGTTGGCACCAGTTCACAGGACTGATGGAGGACTTGCATGGATTGTGTGAATGCTTGTCTCATACTCACATCTGAAGTGGTCCCTGATGAGCCTGTCTCTCATCTGCGCCCCTCTCAGGGTCTTCTCACCATGGCCAATGTCCACGAGCACTTCAGGTATGGGGGGGGGGCTGGATATCATCCACCAGCCTAGTGTCCACTGCGATGTTGTGCAGTATTGTACATGCCATTATGATATCACACTCTTTTCCTGGGGCATACAGCAATGCTCCCCCAGAGTGGTCTAGACATCTGAATTGTGATTTTAGGAGTCCAAAAGTCCGCTCAATGGCATTCCGAGTTTTGCCATGAGCCTGATTATAGCACTCATGGGCATCCGTTTGGGGATTTGCGACTGGGGTCAGTAACCAGGATTTGCAGCCATAGCCAGCATCACCTGTGGAAACTGAGTGACATGGTGAGACAGGGAGCACATGTTGTGTGAATGATGTTTTATGAGGTGAACATACTAGCTGTGAGTGGAGAGCATGCTGAGCAGTGTTGTGTGTACATCTGTGGATATGGTGTTATTTAGTATTGTTAACTCACCCAGAAGCCATCCCCCTGTATAAGTTCCATTCTCGAAGTCTCTGTGTACTGAGGAGTTTTGGAGAATGTACGTATCATGAGAGCTGCCAGGATACTTTGCACAGACATTCATAATCCTTATGTTGCTGTCACACACCATCTGCATGTTCATGGAGTGGAAGTTCTTCCTGTTGATGAATACATGTGCGTCACGTGCTGGGGCTTTGATACGGACATGGGTGCAATCTATTGCACCCATGACCCTGGGCATTCCTCCTTTTGCATAAAAGCCCTGCTTCAGATGTGTCTACTCCTTGTCGGTGGTGGGGAAATGTATATAGGTACTGGCCTTGCTTTTGAGGGCTGGCAAGACCTGGGCCAGCACCCTGGAGAATGTGGCCTGTGACATGCCAGATGCGTAACCTTCAGTCGACTGGAAGGCGCCACTTTCCATTAAGTGTATGGCACACAAGAGTTTTTTCAAGCCAGGCAGGACATGGTTGTGGATGTAAATCGTATCAACTTCATTCTTGATGACCTCATACAAGGCAATGATGCTGTGCGGCCTCAACCTGTAGCGATCAATCACCTCGTCATCAGTCATTCCAAAGAGAGTAGCCCTTGGACGGTATACCCTGGGCCTTGGTGGTCATCTATACATCCTCCGCTGCTGCAGGGATCCCTGTGGCAGCTGGGGAGCATCCTGTTGCTGGGGAGCATCCTGTTGCTGCAGTTGTGCATCTGCAGGCAGGTGCTGCCCTCCAGGTGGGGATGGGCTCTTGTATGGCTCTTGAGCCTGAGCCTCCTCACTTGCAACAGGTGAAGGCTGTTGATCAGGTGTGCCTGGGGCTTGCTGATGTTCCATAGCTCTCACCCTTGGACGCCTTCTCCGCAGTCTTTGCATCAATAAGTAACCCAACATACTTATTGTTCTCTCTATCTCTCTCTCTCACTCTCTATCTCTCTCCCTGAGTGGAAAACAAGCCACAAGTGAGTGTGGTGAGCTGTCCCTTTAAGTGCTTGGTAGGGCGTTGTGTAGGTGTGGTGATGAGGTGAGTGATGACCAATGGGAAGGTTTTTCTTGTCCAGGTAAGTGTTTGCTGGTGTGTTTGTGTTTTAAAATGTGGTGTGTTCTGATTGCTGTGTCTCTGTCAGTTGCGGGTGTGAAGTTGTGGGGTGCAGGTTGTGTCTGGATCATCTGGTGATGTTGCACAGGGGAGCTTGTTTTGTATTGGCAGGTGTCCGTGTTGTGTGCTAACCCCCAATGTTATGTGCCATGTTGTGTTAGTGTTCTTTTGGAAGGCCTTGTCCCTGTGGTGTTGCTTGGTTGTTGTGTTGTGTACGAGAGTGATTTGTGTTGCATGGGCATGTTTTTTGTGTTATTTTGGCATTGCACGGGTTAATTCTTCCATTTATATGCTTGTGCAGTAAGCAGTTTGTCTGTTTTCCTATGTAACGTTTTTTTTTTTTTTTACCATTAAGTGTCTAACGGCTAAGAAAACTGGGTCTTAACTTTTTCCCATTAACTGTATCTTTTTTCAGCCATTAGCAGTACTGCACTCCTTTAAATGGCTCTGGGGAGTCTTGTTCCATGAGTCTCAATGCACGTAAGTCTATCGGCCATAAAGATTATCAAACTGCCGTTAGCTGTTCTTAAGACGGACCTTTAAATGGCTTACTGCACATTAAAATCTACCCTATAGTCTCCAGGACATACTTGGAAATGAATTAACTTTCAGGGTTTTCTTTCTGTTAAACACCTTTTAATGAAAAATAAATCTATCTCTACTTCCTATCTATCTGTCTATCTATCTCATATCTACCTATCTACCTATCTATCTATCTATCTATCTATCTATCTATCTATCTATCTATCTATCTCATATAAGATGAATACTGACTAATTTATTCTTTCTTAATATGCTCTTTATGTGAACATTTTTATATCACAGCTGCAAAATGAACATTTCTGAGATGTGCAGGAAAAATGTTGCCGTATTAATGAATGTAGTTGTCAGTGTGTAACACTATGATCCTTATGTATAAAAACAGTTGAGTATTTTTGGGGCAAACCGCATAGATCATGTAAAAGTGCCTTTGATTTAAATGGGATATTTAACCCCTGCTGGAGAGGTCTCATTGCATTGTAAAGGAGATTTGTGGAAACGCTTTGTCCCCAGTTTTGCAGGTGGTTTGCCCCTGAATTACTCCACTTTGTCATCATACGTATGGCCCATAGTGTGCGATATTCCCAGATATAATCAATAATACATTCAATAAACTCATTTTCTTTATTTGCCTGTTCACGTCTTGGAAATAAGTCAAACAAAATGTAACATGGAGGATAATGCAAAAAGGATCATTGCTTTAACTTTTTAAGAGCCGGAAAAGTATCCAGTGCATTGCGTCTCAATGTATTAGTTACCTCTCTGGAACTCAAAGGGTTAAACATGGCTTTGAAACTATTGAATGCTAGAGATGTCTCCAACAAGTTGCTTTGGCGCGTGTTGGAGACCTGTCTAGCATTCAAGGGGTTAAAAGCCACATTTAAATAAAAGGGTGTTTGGGGATGCTTTGTTTGTCCCCGTATGGTGCAGCTGGTTCGCTCCTGGCTAACTCCACTTTTCTTAGTAAATGAACCTCACCGTGTTGTGAAGAAATTCACTTGTTAACCCTTTGCGTGCCAGAGATGTACCCAATGCATTGCGCTGCAATGCGTTGGGTACCTCTCTGGCACGCAAAAGGTTAAACATCAGCACTGTACAAGAATACACAATCACGTCTTCACGGAAAATAACCCTCTCACCTTTACACTGAGTTTTGTTTTCCAAAGCAGACTTCAATACCTCGCATTAATATTCAGTAAGACTGGGGATCTGTCTTCACGTCAAATAGGTGTTTGTTAGGGCTGAGATCATGGGGATGAATGGAGAGAAGACAAGAGAGACGTTAAGGGGATATGATGAGAGAAGTCATGGGTGGCGTTGGCTGGGAGCTTCAGAGCAGGACTTCAGTACAAGAACAGGTCAGGAGGGCAGCTGACATTGAGATAAGAGAGTGGGGAAGAGTTAGCAGGGAGACAAGGATATGTAGGATCAGGTGTTGCTGGGTACTATCTGAAAGGGCAAAAGATACAGGTCTTGTTGATACTTAGGTGTGCATAATGATGCTAATTTCCCTATGAGTAGTGGTGCAGTTGGGCTGCACAGTGTATTGATAGTGCATTAGGATGTCCGTCTGTGAACTCAGTGAGTCACGTGTGTAGGATGGGTCAGGAGAGCGGTCATACAGGTGGAGGTAGAGAGCTTTAGGAGAGATGCTGAGGACTAACACAAGGACAGTGGAAGGTTAGAGTGACATCTGTTGAGATAATAGATTTGAGAAGAGGTGGCACAGAGGCTTCTTATGGTAGAAGGTAAATGTATATTGGGCCAAAAGAGATGTCTTGCATGTGGTGGTAGAGAGCTGTAGGAGAGCTGTTGAGGACAAATACAAAGACAGTGAAAGTTTAGGATGGAAGCTGATAAGAAGACAATAGATTCAAGATGAGTTGGCAGGGACAATGGTTATGGTAGAGAGGTCTTGCAGGTGGTGGTGGTAGAGAGTTTGAAGAGAAGTGTACAGGCGTTAAATAGACATGTTTTAAACAACCTGAGGATGAGATGTGACAGTGAATAGAAGAGGAACAGGTTACTGCCTTTAGGATGAGTGAGGCGGAAGAATTCAGGAATTGGTGGAGATGTTTATTCAGAGGTTCAGTGAGGTCAGGAAGGGGGATACATAAACAACTGAATGAATACAGAATATTAGGAGAAGCAGTTGGTGAAAGAAGCCTGTATGCCTTGAGGACAGGGATAATTTATAGATGACTGATGATTCTTAAGAGACTTTGTCCCTACAGAACAAAGGAGATAATGAACAGAAGCATGTTTTTGTCTGATAATTAATGACTACATTATACTTTCCCACATGAACCTGTCTCAGCGGGGAGGATGGTTCAGTTAGAAAACTAGTTCTGTCATTGTGAGGCCTAGTTCACATAAAGCAGGATGCTTCTCAGTGACTGGAGACTTTTTCAGCAGTCAAAGGGTTAACAACCCCATTTATATCAACATGAAATGTTAACTCCCTATGGTGAAGTTGGTTTGCCTCAGAATTGGTTCAGGTCTGTGCATTCATGTCTGAACCACTCAAATTTGGATCGGTGTGAGTGAAGCTTGCTACATTGTATAGGACCCGAAGCATCAAGAGAGGGAAACCTGCTCTGGTATGAACTTGCTGCAGTAATGGTAAACGTTGGTGTATACTAACGATACTCGTGCAGGAAGGGTGTAATTGGAGCAGAGATCCTTGTTTACTCTGATGTTTGGTGATCTGGTGGATGTGGAAAGCGGACGCATACTGTAGCATTATTTCTGTTGGGGTGTGGATTGTGTGTGGATTGAAACGGATTATTTAAAGAAGGTTATTTTGGGGGTGAATTTTAGGATTTTATTGTTTTTTGAGTATACATTGGATGTATCTACTTCACCATCACATATGAGAGATTTGTTGAAGTACGATTAAGAGCCTATAACCTTAAAATAATTTTTCCCATATGTAAAGGGTATTAAGTTCAACCTTTGCCTCATTTGCCAGTGACTGAGAATTATATAGATTTCCTGCTACCTTCCTGATCTGCCTACTAATAAACAGTATATATCTGTATGTTCCCTTTGGAAAGAAATGTATCTAATATTCTCTTGAAAGTATCCATTGTGTCTGCCATAACCACCTCCTTGGGCAAAGAATTCCATAATTTATCAGACCTCACTGTAAAAAAACCCTTCATCTGCTGAAGTCTAAACCTCCTTTCCTCTAATCTCAAGGGGTGTCCCTGGTCATCTGATCAGGCCTTGGAATAAATAGCTCACCACAGAGATCCTTGTATTGACCTCTCAAATATTTGTACAGTGTGATAAGGTCTCCTCTTAGTCGTATTTTCTCTTGAGTAAATAAATCAAGTTTGTCTAGTCATTCCTCATACGTCAAGTTGTCCATTCCCTTAGTTAATTTTGTTGCTCTTCGCTGTAGCCTCTCTAGTTCTAGTATATCCTTTTTCAGAATCGGTGCCCAAAACTGCACTGCATACTCAAGGTGAGGTCTTACCAATGATTTGTACAATGGTAAAATAATGTTATCCACTCTTGCTTCAATACCTCTTTTTATGCAAGACAGGATTTTGTTTGCCTTTGCTACTGCTGTTTGACACTGGTCACTGTTTCCAAGTTTGTAGTTGACAAGGATTCTCGGGTCTTTCTCTAGCAACGAGTCCCCTAAAATGATTCCAGTAAGTTCATAAGTAGCCTTGGGATCAGGGCCGGATTTACATCTCAGGAGCCTGTAGGCACAGAAATCTGAAGCGCCCCTTCCCCATTGGCCATCTCCACTGGACACCTCCACAGTGCTCCAAATCTCCACATTACACACCATATCCATATTGCCCTCACATTGCCCCCCATCAGCTCCATATTGCCTCCATATTGCCCCCATCATCTCCAACTTGCCCCCATCAGCTGGAACTTGCCCTCACATTGCCTCCATCATCTCCACATTGCCCCCATCATCTCCATATTGCCCCCATCAACTCCCACTTGCCCTCACATTGCCCCCATCAGCTCCAACGTGCCCTCACATTGCCCCCATCAGCTCCAACTTACCCCCATCAGCTCCAACTTGCCCTCACATTGCCCCCATCAGCTCCAAGTTGCTTCCATCAGCTCCAACTTGCCCCCATCAGCTCCAACTTGCCTCCATCAGCTCCAATTAGCCCTCACATTGCCCCCATCATCACCACATTGCCCCCACTTTGCCCCAGTATCTGTTTCCTACCTCATTGGTGGTCCAGCGGCAGGAGTGGTGTGTGCCTCCTTCTGCACAGACCTGTAGCTGCTGTTGCTCCCGAGCGGTCTTCTCTTTAGGAATGCAGAGCATTGCTAAAGAGCCGATGAGGGAGCAACAGCAGGACCTCACCGTGAGCGACAGGCGGGTAGGGTTACTGTTGCCACAGTGCTGTGGATGAAAATAATAAAAAAAAAATGATTCCAATGACAGGTTCCCCTCTGTGGGGTGTGCCTGTAGGCAGATGCCTACTCTGCCTTATGGCTAATCCGGTCCTGTTTGGGATTATTTCCTCCCAAATGCATGACTTTACACTTCCCCACATGTTGCATTTCTTAAGGTGACTGGTGTTACTGTGTCTTCAGTTCAGTGTTACTTTCCAGGTGCTGCATGTGCCCAGGATCCTGGATACTGATGTTCACACACTCTCATTTTCTAGATGGGGACTTTCGAGAGGTGTGTCAGGGAGCACATCTGGAGGGTGTGTATTGCCCCGGCTTACTTTGGGGATCTGGAAGGGAGATGTCTCTTGTTGAGTAGAGATTGAGAATGCAGTATTACAGGCCACTAGGCACTTTACAATGCAGTTTGGGAAGAATGGGAGGCACTTGATCTGCTGTCTGGCAGCTTAGAGACTGAGGCTGGGAGGTTTGATGGGCTGTTATGGTTGGTGTGTTGGATCGCACTGTAACCCTGTGCACAGGTCTGTCCCTGCCTCTGCCACCTCACCACTTACTGCCTCTACATGCCACCGAAGGTAATGCTTTGCTCACTTAGCCATTTGACTGCCAGAGGGTTAAGCAATAAGTTGCGAAGCAATGCATTGTGTATCCTTGTGCTACGGAAACAGTTAAGTCATTAAAATCTCTATAAACTGCCAGTAAAGTGTGTGTTTTGTGTTATGGTTTTAGATATATTCAGGTGGAAATGTGAACAGGTCTAATACAGTGATATATGGAATCAATCAATATTGGTGGTGATTATATACCGGGGGGTGGTGGTGGGGATGGAAACACATCTTCCAGGTTTCCAGCCTCCTTTAACCACTTGTTTGTATAATTCTGATACAGTCGTCCTTGAAAAATAACTGTGGCTTGGGATCTGCCAGCTGGGTGCAGCACATAACATCAGTTCTTTAACACCTTGGTTTTCCTACAGAATAATAAGGCAGCATGCCAACTGCTTGGCAACTTTGCCATTCAACATATTTACGTTTTGACTCCTCAAGAACTCAAATAGTGTGGGTAAATGCAGTACATGGCAGAAAAACTGTCTAAATGTATTGTTTTTACAACATGACTTGTGGAGGTGGTGTGGGGTTGCAGAGGTATGTGTGAGCAATCTATGACTTTTGTCATCTCCTACAACTAACTCAGAGTCATACTCCTCTGCAGCAGGAGCCAATAGTGTTATTTAAAATGATGGAAATCTTGGCACACTGTCTGATAGATCAACATCACTTCTATAATGTGCTCAAGGGCCCATAGGAACATTTAAGAGTGCTTCTGCTACTGGGAGAACAACAAGGGACACCCCCTGTGTGTATCAAACTTATTTATGTATGGCCACCACTGCATCCTATTGTGCATACTCACAATGAACCTGTGTCAGTAGCGACTTATACCGAAACTGCTGGAGAAATTATAACTGCCTCCAGGCACCATATACACCTTTGCATTGAACCAAATGTTGGCGGCTGCTCCCTCGTATAACACGCTCTCCCTCAGCAGCAAATTGTAGATAAAAGTAAACAAAAGAACAAAACAGGGGAGCGAAAAGTGAATTACTTTCCTTCAGATAGATACAAGTGTATTAATTAGCAATTGCGCTCATGTTTAGAAGTGGTCAGGACTCTGATGCCAAGGTCAGCTGACAGCAAGGCATACAGAGAAATTTACTCGTCTCTGTTCAGGTCTCTCCCTTATTCTTGGAAGTATTAGAGATCTTCAAATAGATATATCAGACGGAAACTTATACTGGTATAAAATTCATTAAAAAACAGTATAATAAAAATAAAATAACAGGCTATAAATGCTAACGCATTTCACAGCTGGGGGGCCACTTTTTCAAAGCTGAACAAGCCTAATCTAGCATAAAAATATACAGGAAAGAAAACCGCCTGAAAAGAAACTTGTTTAAATACCTCCATAGTAACTCCCGAATGTAAACAGCTGTTGCTTGATCCTTTCAAATGGTCCAGTCAGCCTCCTTATTACAAGTCACCTGATCGCTCTATTATACTGTTTTTTTAAATACATTTTATATCAGTATAAGTCTCTGCCTGATATATCTATCTGAAGACCTCTAATACTTCCAAGAACAACGGAGAGACCTGAACGGAGACTGGTAAAGTTCTCCGTATGCCTTGCTGTTAGCTGACTTTGGCATCAGAGTCCTGACCACTTCTAAACGTGAGTGCAATCGCTAATTAATACAATTGCATGTATCTGAAGGAACGTACTTCACTATTGGCGCCCCTGTTTTGTTCTTTTGTTTCCTTTTATCTGCTACTGCTAGCTGTGGAACCTCTGACATATTGATGGTGTATTTCCCAATCAGACCTGCGGTTGTTCTTCAGGTGGGATCTCAATGGGAAGATGCCAAGGTGTGAGCCTGCTTTCCCTATACTCACATGATTCTTACACAGACAACAGATGGCAATATGTTTAGCTTCTAGATCATGAGTGAAGTATCTCCACACAGTAGACTTCATAGACTGAGGGCTTCCTGAGGGGCTACTACTGGGGCTATACATTACTATAATTGTACTACTAGGTGTCAAAGGTTCTGCTCTTCCAACAGTAGCAGAGCAACTCATGATAGCTAGGGTTGTGAATGTTGATGACGTGTTGCTGCAAGTTACTCAACATTATTGTGTGTGTGTGGCTGGGAGGGGGCTGGACCTGGAGTTGGTAATGATGCTGATGATGACTGATAGGATGATTGTGTATTTTTTGGTATCTTTATTTGTCCAGAGTCAGACTTTCCATTTGATTTCTAAAACAGTGTTCCTTTTCCATGGTGGAAGACTGAGCTTTTGCCTTTAAAGGCAAAAGTATTTCTCTTTTTTCATAAACATGCATGAAACAATTAGTTTAAGATGCAGCTATGGGAGCCCTCATGGCTGTACCTGCTTTTTGAATGTAAAATATATCCAAATTGCAGGTAAGAGCAATTTCTAAAATTTGATGGCCCATTTTAATGTCTTGGTTTCTCAATTAGTGTTTCCATTGCTGACATAAGTTCATCATGAGGGATAATTGTATAAAGATTTTTGACATCCATACTTGTTAGTAGAATTTGTTCATTAGTCTTCAAAGAGGTATTGTTTATGCTATCAATTACTTTGGAGGAATCTCTTAAACATTTATTGGTGTTTTGTACAACTGGATGAAGCCAATAGGCAAATGCCTTCCTAATGGGATGTAGTAAATTGCTTCTAGCAGATACAATCAGGTCTCCAAAGAGCTATTAAGGATTTTATGCACTTTTGGTAATGTATGAAGGAGCTTGGAAGTATCTCAGTCAGAAAATCTGCCAGGAATGTATCAATCCAGTTTAGATTAAGTGCCTCAGTTAGAGAATTCGCAAAGTGGATTAATCATTATAGGTTTACTAATTGGACCATTATGTAATTTATATAATCACTCTAATTCATTAAAACCACTGCCCCTCGTTTGTCTGCTGGATGTATGATAATATTACTGCCATTAGCAAGTGTTTTGATAGATTCTCTTTCTGCTGGAGTTAAATTAGATTGTGTGAGAAGGAATTGTGAAATAAACAGTTTTTTTAATGATGTATATGTTTTTACAGAAACCATAGTATTGATGGGGTCAAGTTTCCTACTGTCTGAGGGAGGATGATTGTGATGAATTTACATGATCTTTAATTAAATGTAATTTAATTTAAAATTGCTGAACTGGAAAAGTTGGTGGTTTTCGGCGGATCCCATGAAGCCCTTTCCTCTGGATGCACTCACTCATGCACCAAATGGGTGTGTTTGGTCAAATTATCTGGATTATGTCCTGGTACCTGGGGCATTTGACTGGATCCCTCTTCAATATCAGAATCTTCTGAGCTTTGATCAATTGTTGAAAAGTTTGCTTTCTAATGCCTTGTTTACTAAACGTCTTAGCACATGGTCGTAAGGCTTGGGGTGTTGAAGTACCTGTCTGCCACAGATAAGCCTAGTGGTATATATAATCCTCTTTAACCTTTTGAAGCATTTCTGCTTTGATTTTAAGAGCTTCTTCCGATATTTATCCAATTCTGGTTCTAAATCTGGAGGATCGCCAACTGGGTTCTGACTGCACGTAAATCCTTACTGACCTCTTCCAGTTCCAAGACCATAATATCCAGGGAATGTTGATTTAGAACACCCACTCATTTTTTTACAAAAATCTGGGTTATACAGATCAATCGTTTAGCCCAGTAATTATCTGAAATAAAGAGTCCATGAGATCCAGGTCAGTATGCTTTTTTTAATAATTGAAATATGGCATGCCATATTGTGTCAGTGTTCTTATGTTCCAGTAGATCAGTGTTTGTAGAGGCCTAAAGGACTTTTGAAGCATCTTCTTCTGTTAATCTGATGGTTTTGGTAAATTCAAGAGTGCCATCAGCACTTTCTGAATAATCTTCCATCATCACAATGTTCACAAAGATAGAATATTCATAAAACTTTAAGGATGGCTGCTCAACAAAAATGAAATGATAAAGTTGGTGGTCAGCGCTCACATCATCCAGTTTAACTTGCCCAGGGACAATGCATAAAGAACAATATAGTGGTGGACCTTTATCAAGAATAAACTAAAAAACAAGCAACCAAATACATACCCATCTGTAGGTTCAACATATTCAGTGTGCTAAACATGCAAAGCATGGTGTAGGTGATTAGGTGAATTTAATAAGCTCTGTATTTGTCATCACTTACAGTAAATTAGATAAAGGCCTAATTAGTAATTTAAGTTTGAGACATTACAAAGAATAACAATATAAGAATCCTAGCACCAAAAGAATACAAATATAGATGCAAAACTGTAAAAAAGTTTTATAAAAATAAATCCATTATATTACCAAAATAATATAAATATGATAAAAAGGCAAAATGTTGACCAGAAAACAGGTAAAACTACCATCTATATGTCAGCGGTACTACCCCCAAACATTGTTCAAAACTCAGTAAAAAACCTTAACTCTTATAGGGTCAGTGCACCCTATATCATAATTCGCTAGGATGTTTGCCAGAAGCCGTCATGAGCAGTATAGACTGCCTGAAAGCATGGAATGCTGGGAGCACAGAATGTTGGTAGCACAGAAAGCTGGGAGCATGGAATGCTGGGAGCATGGAATGCTGGGAGTTCTGTGCTGTGAGCATTCTGTGCTTTTGAGCAGTCTCTACAGTGCATGATTGCGTCGGCGGCAGGACGCAGAGCAGGACCGGTCTCTTAACCCTTTGAGTGCCAGTGGGGTACGCAATGCATTGCAAAGCAATGCGTTGTGTACCTCTCTGGCACTCAAAAGGTTAACATCACCCGGACCTTGGCACGTGTACACTGGCTTTTACACTAGTAAGTATTTATCATGTTAGTAGTAGTAGTAGAGCTACGGGATATCCAATATGCCACACGCAACACACACTTGTTGAATTGTGTTCACACTACACACACTGGCCACTACTATTATTACTATTACTACAAACATTATATACTGGGGGTGGACATGCTGACATATAGATGGTAGTTTTACCTGTTTTCTGGTCAACATTTTGCCTTTTTCTCATATTTATATTATTTTTGGTAATATAATTGATTTATTCTTATAAAACATTTCTTACAGTATTGCATCTATATTTGTATTCTTTTGGTGCTAGGATTCTTATATTGTTGTTTTCTGGGATTTTATACATTTGAATGGTACTGTAAATGGAGTATCCTTTAGCAGCCTACTGATACGTCTTAAGGCGTGACTTATCTCATCCATCTCTTGCCCAAACACATTTGTTTCTATTACAAGAACTAGTAGTGTGCCCAAACTTTTGCCCATGCCATATTTTCTATTTTATTTTTTTCCAGTCTGTTTAACCCCTTAAACACAGCTCGGTCCAGGGGTGGGGGCTCTAGAGGCCCACTGCACTTTTTTTTTTTTTTTTTTTACAGCAATGCATTCTGGGTTTGCAAAAAGGCATGCAGCCACGCTGCAATCTCAGAATTCCATGATGTGCCAGGCCCATCACAGGTCCTAAACGCACAAAACCTTACGACAGTTCTGGCACGTCATTGGTCATTAAGGTGTTAATTCAGTAAATAAATAGTAGCTGTGTATTACAATGTGTAGGAACGTGTCAAGTTTACGTTTGTTTACCGCAGAGTTGTGTTAACTTCTTTTCACTCAGAAATCCAACAAAACATGGGGCGTCCAAACTCTTGCAATCTAAGGTATAATAGCTTAATACAATAAGCTGCTGTGGTTTAAGGTATTATTTTGCATTAAGATTCTGCTTGAATACTAGACTGTTAATCTTTTTGGCAGTTTGAGCTCATTCCACTGATTGACACATTTCTCTGTCTTTATGTGCTTTTTTCTCACAGCTTTTTAATCATCAGTTCTTCTTGAAAGATGTGATATTTATCAGTCTTTTGCCTCTTACTGTAAGGTTATTTAAAGAGACAGTAATGTCCCATAAAAATATTTCGATTTAGGTAGAGATTGAAAAAATAAACTAACTGCAACAAACCTTATCTCTCAAACTGCTATGGTTTGAAAGATATAGGGATTCAAAGTTCAAAGCTGTACGACTCAAGGAGGCTCTGAGGCAGAGCCCAAATCGCGGTACTTAAAAAGAATTCATTTGAACTGTCTACAAAGTGTTGCCTCAGAAGTCTGCGGTGACAAGCACATCCACTGGTGCATAAAAGGAAGAAGGGGCTGCGTCCACATAGAGGAAAGAGGATCAAAAATATAACTGACTGTCCTTAATGCTTGATGAAACCAGAAGATAAAATAACTATTGACTAAGTATATCCTTATACTAAAAAAGAACTGGTACCTCCCTATTGGAAAATATATGTTTCTTTTTGAGAAGTTCCTTTATGTGTGCCTTAATATATATATATATAGGTATCTATAACATGTATTTCATCAAATAGAAGTCTGCCCAATACGAGCGCTTATATTTTAGAAATTTGATTTTCTTGGTGTCTACAAAGTGTGCCTGGTTTGCAAGCACACTTTGTAGACCTCTTCAGTGAATAAATTCTTTTTAAGTACCGCGATTTGGGCTCTGCTGCAGAGCCGCCTGCTGGTCCCCCGGACCGGGATCTCCTGCTGTCAGCTACACGCTGACAGGAGAAGGGGAGGGAGGGGGGGACTTTGAATCCCTATATTTCTCAAACCATAGCGGTCTGAGAGATAGGGTTTGTTGCAATTAGTTTATTTTTTCAATCTCTACCTAAATCTAAATATTTTGTAGGGGACATTACTGACCCTTTAAGGTAATACCACTGCAATATATGACTTTGGCATCCCAGTTCTTTTTAGGACTGGCAGAATTGATTATTGGCGATCACTGTTTTTGCAGTCGTAACATGCCCACTGAGAACTAATGTAAAAGCCTGTGTACACGGGCCAAGGTCCGGGTGATGTTAACCTTTTGAGTGCCAGAGGGATACACAATGCCTTGCTTTGCAATATGTTGCGTACCCCTCTGGCACTCAAAGGGTTAAGAGGCCAGTCCTGCTCTGGTACTGCCGCTGATGCAGTCATGCAGTATAGAGACTGGCCGAAAGCACAGAATTCTGCCAGCACAGAACTCCCAGCATTCGTGCTCCCAGCATTTTGTGCGATCGGGCAGTCTCTACTGTGCATAACGGCTTCTGACAAACATCCTAGCGAATTATTATATAGGATGTTCTTAACATGTTATAGCCAGTATTGTCAAGCCAGTCATTATGTTACCCCGGGAGTATACTACATTTCAGCCTTTATTTATTTATTTTATTTTGTTTTTGCTATTTAACACTTTTAATAAATATACCAATTAAAGGGGAACTATCACCTCAAATAAAGTCTCCCCCCAACAATTAGCCATTGGGCAATAAGCTTAATAATAGTACTTTTAATTACCTCGTGACATAGAAATCCTACTTGTACCGAGACTGATGGCCAGTCCACAGCGCAGACATCTTTGCTTATAGACATCTGCAAGCTTGCGCCGTCAGTCCCAGTCTCTAGGAGGAGTTGCATGGTACCTTAAGGTACCAGAAGGGACTGACAGCGCAGGCGCACAGATGCCTCTAAAGTGTTGTTGCTTGGCCTTTGGTCTCGGAAGAAGTAGGAGTAACGAGAAATTATGCTGGCTAACAGTACTATTGTTAAGCTTATCGTTAGATGGCTAATTGTTGGGGGAGACTTTATTTGGGGTGATAGTTCCCCTTTAAAGTTGCGTTTTTCAATAGTCATTTTTAGGATGGCAGCCAAAGAAGAGATAATAGATTTGAGAAGAACTGGCAGGGAGGTTGGTTATGGTAGAAGATAAATGTATAATGGGTTAAGAGAGAGGTCTTGCAGGTGGTAGTAGAGAGCTTTTAAGAGAAGTGTTTAGGAGTTAACAGGAAGCAGAACAAGGACAAGTTTGGAACAACCTGGGGATGTGATATGAGAGTAAATAACTGAGGATCTGATTTACTGCCGTTAGGATGAGTGAGAGGGAAGATTACCGGAATTGGTAGATATGTTTTTGCATGGATTCAGTGAGGTCAGGAACGGGGGAGAAATGAATAACTGAATGAATGCAGAGGAAGAGAGAAGCCTGTATACTTTGAGGACAGGAATAATTTATAGATGACTGATGATTCTTAAGAGACTTTGTCCCTACAGAACAAAGGAGATAATGAACAGAAGCATTTCTTTGTCTGATAATTAATGACTACATTATACTTTCCTACATGAACCTGTCTTAGCAGGGAGGACGGTACAGTTAGAAAATGGGTTCTGTCATTGTGAGGCCTAGTTCTCGTGGGCGTTTTTAGCTCAGTTTTCTGTTCAGCTCTAAATGCACCAAATTGTACCCACTGCTGTTAACTAGTCTGTTCACACATGCAATTCCATGTTGTATCACACAGCCTAATGCAGCATTCTGAAACTTTCCTGTGTTCAACTTACAACCATATTTCATAATAATCTCACCTTGAGATCTATGATATGTTATGATGTTAACCCTTAAAGCTCCCAAAAACATGCATTGTAGGCTATATATATTTCCCTGCTTGCCAGAAGAACTTCAATCAGTTCTTAATGTACAGTTAATATGCTACAACTTAGAGATATCACTGCCTGAACACCATACCTGGGAACTTTTTGTTATGGATTCCCCAAAAAGGGGAGAGCTGTGGTGCTGCCGGGGGAGAAAAATGACCCGATTTGTGTAAAAATGGGGCTTAATCACGAGTAGTGCCAGAGCTTATAAAATGAAGAAACAGTATATTGAATAGACTGAGGAAGGAGAAGAAAAGGGGCAGGGAGTGAGAGGAACACACTGGGAAGTAGCAGAAGAGAGCAGAGTTTCATTAGAAAGTCCCCACAACCGTGAATCAGCCCCTGCACCGGAGACCTGGTAATGTAGAGTTAAAACTGGTGTCTCTGGGGCAAATTCAGATAGTTCCCAGCTATGCTGAACACACACAACAAGCAGGACTTCCCCCTCTGCCTTTTTGGGATAAATGGCCTCAACGTAGAGACTAAAGAAGCCGCTAATTGGTGCAGATCATATAGAAGGTAACACTGGACTCTCTCAGTCAATTTGGCTCCTAACCCTGAGACCTTGCGATCTGGGTGAAACCCTGAGTCTCAAGGTCAAATTCTGAGAGTCCAAGGTTTGAGTAGGAACATTGCAGCAGTGAGTGGCCTATGGGTATGCTGTGCAGATTGATGACATGGATGACTGGATCACTGTATTGCTTACCACAGAGATCCAATAAATAGCCTTCCCACGTAGGGATCAGTCATCAGTTCCACTACTATAATGTCCCCCAGTGATGGCATCGCCATGGGAACACATGGACAGTGCAACTAAGTGCGTCTTGATTGGCTGCATGCGACCCTGTCATATTGGCATATAGTGCCAATAAGGACACCTCCCAGGGAGCCTGAGACCTCGCTAGCATTCAAGGAGTTAAAAGCCCCATTTAAATCAATTGGAATTTTGAGTAGTATGCCTACCTAGGCAGAATCAACAAATTAAGAGCCGCTTGTTCTTACGGGATGTTCCCCTTTGACCTCTTGCTTCTGAGACATTTGAGACATGTGGATCAGGGGTAGCCAACCGCGGACCTCATTTGTAGGTAGTACGTGTCTTGAGATCTCTCTGTGTGAGTGCAAGTGAATAAATCTGAGTCACTTTAACCCTCTGAGTGCCAGAGGGGTATGCAACTCAAAGGGTTAATGAAACCCCCTGCACTGATTCAGGGTTCTCCTAAAAACATGCACTGTTAGTAACTCCTGAGGACCAGGGTTTGCTAACCCTGTAGATTATATATACATATATACATTTTGTGCAGTTTATTGTGTCATCAACATTTTGGCCCCACTTTGGGCCTTTATCAAGATAGTTTTGTCTCAAACGATCTTTATAAAGGCCCAAAGTGGGGCCAAAAACATTGAAGACACAATAAATTGCACCTTCTTTTTCCGCAAGAAGTCCTGTGAGTGTAGTGCTTTGGACTACAAGCTGTATGTATCTAGTTCTGACCTGGCATCCGGGTTTATTGCTTTCTACTGTCGGAGAGTGCACAGATCCGCCATCTGTATATATATATATATATATATATATATATATATATATATACATATAAAAGAAAGAGAGGCTGCACCAGTGGGACTTCTAAATAGTAATTTATTGGGCAAATCTGCAACAAGAAATGATAAAGGTCCGTCACAGGGACCGAAATGTCGACCAATTCTTGTTGCAGATTTGCCCAATAAATTATTATTTAGAAGTCCCACTGGTGCTGCCTCTCTTTCTTTTCTATATATGTTATCACTATTGAGGAATGAGCATCTGGGCATTAATTTTTGCAGAGTGAGTGCTTCCAACCAACCCTACATTTTATATATATATATATATAAATACTAACAATTTGGTGACAACGTTGCCCTTCATATATATATATATATATATACATTTTAATATATTATGTGATTGAAAAGTATACGTATACGACAGTGTACATGGGTATCTGTGGCTATGAATGGTCAGTCTACTCTATGGGTATGGTTCCCCTTTAATTGTACCACGTTTATTTAGACTCTTCTTCTCTCCGCTGTTCTACTCTTTGGTTTCAGAAGAAAAGCCTTGCAGGTCTTTGGTACTTTGATTACATATTAGGCCTTTTTTCTTTATGTCGAATAGACATTTAGGTGGGATGTGGTAGATCTTCAGGATGAATGAAGGGGAATTAAATAGGACCTGAAAAAAAAGCATCAGATAAAGGTTGTGTTTCATTAAAGTTTCTCCATAGAGAAGAGCAGGAAATTGTATGGGGGTAAACTGCAGATGAGATGGGAGAATGGATCAGAGTGGATTAGAAGGAAGTGGTGGTGTTGCTGAGTTAGGATTAACTTGAAGGATATGTCAGGAGAGAGATCCAGCAGCTGTGGGAAGGGGAAACCTTCAGGGACAGAATATGATATACGACAGTGAATCACAGTGTATTGATGAAGAAGTTAAGTTAATGGAAATCTGTAGGGTCCATCAGGTGCAAGGAGAAGAGAAGGGAGGTGGGCAGGGGGTATATTGGAAGAAAACATGGAATGTTTAAAGAAAGACTGAGCATGAGATTAGTCTATGAGAGTTAGTAGATAAATGTCATACAAGAAATGAGCTAGGACATAAATTAGGAATTCTGTAAAAAAAAGGCCAGAACCAAAATTTGTGTTTTTACACTTTGTTTTGCAGTTCAGCCAATCAGAAAGAAGTATATTTGATTAAGTGATGTTCATTAAAGGGATAGTAATGTTTCACAAAAACAGCTCCAATTAATCATCATAGTATTTGGGCAATAGAGAGTGTTATTTCAATACAGTCAGAGTTGTAGTACAAGAGTAATTGAATGATAAAGTATCCCTCTCCCGCCCCTTTTACTGATGTAACACTGTTCACCTCAGATGTGGAATCTGGTCCTGGGACCAGACAGCTCACAGCAAGGGGCAATCTTCTTACTGTGAGAACAATGAAAACCCTGCCCCCCTTGACAGGTTTTTCCTTATGCTCACTGAAGATTGTCCCTCTCTGTGATTGATCTGGGCAGTCTTGCTGCTCTGAGGTAAGCAGTGTTACATCAGTAAAAGGGGCGGGAGGGGGATACTTTATCATTCAATTACTCTTGAACTACAACTCTGACAGAATTGAAATAGCACTCTCCATGGCTCAAATACAATGAAAATTAGTTGGAGCTGCTGTTTTTGGGAAACATTACTATCCCTTTAATGAACATCACACAATCAAATGTACTTATTTCTGATTGCCTGAACTGCAAAACAAAAATGTAAAAACACAAAAGTTGTTTTAACAAAACTTGGTTCTGGCCTTTTTTTTTTACAGAATCCCTAACTTGGCCCAAATACTATGAAGATTAATTGGAGCTGCTTTTATTGTGAAACATTACTATCCCTTTAACAAAAAAAACATGTTCACTTACCTTCAGTCATCAGTCACAGCACGTTCCTGACGGGGGCAGTTATACTGGAAAGATAGGAAACTTCTCCTTGCAGGTCTGGTATTTTTTATTTTTAAGTGCAATTTTGTTTAATGAGAAGGTCTGACCCCCTCCCCCGACCCCCCGACTTACATACATTTCCTGTATAAGAAAAGGTTTTAGTACACAGCTCTTTACATACAGTAAAGTGGAATAATTTTGGAGCAAATCAGCACTGTACCATAAGGGAAAAAATGCAAAAAAATTGTCTAATAACTGAAATGGGGATTTAACCTCTTGATTGATAGAGAGGCCGCCAACCCATTGTGAAGCAATGCGTTGGAGGCCTCTCTAGCATTAAAGGGGTTCATTTAAATCAGTGGGGATTTTTAGTTTTCCCCTATAGGGTAGCTGGTTTGCCCCAGAATTTCTCTACTTTTTTTTTAACATATACCCCAAAAGCTTACATCAAGACAGTAATTCATAAAATGGAATGTGACTTCCCTTCTTCTTTCAAACAGGCACAAGTCAAATACCTACTCAAGAACGCCAACTTTGACCCCTCCTGTCTCTCTAACTATTGACCTGTCTCCCTTCTGGCCCACTTCAAAACTCTTGGAATACCTTGACTTCTCCCAAATCACAAAATTCCTTGACTATAACAATCATTTGGACCCTTTGTAATCTGAATTCCTGTGTGGAAACAACATTTTGTAAAGTGGCGAATGATCTCTAGATTGCAATATCCAAAGGCCACTTCTCTATACTCATACTGCATGACTTTTCCTCTGCCTTTGATACAGTTAACCATTCACTTCTAAGTCAGGTTCTCCACAATCTTGGCTTTCACAATCAAGCTGCTTTATTGCTTCCCTCCTGTCTCTCACAACATTCCGTTTTTGTGTCTCCTCTACATGTCTCTACATGTCTGTGTGTGTGTGTGTGTGTGTGGGTGAACATATCATCTATATTCTAATGATATCCAACTTTATATGTCCATTCCAGATCTTTCTTCTCAAATGCAGTTACAAATATCAGACTGCCTCATTTCCATTTTTCCAGATGTCTCACTGTCATCTTAAGAGAACCATGTCAAAAACTGAACTTCTCATTTTCACAAAATCTCACCCAACACCCAGCTTCATCATTACAACTGATGGAAATTATATTCATCCAAGCAGCTCAGTGTGCCATCTAGGAGACATCTTTGAGTCTTTCTTTTCCTTCTCCCCTCACATTAACTCCGTGGCTATAACCTGTTGCTTCATCTTCCATACCGTATTGCTAAAATCCACCTTTTCTTGTCCCAGATAATTACTAAAATGCTTGCTCATGTCCTCATTTTATCCTGCTTAGACTACTACAACCTACTATTAACTTGCCTCCCGGCTTCCCATCATTCCCCTATGCAATTTAGCCTAAACACAGCTGCATGAATCACCACACTCCCTTCAAAAATGGAACCTGCTCATTCTTATATATCTCACTTGGCTTCTGCTAAGCACCATATCACTCACAAAGTTCTTCTTACCTCTAAAGCTCTCCATGCTGCAGCCCTCCCCCTTACATTATTTACTTAGTTAGAACATGTTTTACCAGGAAGAATACATTGAGATTCTTCTCCTTTTCTAGTAAGTCCTGGAGAGCTTTTATAGTAAGGCATTCCAAATTCACATGAAATAGAGAAACAATAACAATATAAACACACACACACAAAATATATATATACAGTTACAGATTGTTTTTAGATACAAAGAATAAGTTCTTTTTAGGGATTTTAGAGTGGGAGAAGATATGATGTTTTCAGTTAGGTTTTCTAGGCTTTTGGAGCTCTGAAGGAGAAGGTAGATTGACCGGCTTCCCTTTTGAAATATGGAATACTCAGTGAGTTGTTAGCAGTGGAGTGGAGTTTATAGTTAGTATGGAGATCTGGAGTGAGCATACTGCTCATGTAGTCTGGTAGCTTTCTAGAGAGGTGGTTATAAACCAGGCAAGAAAGGTAAAAGGTATGACTTGAGGAAAGGCGCTTTCGACTAAAACACAGGCAGGGATTCTTTACAGTAAGGGCGGTAAGGCTATGGAATTCTTTGCCTCGGGATGTTGTGCTTGCAGATAATGTAACTGCATTCAAAAAAGCAATGGATGCCTATCTAGCACAGAACAATATTGACAGTTATGACAGATGGCTTCAAAGCAAATAGGATATTGAGCCGGGGAACTATTTGACACACACACACACCTACACTGGAAATTGCTCCAGAG
The DNA here is from genome assembly GCA_037306005.1 of Rhinophrynus dorsalis. Lineage (NCBI taxonomy): Eukaryota > Metazoa > Chordata > Amphibia > Anura > Rhinophrynidae > Rhinophrynus > Rhinophrynus dorsalis. The sequence goes on along the minus strand of CM074726.1, from coordinate 158,203,357 downwards.
GGCTTTTTTGTTGCCTTCCTCTGGATCAACAGGAGTGTTATTGGCATGGGCTGGACTTGATGGACGCATGTCTTTTTTCAGCCTTATCTACTATGTTACTATGTTACTACTATGTTATGTTATGACTAGATTTGCGTGTTAGCCACCTTACTTCTTTAAACATATCACAATGATGGGTAGTGTACTTACAGAACAAAACGACATCATGAATTATACAGAGTGTCAACGTTTATCAAGATGTATGTGTGGTGCAGAAGCATACATTAAAGGGATATTAATGTTTCAAAATAAAAGCAGCTCCAAATAATCTTCATAGTATTTGGGCCATGGAGAGTGTTATTTCAATACTGTCAGAGTTGTAGTTCAAGAGTAACTGAATGATAAATTATCCCCCTCCCACCCCTTTTACTGATGTAACACTGCTCACCTCAGAGTAGCAAGACCGTCCAGATTGATCTCAGAGAGGGACAATTTTCGATTAGCATAAGGAAAAACCTAAAAACCATGTTGGGGGGGGGGGGCAGGGTTTTCTTTATGCTCTCAGTAAGAAGATAGTCCCTTGCTGTGATCTGTCTGGTCAAGAGACCAGATTCCACATCTGAGGTGAGCAGTGTTACAATAGGTAAAAGGAGCGGAAGGGTGATACTTTATCATTCAATTACTCCTGAACTACAACTCTGACAGTACTGAAATTACACTCACTATGACTCAATCACTATGCAAATTAATTGGAGCTGCTGTTTTTATGAAACATTACTATCCCTTTAAATCGCCATAGTCTATGACTGGCACTAGCATCTGTTGAACAATATGTTGCTTACAAGAGAACTTAAGTTTTGTTTCTAAACAGAGCATCTATTTTAGGATAAAGTTTGGATGTTAATTTAGCAATATGAAGACAAAAAGTGAGGTTGAGGAAAAGACACATCTCTACCGTCATCTCTGCTTATGTTCCTGTTTGCCTCTTTCACTCAGCACAGAACCCCGATCTTGTTACACCATCCAAACCCTCTGTCCTCTACTGCCTCAGAGCTTTTTCTCTTTCTACTCCTTGTCTCTGGAATGCCATGAGTATCTCCCTACATCCAGAACTATCTCCCTCCATCTGAAATCCTATCTTCTGGAACACTAGCACCATGCACCTCCTATTGATAAAAACTGCACTGTAACTCACATACCCTGCTGTCTGTCTCCTATTACCCATTTAGACTGTAAGTTCCTTAAAGCAATGACTTCTTTCCTATTGTTTCTACGATTGTGACACTTATTTTAACTCTTTTTATTGTTTTCATTGTAACAGACTACTGTTGTTAGTGTTACGTATACTGTGCGCACCATATAAATAAAGCTATAACTATATACATACAATATGTACATGGTTCGTGCTTACAGCAGTGTTTATGGCAATTTTTTCATAATCCATTGCCTTTATTACAGAAAAAGGGCTGTATGGCTGATCACTGATAAATGTCCAAAGGTGCCTGTTAGTGAGAGGATGTGAAGAGCAGTGTATATGAATACCCTGCTCTTCATAGACCTTGTAGAATCCCAGTATTATTGTCTAATAAAATGACATAGCTAACAGTTCTTACCATCTATTTTCACATATTTCTTGTGTTATAAAAGGGCTTGATACCCTACTCTTTTCATGCATTTTCATCCATTTATTATTTAAGATCTGGTGGCAAACAGTAAAAGAACACTAAACCCTCCTACCCTATACTAACTAAAATGCTGGCTGTGAACTTCTGACTACCACTAACCTACTCCAGTAGCTCAGGAATTAATACCATATTACATGGCTGATCCCTTAGTGTTCCCTTAAGACTTGAAAGAAGACTCCTTGCCTTCCTGTCTGGGACTGGGGACAGGATCGATGGGGCTTGGACTGACATCTCAAGCACCCATAGAGCCAGTGGCTGCTTGTTCAGAGCCAAAACTTGAGTCATTATCCATCCTCTGCTTGTTCCTGCAGCCATTTCCTCCCATCTTTTCTTTGACACGATATGGCCCTCTTGACAGCAGCTTTGACCTCTGTGTTCCTCAGACTATATATAAATGGATTGAGCATGGGAGTAAGGACGCTATATACCACACTGACCACCCGGTCATAAATTAGTGAGTAGAGGGAGCTTGGCCTAAAGTACATAAAAATGACGGCGCTGTAGAAGATGATGACTACGGTGATATGAGAGGAACAAGTAGAAAAGGTCCTTCTCCTCCCCTGTGAGGTACGCAGTCTCAATACAGCTCTAATGATGAGGATGTAGGAGCCCAGGATGAATAGCATTGGACCCATGACAATAAGGGAACCCTCAATGAAGACAACCATCTGTTGAACGTAAGTGTCTGTGCAGGAGAGCATCAGCATAACTGGCACATCACAGAAGAAGTGGTGAATGACCCAGCCACAGAATGGCAGAGATGAGGTCATGCCTGTGAACAAGGTTGAGTGGAGGCAAACGATAACCCATGATGATGTCACCAGACAGACACACGTCCTTCTGCTCATGATGGAAGAATAATGCAAAGGCTGGCAGACTGCAGTATATCTGTCAAAAGCCATGACAGCAAGTATGAAGCTGTCCATGTTACCAATTGTATGGAAGAAGAAGAGTTGCATGAAGCAACCATGAAAGGAGATGAAGGTGCTTCCAGTGAGGAGGCCACAAAGAGCCCTGGGCACTGTGATAGAAGTCAGACAAACATCGACCAGTGAGAGGTTTCCCAGCAGGAAGTACATAGGACTGTGAAGTTGAGGCTGGGTCAGGATGAGCAAACAGATCAGAGTGTTCCCCACTATGCAGACTCCATAAGCAATCAGAAGAAAAGAGAAGAGAGGGAGACGAAGATACGGCTTCTCAGACAGACCAAGGAGTGTAAATACACCCAGTGTCTGATTCATGAACTCCATATTTCTTAAGGACAAAAATAAGGCTGAACAGGTTGTAGAATCACATTAAATGATGAAACATATTTGGTAATAGACACGAGTGGGTTAACATGCCCTCTATATGACTGCAGGAATCCATCATTAAAATCACAATTGTAAAATGCAACTGGGAAAAAGATTATATGAGGATATTTGGATTTTATGGACTTCAGGATAGTTACAAAACCAACAAGATTATGAAGAAAGCCATGTCATGAAGTTAAGACCACTAATGATTTAGTTCGCTATTGAGTAGACTGTCCAAGTTACTCTGGTGAGTGGAAGCTCTGATGGTTTGATTTCCAGATCCCATCATTAAAAAAACTCATATTCAGTTCAGGAAGAAAGTAATGGGTGATGGTGTTTCTACTGGAGAATAAAACCACTCAATGTCTCTTTCTTGGACTATGTGTAAATAGGGCAATGAAAAACCCTGCAGCATGAAGGAGAATCACCCACTGTATTCTACAAAGAGGGAGAATTAAGAAATATAATCATGTGAATATAAAAGAGGCCCAGGTGAGAAGATATGTAGACATACCTCATGTTGGAATTCAGAAGGAGAAAACTTTGTCTTCAGTCCATCCATTAGCTGTTGTGCTCTTTTCATAAACTGGACGTTACTTGTTAACTAAGCAGTAAAATCTTGTTATGACAAATCAACTATTTCAGGGCTTCACATGTTGAGTAAAACAATGGTACACATACACTGTTGGGAGATGCTTAATTCTAATGTTATTACAGCACAAACCTTTTAAATTAAAATGTTAGCTATAGCACCTCAATCTGTCATGAGGACATTTTCTTCTATTTCTCTTTATAAGAAAGCTTGAGTCTTAGACTACTAAACCTTAAACGGGGACCTGTGAGTTATCCTCAGTTCAAAGGATGAGAAGTGACATACTTTTAAATTGCGACTCAAAATATGAGTAATGCAGGAGGTCTCTGCTAATAAATGGTTATTATTTGAGTCAAAGTTTAACCTTGTGCCTCTACTCATCCTTTGAACTATTAGTAATTTAAAGGGCTGGAAAGTGGCAGCCTCAAGATGGTCTGATTAAATATACAGTCTGCAGCTATATTGTGGGAAATACTTTGTGTTCTAGAAGGGATATATACTGTTTCTTTCATTCTTTATGTTCCAGAAGGTATATATAGTGCTTATGCAATTATTTATGTTCTATGAGGCATATGTAATTCTCCTTTGATCCTGTATGTTCTAGAAGGGATATACACTGCCCCTTTAATCTTTTATAAAAGGGATATGTACTGTTCTTTTTCAGTGTCCAGTGAAGCAATGTGTTTGGAACCCTTAGGGACCTCAAAGGGTTCTCTTGCATTCCAAGTGAATACAATGTGTGTGTGTGTTTGTGTGTGTGTGTGTGTGTGTGTGTGCGCGTGTGTGTGTGTGCGTGTGTGTGTGTCACATTTAGCATTAAAAGAGCACTGTAACCATCTAAAAATAATGTTGGCATCTTAGCAGAAAATCCTAATGGCCTCTATGAATCAATGTAGTGTGGATTGGCTCCCCAAAACAAATAGCTATCAGTATTAGGTATACTGTCCAAAGAGACACACATGATTGTTGCAGAACTCAAGGACCTCAAACTCCTCCTACTCTAGACATTAGGAAGACTTCAGTTGAAGGAGTTTTGGGTCACACAAAAAAGAATCTTGTTGCCCCCATGGACATGATATCTGGTATCAGTTAAAGGTTAATTGCGGGGAATCAATCCAGACAGATCTGATTCATAGAGGCCATTAGGATTTTCTGGTCAGATTAAGGTAAGAGGAGGGTTAGTATTACGAGGTGTTTCAGTGTCAGTGGGAATGTGAGCAGTGAAAGGCAATGCATTGCACACACACTCAGATGGTGAACGTGAAGAGGAAACAACAGTGGTAAATAAGTGATTTCTTACTGTACAATGAACTGAGAATATTTATTACTCTACTAGGTCATTATTTTTCTGTCCCACTTGAGGCAGTGTAGGAAATTATTTATCAAAGAAATTATCTTACTGTAAATTAAAAAGTGACATAATTTAGCAACAATGCTGATGCAGCCAATCAGAAACAATGGCTCATATTTATAAAAGCAAACTGGAGTTATTCTGGGGTAAACCAACTGCACTATAGGGGACAAATAAAAACTTGTTAGAGTCCCATGTACTTGAATACAGCTTTTCAACCCAGTTAAATGCTATGCATTGGACACCTCTCTAGGACTCAAGAGGTCTAAGGCCAATTTAATTTAACATGAATCTTTATTAGTCCCCATGGTACAGTTGGTGTATTCCAGAATAACTCCAGTTGGCTTTTAAAAATATGGCCCATTGGGCCTTGTGTATAACTTAACAACAGTGCAGAAACAGCCAATCAGAAACAATGCACCTTTTGTAGAACTGACCAGCTGTGCAGAGGCAGCCAACCAGAAACAATGGACCATGATTATAACTTACAAGCAGTGCAGAGACAGCCAATCAGAAAAATGGCCGTTGTATATAACTTGCCAACTGTGCAAAGTCAGTCAATCGGAAACAGTGAATCCTGTATATAACTTACCAGCAGTGCAGAAACAGCCAACCAGAAACAATGGACCTTGTGTATCACTTACCAGCATATCAGAGGCAGCCAATCAGAAACAATGGACCCTGTGCATAAATTACCAACAGTGCAGAGATAGCTATTGAGAAAAAAACAGTGGACCCTGAGTGTTTAACACTTTGGATGCCAGACAGGTCATCAAAGCAATGCACTGGGCAGCTGTCTAGCATATGGTGACCAAATATCCCTTTAAATCAGGGACACATAAAAACACACACTGCACAGTAGCACTGATTCCTGTGCAGTTCTGCAGAATGAAGATTTTTTATAAGTGTCCTTGACATACCTGGGAACTCTCCGCATCTGCCCCAGAAACTCAGAGGTATACCTGGGAACAGAGGTGGATTCTCTGGCGGTGGTGAGTTCATTGGTAAACTCTGCACACTTCTCTTCCTACCCACTTCCTGCCCACTTCTTCACTTTCCCACCCTGTTTTGCTTACTTCCTGCACACATCATAGCACAATAATTTTAAGCCCTGCCCACTGGATTATCCTTTCCCTTTATGATGCAAATTGTGACTGACATACTTCTGGTCGCAGCATATGAGCCTTCTATGGGAGCGCAAAGTAAATTAAAGGGATAGTACTTCTTCCTTTTATCTTTATTTCATTTTGTAGGCATTAAAAAACATGAAAAACAATATAAGTCTTATCTCTCAAACCTTTATGGTTTGAGAGATATTCACAAGCAACGTTTCCCCTCCGGCCCCTTTTACCTAGTGTAAGCCATCTCTTCTCAGATGTGGAATCCAGTCCATAGACCAGATACATAACAGCAGGGGACACTCTTATTCCTATGAGAACAATGAAAGCCCTGCCCCCCTTGACAAGTTTTTCAGGGTTTTCCCTTATCTTAATTGAAGATTGTCCCTCTCTGCAATCTACCTGGGCACCTCCCTTCTGCTCAGTGGGGATTTTTACTTGTTTCCTGTGGTGTAACTGGTTTGGCTCCACTTTAGATTTTGTGAATATGTCCTAAATAGATTTTCTGATTAAGAGATGGAGACGTGAGTCATAATATAATGGTGTTTATGAAAAAATAAAGAATAAATATCCATAATTTAGATACGGGCTTGAACATTTTATTGAGTTTAGATGGAACATTTTAAACATTCCTTTAAGAGTGTATTAAGTTGAATACCAATTCTAGATTAATTTGATCTGACCATAGAATGGATAATGATTTGTCTTTCTGTGCACTCCAAATCTGAAGGTATATAAGACAATTCTTTTAATTTAAAGAATAGTAGCCATTTTTTGGACTTATTCAAAGAAAAAAGAAGAACGCAGAACAGCAATAAATGAGGATAGTAGGCCCAACAAATGTATCTCTATGTGGATGACATCAGTCTTCCCGATTGGAAACAAGACAGACCCTTTTCAGAATGGTGGTTTCTCTCTTTCTCCTGATCTTTAGAGGTCTCCACTAAACTTGTACATAAAACACAATACACACAGGGCACACTGGCCCTCTAAAAGTATTACCTCAGTGACCAAGCAGCCCCCTCTGTAGTTTCCAATACCCTACTCTTTCCAAAACCCTACTCGAATGAGCTGTTGTAATGCGCCTAACAGAATACAGACCCTTGGTTATGAAGTAGAGATATGAACAGGAACACAGACCATAGATACAGCATAAAAAGAGTATTTAATAGCAAAAAAATAAAAAAGGGACCCTATGCCTTTTGTGGGTGTCTTCTCCACTTCATCAGAGTAAATAGTCATCACTATTACAATCATGATTTAAATACAAGAGGAACTTACCATTTAGCATTCACGGTCTGCATCAAGCAAGCTGGAAACGGGAAGGCCCTAATCCTGGACCAAACCATCACCCACACCTTACAGCACTAATGAGGATAATAGACCCAACAAATGTATCTCTATGCAGATGACATCAGTCTTCCAGATTAGAAACAAGACAGAACCTCTTCAAAATGGTGGCTTCTCTCCTTCTCCTAATCTCTAGGGGTCTCCATGAACCATGTGAATAAAGCACAATACACACTGGGCACATCGACCCTCTAAGGGTATTACTGCAGGGACCAAGTAGCCCCTCTGTATTTTCCAATGCCCTACTTAATGGAATGAGATGGTATAATGTGCAGAACAGTATACAAGCCTTTGTTTACAAAATACAGATATGAACAGGATCACGGACCATAGATACAACATAAGAAGAATATTTAATAGCAAATAAATAATAAAAAGGGTCTGTATGTGTTTCATGGGTGTCTTGCCCACTTCATCAAAGGAAATAATCATCACTGTTACAATCATGATTTAAATACAAGAGGAACTTACCATTTAGCATTTGCAGTCTGCATCAAGCAAGCTGAAAACATAAAGGCCCTAATCCTGGACAACACCATCACCCACACCTTACAACACTAATGAGGATAATAGGCCCAACAAATGTATCTCTATGCAGATGACATCAGTCTTCCAGATTAGAAACAAGACAGAGCCTCTTCAAAATGGTGGCTTCTCTCCTTCTCCTAATCTCTAGGGGTCTCTATGAACCATGTGAATAAAGCACAATACACACTGGGCACATCGCCCCTCTAAGGGTATTACTGCAGCAACCTAGCAGCCCCTCTGTATTTTCCAATGCCCTACTTAATGGAATGAGATGGTATAATGTGCAAAACAGTATACAAGCCTTTGTTTACGAAATACAGATATGAACAGGATCACGGACCATAGATACGACATAAGAAGAATATTTAATAGCAAATAAATAATAAAAAGGGTCTGTATGTGTTTCATGGGTGTCTTGTCCACTTAATCAGAGGAAATAATTATCACTGTTACAATCATGATATAAATACAAGAGGAATATACCATTTACCATTCACGGTCTGCATCAAGCAAGCTGGAAACGGGAAGGCCCTAATCTGGACCACACTGTCACCCACACCTCGCTTTCATGTGATGGACATGTGTAAACATTGCTATATATTGATGTGGGGTATATAATGACAGTGCTGTCCAATATTTCAGGTCAATCATGCCAACATCCTTTGAATGCAGACCTGTAGTAAAATGTGATTACATGAACTTCCATAATAAGTAAATTTGCTCATAAAATACATATATATATATATATTATTGCAGTAATAATTAGAACACAATACAAACACTCTGTCTCTCAACTTACAAGAGGTATAGAATCTGATGGAAATATAAAATACAGATAGATCAAAATTCATGGCCAAAAACAAAAAAGTAAATGGGCTATTTTTAAAATGTAATCCTATAGAGAGTGCTTACAGAGGAAATGATAGAAAACTGATCACTTCTAACTTTTTTTCTTGTTGTGTCCGTGTGGAACCAAGGTTTCCAGTTGTTATAGCCAGAATGTCTCTCTTTGGCAGTTTGCCGAAATGGTTATCGGTAGATTTGGGAATATTGAATTCCCCAAATTCTGAAATTATTCAAGCCACCAATGCACATTCAGTAAAATGTCTGGGGACTGTGTGACTCTGTGATTTCTTAGACTTCGTGCAATTGACATACTGTATACCACATCCACACTGGATCACATATATAACAAACATGGTTTCACATGTGGCCAGTTGTTTAATCTGATATTTCTTGTGGTTATTACTGCTTTCAAAGGTATTTACTTTACTGCAGATGAAATTGCAATTGATGCATTTGGAACGCAGGCATTTTAGTTTCCATGGCTTTCAATTTCATCTTTCAATAGGAGATCCTGTAAAAGTATAACCTAATGTTTGGAGATAATGTAATGAATTACACCTGTGGATGCATTATACTGTGTGATCACTGCTGGTTATCTTTTAATATTAATTTTTTTACAAGAATCAGGGAGATCACTAGAGATCAGGAGAAGGAACAAAGCCACCATTCGGAGGAGGCTCTGTCTTGTTTCCAATCGTGAATATTAATGTCATTCGCATAGCAATACATTTGTTGGGTCTATTATCCTCATTAGTGCTAAGTACAAGCACAAAAAGTAGGACTGGATACACTTACAGTATTTGCTCTCAGATTGTTCTAGTCTCATCTTTTTTCTATATTTAATTAGTTTTGGAAGACGAATTTGGGAGCACAATGAAGAAGCTGCAGTTCTAGGAACACTGCTGTTGTGTGATATTGAGACTTTTTTTCCTATACAAGTTATTTGGACTCATATTTATTCAATGCCTGGGTATCTTTTTGTATAGGTGCACCTTGCCTTGTGGTTTTTTGCTTGCACACGTTGTATAGTATATGCCTTTTATGCAATAGCAGCCTGTTACAGTAGTACCCTTTTCTATTGAATATAACATATTGTTTTGTCCTATTATCTATATACTAGTTGAAGAGCCTGTGTACACAGGCCACAGTGCCAGCCGGTCGCGGGGCAGTCATGCACAGTAGAGACTGCCCGCGCCGGGGCTGATACTTCGGAGTGCCCTACTCCGTATCAGCCGCGTCACGGGCAGTCTCTACTGCGCATGACTGCAGCACACGCAGCAGTCTCTACTGCACATGACTCCGCCATTACAAACTATTTAGCGAATTATTATATAGATATAAAAGAAGACTTATGTGTGCCTGGCAAACACACCCAGTGGTGGCAGTAAGGAGGAGTTATTCATCTCTCCTCCCTACTGCCTCTGCTGGAGATACAGAGGGGGTGATTTTGACATGAGTGGGCAGGGGCTAAAGGCCCCTAGCTACTCCAGTCAAGAACTCTGCAAGGAGTTAGCCCTCCCTCAACCCAAAAAATAAATATGGCTCACACACACACACACACATACACCTGCACCTCTCCTATGGCCCAAACCTGCACCAACCCCCAAATATACCCTCATTCACACCTCTCCAACATACCCAAGCTGTGCCAGCCTCCACTGCACCTGCCAGTAAAGCATACACACACACAGCCGCTCTTCCCCAGCTTCCAATGCACACCCACACTGTTCTGTAGATACCTAACAGTTTGCACAGTGCTCTGTGCAATCACAGCATTTATGGCTATCCACATATCAATGTTTCATCCTAAACTTTATATTTAATTACTTTTCAACAATTTAAGTGCCAGGGGGTTTACGCAACCTATTGCATAGCAATGCGTATCATACCTATCTGGCACTCAAAGAGTTAACTGTTATAAACTGTCATGTACTTCTCTCCTTCTACCTTCCTTCTTCCTTTGCTGGATCCTGTGCACTTTTGCATATCTTTTTTACCACTTTTTCATTCATCCTCATAGTCGTTGCCAAATGCTGATAGGCCCCGCCCCCACCCGTGGGTAAGCCTCACCCCCTTTTTTTGTTGAGATTCGGGTCCATTATATCCCACAGCACCACCAAAGAGGACTCCATAATAGAAAGTTCCCAGGTATGTTTATGATGTCCACAGAGTTCTCTACCCCTAGCCTATTCCTTCTCCTGCCCATAGCACATACATATCCATAATAGGAGGGGGTCTTCTGTGTTTTGGGATGTTCATAAAAATACCCAGAGCACAAGAACTGTAGCACTCCAAGAAACCAATAATTGAACCAAAAATTGAACCAGTTTTAAAACTACACAAACACTTATTATGTGGTTCTTGCTATGCTTTACCATGTATTATGTATACTATACACTAGCTGTGGTCAACATGTAGCTCATAAGTTGTTTTTGGACTTCAGCCCCCATAATGCCCAATCAGACAGCTGAAGATTGTTACCCCTGCATTAATATAAATCAATCTGTCTGTCTCTCCATCTGTCTGTCTATTTATATATTAGCAGTGTGGGACGCCGTTGCCCGTCTGTTTATTTGAGTAGCAGAGGTCTATGCATTGGAATGCATTGCAGACACCACTGCCACTCAAAGGGTTAATGTGAGGCTTAGAGAGCCAGGAGTATAAATAATGTATATTAATGTACACACGTAGTGTATATATAATATGTATTAATGTACACATGTAGTGTATATATAATATATATTAATGTACACACGTAGTATTTATATAATGTGTATACATAATATATACTAATGTACACACGTAGTGTATATATAATGTGTATACATAATATATATTAATGTACACATGTAGTGTATATATATGTATTTATGTACACACGTAGTGTATATATCATATGTATTAATGTGCTTTGTGACTGCAGCTTAGAGTAACCGTTTGATTGGGAGAGGGAGCATCTTAAAAGCACTCAGTCGGCACTTCAGCCGCCCCCCCCCCTGTATTTCCAGGACTAGCAGTAAGGAAGAGACATGAGTATCCCTTCCTTACTGCCACCCCTGGGTGTGTGTGCCAGGCACACAGAAGTCTTCTTTTATATATATATATATATATATATATATATATATATATATATACTAGTTGAAGAGCCTGTGTACACGGGCCACAGTGCCACCCAGCAACAGCTGCGGTGCAGTCATGCACAGTAGAGACTGCTCTCTCCGCAGATGATATGGATTGGGGCGCTACAAATTCGGAGTTCTCTCTCCACACAGAGAGGACTACGGTCTGAATTCGGAGTCCTCTTTGCGCCCTACTGTCTGAATTCGGATCGCCCCGTCCATTATCAGCCGTGGCGCAGGGCATTCTGTACTGCGCATGACTGCAGCTCGCGCAGTTGTATCTACTGCGCATGATAGCTTCTGACAAACATCCCTAGTGAATTATTATATAGGATACTAGCAAAAGGGTCACAATATTGCTCATGGAGATTAACTCCTTTGTGTGCTTAAGGGGTATTTAATGCATTGATTGTCAATGGTTTGTGTACATTTGTGGCAGTCAAAGGGTTAAGTGTTTGAAAGCCAAAGAGGTGTCCATGCAGTGCAATGTGTTGGATACCTCTTTGTCACTGAAGGGGTTTAAAGAAAACAAAACAAAAAGGCCAATGTGTTGGGTTCCTTCAGTGCCAAAGAGGTATCCACCTCATTCCACTATTGTAGATGGCTTGTCAATTGATTAATTTTAGACCACAACGTAAACGGAACTTGTAACAATTGTTCCAAGTATCCGAGCCCAACATTGCTACTAAACTTGTGGATGATCCAGATAAGGCCCTTTTCTACAATTGGAAGTTCTTCTTTGTTTGGATCAAAACTAGGACATTTTGTCCCTCGAATAATGTTTAGACAGACAAATAAACCTTACAAGCTTTTAATAAATGTAGTTTTCAGATGGCAATTTCATATCTAAATGGGATGACATTTTGGGTAATTGCTCTTATTCTCTAATGAAGCATATTATTATCTCATATAGAGAACGTCTCTCCAATATAGAAAAAGAAATTGATAATATCCATCTTTCCCTAGAAAACCATCGAAATGCTTCTATTTTTAAAGATCAAGGGCTGGATTCTATTACAGGTGCTAATTTTATCACTGCTTTTATCTCCAGTTTTCCCCATAAACTTCAGTAGGAAAATGTTTGATAAAATGGGTGTTAACATTTAGCACCTGCAATAGAATCTAGCCCCTAGATGAGAAAGTACAGAGTAAGGTGGATATTTGGAACAGGACCTCAAAAATTAAAAAGCATAAAAATCATCCAGGGATATCAATGATTATGCCACAAACAAAAATAAAAGATGGTCTAGATTTGATAAAAAAATAAATAAATAAAAAACAATAATTGGCGTTTCCTCATCCAACAGATACTTCAATAACCAAACTACAGAAAAAAACAAATAGCTCTAATCACAATCACACACGCATAGAAAATAAAGATAGTAATGGGGACAGAAGAAACAGCATACTATCTGATCAGAAGTCTAAAATGGAAATCTCCTCTATAGATAGGGTTGAACATTTTAGTGAATATGACAATAATGACTTTACGGTTATTCATTACTATCCTCCGTTACCTCTAAAAAATTCTTGACATCCTCATAGAAAGTATTTGTGAGTTACGAGCCGTTCTTAAAGAACATAAAGATTCAGTAGCCCTTTCTTAACATCTTCATTTTTTAATGATAGGTTAACCAAAAAAAGTGAAAGAGAAAGAAACTACATCAACAAAAGAAATGAGATGAAATAAAAGATGAGGATGTCAAGGAAAAGGGAGAAGAAACAAAAAGAGGCAAGAGCTAGAAATTCCACCAGGAGGGAACGGAGGATCCATATTCAATGTTTCCAGTATAACTATCTTAGGAGATGAAGTAGCAGTCTTAGAAAAAGGTTTGAAATTTGCCTCTACAGCTGCATCTGATGAGTTTTCTTTTATCTTTTCTATAAAGAGATTTGTAAGAGAGTATGATTTTTGAAAAACAAAGAAAAATCTAATTTAAACCTTCAAATCCAGGATATGATTACCTCTACTGATGCAATATTGAACAACTAAGAAGGCCTAGAATGCCTTTTAACCCTACAGTTGATATTAATGGAGGATAATGAAGTGGTAACTCATCAGGCAACACCTAATGATGGACACTTTTAAACAACATACCCCTCTGAAAAAACGGTCAGAATTTTTCCCTAATCAATGTAAGGGACGATATGTCGACACAAAGAATATCAACAAAGGGATAGAAGAGATTCTATAAAAATGGACAATTTGAGTGTTCAAGAAAGAAAGGCCCTTAGTAGGTTATCGAAAGATTAATCTATCACCATTAGAGAAGCCAACTAAGGTGGATCCATCATTATTCAAGAAACTTGGATGTAGGTTGTTATCCGATGACTTATCATATAAAAACAACTTAACTTTATTCCATCTCAGGTATTCAATAACTCACTGAAAGAACTTCTGGTTAAGGGACTATCACAAGGAATTCTAACTAAACAAGAATTCACATTCCTTTATTCTTATCCTGTAGTGTCTTTTTTCTACCATATCCCTAAGATTCATAAAGATCAGGTCAACCCTCCAGATAGAACAATTATAGTAGGCATACATTCTTTTACTGCTATCTTATCTGCATACATTGTTTTGTTTTTCTGCAAAATTATGTTGTCTGCCTTCATACAACAGATACTTTCAGGATTTCCTGAGAAAATTATCTAACATACAATGGAGAGAGGGATATATATGGGCCACCTTAGATGTCTCATCATTATACACATGTATAGACCATGTATTGGTTCTTTAGGCGATTAGATACTTCTTGGAATCAGATATCAATCAGGCCAAATTTATTTTTGACTGTGTGGTCTTTATTTCACATCATAATTTTTTTGTCTTTCAGGATTCTTACTACCTCCAAATACAAGGTTCGGCCACGGGCAGCAGGCTGGCTCCCTCAAATGCTAATTTATTTATGGGCCTATGAAAAGAACTTGCGGTATGGCTCAGTAGCAGGTGGGGGGGGAGCCTGGTGTACTATGGCCAGTACACTGATGATATTCTCATCATATGGCATGGAAAAATAAGAGAACTTAACCAACTTATTGGACTCCTCAGTTCTAACAATATGGGCCTAAAGTTTACTTCCGTAATAAAAGAAAATTGGATTAATTTCTTTGATCTACGTCTAATCGGATCAATTTCCTCCACTACTACTAGTTCCATCTATCAGAAACCAGTTAATAGAAACCAGTATCTAGGGGCTGACAGTTGTCATCATGCCAAATGGATTAACAACATACCCTTTGGACAATTCCATAGCCTATGATGGAACTGTAACAATACCAAGGATTTCATGGATAAAGGAGAGGAACTCAAAAATCAGTTTTTAGAAAGATGATACTCTGCATTCCTAGTCCAAATAGCAATGAATAAGACTTTGGAATTAAACAGAAAGTAGCTTTTGATCCCTAAAGTTAAAAATAATATAAAAAAAATCTGCAGCAGTGATCACACAGTATAATGCAACCTCAGGCATAATTCATGACATTATCTCCAAACACTGGGATATTTTTTTTAAATGATCCCCATTAGAAGGTGTAATTGAAAGTCATGGCAAAGTGATATATAAAAGAGCTAAAAGCATCCGGATCATTTGGCCCCTAACCACCCGAAAGGTCTAAACCGATCAAGACATACAAGCAATAAGGGAATTTTTGATGCCTCAACACATGTTGGAAACTACAAATTCCTGCATTCCAAATGCATCAGCTGCAATTTCATCTGCAATAAAGTAAATACCTTTGAAAGCAGTTATAATCACAAGAAACACCAGATTAAACATCTGATCACATGTGAAGCCACGTTTGTTATATATGTGATCCAGTGTGAATCTGGTATACAGTATGTACATCGCACAACAAGAAGTCTAAGAGAGATGGCAGGAGAACACCATTGTCTGACACAAAAGAAATCACAGAGTCACACAGTCCCCAGACATTTTAATGAATGTGCATTGGGTGGCTTGAGTCATTTCAGAATTTTGGGAATTGAACACATTCCCAAGTCTGCCAATAACCATATTGGCAAACTCCATAAATGAGAGACTTTCTGGATATACCACCTGGAAACCTTAGTCACAAGTGATCAATTTTCTATCGTTTCCTCTGTAAAGACTCTCTATAGCAGGGCTGTCCAGGTTCAGTCCTCAAGGGTCACCAACAGTCCAGGATGTAAGGATTTCCTTGATTAAGCACAGGTGAGTCAGTCACAATGAATGATCCACTGAATATCTCACCTGTGATTAATCAGGGAAATCCTTACATCCTGGCCTGTTGGTGGCCCTTGATGACTGAACTTGAACAGCCCTGCTCTATAGGATTATATTTTAGAAATATCCTATTTCCATGTTTTTTTTATTTGTGGGTGTTAGACTGTGTTTTCTGCTTTTGAAGGGTTAATTCTTTCATTTAGTATACAGACAGCAATTGAAGGGTTAAAGTCTTTCATTACCTCTTAAAGGACCAGAGCTGGAGAGAATCAGAAGTTGAGTAGAAGTTCATTTATTCAGCAAAGATTGACAGGAATAAATGATACAAGATGTAACAAGATGTTTCAGTAGATGAAGAGTTAATTTATCATGATGTTATGGGGACAGCATGGTGGTCAGCTGTGTCCCTCCTACTCTCTCTCTCTTAGGCCCAAGGACCAAATATTTATACTGTAAAGAGTCATTACACGTGGTCAGTAGCACCTCATAAGGATGGTACCCATTGCATATTTTCATATATGGATATTGTACATTGTGGGGTTGGGCTTCCTAAATATATAGTTACCCATGTGTTATACCTACATATACATTTGATTGATTGGCACAGATGCTAGGCCATGATGTCATTAGTTAATGCTGGGGCCTGTACACACTTGACTATTCTCAACTTAACCTTGAGAACTAAAGTGGTATTATTGCTGACAGTATAACACAATTGATAATAATTAATATAATTCATTTTAGAGTTAACATGCCCCCCTTTTTATGGTTTAGAACCCATAAATCTAGTTTTGTCATTATTTATTTGTGGCATATCTAAATATATATCTGAGATATTGTATATAATAATCACTTAACTGAGTTGATCTTCAATTATCTTTCTACTCATTATTTATATAGAAACAACTTTAACATAGAAATTACTAACATTGAGTTTTACCAACAGTCTTAAATAGGTTTCCAATTTTACACACCAAGAATTACTTATATAGTTCACTATATAATTTTTAGTTCACTCCTCCAAAGGAAAGCAGTATAAATGTATATATAAACATATACATATATGAGGCATTCTATGAACTATAGAGGAAAGGTAATTCCACTTTGCAAGGAATCCATAAAAAATGATCTGAGATTCATGAAAGTATATTTCCTCAATATAACACAGACATCGCTAGAATGTGTACATAATATACAAAATTATCAATTCTTGTACACATATATTTCCTTTTCTCTACAGGAGTGATACAATTATAACAATTATATACCGAACATATAGTCTAGATTGGTGTGTGAAATTCCAAAACTTAAACAAACAAGTATAATTTTTACTTGTTCAAAATCAAATGTGGTAATAACAATAAAAAAAAATAACAATTATTAATTAATTTCCAGTACTATTAAAGAAATATAGGCCCTTTTAGTTAGCAAACTTATTTTTGACATATGCCATGTTATAATAGTTTTCCATAGACCAGTGTGATTTAGATAAAATAACTTAATTTTAATACTATTTTCTTCACAGTTGTACATGTGTCAGCTAGTCTAATTATATAAATGTATATGTCAGCTAATGCACGTTAGCTTAGGCCTTCAACATATATATGGTATCACATTTCTTTGAATCATGAGAGGGAGTAGCTTAAACACAACTGTTCCTATGATATCACTCATACATTCCAAAGGTTATTGAGTTACACATCATTTGTATCACATTCATTCAGAAATCATAGGAAGAGCATGTTTTTACTAAAACTATACTAATTTATCAATTCCACAGCTTCCCTCTTATCTTTGTAATTTAGAAAAACCTCTTCCATAGAGGATCTATATATTAACAATCTTCTATAATATCCAAAATTAATATGACATCAATTGTGGACATTATGCTATATTTATCAATTATTTAGATACCATATATTGAGTTTGAATATAATTCCTTTTGTACTGAAAATATATCTCAATTTAGTATTTAATCAAAATCTATCCTTCCTCAACATAGATCAGAATCCTCGGCCAAGGTCTGTCTCTGTTGCACAAGGAGGATTTACATCAAGCAGTAATTTACATTAAAACAAATACAAATAACAGTAATATTACAACGTTAATAACATTTGTCACAATATTTCTGTATACCAATATACTCAATATATAGTCAATAATAAGTCTCTGAAGTCCAATATTTAATATGTCCATTGTCTTTTAAAGGGATAGTAATACTTCATTTTATCTTTATTTTATTTTGTAGGCATTAAAAAACATGAAGAGCAATATAAGTCTTATCTTTCAAACCTTTATGGTTTAAGAGATATTCACAAGTTTCCCCTCCCGTCCCTTTTACCTAGTGTAAGCCATCTCTTCTCAGATGTGGAATCTGGTTGTAAGACCAGACAGATAACAGCAGGGACAATCTTCTTACAGTGAAAACAATGAAAGCCCTGCCCCCCTTGACAAGTTTTTCAGGTTTTTCCCTTATCTTAATTGAAGATTGTCCCTCTCTGCAGTCTACCTGGGCACCTCCCTTCTGCTCTGGCTGAGCAGTGTTACATCAGTAAAAGGGGAGGGAGGGGGACACTTTGTCACTGAATTACTCTTGAACTACAACTCTGACAGAATTGAAATAACACTCTCCAAAGTCCAAATACTATGATCATTAATTAGAGCTGTTTTTATTATGAAACATTACTATCCCTTTAAGAGTCCCATGTTATCACTAGTGATTAAACAAAAATGAACTTGTTGTAGTTTTCTTTTCCATATAATGATATCACCTATAACAAGAACAAGTGCAGTATCAGATTTTTCATACACACATTTATAAATATTATGTATCGTCAACAAATATTTTTCAAATTTGCATATCTTGTAAATTTCATGTTACCTTAAATCTGAAAAATAGATATTTTTATCATTATATGCTAGAGTTATCTTAAAATTCATAGACCAAAATATCAATTTTTATTGTAATCTGTCATATAATATATCAAAATTATAAATTGTCTTGGAGAGAAAGCCTCTTTTCTTCCATAACAGAGATATATTACATTAAGATTCACAATAAAACTAAGACTTTATTGCTAAATACATAGCATTGTAATATAATACCATACATCCTATGTATATAGACTAAAATATATTGACAGCTGTAACATTCCTTTACCAAGACAGTCTGTAATAATCTATCTTGTTTAAAATGTTAAAGAATTAATTAACTGTAGTTTTACTTATTATAGTTCTTACACTCTTGTGTTTATTAAATCTTGTGACCAATTAACATCTTTAACATCACACCATATCATATATTATAATTGCATATAACTTATTCCAAATACATTCTGGCATTCCTACAGATATCATGTGTTTGTTTGGATGTTACTTTTACCTTTAAAAACAAATGTAGTATCAGTACCACTATTTGGACACGTATAATTTACATTGGTCCAAATGAACCCCAACATTTCTGCCTACATTTATTTTGGGCATAACTCTGTGGCCTTTGTAGTTTGAGCACTGTTTGATCCTTAATGTCAACAATGTTATATGGACCTTCCCAGCTTACGTCAAAATCATTTGATTTTCCATAAGTCTTAATTAGTATTTTATCTTCTTTAAGAAACTTTGAAAAATTAGGAGGTACCATTGTCTTCTTGTGACATGTAACATTTTCACCTGTAATTTGTTTCCAATGCATGTACTGTTTATTAAAAAACTGTTTACTCTTGGTAATGAATTGGTTAAATCTAATATTTAACTCGTTAGGTGTTATAGAACACATCTTACCATCTTGGTCATAAGTTAAACCCATGCTTTCATAAGCTAATTTTGGATTTAAGTCAACCCTAGAATTAGCAGTGAGAATACCCTTTGCTTTCTTCTTTGAACGAGATGGAGTCTGTGGGCTCGATTTAAAGGCAGCCGTTAACCAAAAAAAACACTAACGGGTGCGTTAAGTGTCATGTTGCAATTCAAAGATCCGTCTAAACAACAGCTAACGGCAGTTGCACAATTCCTACGGCCGCTACACTTACGTGCATTCAGACGCATGGAACAACATGGAACAACATACCCCAGAGCTATTCAAAGGCTTGCGGTACTGATAACGGCTGAAAAAAAGACACACCTAACGGCTAAAAGTTAAGACCCACTTCTCACACACGTTAGACACTTAACGGCCAAAACTAAACACCCGTTACAGAGGAAAACACACAAAAGGCTTACCGCACAACCATGTAAATGGGAAAATTAACCCGTGCAATGCCAAAACAACACAAAAACATGCACACACAACACAAATCACGACACACAAAACAACAACCAACACCACAGGAACAATGACACACAAAAAAACAACAACACAACATGGCACGGAACAATGGGGGTCATCACACAAAGCGGACCCTGCAAATACAAGCTCACCTGGGCAACATCAACACGCGACCTGCACCCCACAACTGCACGCCCGCAAATGGCACACACAGAACAAGCACAACACACCACATCTTATAACACACACACACACACCTGCAAACACTTACCTGGACACAAACAACTCTCCATTGGTCAGCACTCACCTCATCACCACACCTACACAACGCCCTAGCAAGTACTTAAAGGGACAACTCAACACACTCACTTGTGGCTTGTTTTCCACTCAGGGAGGGAGAGAGAGAGAGAGAGCGCGCTAGAGAGAGAGAGCTAGAGAGAGAGAGGTAGAGAGAGAGAGAGAGACAGATAGAGCAAACAGTATGTTGGGTTACATATTGTTGCGAAGACTGCGGAGAAGGCGTGCAAGGGAGAGAGCTAGGGAACATCAGCAAACCCCAAGCACGCCTCATCAACAGCCTCCACCTGTTGCAAGTGAGGAGGCTCTGGCTCAGCAGCCACACAGGAGTCCATCCCCACCTGGAGGGCACAGGATGTATAGACGACCACCAAGGCCCAGGGTATACCGCCCAAGGGTCACACTCTTTGGAATGGCTGATGACGAGGTCATTGATCGCTACAGGTTGAGGCCTGACAGCATCATTGCCTTGTATGAGGTCATCAAGGAGCAGGTGGATCCCATCTACATCCACAACCATGCCCTAACTGGCCTGCAGAAACTACTCTGTGCCATACACTTCATGGCAAGCGGGGCCTTCCAGTCCACTGAGGGTTACGCATCTGGCATGTCCCAGGCCACATTCTCCAGAGTGCTGGCCCAGGTCCTGCCAGCCCTCAAAATCAAGGCCAGTACCCATATACATTTTCCCACCACCGACATGGACTGGATACACGTCAAGCAGGCCTTTTACGCAAAGGGAGGCATGCCCAGGGTCATGGGTGCTATAGATTGCACCCATGTCCGGATTAAGGCCCCAGCACGTGACGCACAGATATTCATCAACAGGAAGAACTTCCACTCCATCAACGTGCAGATGGTGTGTGACAGCAACATGAGGATCATGAATGTCTGTGCAAAATATCCTGGCAGCACACATGATGCATACATTCTACAAAACTCCTCAGTCCACAGAGATTTTGAGAATGGAACCTTTACAGGGGGATGGCTACTGGGTGAGTTCACAAAACAAAATCACACCACATACACAGGCGTACACACCACTCAGCTCAGCATGCACCTGACCCACACCTACTACGTCCACCACACAAAACATCATTCACACAACATGTGCTCCCTGTTTCACCATGTCACTCACATTACACAGGTGATGCTGGCTATGGATGCAAGTCCTGGCTACTGACCCCTCTGGCCAATCCCCAAACACATGCCCAGGAAAGCTACAACCAGGCTCATGCCAGAACCAGGAATGCTATTGAGCGGACATTTGGGCTCCTCAAGTCAAGATTCCGATGTCTGGACCACTCTGGGGGAGCACTGCAGTATGCACCGGCTAAGGTGTGTGACATCATTGTGGCGTGCGCAATACTGCACAATATCGCAGTGGACACCAGGCTGCTGGAGCACATCCCGGACCCCCCCATACAGGAAGTGCCCATGGACATCGGGCATGTGGAGGAGACCATGAGAGGGGCACAGATCAGAGACAGGCTCATCACGGAATACTTCACCTGTGAGTATAACACAGGCATGCAAACAATCCATGCAAGTCCCCCAGCAGTCCTGTGACACTAACCACACTGCACATTTTGTTCTGTCTCACCCCACAGGAACAGTGACACAGCACTGCACTGGCAGTGGACGTGGAAAATTGTGTGTGTGGACTCAGCAACCATCCTCCATTCCACTCTCCACGTTGACATACAGACCCCAAGGATATCACGCACACCCTCAGGAGAAACAAGGTACAACATATTACCCATGTTCATCACCTTACACGGCTTGATTGACAGCAACTAACTGGATATGCCATGATTAGAGCCTGAACAACCATGCTAGCCCAGTAGTGAAAGAGTATTATCTAATGATTTGCATGAGAAGGGACATCAGACTCAATATGGGACCTGTACTGTGCTACAGCTGAGAAGAGCAGCACAGGGGTGGATGTACAGTGGTATGGGCACACAATGTAGAGGTCATGAGACGTAGATCAGATTACCACGGACTCCATGCAGACCTGTGAGTGTGCAGACGTATGTGCCCCTGACATGAATACACACATCAACAAATGTGTCCTAACAGTTCCATGGAACAAATGACATTGGGCTGCCACTGTCACTTTCACAGTGGCAGCACAATGTCATTACTTCCATGGAGCTCTCAGAACACTTGTTAATGTGTGTATACATGTCAGGGGCACATATCCCTAGGACTGATGCACATGTCCTTAGTTCCCCACAGAATTGGTTACAGATGAGTACACAACACATTGTCAAGCAATGGTTTGTGCACTCACCTGTAACTGTGAAAACTGAGGGGATGAAAAAGACTAAATTGTTGTTGCTTGATGATCAGTTCAGGTCTACTGCTCCAAATCCTGTCCTCTTGTCCCGCAGGCATCCGTAACATGATCCATCCTTGAACTGAAGATCTTCCATGTGACTGGATTGATGTCTTGACAACACCTTCATGAAGATCACCCCTTGCTGTTTATGGTGATGTTGTTGGTGATGCAAAGTTTGACCTGAGGTTCACACAAACCTCTACTGGAACATTCTCATAGAGACACAGAAAACACTAATTCTTGAGTGTTGTAACCTGTACAGTCAGGATGCTCAGCTACAGAGTTGTCAAACCTCATGGACAACACATGAGCAGGGCAGCAGTGTTACTGAAGTATTACAATTTAGTTTCAAAGTACATTTAGTGTTCTCATACAGGTGTTCAATGCATATAGGCAATACACACACAAAACACATGTACATTCTAATGTACTTTGAGACACAATAAAGATGAACCATCACCATTCTATCTGTGTCTGTAGGAGGATATATTTGAGAACACATATGTCAATGTGTTACCACACCCAGGGTAGAGTATGCCCCATACATGGAAAGGCAACACCCACATCACAGGAGTCCACCACTTGTTTGCCAGTGACTGGACTCTGTGATGTATCAATGCAAACAGATGATGGTGGCAGTGATGCACCAATGTGTTGTGGGAGTGATGAAGAGGTGATACAGGGGACATACTTCCACAGTGAATACCTGTCCACAGTATCTGTATTGCTCAGTATAATCCATGTTCGGAGATTTTGCTCCACTTTGACATATCTCAGTACATGGGCTAACGAACAACCAGACTAAGTGGACATGTGTTATCACTGGTGAAGTCTGTTACACCCTTAGGGAAACAGCAACTCAACTTACAGGAGACCCCAATGCTCAGCCCAGGATATCAATGTGTGTGCTACACGTTGAAATCCTAGGTTAAAAACATTGGCTTCTTCAGTAAGTCAGTTGCACAATGAGTGTGTGAATCCAAGACAACATGGATACATGTCCCATTTATCTATCCTGCTTATAATGTCCCTGCTAAATCACAGAGCTGTTTGTCTGGTTATCCCATTAACCCACTGAGTGCAAGAGTGGTCCCCAACGCATTTCTTGACAATGCGTTGTCTACCACTCTGGCACTCAAAGGGTTAAACACAGCACATGATGTAGACAAATGTTCAGTGTTGTACAATTTGTTGTGCTAAGGGGTATGTTTTGTTGTTCAAATTCAACACACAACACCGCCATATAACACAGTGGTGTAATATGGCTCCAGGGATGTATTACAAGTTGAATTTGTACAACGGTGTGTGTGTGAACCCATGTTGTAGCATCCCACTAACATTTCACATAGGCAGAGGTTGTGTTCACTGCATTGTATGGCAATGCATTGGAGACAACCCTGCCACCCAATCCATAACTGAAGACACAACAGATCAGACTGGAATTAAAAAAAAAATGTTTTCTTTATTGAGGGGAAACTTAACAGGTTGGGCCTTTCATTTTTTCTTCTTTGGGTGGGGGGCCTTAGCCTGGGTGCCAGAGGTGGATGCCCTTGTGGATCTCCTGGTAACCCTCTGCCCCCTAGGTGTTGCTTCAGGGGTAACACTAGAGGGGGTGGTGGTTGCAGTAGACCCCTCAGTGGAACGCAAGTTCTCCCTCTCCATCCTCAGGTTCTCCCTGCGGTTTATCTCCCTCAGCTCCACAAGGACCTGTGTTAACATGTCCATCACACCAGTCCTGAGCTGCTGGAGTAGTGTATTCCCCCTGGACACCTCCGACTCCAAACCTTGGATCCTGCTCTCCAATTGGACAATGTTCCTCCTGGATTGCCTCCTGCTCCTGGTGATATTGCTGTCAGTACTCCTGCTCGACCGGAGTAGTCTCCTCTGAAGGGCCATACACTCCGCCTCCATCCCTGTGAGGCGTGCGGTGCTGGAGGTGGATGTGCCCGGTGTCCCTGGTGCTGCTGTTTCTTCCTCTGCTGCTGAGGGTGCTGTTTCTTCCTCTGCTGCTGAGGGTGCTGTTTCTTCCTCTGCTGCTGAGGGTGCTGTTTCTTCCTCTGCTGCTGAGGGTGCTGTTTCCTCCTCTGCTGGAGGTGCTGTTTCCTCCTCTGCTGGAGGTGCTGTTTCCTCCTCTGCTGGAGGTGCTGTTTCCTCTGCTGCTGGAGGTGCTGTTTCCTCTGCTGCTGGAGGTGCTGTTTCCTCTGCTGCTGGAGGTGCTGTATCCTCTGCTGCTGCTGAGGGTGCTGTGGCTGCTGTTGGAGTGGCTGGTGCAGATGATGGGCATATGCCCACCACATCAAGTGATGCAGAGCTGCCCAGAGATGTGTGTGCTGGTGGAGGTGTGAATATGTCCCTGGGTAGGGGGCGCTGGGGCTCACCAATCAGGCCCAGGTGTGTGTAGTCCAGTGGCCAAGGGTCATATGGTGGCCACTGATAGGTGGTGGGACCCCACCTTGGATCATACCTTGGGGCATGCTGTGGAGCCATCCAGGAGGGTGGGTTGATCTGGGAGGCATATGGCCCATATTGGGTGTTGGCCACTGTCCCTGGCAGCCATTGCCTCCCTGGCGGTGGTGGTGCTGCTGATGGAGGGTAGTAGCTGGTGGAGGTGGATGGATGTGTCCACCTCTCC
This sequence comes from Rhinophrynus dorsalis, assembly GCA_037306005.1. Classification (NCBI taxonomy): domain Eukaryota; kingdom Metazoa; phylum Chordata; class Amphibia; order Anura; family Rhinophrynidae; genus Rhinophrynus; species Rhinophrynus dorsalis. The sequence continues at coordinate 158,177,752 of CM074726.1, read as the reverse complement.
TCCTGTGGCATCCAGCCACTGTACTGGGGAGGTGCAGCTGGAAAGGGTGGTGCAGCCTGTGGTGGTGCAGCTGGAAGGGGTGGTGCAGCCTGTGGTGGTGCAGCTGGAAGGGGTGGTGCAGCCTGTGGTGGTGCAGCTGGAAGGGGTGGTGCAGCCTGTGGTGGTGCAGCTGGAAGGGGTGGTGCAGCCTGTGGTGGTGCAGCTGGAAGGGGTGGTGCAGCCTGTGTTGGAGGGGATGGTGATGGTGGGTAAGGTGACCACCGGCTGGTCCCCTCCTCTGTGTCCTCCTCACTGGGGGGTGACATAGCCTCCTCCACTGTCTCCTGCTGGGCTTGACGGCCGTAAGCTGTGTGGAGGAAGAAGATGTTGTGATTAGTGACCTTTGCCATATGTTTGTGGAGACAATTCTACTTTGATATGTGTTGAAGAAAAATATATGTGTTTGTGTTAATCCCCCTGGGTAAACAAGGGTACTCCCACTGCTGAAAGGTGTTTGAGTTATTATGGGTGAAGGTTTCATTTTGAGGTGCAATATCACAGTGGCCAGAAATAGTACAGTGGGGCTGTTGCTACACCCTCCCATGTAGATATCTGGTCCCTGTACCAGAGCTGTCCATATGATTGTGTAGTAACAGCACCACTGTACAATATCAGGCCACTAGGATATTGCCCCTGACATATCCATGTCTGAGCTGTGATACCTTTTGCATCAACACACCTTTCAGCAGTACGAATACCATTGTTTAACTCGGGGGGGGGGGGGAGATCCAACAACATATATTTGTCTTCACAACTTGTAGGGATGGCTATCCCTCCAGGGGGGTGGCAAAGGTTAAGTCCACCTTGATGTCAGATTGTAGACATTGTGGGAACAGATGTTGTTCTCTGTTAGTCCTATCCTTCCTACCCTCATGGTTGTTCAGATAATGCTCTATGTGACGGATGTAGATTTCAGTCATTTGTCTACACGAGGGATTTTCAGCAGAGACAAAATCAACCCATTTAGAGAACAATACTTAATTGGAATGGTGTACAGGGTGTGCATGATTTACAAGCACACTCTGTGGACCATTCCAAAGAGGTATTTCTCTCTATATGTTGTGACTTTGGCTCTGCTGAAGAGCCTCCGTGTGGTCAAATGATGGATATCTTCACCTGTCACATGGAGCAATATCTGTATAACCATGAGTGTTGGAGGGATGGGACTTAGATCAAGACACATCTGTTAACGATGGCAATGATATGACATCATGATGACATTACCCATTGCTATCCCATTACAGTGACACACAAGTAGAAATGGTCATATATGTATGTGGATATGTACCCTTCATATGGATGGAGTAATATCCTTCCAAGATGTGATGCCAGAGAGCATTTCATTAGGTGTGATTGCCTTACTGGCTATATATGTGCACCCATCCAACAAGACATTGTATTGATATGATGGATATGAACATACCTCGTATATCCCATCTACGTAGGGTGTGATATACTATGTATGTGTATTTGGATGGTAGCAATGTAGGTTGATATGTGATGGGTGCACATATCTGGCCAGTAAGGCAATCACATCCAGTGAAGTGATCTCTGTGTTCACATCATGTTGGAACATATTTAGTAACATTTGAATCCTAAGGGCAACAATCCAGCCAGTAGTGAGGGATATCTTTGATTGAGGCCTGTTTTTTTGTCTGTGTATGAGCCCATCCATCCTTCTGTGTGAGGCAACCGTACTCAGTCCTAGATATCCATCAGTCATGGCCTGTTGGTGACCAAGGTACAATGTTTGCTATTTGTTTCCCATATGTATCCTGCATAGAGATGCTGGTGTACCATCGATCCATGGCATCAGCACCCCTGTGGATCCATGTGGGAATCAGATATGGGATATGTCATTTCAAGTCAGAGAAATGATTGCAGCCACAACACCAATGCCTACTTTTTCCTGCTTGAATTCTGTAAAATAGTTTTCGGCCTGTGTGTTGCACCTACAAGCATTTATTCTGTGTGACACTGTGATGTGTGATCTGATGCCCCCTTTTGTGATTCAGTAAGCGGTGATGTTGAACCGATGACATGAACATGATGGTGACTTCTCCAGTGATCTCCTTTCCCCATTTCCAGTGTTTTCCATGGAGTCTGTACAATGGGACCCTATGAACTTGATTCTTGTTTTGGCATATTCTCCATGGACTAACACTGGTACTGGTGAAGTGAGGGTGTGTGAGGGTTACTTTGTGTCCACCATGTGTTTGTCACCGCTTAGTGAATGTCCCCTGTGTAGCATGTGATCGTTGGCCTATTGACTTGTTTGTTGTCAGGTTAACCCCTTGAGTCCCAGAGGGGTTGCCAATGCATTGTTGATCGATGCATTGATGATCCCTCTAGCACTCACGGGGTTAGGGTGGGGGTGGGGACATGGGTGACATTGTGTGTGAACAGTGATGATCTATTACAGTCGACAATTTGAAAATGAAGGTTTGTGTATTGTGTGTAATGAGCACAGCGACAGGAGGGTTGAAGTAGGACTTTGACAGGTTTGTCCCAAGTTGGACGTTGCCATTTGTCCAGGTGTTGTGTCCTTTTTTTAACCCTCATGGTGCTGTGTTGGTGCAGTTGTATGGCTGAGTGATGGCCATGTGTTGAGGTGTGAGTGTGTGTGCAGCTGGTGTTGGTTGCTGTAGTGTGTTGTTCTGTAGTGTTGCACTTACCGGTAGTGTGGAGGCTCCTCTCATCCCCAGTGTCAGTTCCTCCCACGACCCCCTCGATCATGGTCGGGGACATGTTCTGCCGCACCATCTCCTCCCAGCCGCAGAATGTGATGGGCACAGATGGGCCACCTCCGGGGCCTCGGGCTTGCTTGGCCATGTCAGACATCTTGTTCTTGACCACCCTCCGGCAGTCGCCCCATCTCTTCTTCACAGACTCCACGTCCCGCCTGCATGTTGCCACCGCGTTCACCCGGCTGCAGATCTGGTTCCAGGCTGCCTTCCTCCGCGCTGCCAGGCCAGGGACCTTTGCCGTCGGGTGGAGAACACTCTGCCTCTCCAGGACAGCTTCCACAAGAGCCGTGTTCTCCTCCTCACTATATCTGGGATCCCTGATCCTGCCCTCATCAGCTCCGGCATGGGAGGATTCAGAGCCGGAGTGCCCTGCCTGGTCTGACCCTGCCTGTGTGGGGTGCTCCCCAGGAACTACCCCTCGTCCCACTGCAGGTTCTGTCCCTGTCCTGCGTGTTCCTGCTCTGGTGGGCCTGGTCCCCCTCCGCCCTGCGGATCTCCCTCTCCCACCCCTGCTCTGCTGAGGGATCCCCTCCTGACCTTCCTCCTCCTCCACTACTCTCCCCATCCCTCTCTCCTGTCCTCCTCTCCTTGACATCACTCACCCAGTCACACCCAGGCACTCCCACAGGCCCTCACAGACACACTCGATCCAGTCACTCTCTGTCACACACTTTCACTCCCAGATTCACACTGTCAAAATAAAAAGTAATATGTGTAAGGTGTTATGAAATAAAAGGACTATGTGTATGTATGTGTATGTGTTTGTGTTTGTATGTGTGTATGTAATATGTGCAAAAGTGTGATATGTGTATATATAGTGCACCTCTCTCCTCTCTCCAAACTGCAAAACTCCTCTACCTCCAATGAACGCGCCTCTCTCCCTCTCTCTAATGACTATCCTCCGCTCCTGGGTCCTGATATCTGGCTCTGAAGAACTCGATAACAGACAGTGTGTGGCGGTTATTTTTGGGTATATATAGGTGTATTTGAAGTTATTTGATACATTGGGCCTTTGGGATTGGATGTGTGTTTGAATTTGTTTTGGCATCAATCAGGGTTGCTTGACAACGGCAGCCGTTATGTTACATGTTGTTTGGAGCTCAGTTATCGTGTGATTTGTCCGCCCGTTGTGCATTAACATGAGCGACAACGGGTTTTGTGTTACGTGTTTTTTGTGTGCCTACGCTCGATAGCTATTCTCGTAGAGTAGCTATTGAATCTGCCGTAACTCCTGTATTATTTGCGAGCGATGTGCCTTTTTCACTTAGCGGCTGGTTTAACGGTTGGCTTTAAATCGAGCCCTGTGTGTGTCTGTCTCTGTGTCTATCTGTGTGTGTGTCTGTCTAACAGATACCATAGATACTCTAGAGTCACTTATTACAGTGAATTCCTTATCCAAGGAATCAGTTGCAATTTTACCTTTAGTAAAACTTTCTTCCTGATCTATTGGTACCTTAGAACAACTATGTCTCCAAATAACTTTGTTCTTAACACCAATGATTAATCCAGCTTTATTAATTAAATCAGTACCCATGATATTATTTTCAACAATCTCACTGTACAAGATGTCAATGTTCTCATGTAATTGTCCTGGAATTTCTAGTGTTACATCACATATCAATTTTACATTTGTCTCCTATCACGGAGGCCATGATCATGCAACATTTTGACAGGCTTATTTTACTGGTGCCTTCTCATTGGCTGAGCTGTACAGCTCCTCCCAGTGACAGCCTTTTTATACCCTGGGCTGTCACTTAGTGTTTGCCCTTTCGTGGTGTACCTGATGCCTAGTGCTAGATCCGTTTGTTTGATACCAGTGTATGACCCTGGACTGCTTGACTACGCTATTGTTACTGTTCCTGCTTTTGTGTACCGATTCGGATTGGCTGACGTCCCTGCTTCCTGTTCTGACCCCGCCAGGCTGACGTTCCTGCTCTTTGTACCAACCCGGCGAGACTGACGACCCTACTCTGTGTACCTACCCAGTGAGACCAACGACCCTGCTCCGTGTACCGACCCGGCTTGGCTGAAGTTCCTGTGCTGTGTACCGAATCGGTTTGGCTGTAGTTCCTACTTCCTCCGTTCCCGGCTGGGCGAAGAATCTGTCAGTGTCTGCTGCTTCCAACTGTGCACATCTCTCACGTTTGTGCATCTCAGAGCTACGGTACTCCGTTACCGTTTGTAGTCCAGTCCGTGGGTTTGAGTGTCAGTGTGCCATTACTCCTACACACCGTTCACTTGATCGCTTGGTCTTCCGCTTTGGGTTCAGTTGGGCGCATCCGGTAGTCTTCCATTTCCTGACCATAGCTTTCATTAACCCCTTCGGGGGTGGTGCCTTGTGCCGCTACTTGTTTCACCAGTGTTGTTCTCATCTCCGGTTTACTTGTGCTCTTGGTCTTCCACTCTAGGTTCAGTTGGGCGCTTCTGATTGCCTTCCATCTTAAGACCTTAGTGTACATTAACCCCTTCAGGGGTGGCACAGGCACACGGTGGTGGATAGTCTCAGTTGGGCGTTCTTTCCTGGCACAAGCTCTGACTCACAGTTGTAGTCTCCGGTGGGCGTCCACTGTTGCAACCCTCTGTTCAGGTGAACCTTGCCTGTTCTCTGCTGCCATCCAGTCACTGTCGCTTCCCCTGTCTATAGGCGACATTGGGCCTCCGTTTATCTGGGAAATTGAGTCAGTGGCTTCACTGGCATTGCTGGACTCTATTACACTGTAGCTATCATAGTTACTTGACCTGTGTCAGTATTGTATTCTGTGTACATACTGGACCTGTGTGGGTTAACTTGCTATGTAACCTGTCCTGTGTCAGTTATTTGCTGCTATATGCTGGACCCGTGAAGGTTACATTATTCCTTGTGTGCTTAAATAAAATTGTGTTTTACCAACATCTGTAATGTCTGAGTGTACTGAACCATTTCATCTCCCCCTGTCCATCAAATCCTACAATGGAACAAACAGGTGAATTTGGTAATACTGGTAACTTGTGATTTGTTACTGATTATTGTGCACCTGTATCAATGAGAAATTCTGTTTTGTGGCCCCCTAGGAGACATTTGATAAAAGGTCTGCCAGTCCCATCCAGGTATATTGGAGTTAAAAATTCAAAGGAACTGGATGCCTCACATGGTCTATTTTTGTGACATGTAAATTCCTGTGTCAAAATTTGAGTGTTAGAAGACACCCTGACTTGGTTTATTAGTGGATTGCATGGGGGTTGGGGAGGTTTAGTTGGAGCTGAGGGTTGGATACATCCATTCTGATTTTCAGAGTATATATTCTGTAAGAATGCATTACAACCCTGCATTAAATATTCCATTTTATGACAAAGAAAACATTCCTGAACACATTCATTGGGCACATAATTACAATCTCTGGGATTTTTAGCTGTAGGAATATGATTCCTGCTGGTATTAGTAACTTTATGAGAGCCATGGGACATAACTGACACTGTAGCTTCAGAATATGTTTCTGTAACTGTCGTTTGATCTTATCAATAAAAGTAGCTGCATCAGTCAATTTTTTTTCTCTGACGCTACAACACTAAATGTGGGGTCTAAATACTTAAATTTCTTGACAAATGCCTTTATCATAGCTTCTGGCATTTGTTCATCTGGAATCCCCATAATTAACCTGTATCAAAGATCACCATGAATACATGGGGGTCATCAGTCATAGTAGGGTTTAAACTCTCTCAAAGTTCTGAATCACCTGTTGAGAGTTTAATTAACTGTTGCAAGAAATCAATCTCATTTCCATGTATTGTTATACCATTATCTGTGTATGGCCTACTGACAGGTGGAGTTAGTCTTCTATTAAAATCTGTAGGTCTGTCAAACCAAATGTATCTGTTGTTGATTCAAAAACATCAGCATTATGAAAGGCATCAATATTGAAATTATAGACAGGAATATCCTTGACCAGTGCCATTAGATAAGCATGGATTTTCAAATTTAATGTATTTCTTAAAATCTCTGCCTCTGTTTCTTCCTCATTGTCATGATGTATACTTGTATATGGGTTAGGAATGATTGATGCTTCCTTGGTACTTTTGCCTGCACACACATGTTTGACCTCTTGAGTGCCAATATTTTCAACCTGTTGCTTTATATTGCTACACAGCTGTGTTATTATGTCACCACGTATGTCCACCTGATCGTCTAACTCAGTTATACGTTGAGTTAAAACATCACAATTGGAACATTTGGTTACATCTTTACTTAGATTAGTACAAACAGGAAGTGTATGTTCATCTTTTAAAATCATTGCATTATATATTTTTACCATTTTCATCACATTTCTAAGCTTCTTTTTTTCTTTACCAATAGGTATAAATTTCCTATCAATTTGACTATTTGCTATCTGACATTGTTCCCAGAGATTTTGCCATAATTCAGCATTTGTGGAATTCGATGAATACTTAAATTGAACACGGCTTTCATTTGCTAATTTATTTATAAACAGATGCATTTTCTTATTTACCTAGAGTACAAATAGTACACGTTCAATGTATGACCTCTGGTGTTCAACAAGTAAATCTGGCCTGCTGTTATTTAACTCTTTGAATGCCAAAATGTACTTCAATTTGCAACACGCATATATTTTTAACTTTTAACCAACATAAAACAAATATTATATGTATGAAGATGTCTTAATATCATACACTAAAACATTATTATTTGAGAAGAGACATAATTATTCTAACACCATTGACTTCTAATTAGATTGATAAAAGTCAATAGCACAAGAATTATATCTATTCTTCAAGCAAACTTTGGCAAACCAAGCTTAATACTTAATCTTTTCTCAAACAATAAACATACCATCAATATCTTAATACCTCTAGACTTCACTATATTTTATTGTTCCTTTATAACCATAGATATGGCAAATATATTTGATCTTAAACTTGGGAGCAAATATCCTTTTAGTAAAATAGGTCATATACAAAAATATATAAATACTTTCTCATATGCAGATAGTCAATATGACCCAAACAAAATTCATAAAGAAATTTGCAATCAACAAAACCTCTCTATGGATTTTTAACCCAATATTCTTGAAACAGTGAAATAATAAATAAAAATAACTTTTATTTAAAAAATAGAATCAGTTTTCACCTTCTAAATTTATATCTTCTAATGCTTAGCTTTTATATGTATATTTAAAACAGCTCCCCCTTTAGGTGGAGTTGTAAAATTACACTCCTATTTCAGAATTAATAACAATTTTGAGTTAAGGATGTACCGTATCTTTTAACAAAGTTATTTAAAACTATAATAACAGTTATAAAGTGTATCATTGTTAATCTATACTCCAATTAAAACACTATCACACAATAATGTTTTTAAAATACTGCAAAGATCTGCTTTCACTCACACATTTATATTTTTTAACCCTTCATTCTCTCTTAATGAAGAGAATAATTTCTTTAAAACCCTTGTTTAGGAAATGTATAAATATAATAGCTAGATCTTTTAACAACAACAGTCTCAGAAAATAGTACCAATGATGTAAACATTGTACTGCAGTATATATTTTCTACACCAATTTGTGTGATACCTCATTCTCTAGTACAAAAGCAAGGGGTATTATTTTCTAGATTTCTTTACACATAAACTGTTACTCATAGGGAATCTATAAGTTGAGATAAATTACCTAATATTTTGGTATCTTAAAGAGATAGTAATACTTCGTTTTATCTTTATTTTATTTTGTAGGTATTAAAAAAACATGAAGAACGATGTAAGTCTTATCTCTGAAACCTTTATGGTTTATGAGATATTCACAAGAAAAGTTTCCCCTCCCGTCCCTTTTACCTAGTGTAAGCCATCTCTTCTCAGATGTGGAATCCAGTCCATAGACCAGACAAATAACAGAAGGGGACAATCTTCTTCCTGTGAGAACAATGAAAGTCCTGCCCCCCTTGACAAGATTTTCAGGTTTTTCCCTAATCTTAATTGAAGATTGTCCCTCTCTGCAGTCTACCTGGGCTCCTCCCTTCTGCTCTGGCTGAACAGTGTTACATCAGTAAAAGGGGCGGGAGGGGGATACTTTGTCATTGAATTACTCTTGAACTACAACTCTGTGTGATGTAATACAAAGTTATTACACTCTCCCTGCAGCACTGAATGCTCTGTGTTATATAATACAACATTACAGTGTACCTGCAGAACTGAATGCTGTGATGTAATACAAGTTTACACGCTCCCTGCTGCTCTGAATGCTGTGTGATGTAATACAATGTAATACACCTTACCTGCAGAATTGAATGCTCTGTGTGATGTAATACAATGCTACAGTACCCATGTAGCACTGATTGCTGTATGCTCCTACTTGTATACAAAAGGGAACCCAGGCATACAATAAATATGAGATAAATATAAGAGTCCAAATAACTTGTATAGTAAAAAAAAATCTTAATACCATACATCAGTGTTCCCAGAATTGCAGCTTCTTCCTGGTGCTCCCAATGTCACCTTCCAAATCTAATATAGTATGAAAAGAAAAAAGAAGAGCGCAGAACAGTCTGAGAGCAAAACTGTAATTGTATCCAGTCTTATCTATTGTGTTTGTACTTACAGCAATAATGAGGATAGTAGGCCCAACAAATGTATCACTATGTGGATGACATCAATCTTCCAGATTAGAAACAAGACAGAGCCTCTTCAAAATGGTGGCTTCACTCCTTTTCCTAATCTCTAGGGGTCTCCATGAATCTTGTGAATAAAGCACAACACACACAGGGAACATCAGCCCTCTAAGGGTATTACCACAGTGACCAAGTAGCCCCTCTGTAGTTTCCAATACCCTACTCAACCTAATGAGATGGTGCAATGTACCAAACAATATACAAGCCTTTGTTTACAAAGTACTGATATGAACAGGATCACGGACCATAGATACAACATAAAAAGAGTATTTAAAGGGATAGTAATACTTTGTTTTATCTTTATTTTATTTTATAGGCATTAAAAAAACATGAAGAACGATATAAGTCTTATCTACAAACCTTTATGGTTTGAGAGATATTCACAAGCAAAGTTTCCCCTCCCACCCCTTTTACCTAGTGTAAGCCATCTCTTCTCAGATGTGGAATGCAGTCCATAGACCAGACAGATAACAGAAGGGGACAATCTTCTTCCTATGAGAACAATGAAAGCCCTTATCTTGATTGAAGATTGTCCCTCTCTGCAATCTACCTGGGTACCTCCCATATGCTCTGGCTGAGCAGTGTTACATCAGTAAAAGGGGGGGAGGGGGATACTTTGTCATTGAATTACTCTTGAACTACAACTCTGACAGAATTGAAATAACACTCTCCAAAGTCCAAATACTATGATGATTAATTAGAGCTGCTTTTATTATGAAACATTACTATTCCTTTAAACCCAATTAAACATTTACTTAATCAATAATTATTTAGAAGGCATTATACTAAAAACCAGGCATTATTTTCAGTAAGTTAACTCTTTTATGCCTGTATCTATACAGTACATTCTATTATTACAAATATCAGTTAGCAACAGGACTAGAGTGGCTTGTAAATTAAGATTAAAACATATTTACCAAATAACTCTGTTCTTTCTCTGTTGTAAATGATGAGAAGACTTGTCTGGATGGAAGGCCTTGTTCTTTCCTGTATTGCAAACACGTTAAGGACAGAGCACATGGGGATGTCTCTTTCTTGTAGGTCAGAGGCAAGATGGAGTCTTCAGTCCTGTCACATGGCCTGGATTGTACTGCAGCTGTCTTTGTCAGTCTTCTGGAGGCTGGAAATGACTGAAATCTTTTCTGTAGATTGTAGACTGGATTGCAGCTTGTCCTTGTCAATCACATATACTGTGGTTCTTCTGAAAACTTTTCTCACAACGAGTTAACCCTTCACGGGGAATATACATATACTGTCTGAAACAGCTTTTTACTCATAAAATCTTTAGGCCAAGCTCGCCATACATCCCCCCTGAAAAGCAGTTTCAGATAGGTTCGGTTGCAAACGTACATAAGTTGCATCATTTAGTATACAAACAGCAACTGAAGGGTTAAAGTCTTTCATTACCTCTTAACCCCTTAAGGACCATTGATGTGCCAGGACTGTCAAGGCGGTCCGGCACTTAAGGACCAGTGATGGTCCTGGTACGGTATGGAGTTCAGGGCTCCCGGCGCTGCTGCATGCCGCTCCGGAAGCCCTGAACCGGAACTTACAAAAAAAAAAAAAAAAGACCCGTGGTCCTCAAGTGGTCCTCAAGTCTTTCATTACCTCTTAAAGGACCACAGCTGGAGAGAATCCGAAGTTGAGTAGAAGTTCTTTTATTCAGCAAAGGTTGACAGGAATAGATGATACAAGATGTTACAAGATGTTTCAGTAGATGAATTCATTTATCATGATGTTATGGGGACAGCATGGTGGTCAGCTGTGTCCCTCCTACTCTCTCTCTCTTAGGCCCAAGGACCAAATATTTATACTGTAAAGAGTCGTTACACGTGGTCAGTAGCACCTCATAAGTATGGTACCCATTGCATATTTTCATATATGGATATTGTACATTGTGGGGTTGGGCTTCCTAAATATACAGTTACCCACGTGTTATACCTACATATACATTTGATTGATTAGCACAGATGCTAGGCCATAATGTCACTAGTTAATGCTGGGGCCTGTACACCCTTGACTATTCTCAACTTGAGAACTAGAGTGGTATTATTGCTGACAGTATAACACAATTGATAATAATTAATATAATTCATTTTAGATTTAACAGTGGGGCATGATATTTGTATCTATCTGGATTTTATATTTCCATCAGATTCTATACCTCTTGTAAATTAAGAGATTTAGTGCTTGTATGGTGTTTTAATTATTATTTTAATTGTGTGTGTGTATACATATATATATAGTACTGTGCAAAAGCTTTAGGCAGGTGTGAAAAAATGCTGTAAAGTAAGAATGCTTTTCAAAAACAGACATGTTAATAGTCTATACCTCTTGTATGTTGAGGGATATAGTGCTTTTATGGTGTTTTTATTATAACTTTTAATAGTATATATATTGAAGAATGTTGGCATGATTGACCTGAAATATTGGACAGCACTGTCATTATATACCCCACATCAATATATAGCAATGTTTACACATGTCCATCACATGAAAGCGAGGTGTGGTTGACAGTGTGGTCCAGATTAGGGTCTTTCTGTTTCCAGCTTGCTTGATGCAGACCGTGAATGCTAAATGGTATGTTCCTCTTGTAATTAAATCATGATTGTAACAGTGATGATTATTTCCTCTGATTAAGTGGACAAGACACCCATGAAACACATACGGACCCTTTTTATTATTTATTTGCTATTAAATATTCTTTTTATGTTGTATCTCTGGTCTGTGATCCTGTTCATATCTGTATTTCATAAACAAAGGCTTGTATACTGACTTGCACATTATACCATCTCATTCCATTAAGTAGGGCATTGGAAAATACTTGGTCGCTGCATTAATACCCTTAGACGGTCGATGTGACAAGTGTGTATTGTGCTTTATTCACATGGTTCATGGAGACCCTTAGAGATTAGGAGAAGGAGCGAAGCCACCATTTTGAAGAGGCTCTGTCTTGTTTCTAATCTGTAAGACTGATGTCATCTGCATAGAGATACATTTGTTGGGCCTATTATCCTCATTAGTATTGTAAGGTATGGGTGATGGTGTGGTCCAGGACTAGGGCCTTTACGTTTTCAGCTTGCTTGATGCAGACCGCAAATGCTAAATGGTAAGTTCCTCTTGTATTTAAATCATGATTGTAATAGTGATGACTATTTCCTCTGATGAAGTGGGGAACACCCCCATGAAACACATAGTGACCTTTTTTATTATTTATTTTCTATTAAATACTCTTTTATGCTGTATCTATGGTCTGTGTTCCTGTTCATATCTCTACTTCATAACCAAGGGCCTGTATTCTGTGAGGCGCATTACAACAGCTCATTCCTTTGAGTAGGGTATTGGAAACTACCAAGGTTAATACTCTTAGAGGGCCAGTGTGCCCTGTGTGTATTGTGTTTTATGTACAAGATTCATGGAGACCTCTAGAGATCAGGAGAAGGATCAAAGCCACCATTCTGGAGGGTCTGTCTTGTTTCCAATCTGGAAGACTGATGTCATCCACACAGAGATATATTTGTTGGTCCTATAATCCTCAGTAGTACAGTAAATATAAGCACAACATAAAGGATTGGATACGCTTACAGTTTTTTCTCTCAGATAGTTCTGTGCTCTTCTTTTCTCTTTGAATAAGTCATAATAAATGGCTACTATTCTTTTAATTAAAAGAATTCTCTGATATCCAAAAAACTTGTATCAGATTTGGAGTGAATCATTATCCATTCTATGGTCAGCTCAAATTAATCTAGAATCGGTGTTCAGATTAATACACTCTTAAAGAACTTTTTAAAATGTTCCATCTAAACTCATTAAAACGTTCAAGCACCTATCTAAATTATGGATAATTATTCTTTATTTTTTTCATAAACACCATTATATTATGCCTCATCCCTCCATCTCTTAATCAGAAAATCTATTTAGGGGCATAGCCACAAAATCTAAAGTGGAGCCAAACTAGGCACACCACAGGAAACATGTTACAATCCCTATTGATGTAAATTGTGCTTTTAAACCACTGACTGCTACAGCCATAGACTAAAACAGAATCCAAAGTATATCGATGTAACTGACTGAAAAATGAATCATACAACCTAGGTAATTCCTTGGGGGAGAGGCACTAAGGTGCCATAAATTGTCCACTGTGATAAACTTTCTAGTTCCTATGTAATCCTGTGGAGTCTATACACTAAGATCTTTCCAACTTGAAAAAGACGCTCCGTAGAATAACATAGGAATTGGAGAATTTGATTTGTTATCATAGAAACATAGAACCATTCGGCCCATCTAGTCTGCCCATTTTCCTACTGTAAAAACCTCAAACCTTTTTTGGGCCTTGGTCTTCTCTTATGTTAAGGACAGCTTTATGCCTATCCCATGCATGCTTAAATTCTGTCACTGTATTAACTTCTACCATTTCTGCTGGTAGACTATTTCACTTATCTACTACCCTCTCAATGAAGTAAAACTTTCTTACATTACATCTAAACCTGTGTCCCTCTAGTTTTAGACTATGGCCTCTTGTCCTAACATTTTTTCTCCTTTGAAATATACTTCCATCCTGCACTTTGTTGAATCCCTTCATGTATTCAGTCATATCCCCTCTCTCTCTTCTCTCCTCCAAGCTATACATGTTCAGATCCTTTAGTATATCCTGATATTTCTTTTCCTGTAAACCAGTCACCATTTTAGTAGCCCTTCTCTGAATTTTCTCTAGAGTATCTATATCCTTCTGGAGATGGGGTCTCCAGTACTGCACACAATACTCTAGGTGAGGTCTAACTAGAGATATGTAGAGTGGCATGACCACTTCCCTTTTTCTGCTACTAATGCCCCTAGCTATACAACTCAGTACCCTGCTTGCATTCCCCACCGCTTTATTACATTGCCTGCCTACCTTTAAAGGGATAGTAATACTTCGTTTTAACTTTATTTTATTTTGTAGGCCTACAAAATAAAATAAAGTTAAAATGAAGTATTACTATCCCTTTAAGTCATTAGAAATAATTACTCCCAAATCCCTTTCCTCTGTTGTCTCTGACAACACAGTACCCATAATAGTATATTTTTCCTTTGGATTTTTATGTCCCAAGTGCATTATTTTACATTTATCAACATTAAACTGCATCTGCCACACTCTTGTCCATTCTTCTAATTTACCTAAATTATTTGTCATTTGGCTTATTCCCCCTGCAATGTCTACCCTATCGCAGATCTTGGTATCATCTGCAAAAAGGTATACCTTTCCTTGAAGACCTTTTGCAATATTAGTAATAAAAATATTAAAAAGAATGGGCCCCAGTACAGATCCTTGAGGTACTCCACTAGTAACACTCCTTTTGTCCGTATATTCTCCATTGACTACCACCCTCTGTCTCCTGTCACTCAGTCATTGCCTTATCCATTAAACTATTTTTACATCCAGCCCCAAACACTGCAGTTTATTAAAGAGTCTTCTATGAGGGACTGTGTCAAATTCTTTACTTAAATCTAGATAAGCTATATCTACTGCTCCCCCTTGGTATATTATTTTAGTTACCCAGTCAAAAAAAAAATCTATGAGGTCAGTTTGACAAGATCTCCCTGCTGTAAACCCATGCTGTTTGGTATCTTGCAAGCCATTTAAATTCAGATATTCAACAATTCTTTCCTTTAACATAGTCTACACTCATTTTCCCACTACTGATATAAGACTTACTGGTCTGTAGTTACCAGACTCTTCCCTGCTACCTTTTTTGTGAAGCAGTACTACATTTGCTAACTTCCAATCTTCTGGAACTATTCCTGTTGCTAGTGACTGATTGAATAATTCTATTAAAGGTTTTGCCAGAACACACTTAAGTTCTTTTAATAACCTTGGGTGTATCCCATTTGGGCCCATTGATTTATCTGTTTTTACCTTAGAAAGTTGAAGCAGAACTTCTTCCTCTGTAAACATGCATGTTTCCCATGTCTTGCCATTTCTTTTTTCTAACAGAGGTTCATCTTCATCTTCCTCTGTAAAAACTGAACAGAAATGTTCATTGAGACAGTCAGCTAGCCATTATCATTCACCCATTCTATCTCTTCTTCCTCCATGAATAGATTAACACTCCCTTTCCTCCCACTACAAAATCTCCTCTCCATATGGTTTCTTTGCTTACTAAAAAAGGAAAGGGTAATTTTACAAAGCTAAAAGCAGTATTAAAGGCTACTCAGTGTAATCGTCAAAGATAAAAACGCACAAGAATTATGGAATTTGTTTAAAATGCTCTTAGACACATGTACATGTCAATATATACCTTTGGAAAATAAATACAAGAAGAGCAAAGTATGAGCAATTTTACTTATTATGGAAGTTTAGATCATCAAATTTTACTACAGGTCTGCATTCAAAGGAAGTTGTCATGACTGACCTGGAATACAGGACAGCACTGTTATTATATACTGCACATCAATAGATATC
Source organism: Rhinophrynus dorsalis (assembly GCA_037306005.1). NCBI lineage: Eukaryota > Metazoa > Chordata > Amphibia > Anura > Rhinophrynidae > Rhinophrynus > Rhinophrynus dorsalis. The sequence goes on along the minus strand of CM074726.1, from coordinate 158,161,870 downwards.
ACTATTTACACATGTCCATCACATGAAAGCGAGGTGTGGATGACAGTGTGGTCCAGGATTAGGGCCTTTCCATTTCCAGCATGCTTGAGGCAGACCGTGAATGCTAAATGGTATGTTCCTCTTGTATTTAAATCATGATTGTAATAGTGATGACTATTGCTTCTGATGAAGTGGGGAAGATACCCACAAAACACATAGGGACCCTTTCTATTATTTATTTGCCATTAAAGGGATATTAATATTTCATAATAAAAGCAGCTCTAATTAATCATCATAGTATTTGGACCTTGGAGAGTGTTATTTCAATTCTGTCACAGTTGTAGTTCAAGAGTAATTCAATGACAAAGTATCCCCCTCCCGCCCCTTTTACTGATGTAACACTGCTCAGCCAGAGCAGAAGGGAGGTGCCCAGGCAGACTGTAGAGAGGGACAATCTTCAATCAAGATAAGGGAAAAAACTAAAAACTTGTCAAGGGGTGCAGGGCTTTCATTGTTCTCATAGGAAGAAGATTGTCCCCTGCTGTTATCTGTCTGGTCTATGGACTGGATCCCACATCTGAGAAGAGATGGCTTACACTAGGTAAAAGGGGCAGGATGGGAAACTTTGCTTGTGAATATCTCTCAAACCATAAAGGTTTGAGAGATAAGACATATCATTCTTCATGTTTTTTTAATGCCTACAAAATAAAATAAAGATAAAAAAAGTATTAGTATCCCTTTACATACTCTTTTTATGTTGTATCTATGGTCCGTGATCCTGTTCATATGTGTACTTTGTAAACAAAGGCTTGTATATTGTTTGGCACATTGCACCATCTCATTAGGTTGAGTAGGGTATTGGAAACTACAAAGGGGCTACTTGGTCACTGTGGTAATACCCTTAGAGGGTTGATGTTCCCTTTCCCTGTGTGTGCTGTGCTTTATTCACAAGATTCATGGAGACCCCTAGAGATTAGGAGAAGGAGTGAAGCCACCATTTTGAAGAGGCTCTGTCTTTCTGTTTCTAATCTGGAAGAGTGATGTCATCCACATAGCGATACATTTGTTGGGCCTATTATCCTCATTATTGCTGTAAGTACAAACACAATAGATAGGACTGGATACAATTACAGTTTTGCTCTCAGACTGTTCTGCGCTCTTCTTTTTTCTTTTTATACTATATTAGATTTGGAAGGTGACATTGAGAGCACCAGGAAGAAGCTGCAATTGTGGGAACACTGATGTTGTGTGGTATTAAGATTTTTTTTTACTATACAAGTTATTTGGACTCTTATATTTATCTCATATTTATTGTATGCCTGGGTTCCCTTTTGTATACAATAAGAGCACACAGCAATCAGTGCTACATGGGTACTGTAGCATTGTATTACATCACACAGAGCATTCAATGCTGCAGGTAAGGTGTATTACATTGTATTACATCACACAGCATTCAGAGCAGCAGGGAGAGTGTAAACTTGTATTACATCACATCATTCAGTTCTGCAGGTAGACTGTAATGTTGTATTATATAACACAGAGCATTCAGTGCTGCAGGGAAAGTGTAATAACTTTGTATTAGATCACACATAATTCAGTGCTGCAGGAAGAATGTAACATTGTATTTACATCACATAGAGCATTCAGTGCTGCAGGTAGAATATTACATTGTATTACATCACACAGAAAATTCAATGCTGCACACAAACTATAACATTGTATTCTATCACACACGCTATTCAGTACTGCAGACAAACCATAACTTTGTATAACATCACACAAAGCAGTCTGTACTGCAGGGAGAATGTAAAATTTATTACATCACACAGAGTATTCAGAGCTGCGGGGAGAGTGTAGCATTGAATTACATCACAAAAAGCATTCAGTGCTGCAAGGATAATGTAACATTGCATTGCATTACACAGAGCATTCCGTGCTGCAGGGAGAATGTAACATTGTATCACATCACACAGATCATTCAGCGACGTAGACAAACTGTAACATTGTATTACATCACACAGAGCATTCAGTGCTGCAGGGAGAGTGTAACATTGTATTACGTCACTCAGCATTCAGTGCTGCAGAGAGAATGTAACATTGTATCACATCACACAGATCATTCAGCAATGGAGACAAACTGTAACATTGTATTACATCTCACAGAGTATTCAGAGCTGCGGGGAGAGTGTAGCATTGAATTACATCACAAAAAGCATTCAGTGCTGCAAGGATAATGTAACATTGTATTGCATCACACAGAGCATTCAGCGCTGCAGGGAGAGTGTAACATTGTATTACGTCACTCAACATTCAGTGCTGCAGGGAGAATGTAACATTGTATCACATCACACAGATCATTCAGCGATGTAGACAAACTGTAACATTGTATTACATCACCTATAGTGTTCAGTGCTGCAGGGAGAGTTTAACATTGTATTACATCACACACAGCATTCAATGAGGCAGCCCTGAATGCTCTGTGTGATGTAATACCATGTTGCACTCTCCCTACAGCAGTTAATGCCCTGTGTGATGTAATACAATGTTAAAGTCTCGCTGCAGCACTGAATGCTCTGTGTGATAATACAGATGACACAATACTACATTACATCATAGAGTATCTAGTGCAGCAAGGAGAGTGTACCATTGTATTATATCACAACGAACACTCACTGTTTCTGGAAGAGTGTTAAATTGTATTTCACCACACACAGCACTCACTGCTTCTGAAAGAGTTACATTATTTTACATCGCACGGAGTATCTGGTGCTGCAGGAAGAGTGTAACATTGCATAGGTGAATGTGAAAGAAATTGTAGTCAATTTGACTGTGCATATTAAGGCAAAATAAAGGGTTACTATTCCCTTTTAAGAAGTGGGTTTAAACAGGACTGGTGTGACCAATTACATTCTTTGTAAGATGCTCCAGAGGACGTGAGCTGTATGCTCAGAAAACATGCTGAGATGTTTTTGATTATTTTAAATTAACTGTTACTATTAAGATTAGTCCTGTTTCTAGCTTTCTTTAATCCTTTTGGTGGACCAACATGAGTGAACCTAGATCAGTGCCCATTTGTCATCTGAGCAGTGTAGATGGTAGCACTTTGTACCACTGGGTTGATCTATCTCACTTGTTCCACAAGTGTCAACACTATGACTATATTAAAAAGTGAGCACATTTCAACTGGAGGAATACTAAAGCTTGTACTTTGCAGTTCTACCCTAGATGGTGATCTTCTAAACCCTCTTGTATTTAGAGGTTGTGTCTGGAATAAGGGTCAGCTGTCTTTATCAGATTTTAACCTGTAACAACTAGCAGTAAACTACAACACAGATAAAATATAGAAAATATAGAAAAATAAAGCTTTGTAGTCCCCAAAAGCTGGACGGCTGAAAATTAAATAGCTCTGCCCTAGATTCAGTGCTTTCTAACAGAAAGACTTATTCGAGTAGGTTTCCTGAAGCATCGGTAAGTTATATCTATAATGCTCTGAAGGGCCACCAATTGTCTGTCTCTATCCTAGGTATCGTTCATACTTAAAAGGTAATAAAGAATATTTGAAGGATAAAGATTAACACATACCTGGAAGAGACACATGAAGCCTGGTCACAGCTCTATACTGTAACATTGATTCTGGGTAAAGCCTCAGCCCAGGCAGAGTTTATAGGGAGTGCAGTGCCCAAGAGACCCCCACGTCTCTCTGACTGTATCATGATGACCCATTAGTTATATGTGAGCAGGGAATAGAGCGACACAGACAGAGGAGTAGTAATAATCCACTAGTGTTTACTGTTAACTCTATATTCATCACCAGCCACTGATATCACTATCTAATTCCTTTGTTCAATGTTGCAGTGAGACAGACACATCTGTAATATCCATGAAATTACTTTTTCTCCACAATGTGCAAAATAAAAATGTTTTAAATACGTTTAGAAACTTATCCACAAAAGAAAAGAGGTGTATTTCTGGACCCACTGCACCCTAGTGATAAACAGAACTTCCCATTGATTTCAATGGGCATTTTAACCATTTGAGTGCCAGACGGGTGCACAATGCATTGCTTTGCAATGCAATGTGTACCCCTCTGGCACTCAAAGGATTAATAATTGAGTGTCAGAGGGCGATGCGTTGCCTATCACTATTGAACTCAAAGGGTTAAATTAATGAGAGTTTGAGAAATATATATTTCTTCCTATATTGCAGTTGGTTTGCTCCAGAATTGCCCTTTCTTTTTGTGAATAAAGTATATAAAGGGGGATTTGTCACCACACAGCTTTAGTCTCATTAAGGTATCTATTTAAACATCCAATACCTTGTGCTTTTTGTTTTTCAATCAATGTAATGGTTTTAGAGATTTTTGGTTTAGTAGTTATGGGCTGTAATCTCAGCAGAGCTGAGATCCCTGACTTTTGTTGCACAACCTGTTTAATTACTACTTACCTGTCCTGAAGCTGCAGTCCTCCAACTACTCCAGAGGCTGCTAGGATCTTGACCAAAGGGGTGGAATGAAGTAATGGGAAGGAATAATTATGCAAATCATGTGATGATGGATGCCCCCACTGAGAGGAGAATTTGGACAGGGGACAGACCCGTTTTAACAGACTAATAACACGCAAACTATTATCAGGTGCAGCTCCTGTGAATTTTTACAATGGACCTTATGTATAAAAGCAAAGAGATACAATTCTGGAGCAATTCATCTGTAATACAGGGGGGCAGATACAGGTTCCCTAAATTCTTATTGTTTTAAATGGAGACTTTTATGCTTTTGAGATCCAAAGAGGTCACAGGAGGCAAATATAGTCATTGATACCTTTATTGGTTAACTAAGCAGATTTAGGATGCAAGCATTCAATACCTAGTAGGTCTCTTCCTCAGGCATGTTATACAGATAAATATGAAAGAATCTCTTATATACAAGTACACATTGCATTGTTTAGAATGGAAATCAGATAAGAAAACTCAGTCCGGACCCAGATTCTTTGATCAGTCAATGGTACATTACAGTCTTCCTCTGAGGAGTTAGTGTTATTTACGATCCCAGTGGGACTGATGGAAAGGTTGATCCACAATTTGATTATGTGACAGAAATTCTCTGTCTCTATTCAAACCATAATGTAAAGTGTTAAACTTCAACTTTAATTTTACCTCCCATATTTTTCTTTTCCTCTGAGTGCGGAACAGTCCCATCAGTACAGTTAATTTAATGTCCCTGACACTTTGTCCATTTTGGCAACAATGTTCTTCCACTGGTGTCTCTGTCTTTCTGTTAACACTGGATCTTTTGGAATTAAACCTTTTATGTAATGGCTGTCCAGTTTCACCCACATAAAGAGCTGTTGGGTATTTTGCACACATAATGAAGTAATTACATTGGATGATTTGCAGGTGAAGGTACCATTTGATCTTATGGTGTAACTGGGTGTTTGGAATGGGTATCTTGTCTGTGGTGTAAATGTGTGCACAGGTTTCACACCTCCTTTATAGGTAGGAAGATATGCTATTTTTTGTATTTTTATTCAGGGCACTCCTTACCATCAGATGTTTTAAATTGGGAGGCTGTCTGAAGGAGAGTAAGGGAGGCTGTGCGAATATGTTCTTAAGTCTTTCATCCATATGTAATGTTGTTTGAAGTTCTCTTGATATTTTGCATAGAACCTCAACCTGGGGGTGGTAAATGACCACCAGTGGCACCCAGTTTCTCTTATGTTGATCTTTGTAGCACAACAGATTTTTTCTTGGTATGTGGGTAGCCTTCTGTATCTGACTGTCAATAATACTTGCACTGTAACTGTGTTTTATAAAGTCTCCTCTGAGTTTCTGGAGGTGCTTGTCATGGTCCATCATATCAGAACAGATGCAGTTGTATCTGATGGCCTGGCTGTATATGATGGAGTTCTTTGTGTGGAAACTATTATTTTTCAGGTAGGTTGGTCTGCCGGTTGGTTTGTGGTACAGGGATGTGTGGATGGAGTTGTTCTGAATACTGATAGTTGTGGCTAGGAAGTTAATGTTTGTGTGTGAGTGAGTGTTAGGTTGATACTGAGGTAGAATGTATTGTAGTTTTCATGGAATTTGAGAAGTTCCTTCATTGGCGGTCCAGATGATAACAATGTCACCTATGTAGCAGAGATAGATCAGGGGTTTTATCTGACAGGTGAACATGAAGTCCTCTTCTATTTTTGCTATAAACAGGTTGGCATATTGTGGTGCCTTTCAGGTACCAATTGCAATCCCCATTTTCCGAAGGTAGAGGTCTTTGTCAAACTTGAAGCAATTGTGAGTGAGTATAACCTGTATGAGTTTTGTTACCGGTTCCATGGGTGTGTTATTTTGTTCCAGATATTCTTGGCATGATGCTATGCCATCTGTGTGTGGAATGTTGGTGTAAAGGGATTCTACATCCATAGTGGCCAGGATGGTGCTCTCTGGAATGGGGCCCAAGTCAGTTTGTTTAAGAGATCCGTAGTGTCCTGAAGGAATCTGGGTGTTTGTTTTACCATGGGTTTCAGGGTCTTTTCTACCCAGCCAGAGATATTCTCTGTGAGTGTGCCAATTCCTGGAATAATGGGTCTTCCCAGGTTTCCTTCTTTGTGTATTTTTGGTAGTATGTAGAAGGAGCATATTTTTGCATCTGCTGGTATTAGTGGCCTTATCTGTTCTCCAATGTTGGAGAGCAGTGCTTTTATGATCCTATTAAGTTGTCTTGTATATTTTTTGTGGGATCATCTTGTAATTTCACATAGTAGCTTTAATCAGAGAATTGCCTATTTGCTTCTTGAATGTACCCTACAGTGTTCATTATAACAACAGCTCCCCCTTGTCTGCAGGCTTAATAATAATGTATTGGTTATTCTTTAGTGACTGTGTGGCTTTCTGTTCCTTGTGGGTTATGTTGGGTGTTGGTTCACATTGTTTCTCCAGTATTTATGCAGTGACTGTTTCTGAAGTTCTCTATGTATCTATTCAGGGTGGGGTTACTTCCTGGTTTTGGATTCTGGGTGGATCTTTTTGTGGGTGCATTAACATTGTGATGTTGCTCTGTGTTGTTGGTATCATCATTATCCATTCTGTCATGAAATAATTACTTGAATCTGAGTTTTCTAATTAATTCCTCCATGTCACTGCAGAGAGTTACCTTGTCCACAGGGTTAGTGGGACAGAATGACAGGCCTTTTGAAAGTACAGATACTTCCTCTCTGGAAAGGTTCACAACGCAATTCTGTTCTGGTTGATTTACAGATTCTGCTGGGAAGCATGCTTTGTATCGCAGTCTCTGTAGTTTCTTCCTCTTGGTGTTGATGAGGAGTGTTTGTAGTTTCCTGTTGTATTGTTTCAGGCCCTGTTGTATGTCCTCAGTGTGTGGTCCAAGCTATTCATTGAAAGTTGATATTTCTGCTTGTATCTTTGATTTCCTGTTGTAGCAGATCCTATAAGGTTATTGCTTAGCCTTTGGGAAATCCTGGTACATAGTTGCTGTGCAAACCTGCTATTGTATGTGTCCAGGGTAGGATTTTTCAGCATGAGGCCTTTAGGTATTAAATTTTGCTTTCGCATGTAGTTAGAAAGAAGATGTCACTGTTGTGCAAGTTTCTTTAGGAGGTTTTTCATATTCATTTGTGTGTGGTGTATTGGGGTATTTTCCATGCTGATAACAGATGAGAGTCCTTACTGTGTTAGCCATAGAATACAGTAGGCAAATATAGTTGCTGATACCTTTATTGGCTAACTAAGCAGATTTAGGATGCAGGCTTTCAAGACCTCTTAGGTCTTTTCCTCAGGCGTGTTATACAGATATAAATCAATCAATATGAGGCGCAAATGGCAATGCTACACCACCCCAGTGAAGAATTAGCAGCCAGATCAAAACCACATCCCCAATGGTCCAAAACTACATATCCATACTCCAAAAGATCAGCGCTCAACAAATCTTCAAAGAATAGAGGATACTGAATAATACTACCCTAATAATTGAACAATACTTATCAGGAACACATAAAATCAATTTATATATCTATAAAAACTTTTAATTTCAATATCTCATAAACTTACACGATATAAACAAAATCTGCTAAAATTCTCTGTTATTTCGGATAACAGTCCATGAGCTCCCAATCAACTCCCAGCAGTGGATGACACAAGAGAGGCTTTGGTTTCACTGTGTCAAAAATCGAGACCAACTCCCTATATAGGGGCGTCTCTAACACGGCACAAGTGTCACCCGAAAAGCCTCAATTTACATCTAGTCCAAGCCGCAGGAATTCAATAAGTAGCACACTACCAACGTCACCCCAATCCCAGAGGAAGAAGCCAGCGTGCTTCGAAACGCGTTGGATAAAGGAGGAGGTCTGGTATATGTAAGGCGGCTTCACTCTCATGCCAGCAAAATGGCTGTGTATTTCTATATATTTCTCACATCTACTGAGAGCGCACACACAATATATCTTTATCCACTTGCCTTATGTTGGTTTCTTCACAGCCCAATTCACGCCAGCCATACATTGATTTTAAGCAGGTATGTATCCGGTGGCTTCACTTTCAAAACAACTGTGTCTTAGCAGCCCAATTCACGCTCACCAAACCTTGATTTTTACTTAGTATGTCTCAGCGACTTCACTCTCGGAACAACTGCGTCTGCTTTTTTCGCGCGTCCATTGAGAGTTCCACACCTGCTCGTTCGTTAATTGGCGTGTTATATGGTTAATACTTGTTTTGAATGCACATAAGAATATCTCAAACCGGATCTTCTCTTTTCTCCATTTACATATACCAGACCTCCTCCTTTATCCAACGTGCTTCACGCTGGCTTCTTCCTCAGGGATTGGGGTGACGTTGGCAGTGCGCTACTTATTGAATTCCTGTGGCTTGGACTAGATGTAAATTGAGGCTTTTCGGGTGACACTTGTGCCGTGTTAGAGACGCCCCTATATAGGGAGTTGGTCTCGATTTTTGACACAGTGAAACCAAAGCCTCTCTTGCGTCATCTGCTGCTGGGAGCTGATTGGGAGCTCACGGACTGTTATCCGAAATAACGGAGAATTTTAGCAGATTTTGTTTATATCGTGTAAGTTTATGAGATATTGAAATTAAAAGTTTTTACAGATATATAAATTGATTTTATGTGTTCCTGTTCAATTATTAGGGTAGTATTATTCAGTATCCTCTATTCTTTGAAGATTTGTTGAGCGCTGATCTTTTGGAGTGTGGATATGTTATACAGATAAACATGAAAACTTCTCTCTTATATACAAGTACACAGTGCATTGTTTAGAATGGAAATCAGATAAGAAAACCCAGTCCAGACCAAGATTCTTTGATCAGTTAATGGTAAATTGCAGTCTTCCTCTAAGGAGGTATTTATGATCCCAGTGGAACTATTGGAAAGGTTAATCCACACTGTGATATTGTGACAGGAATTCTCTGTCGCTAATATTCAAACCATAATGTAAAGTATTAAACTTCAACATTAATTTTACCTCCCATATTTTTCTATCCCTCTCAGTGTGGAACAGTCCCATCAGCACAGTGAATTTAATGTCCCTGACACTGTGTCCATTTTGGCAAAAATGTTCTCCCACTGGTGTCTTTGTCTTTTTGTTCTTAACACTGGATCTGTGGGAATTAAACATTTTATTCAATGGCTGTCCAGTTTCACCCACATAAAGAGCTGTTGGGCATTTTGCACACATGATGAGGCATATTACATTGGATTATTTGCAGATGAAGGTACCATTTGAGCTTATGGTGAGAGTAAGGGAGCTGTGATAATATGTCCTTAAGTCTTTCATCCATATGATATTTTGCCAGGTTGAAGTTGTACGCAAAATATCAAGAGAACTTCAAACAACATTACATATGGATGAAAGACTTAAGAACATATTTGCACAGCCTCCCTTACTCTCCTTCAGACAGCGTCCCAAATTAAAACAACTGATGGTAAGGAGTGCCCTAAAAAAATACAAAAAATGGCACATCTCCCTGCCTACAGAGGAGGTGTGACACCTGTGCACACATTTACACCACAGACAAGATACCCATACCAAACACCCAGTTACACCATAAGATCAATGGTACCATCACCTGCAAATCATTCAGTGTAATTTACCTCATCACGTGGGCAAAATGCCCAACAGCTCATTATGTGGGTGAAACTGGACAGACATTGCATAAAAGGTTTAATTCCCAAAGATCCAGTGTTAACAACAAAAAGACAAAGACACCAGTGGGAGAAAATTTTTGCCAAAATGGACACAGTGTCAGGGACATTAAATTACCTGTACTAATGGGACTGTACCGCACTCAGAGGGACAGAAAAATATGGAAGGTAAAATTAACCCCTTCGCATCTGGTGACGTACCTGGACCTTCACGCTGGTCCGGCACTTAAGGACCAGTGACTGTCCTGGTACGTCACGTACTTTTACTCACCACGCTCCTGCAGGAGCGCGGTGAGTAATACCGGGGACTGAAGTTGATCGCTCCAAGACCGGAGCGATCTCTTTCAGTCCCTCGTTCGACGTGCCGGCACACGTGATCAGTCACGTGGGGTGGCACATCGAACTTGCCTATCTGGTCCTTAAAGGACCAGACACCCTGGGACCGCTGGTCCTTAAGGGGTTAATGTTGAAGTTTAACGCTTTACCTTATGGTTTGAATAGAGACAGAGAATTCCTGTCACATTATCACATTGTGGATTAACCTTTCCAACAGTCCCACTGGGATCGTAAATACTTCTATCTCCTCAGAGGAAGACTCCAATTTACCATTGACTGATCAAAGAATCTGTGTCCGGACTGAGTTTTCTTATCTGATTTCCATTCTAAACAATGCAATGTGTACTTACATATAAGAGAGATGTGTTCATATTTATCTGTATAACGTGCCTGAGGAAGAGACCTAAGACGTGTTGAAAGCTTGCATTCTAAATCTGCTTAGTTAGCCAATAAAGTTATCAACCCCTAGATTTGCCTCCTGTATTTCTATGGCTAACTTGGTACCAACTCTCATTTGTTAAGAGGTCACAGAAGAGGAGGAGGCAGAGGACCCTGAGGGAGTCTGGGAGAGGACAGTTGCTACATCTTCACCCACCAGCACCCTAGCGCAAGAAGCTGATGATGAGTCAGGTGTTTCGCTGGCAAGTGGAACCTGTGCTAGTCCTGTATCACTATCACTGGAATCCAGCCCAACTGTAGCACACTAGCCTGCTCATCATCAGCCTGCTGCGGAGACAGATCAACATCTGGTCCTTGCAGGTCAGAAGCAGCAAACTCCACAATATCACTGGTGGTGGTGGTAGTGATGCCCGTCCCCATTTGCATATCTGTCTCCCATTCCTTTTCACTTTCTTCTAAAAAGGCCCTCATTATCTACTCCATCCCAGCTGCTCCACCATCACCCCCACTGCTTCTCTATGGGAGTGGGACTGGTTGTCAATGATGACAGATGTGACATTACTGTATGTATGTACAGTATGTCTGTGTGTGTATGTATGGGTGTGTGTCTCTGTGTATGTATATATGTATTTATGTACAGTGTGTGTATGTATATATCTATATATGTATGTATGTATGTACAGTATTTCTGTGTGTGCACCTCGAGTATGATGGAATTTAAGACAGAACGATACATATGTATAAAAGCAACTTAAAGCAATTCTGGGACAAACCAACTGCTCTGTAGGGGGACAATGAAAACTCAGAAAGCTCACATTTATTTAAATGGGGTGTTTAAATTATTGAATGTTAGAGATTTATCCAGCATATTGCTTCACAATGTATCAGTGACATCTCTAGCGTTTAAGGGATTTCAAGACCCATTTAAATCAATGGGGATTTCTTTTTTGTCCCCTACAATGCAGTTGGTTTGCTCTAGAATCATCTGTTTTTATACATATGGTTAAACGTGTTATCTGTCTTAAAAATAATAACAAACTATGTTACGATATTTACTGTTACTATGTTACTATGTAAAATCATCATCCAATTATAATCAACAACGTTCTATTCTATGATATAATATGGGAGAGACATTATCCTTTTCTTGCTCTTTCCTGCAGCCATTTTCACCTCTCTTTCCTTTAACATGAAATGGCCCTCTTGACAGCAGCTTTGACCTCTGTGTTCCTCAGACTATATATAAATGGATTGAGCATAGGAGTAAGGACGGTATATACCACACTCACCACCCGGTCATACATTTTGTCGTAGAGGGATCTTGGCCTAAAGTACATAAAAATTACAGAGCTGTAGAAGATGATGACTATGGTGAGATGAGAGGAACAAGTAGAGAAGGTCCTTTTCCTCCCTTGTGAGTTACGCAGTCTCAATACAGCTCTAATGATGAGGACGTAGGAGCCCAGGATGAATAGCATGGGACCCATGACAATAAGTGTGCCCTCAGTGAAGGCAAGCATCTGTAGAACATAAGTGTCTGTGCAGGAGAGCTTCAGCAGAGTTGGAATATCACAGAAAAAGTGTTGAATGACCCAACCACAGAATGGAAGAGATGAGGTCATGACTGTGTACAGGGTTGAGTGGAGGCAAACGATAACCCATGATGATGTCAGCAGACAGACACACGTCCTTCTGCTCATGATTGAAGAGTAATGAAAAGGCTGGCAGATTGCAGCATATCTGTCAAAAGCCATGACAGCCAGTAGAAAGCTATCCATGTTACCTACTGAATGGAAAAAGAAAAGCTGCAAAAAGCAGCCATGAAAGGAAATGAAGGTGTTTCCAGAGAGGAGGCCACAAAGTGCCCTGGGGACTGTGATAGAAGTCATACAAACATCAACCAGTGAGAGGTTCCCCAGCAGGAAGTACATAGGACTGTGAAGTTGAGGCTGGGTCAGGATGAGCAAAGAGATCAGAGAGTTCCCCACTATGCAGACTACATAAGCAATCAGAAGAAAAGAGAAGAGAGGGAGACGAAAATACGGCTTCTCAGAGAGACCAACAAGTGTAAACATACCCAATGTCTGATTCATGAACTCCATATTTCTTCAGGACAAAAGAAGTCTGAATAGGTTACATGTCACATTATATGCTTACACATATTTGTTAATAGATACGAGTGGGTTAAGATGCCCTCTATATTACTGCAGGAATCCATCATTAAAATAACAATTGTAAAATGGAACAGGGCAAAACATTATATGAGGATATCTGGATTTTATGGCCTTCAGGATAGTTACAAAACCAACAAGATTAAGAAGAAAGCCATTTCATGAATTTAAACCAGTAATGTTTTGAGTTTACTATTGATTACAACTATAAAGAGGAGATTGTCTAAGTTAGTCTGGAGAGTGGAAGCTCTGATGGTTTGATTTTTAGATCCCATCATCAAAAAACTCATATTCAGTTCAGGATGAAAGTAATGTGTGATGGTGTTTCTACTGAAGAATAAAACCACTCAATTGTGAATTACGTGTAAATTGGGCAACGAAAAACAGTGAAGCATGAAGGAGAATCACCCACTGTATTCTACAAAGAGGGAGAATTAAGAAAAATAATCACGTGGATATAAAAGAGGCCCAGGTGAGAGGACATGTAGACATATCTCATGTTGGAATTCAAAAGGAGAAAACTTTGTCTTCAGTCCATCCATTAACTGTTGTGCTCTTTTCATAAACTGGACTTTATGTGTTAACTAAGCAGTAAAATCTTGTTATGAAAAATCAAATATTTCAGGACTTCACATGTTGAGTAAAACAATGGTACACATACACTGTTAGGAGATGATTAATTCTAATGTTATTACAGCACAACCCTTTTAAATTAAAATGTTAGCTACAGCACCTCATTGTGTCATGAGGACATTTTCATTTACGTTTAAATACGGCAACGAAAACCACTGAAACATGAAGGAGAATCACCCATTGTATTCTACAAAGAGGGAGAATTAAGAAAAATAATCACGTGGGTATAAAATAGGCCCAGGTGAGAAGATATGTAGACATATCTCATGTTGGAATTCAGAAGGAGAAAACTTTGTCTCCAGTCCATCCATTAGCTGTTGTGTTCTTTTCATAAACTGGACTTTACATGTTAACTAAGCAGAACATTTTTATTATGAAAAAAACATATATTTCAGAGTTTCACCTGCTGAGTAAAACAGTGGTTTAGATTACAACTTCAAGAAAGACCTGTGAGTTACTGTGAGTTCAAAGGATGAGAAGTGACATGATATTAAATTATGACTGAAATATGAGTCATTTCAAGAGGTCTCTTCTGATAAATGTTTTTTATTCATCCTTTGAACTATGAGACATTTTAATGGCTGGAAGATGGCAGATTCAAGATGGTCTGAGCAATGGCCCAGTCTGCTGCTATTTTTTGGGAAATTTACTGGTTATTTAGTCCTGTATGTTCTAGAAGGGATATTACTACTCCTTCAATCATGTATGTTCAACACACGATATATACTGCACCTTTTATCATTTGTGTTCTAGATGTGTTCTAATTTAATCCTGTATGTTCTAGAAGGGATATAAACTGCAACTTTAATACCTTGTGTTCTAGAATGGATATGTACTTCTCCTTCAATCCTTTGTGTCCTAAAAGGCATATATACTGCTCCTAATCATTTGTGTTCTAGATCTAGAAGGGATATATACTGCTCCTTTAATCATGTGTGTTATAGAAGGGCTATATACTGCTCCTTTAATCCTTTGCATCAGAGATGGGATATATATGCTGTTTCTTTAATTCTGTATGTTTTAGAATAAATACATACTGTTCTTGTAATCCTTTGTTTTCTAGAATGGATATATACTGCTTCTTTTTGTGTTATAGAAGAGATATATACTGCACCTTTAATCTTTGTGTTCTAGAACGGATATGTACTGCTCCTTTAATCCTGTATGTTCTAGTACAGTGTCCAGTGAAGTAATGTGTTTGGAACCCTTATGGCCCTCAAAGGGTTGTCTTGTATTCCAAGTGAATACAGTGTGTGTGTGTGTATACAGAAATGCCTAATGGCCGCTATGTATCAATATAGTGTGGATTGGTTCCCCAAAACAAATCTTTATTATTATTAGGTATATTCTCCAAAGAGCCACACATGATTGCTGCAGGACTCAAGGACTTCAAACTCCTCCTTGCCCCATGGACATGATATCTGGTATCAGTTAAAGGTTAATTGTGGGGAATCAGTCTAGGTAGATCTGATTCATAGAGGCCATTAGGAATTTCTGTTCAGATTAAGGTAAGAGGAGGGTTAGTATTACGAGGTGTGTCAGTGCCAGTGGGAATCTGAGCAGTGAAAGGCAATGCATTGCACACACACTCAGATGGTGAATGTGAAGAGGAAACAACAGTGATAAATAAGTGATTTCTTACTGTACAATGAAATGAGAATATTTATTACTCTACTAGGTCATTATTTTTCTGTCCCACTTGCAGCAGTGTAGGAAATTATTTATCAAAGCAATTATCTGACTGTAAATTAAAAAGTGACATAATTTAGCAACAATGCCGATGCAGCCAATCAGAAACAATGGCTCATATTTATAAAAGCAAACTGGAGTTATTCTGGGGTAAACCAACTGCAGTATAGGGGACAAATAAAAATTCCTAGATTCCCATGTACTTGAATAGAGTTTTTTAACCCATTGAATGCTATGCATTGTCAACCTTTCTAGCAGTAAAGGTGTTTACACCAAATTTAATTTAACAGAAATCTTTATTATTCCCCTATGGTATACTTGGTGGATATCCTTTTAAAATGTCGCACACAAAAGAGCGTACGACATAAAGGCGAAATAACTAGGTCGCAGTGATCAAAAAGGCGACATGAGAATCTCACCCTGCATGAAACGGCGAGATTCTAATGTTGCTTATGAAATATCGTTCAGGCTAGAGGAAACCACAAATCCTCTCCATTGCACTGCACACACAATTTATATACCTACATCAGTTTTTCTTTCTATACTCTGCACTGCTCTATCTCCCTTTCTCTGTGCTGCTGAGGGCTGACCATGGCTTCACCTTTCTTTTTTATTTCACTTTTTCTTAAACGCCTGCAAAGTAAGCTGTGACCAGCCGTTATTGGACTAAAATTCCCATGATCCTCATCTGGCAGTAGACTGACAGAGACTGATGGGAGCTGAGGATCATGGGAATTTTGGTTTAATAACAGTTGGTTGGTCATAGCTTACTTTGTGCATGGGGAAGAGAGAGCCCAGAGCAGCACTCAGCATAAAGCAATGAGCGCCGACTTAACACGGCACGAGTCAGCAGCTCTACCCTGCCTTTTATATTGGAAGTGGTAAGAGATTGTCTCTCCTGTCAAATTTAGACTCATAGAGGATTTTGGTTTTTCACATACAATTTGGGCTCAGTTCAGGCAGAGGAACGTATGTAATAAGTCTGAATTTGGGATTTGTTCTATGATCAACCGGAGGGAGACAAGGAGATACAGACACACTATCTAGCACAACACTGAGATACGTTGAAGCGATGTTTAATGGAGCAACACACTGAATGTGTCACGTAGCCGCACAATGTTTAGAATGCAACATTTTTAAAGTGAACCCAGTTGGTGTACTCCACTTGATTTAGTAAATAATATAATAATATATAAATAACTTACCACCACTGCAGAAACAATGAACTTTGTGTATAACCTACCAGCAGTTCAGAAGTAGCCAATCAGAATCAGTGGACCCTGTGTATAATTTACCAGCACTGCAGAGGCAGCCAATTAGAAACAGTGGACTTTGTGTATAACTTATCAGCAGTGCAGATGCTGCCGGTTTAACAGGAATTTTCATTAGTCCCCTATGGTGCCGTTGGTTTACTCCAGAATAACTCCAGTTGGCTGTTATAAACATGGGCCCATGTGCATTGTGTATAACTTACCAACAGTGCAGAAGCAGCCAACCAGAAACACTGGACCCTTTGTATAACTTATCTGCAATTCAGAGGCAGCCAATCACAAACAGCAGACCCTGTGTATAACTTACCAGGAATTCAGAGGCAGCCAATCAGAAACAATGCACCCAGTGTATTGCTTACCAGCCGTGAAGACGCAGCCAATCAGAAACAATGGACCCTGTGTATTACTTACCAGCCTTGAAGAGGCAGACAATCAGAACAACAGTCCTTGTGTAGAAAAGCCTAGTGGAGTGATTCTGGGATGAACCAACTGTACCAAAGTGGAGAAATAAAACTTCCCCATTGATTTAAATGAGGCTCTTAATGCCTAAATGCTAGGGCCATTTCCAGTGCACTGAGAAGCAAAGTGTTGGAGACCTCAAGCATTCAAGGGGCTAAAAAATCCCATTGCTAACCCTTTGAGTGCCAGACAGGTATACAACTCATTGCATTATAAGGGATATGGGGATACCCAACCCTTGCATTCAAGGGTTTAACCTTTTGTGTGCCAGAGGAGTGTGCAATGTTTTGCATACCCCTCTGGCACTCAAAAAATTAAATATATAAAAAAATGTACTGCAGAAGTTATAACTGAAATGATACTACAAGTGATTCCACAGAGCTTACAATTGAATTGGAGCTACACAATTATACTACAGAGCTTACAATTAAAATGAAGACACACAAGTGATTCCATAGAGCTTACAATTGAATGTAGTCTACACTAGCGATAACACAGAGCTTACAACTGAAACGGTGCTATACTAGTTACAACTGAAATGACATTACACTAGTGATACCACAAAGATTACAAGTGAAATGGCACTACATTAGTGATACCATAGAGCTTAAAAGTGAAATGGAACTATGCTAGTGATACCGCAGAGCTTACAATTGAAATGGTGCTGCACAAGTGAGAATGCAGAGTTAAGAAATGCAATGGTGCTATACTAGAGATATCACAGAGCTTACAACTAAAATGTGCTATATTAGTGATACCAAGGAGCATACAGCTGAAATGTTGCTACTTATGACATGGTCCTCACATATACTATCTGCTTCCCAGCCTGGTTCCAGTGGTAATCACAGTACCCACACCCACTGTCTGACACTACCTGGGTCCACTGGTTGTAACAGATGCACACACATATTGTCTAACCCCCTGTACCTTTAGGCAGGCCCATATTTACATCCTAGGTACCCCTCGGAAAGGCAAAGATAGGACACATTCACAGTCCCTCTCCTAGCTCTGCCCATGTACATTCCCACCCATTGCATATACATAGTAACATAGATTATGAGGTTGAAACAAGACTTGCGTCCATCAAGTCCAGCCCATGCCAAAACAAATAAAAAAACAATTGAAAATATTTTCAATTAAGCCTCAAGTGGTTAAAATATCCCTTCCTGACTCCAAATGGCAGTCAGATATTTCCATGTACCAACATCCTATGTGCTTTGAAGCCAAGTGTCATAATTCTCAATATTGTTCTGTGATGTATAGGAACCCATTACTTTTTTGAAAACAGTTACAGTATCTGCAAGCACAGCATGCCGAGGCAAAGAATTCCATAACATTATGTCCCTTACTGTAAAAAATCCCTGCCTTTGTTTTAGTCAAAAGTGCCTTCCTCTAGTCTAAATGGATGACCTCTTGTTGTTAGTTCAGCTCTATGAGTAAATAGTTAATTGGAGAGTTATTTGTATATATTTGTAAATGGTAATCATATCACCCCTTAGACCTATCTTCTCTAAGGTAAATAAACCCAGTTTGGCTAGTCTCTCTTTATGACTCAGATCCTCCAATCTCTTATCAGTTTTGTTGCACATCTCTGTACTTTTTCCAGTTCAATAATATCATTTTTTGTGCCCGATAATGTGCCCAAAACTGTGATCCATATTGTAGTTGAGGGCCTTACCAAGATTTTTATAGAGGTAAATTCATGCTGGCTCCTACTAATAATATTGTTGATCTTCACATAGTTCTGAATACTCTCAGTTAATAACCCTTCTAATATCTTATCCACTATGGAAGTCAAGCTCAAAGATCTATAATTTCCTGGTTTGGATCTTGCTTCTATTTTCACAATGGTACTACCTCAGCTTTCCTCCAATCACAGGGCACTATGCCTGATGAAAGTGAATCAATAAATATTAAGTATAATGTTCTTACTATTACTGATCAAAGTTCCTTAAGTACCTTTGGGTGTATGCCATTAGGTCAGGTGCTTTATTCACCATATCCCTTTTCAGTCTCTTTTGGACATTCTCCTCAGTAAGCCATGTACATGATGGAGAGAATTATGTGGTTTTGTCTATTTGCCCATAGCCTACCATTGTTGCTTCATTTGTATGTACAGATGAAAATAATTTGTTTAGGGTGTTAGCCATAGCCTTAGCTTCACTAATCAATTCACTTATCTCAGCCTTAAGAGTACCAATATCAACCTTAATATTTTTGTTACTTAAACACTTGTAGAATTGCTTAGGATTTCCGTTGCTCTCTTTTGCAATACTTTTCTCATTTTCAATTTTAGCTAGTCTAATTGCTTGTTTACAGATTTTACATTCTTTATATTCTTTAAATGATGCACCTGACCCGTCTGACAAACATTTTAAAAGCCTGCTTCTTATTTCCCTGCAAACGTCTTTATTAAGCCACATTGGTTTAAACTTGCTCCTCTTGTATTTATTCCCCAGTGGTATATATTGACGCGTATATTTATCTAAGAGCATTTTAAACAAATTCCATGATTCTTATGCATTTTTATCTTTGAAGACTACATCCCACTGAATATGCTTTAGTACTTCTTTTAGCTTTGTAAAATTAGCAAAGAATTTGTAAAATTAGCAAAGAAACCATATGGAGAGGGGATTTTGTAGTGGGAGGAAAGAGAGTGTTAATTTATTCGGGGGGGAAGAAGAGATAGAATGGGGTAATGATAACAAATCAAATTCTCCAATTCCTATGTTACTCTATGGAGCCTCTTTTTCAAGTTGGAAAGATCTAGTGTACAAACTCCACAGGATTACATAAGAACTGAAAGGTGTATAACACTGGACAATATATGTCACCTTAGTGCATCTCCCCCAAGAATTTACCTAGGTAAGTGTTTTTCGTTATATAGTCAGTTATATCGATATACTTTGGATTCTGTTTTAGTTTATAGCTGTACCAGTCCAAGGTTTAAAAACAAAATTTAAGACAGTGGGGACTGTTACTGTTTTCCTGTGGTGTAGCTGGGTTGGCTCCACTTTAGATTTTGTGAATATGCCCCTAAATCGATTTTCTGATAAACTGATGGAGGGATGAAGCATAATATAATGGTGTTTATGAAAAAATAAAATAAATATCCAAAATTTAGACAGGTGTTTGAATGTTTTATTGAGTTGGAACATTTTAAATATTTTAAATGCACGTAAGAGTGTATTGATTTGAACACTGATTCTAGATTAATTTGATCTGGCTATAGAATGGATATTTTTTTTCCTGTCCAGTCCAAATCTGATAAATGTTTTTTGGATATCAGAAGATTCTTTTAATTAAAAGAATAATAAACATTTATTTTCAATTTATATATTCTGCAAATACTTACTATATACAGTGAAATGGCATATTCATATTTTTTAATAGTCACCTATTTTTTTGACACTTTTATTTCCTTGAGAATGAGCTAGCTGGGTCAATTTGCAGAGCTTTCTGTCAGGGATCATGAAAGCAGGTCTAGTGATAGAATGCAAAAACGAAACAATATAAACACACGCACATCATTCAGAGCTGCAGTTAGGGTGTAACGTTGTATTACATCACATAGAGCATTTGGTACTGCAAGGAGAGTGTAACATTGTATTACATCACATAGAACATTCAGTGCTGCAGATAGCATAAAATTGTATTACATCTCACAAAGCATTCTGTGCTGCAGGGAGATTGAAACATTCTGTTATATCACACAGAGCATTCAGTGCTGCAGAATGTGTAAAACTGTATTACATCACACCAAGAATTGTATTACATCAGAATTCAGTGCTGCAGGGATAACGTAACATTATATTACATCACACACAGAGCATTCAGTGCTGCAGGGAGAGTGTAATATTGTATTACATCACACAGACCATTCAGTGCTGTACGGAGACTGTGACATTGTATTATATCACATAGAGCATTCCGTGCTGCTGGTAGGGTATAAAATTGTATTACATCACACACATCATTCAGTGCTGCAGGTAGACTGCAACATTGTATTACCTCACACAGAGCATTCAGTGCTGCGGGAAGAATGTAACATTGACTTATATCACACAGAGCATTCAGTGCTGCAGGGAGAGTGTAATATTTTTGCATTACACCACACAGCATTCAGTGCTGCATTGATACTGTAACATTATATTACATCAACAAAGCAGTCAGTATTGCAGGGAGCGTAACATTGTATTACATTACACAGAGCTTTCACTATTGCAGGGAGTGTAAAATTGTATTACAACAACAGCATTCAGTGCCGCAGGAAGATTGTTACATTGATTTACATCACACAGATCATTCAGTGCTGCAGGGAGAGAGTAACATTTTTGTATTGCATCACACAGCATTCAGTGTTGCAGAGAGAGTAACATTGTATCGCATCACATAAAGCATTCGGTATTGCAGGAAGACTGCAACATTGTATTAAATCACACAGAGCATTCAGTGCTGCAGGGAGAGTGTATCATTGTATTACATCACACAGAGCATACAGTGCTGCAGGGAGAGTGTTCATCACACAGAACAATCAGTGTTCATCACACAGAACAATCAGTGTTGCAGACAAACTGTAACATTGTTTTACATCATCCAGAGTATTCAGTGCTGCAGGGAGAGTGTAACTTTGTATTATATCACACAACATTTAGTGCTGCAGGGAGAATGTAACATTGTATTTAATCGAACAGAGAATTCAGTGTTGCAGGGAATGTTTAACATTATATTACATCACACATCATTGCTGAATGGAGAATACAGTACAATGTTACACTCTCCCTGCAGCACTGAATCCTCTGTGTGATGTAATACAATGTTACAAACTCCCTGCAGCACTGAATGCTCTGTGTGATAATATAGATAATACAATGCTACATTACATCACACAGAGCATTCAGCGCTGCTGGGAGTGTGCAAAATTGTATTACACCACACAGATTATCTAGTGCTGCTGAGAGAGTGTAACATTGTATTACATCACACATAGAATCTAGTGCTTCTGGGAGAGTGTAACATTGCATCCTGCTTTGATGGTCTACTAACCATAAACCTAATGCAACAGAAATTCAGTAAGCTTACTATCAAGGACTTAAAAAGGTGTAAAAAACCCCAAACAAACAAGTGAAGGTGAAAAAGTGTAGGCAATGTGACTGTACATATTAAGCCAAAATAAAGGGTTACTATTCCTTTTTAAGAAGGACGTTTAAGCAGGGCTGGTGTGACCAATTACATTCTTTGTATGATTAAGTGAGGAAGTGAGTTGTATGCTCAGAAAACATGCTGAGATGATTTGATTCTTTGTTTAAAATTAACTGTTATTATTAAGATTAGTCCTGTTTCTAGCTTTCTTTGATCCTTTTGGTGGACCAACATGAGGGATCCTATATCAGTGTCCAGTTCTCATCTGAGCGGTTTAGATGGTAGCATGGTGTAAGACTGGGTATATCTACTGCCCTTTTTCCTCAAGTGCCAACACCATGACTATATTAATAGGTGAGCACATTTCAACTGGAGGAATATTAAAGCTTGTGCTTTGCAGTTCTACCCTAGATGGTGATCTTCTTATCCCTCTTGTATTTAGGGATGTCTGGTATAAATGTCAGCTGTCTTTATCAGATTTTAAACTGTAACAACTAGCAGTAAACTATAAAACAGATAAAATATAGAAAAATAAAATATAGGTATAACTTACTGAATTTTTAAGGAAACCTTCTTGAATATGTCCTTTTTTTAGACAACATGGAATCATTTATTTCTAGGACAGAGCTATTTAATTGTCGGCCATCCAGCTTTTTGTTACTGCTGTTAGCTGGAGGGGGATGATGGGAATTTCAGTCCCCAACAGCTGGAGGACCAACAGTTGTCTGTCTCTATCCTAGGGTATTGTTCATACTTAAAAAGTAATAAAGAATATTTGAAGGATAAAGATTAACACATACCTGGAAGAGACACATGAAGCCTGGTCACAGCTCTATACTGTAACATTGATTCCAGTTAAAGCCTCAGCCCAGGCAGAGTTTATAGGGAGTGCAGTGCCCAAGAGACCCCCAAGTCTCTCTGACTGTATCATGATGACCCATTAGTTATATGTGAGCAGGGAATAGGGCAACACAGACAGAGGAGTAGTAATAATTCACTGGTGTTTACTGTTAACTCTATATTCATGAACAGCCACTGATGTCACTATCTAATTCCTTTGTTCAATGTTGCAGTTAGATAGACATGTCTCTAATATCCATGGAAGTGAAATTATGTTTTCTCCACAATGTGTGAATTAAGTTTATTTTTATAGATTTAGAACTTTATCCACAAAAGAAAAGAGGTGTATTTGTGAACCTACTGAACCCTAGTGATAAACAGAACTTCCCATTGATTTAAATTATTTTGGGTAATTTAGATTTCTTCTTATAATGCAGTTGGTTTGCTCCATAATGTCTCTTTCTTTTTGTGAATAAGGTCCATAAAGGGGGATCTGTCACCACACAGCTATAGTCTCATTAAGGTATCTATTTAAACACCCAATAATGTTTTTTTTTTGTTTTTGCTTTTCAATCAGTGTAATGGTTTTAGAGATATTTGGTTTAGTAGTTAGGGGCAATGATCTCAGAACAGCTGAGCTACCTGACTTTTTTTGACACAACCTGTATAATTACTACTTACCTGACCTGAAATTGCAGTCCTCCACCACTGCAGGCTGCTAGGACTTGTGTCATGGTCCTCCAGGACCACCCATTCCTGGACCGTGTGCTCCTTAAGGGGTTAATGGGAAGGAATGACTATGCAAATCATATGAAGAGGAGAATTTGGACAGAGGAGATATCTATTTTAAACAGACTAATAACAAGCAAGCTATTATCAGGTACAGCTCCAGGGGTTTCTTACATTGTACCATATGTATAAAAGCAAATAGATATAATTGTGGAGTAATTCAACTGATACATAGGGGGCAAATACAGATTCCCCAAATCCTCATTGTTTTAAATGGAGCTTTTTATGCTTTTGGGTTCCATAGAGGTCACAGACCACTGGTTTGTTATGGGTTAGAGACCTCTCTACCATTCAAGGGGTTAAAAGTCCCATTAAATAAACAAGGATGTTCAGTTGGTTCATTTGGTTCATCCCAGAGGCAATCCTCTTTGCTTTTATACATACAGGCCATTGCCATTATTGACATCCCACTACGATAATTCCTTCAGTGTTAGAGATGTCTCCAGTGCACTGATTTACAATATGTTGGAGACTCACTATGTGCCTGCTCCACCCCACTAAGAACACGTGACTGACAGCTAGCGGACTTACTAATAATGATGAATCCTCCCTGCCACCAGCTTAGTGTATACTGTGGGACGGCATCTCCTCAGATGCTCCTTGAATCCTTGCTTGAGATTAGCCTCCAAGTGGTCACCATATAGTGTGCAATGGGTGGACACAAACTGTCACGTCCTCGCATCTAGAGAATCGCTATCAGCTGATGGGGGAGGTAATGATGATGGAGGTGGTAAACCAGAACAGGAGGAGGTAGAGGACTCTGAGTGTGTCGGGGCAGGGACAGGTGCTACGTCTTCCCATGCCCGGACCCTTGTGCAAGAAGCTAATGACAGGCAGGTATTTCGCTCACCATCAAACTGTCATGCTCCTTCAGGTTACTCCTCCTACCACCATCTTCTATTGGCCACCGTTGCCTTTATCTACCTGGCTCAGCCTCCAGCACTTGCTCAATTGTCACTCCAAGTACCTGAGAGTCCTTGCTGTAGCATTCCTGAGTTCCTGAATCTCCGTGTACCGACCTTTGGCTTGCTTTCCTGACCTTGTCTTCAGTCTTCTGTATCCTGCAACGATTTGCCTACGAATCTCGACTCGGCTTCCTCCTTGACTACGGCTCCGTCTCATCCCCAGGTACCTTCATCTTCCATCTGGCTTCAACCTTGTCTTTCCTTTGACCACTCTTCTTCGACCCAGCGACTCCTTTCCTACTACTCTACTACACAACGAGAGTCCCTCCAGCTATCATTTGCCTGAGACTCCTATTGCTTTTGGGTCTTCCAAATTCCATTTGTATCCTGTCTCCTGCTGTGCAATGAGTGTCCCTCCAACTCTCACCTTCCTGAGTCTCCTACTGTTCCTGGTCACTCGAATTGCTGTTAGTTCGACTTCCTCACCTCAGGCCTTCCGACTGAGTCGAGGGTGTCATTGTCAGAGGCTCCAATGACCACCCCGGCTAGTCGAGGGTGTGGACGATCAAAGGCCTACAACTCCCTGCCTCCTGTCTGTCTAACTAATCAAGGGTGTCGTAGTCCAAACCTTATGACAGGCTACCGACTAGTTGAGGGCAGTGGTAGTTGAAGATTCTATGACCAGACTGTTCAAGGTCGATGGTTCCTCTCCTGGCCCGGTTTGTTCGACTCTGTTCAACTCTCTTAGACTCTTACTGCTGAATCCTTCATCTCTTGAGTACTCTGTATTTAGATTTGAACTGTGCTCCTGCTGTGATATTCCTTCACCTAGTCTCTCTCAGACATTGAACCAAACTTTCAGGTTCAGGCTGGGTTTCCCTAGTCTTCTTCCTCTTTGATTTCCATTACATTCTTGGTGTCCTTGGGGAGAGACAGGGGGTACAGCAACATCGGCACCCGATTTCTTTTGTGGGGGGTGTGGCTTTAACATGCGGACAGTAAAAAGGTTAAATATGGTAATCCTACAGCTACTGCAATATAGAAAAGAAAAATAATCAGAAGTGCATTCCAAAAGTGAATGAATGTAGTTTAAAAAAATTAGATCAGACCTCTTCAGATGCAGAGAACTTTGTTGATCTGCCCCTGTAATGAACACGGCCCACACTTCCCCCACACCCACCGGAGGCAGCATGAGACATGCTTGAACTGGCAGCCGCTTCCTCCACTGCTGTGTTTGTGTCCCTTGCAGGAAGTCTTCGATGTCCTCACAGGGCACTACAATACTATAAATGTGCACACCCATGCTCATTGAAAGTATGGTAATGCCCTGTGAGGACATCAAGGTCTTCATGTGCCAGGGCCAAGATGCACTAAGGTTCGATAAGTGCTCAGGATCTTGTGTTGGATCTGTGTAGAAGGCATATCACCAATATGCAATTTCTTCTCTATCATTTCCTTTCAATTTTCCACCAACCAATAATCATCGCCATCAATCTTCCATGAGTTTAACAGGTTAACAGTTTTGCACTAAACACTTTGACAATAGCTTATTTCCATATGGAAATGCGGGATAATGAGCCATTATCGTATTCATGTGGGTGTGTTTATATGTTAACTAGTGTAAAAACCCGTGTACACGGGCCAAGGTCTGGGTAATAACCCTTTGAGTGCCAGAGGGGTATGCAACACATTGCTTTGTAATGCATTGCTTACGCCTTTGGCACTCAAAGGGTTAAGAGGCTGCTACCTCACTGCTCCACACCATGCAGTCTTGCGTCGCCTCACTCACGCGATGTAATCATGCGCAGTAGACACTGCCCGAATGCAGGCAGCCTTTACTGCGCATGACTGCATCATGACAAACATCCTAACGAATTATTATATAGGATGTGGCACATCACCAAATGCACTAAACTCAGAAGTTTTATTAACAGTTATTTAAACTAGTAGAGGGGACAATGGAATGATACAGGATAAATCCACTCTGTATTTAAAAAAGACAGGAAAGGCAGAAAAGGAGGAGGGGTTGCCATTAATGTCAGAAATAGCTTATAGTTTAAAGGGATAGTAATACTTCGTTTTAACTTTATTTTATTTTGTAGGCATTAAAAAAACATGAAGAATGATATAAGTCTTATCTCTCAAACCTTTATGGTTTATGAGATATTCACAAGCAAAGTTTCCCCTCCCGCCCCTTTTTCCTAGTGTAAGCCATCTCTTCTCAGATGGGGAATCTGGTTGTAAGACCAGACAGATAACAGCAGGGGACGATCTTTTTTGTATGAAAACAATGAAAGCCCTTCCCCCCTTGACAAGTTTTTCAGGTTTTTCCCTTATCTTAATTGAAGATTGTCCCTCTCTGCAGTCTACCTGGGCACCTCCCTTCTGATCTGGTTGAACGGGGGGGGAAATTTTCTTGTGAATATCTCTTAAACCATAAAGGTTTGAGATATAAGACTTATATCATTCTTCATGTTTTTTTAATGCCTACAAAATAAAATAAAGTTAAAACGAACTATTACTATCCCTTTAATCTTATACAGAGACTGTTTGGATAACTTTAGAATACGGGAATACGATGGTCACACATATAGGTGTGATCTATAGAACCCCATGGGCAATCAGAGGAATTAGATCAACTGCTGGTCAAGGAAGTAACTAAGATGACATTGGAAGGTGAGGCCATTATGATGGGGGAACTTTAAACCAAGCAGCAGGTTCAGCCAGGAGTAGAGATATCATAAATTATTTACAAGGATTAGCTCTTAGTCAATTAGTAGAAGAGCCGACTAGGAAGGAAGCCACACTAGATTTATTACTTACAAATGGAGACTTGGTATCAGATGTAGCTGTAGGAGAGTGTTTGGGCTCCAGTGATCATCAATCTGTGTGGTTTAATATAAAGACAGAGGCTGCATTGTGCCACACTAAAACAAAGGTTCTAGACTTTAGATAGGCTGATTTTTCTAAAATGGAAACGTATTTATATCAGTGTTCAACAGCTTGGAGATCTTTAGATGGAGTCCAGGAGAAATGTGATTATCTGAAATGGATTCATTCTTCTCAGCCCTCTGTCCCTTGGTATCAAAGTAAGGGACAGAGAATCAGAGAGGAGACACCTAGTGGACAAATAAAATGCAGCAGCTGGAGGTATTAACCCCTTCACTGCTGTGTTGGAGGCTGGCTAAACGCAGGTCCATTTTTGACCTGCCAAAATTCACTTTTGTTTAAAAAAAAAAAAAAAAAAAGACAACACTTTATTTTTTTAACAAATATTTTATTTAAATAAAAAACATTTCAATAAACAAAATAGGAAGTGTGATTGTTGTGGAGCCATATAATACATTTATACACACCGCCAAATGTCATCAATAAAAAAAGTGGGAAAATATTGGGGGACAAGGGACATGGGGTTTTTCACCCCGGGGGGCAGTGACCACTTAAAACTGCCCATTTTGTAGGTATGACTGACCGGTCATATGTTTAATGCAGTGTCCATAAAAGTTTAACCCATTGTGCCCAAATTATCCCAAGAGAAAAAAAATGGCTTTTTTTTACATTTTTTTTTACAGTTTTCTTTAATTTCCCTAAAATAAATGGTGGGCTATCCATATAAGTATGGTATCAAAAGAAAGCTCTATTTGTGTGTAAAAAAACGGTATATAATTTTCATGGGTAAAATAAAGTACTTAGAGGGAAAACACTGTTGAACAAAGACATAGTCAAAAAGGTCAGAATTGCTCCGGTCCTCAAGTGAAAATGACCTCAGATTTTCCCGGTCCTTAAGGGGTTAAAAGAACTCAAGAGTGTTCTACCAAAACCTTTAACAGAATTATTCAATCAGTCTCTATTGACATGACTAGTTCCTGAAGATTGGAAGGTAGCAAATGTAGTACTGCTTCACAAAAAAAGGTAGCAGGGAAGATTCTGTCAACTACAGACCAGTAAGTCTTACGTTAGTGGGAAAATGAATGGAAACCATGTTAAAGGAAGAATTGTTAAATATCTCAATATCAGAATTTAAATGGCTTGCAAGATCGGAAACAACATGGGTTTACAGCAGAGAGATCTTGTCAAACTAACTTCATAGATTTTTTTTGACTGGTTAACTAAAATAATAACATGGTGGAGAGCAGTAGATATAGTTTATCTAAATTTCAGTAAAACATTTGATACTGTCCCTTATAGAAAACATTAATAAATTGCAGTGTTTCGACCTGGATGTAAAAATAGTTGAATGGATAAGGCAATGGCTGAATGACAGGAGACACAGGGTTGTAGTCAATAGAGAATATTCAGGTAGGTGATATTACTAGTGGGGTACCTCAGGTATCTGTAATGGGGCCCATTCTATTTCATATTTTTATTAGTGATATTGCAAACGGTCTTTAAGGTAAGGTATACTTTTTTGCAGATGATACAAAGATCTACAACAGGGTAAACATTCCTGAGGGAATAAGCCAAATTACAAATGATTTAGGTAAATTAAAAGAATGAACAAAAGTGTGGCAGCTGCAGTTTATTGTGGATGAATGTAAAATAATGCAATTGGGACATAAAAATCCAAAGGCAGAATATAGTATATAGTACTGTGCTGTCAGAGACAAAAAACAGAGGAAAGGAATTTGGGACTAATTATTTCTGATGCCTTAAGGGTAGGCATGAGGACAACAGGAGGGGAGCATCCATGGGACCACCAACAGAATATTAGCCATTTCATAATATTTGAGTAAAAAATCTCATATTTATTATCATAATTAAAAGCAGCAAATATGAAAAGTATATCACATGGAGGAATAACAAAACCTCCTCGTGAACATAATAATCACTTAATCATAGATAGGCAAAAGTTAGAAAAACACCTTATTTATAGTGACTAAAGAACTCTATAAACCAATGAAAAACCTCCTTACCATGTGTTGCTTAAAGAGACCATGTTTAAGAACACTCCGCACCAGTCACAAAAAGGCAGAGGCAAGAACGTAAACCACGCCCCCACACGCAACCAATGCACAAAAGGCAACGACGTGTCATGACAAAGGTAAACAAAAAAGATCACATGATCCAAATGTCATGGTTTCAATAATAAAAGCAACACATATCGGACAAAACAGAAACATTCAATGTGAACTAAATATATTAAAATAAATAACAGAAAGAAAGTAATATCCTTAAATGTGAATCATAAGATTAAATTATCAAAGAAATGTATGTATATACAAATTAACATGAAAATAGAAAAAGGTCATTAGACCTAATGTGTGATAAATAAAAGAAAAATAATCCAAAACAAGCAAATAAAAAAGAAATACCAGAAAAAATATTCATATGTTTAAATATCCTATAACATAAAGTGGTAGAATGAGTCGCTCACTGTGAGCCGTAACCGCACACGCGCAGTAGAGAGTCTCTACTGTGCATGTGTGGTTTCACACACAGAGGGCTTTGCTGTGAGCCGTATGGAGCTCCCCGCTAAGGATCAGCGCGTTCGGCGAGTCTCTACTGCGCATGACTGCAGTCATACGCAGTAGAGACTCGCCGAACGTGCTGCCCCGCTCCGGAAGGCTCACGTCATGTCTCTGCTCCCGGCTCCGGGACGGCAGCAGGGGCAGCTGGGTGCACTTTAGCCCGTGTATACGGGCTTCCATACTAGTATACCTATAAGAGGCTCAAAGTTACTCCACTGCAAAAATGTTATAACATTGTCAGACTTCAGTTGATTATTAATTATACATATATAACTATGTTAAACTCAATGTTATTCCATTGCCACATTGTCATAACATTGTCTAAATGAAGTTAAATATTAGTAAAACATATATTTGGTCATATATTATATAAATACAACAAAAGTGTGAAAAAGTGAAAAAAACAGGACATTTATAACAACACTAGGAAGCTAATGACTGAATATAATAGTTAAAAAGCTAGGGTTTAATATAGCCCTGGTTTAGCTTAATAATACCAAACTTAAAGGGATAGTAATGTTTCATAATAAAAGCAGCTCTAATTAATCATCATAGTATTTGGACTTTGGAGAGTGTTATTTCAGTACTGTCAGAGTTGTAGTTCAAGAGTAATTCAATGACAAAGTGTCCCCCTCCCACCCCTTTTACTGATGTAACACTGCTCAGCCAGAGCAGAAGGGAGGTGCCCAGGTAGATTGCACAGAGGGACAATCTTCAATTAAGGTAAGGGAAAAACCTGAAAAACTTGTCTAGGGGGGGGGAGCAGGGCTTTCATTGTTCTTATTATCTGCCTGGTCTATGGGCTGGATTCCACATCTGAGAAGAGATGGCTTACACTACGTAAAAGGGGCAGGAGTGGGAAATTTTGCTTGTGAATATCTCTCAAACCATAAAGGTTTGAGAGATAAGACATATCGTTCTTCATGTTTTTTTAATGCCTACAAAATAAAATAAAGTTAAAACAAAGTATTACTATCCCTTTAAGTGAAAAAAATCAGACTCGTCATGTTCCAAATTCATGCCCTGAGGTATATGTGTTTTCAAAGGGAAAATCCATTTTACCTCATTTCTGTCTAAAAGTGCATCAATGTCGCCTCCTCGTTCAAGAAGAAAGACTCTTTAAATACCCTGAAAATTTTCAAAAAATTAGAATCATTACAATTTATAAAATGTTGGGCAACTGGTTTCGATGAATCCTTATTATTAATTACCAAGATATGTTTTCTTATTCTTTCATTTAAAGCTCAAATCATATGACCTACATATTGCTTCTCACAAAATAGGCAGGTAATCAAATAAACCACATACATTTTACGACAATTTATATATTGTCTGATTTTATATTCCTTGGTATTAGTCATACTAGATAAGAATCGCCTGTTTTTATGTAAGTACAAGAGTTACACCTCCTTGCTCCAAGTTTGAACATGTCCATGGTGTTAAGCCAAGTAGGTCTCATTGGCTGTACACTATGGAATAAAGTTGGGGAGAGTTTTTTTACCCAAAGTGGAGGCTCTTTCTGCTAGAAAACTACAACCTTCCTGTAAGGCTGATCTCAAACGTTCATACCCTACAAGGGCTGCTAAATGCTTTTGTATGATCTTTTTAATTTTATTAAATTCTATACTGTCACAAAACAAGTCTTAGTATCCAATGTCGATACTCTTTTTGTGTTATGATTCAAAACAGATGTTCTGTCTACACTAGCAGCCCGTGAATTAGCATTTAATAATAACGGGCAAGGATAACCCCACTGTAGAAAGCAATCCATTAATAGATCAGATTGTTTTTCAAATTCCTCAGTATTTGTACAGTTTTTATGTACTCTCAAAAACTGACCAATAGGAATATCTCTAATAAGATGTTTTGGATAACATGACTTGGAATGTAAAAGAGAATTACCAGAACATGGTTTCCTGTATATAATGAAGCAAACATAACTAGAGGAAATGCTAAGTTTAAGATTCAAGAAAGTTCTCTTTTTCATGAAAATCAGAAGGAAAAGATAAATTAAGATCATTCTGATTCATATATGACACAAAAGACTCAAATTGTTTACCTGATCCATCCATATAAACAATATATCATCAATAAACCTTTTAAACGGTCTAATATGATGAGGAAATGGGTTCCCAATCCCAAACACATGGGACTCCTCAAACCAGCCCATATACAGTTTGGCGAAAAATGGTGAAAATTTTGCACCCATTGAGGTCCTATGTATTTGCAGATAAAATGTCCCATCATACTTGAACTAATTGCTCTTCAATAGATAGATAGTGAAGCAACATCCATTGTTCCCCAAGCAAAGCCCTCTTCTACTTGAAAGTTTGACAGAAAGGCAAGTAAATGGTCTCTGATATAGGTTGTCAAGCACAATAACAGTGTCTGTAAATACGCATCCACAAATTTGAACAGATTCTCATTGATAGAGGCTATACCACAGACTATGGTCTCCCTATAGATGGTCTTACCTCCTTGTGAACCTTCAGAAGGTGATGGAAGAAAGGAGTCACTGGATGCTTCACTTTCAAAATTTTTTTTTATTTTTGTGTCAGTATCCCTAAAGGTAGGCAGGCAAAATAACAAAGTACTGGGGAATGCAAGCAGGGTGCTGGGTTGCATAGCTAGGGGCATTAGTAGCAGAAAAAGGGAAGTGGTCATTCTTCTCTACAGATCTCTAGTTAGGCCTCACCTAGAGTACTGTGTACAGTACTGGAGACCCCATCTCCAGAAGGATATAGATATTCTAGGGAGAATTCAGAGAAGAGCTACTAAAATGGTGAATGGTTTACAGGAAAATAAATATCAGGATAGACTTAACGATCTGAACATGTTTAGACTGGAAGAGAGATAAGAGAAAGGGATTCAACAAAGTTCAGGAGGGAAGTACATTTCAAAGGAGTAAAACTATTAGAACAAGAGGCTATTGTCTAAAACTAGAGGGACAGAGGTTTAGATGTAATAGAAGAAAGTTTTACTTCACTGAGAGAGTAGTAGATAAGTGGAATAGTTGGGTGTCACGAGGAGGAGTGAGGAGGTGGAGGATGCCGGTGACAGGAGCTCTTTTGATCAAGACCTTCAATGGCTACACAGACATCAGGAGACTAACACAGAGAATGTGCAGACTATGGGTCATTTTCAATGTGCTATCCAGGCACTGTTCAAGTCAGCACATACCTATACCAATGATGGATTGTATATATGCATGAATGTAAGACAGAGTGCTGTAAGGGCCCATTACATTACACATTATATGCACTGTGTTGACACCTTTTATATAGTTTGTTATCATCTTTACCCACATTGATTTACACAAGTCCGTTGTGCCGTTTCAAACTCCACATGCATGCTTACAGTATATTACATCTGTTAATATTATTGTATTCATAGTCATAGAGAAAACTAGCCCTATGATCATGCCTGACAATGGCGTACATATTATTGCATGATATATAGTTACTATTCTTGGTAGCTCATATGTACTATGGTTCATTGTATGTAAATCTTACTCTCACAATTTTTATTATTGTATAATTTTTAATAAACTTTCATCTGAAATATTTTTACTATTTACAGTAAATTGTATATCTTTACTATACTTAGAGGGAATATGTGCACTGTCCTACTCCCTCTCCATTTATTACAAAGTTAATATATGACTGTGTATTTAAAGATGTTGTCTACAATCCTTTTTGACACAGCAAATGTATGACTACATATTCAAAGAGTAGAGCAACAAGCCTCTTTATCACACACTAATTCCTTATGATTGGATACGTCCCAATAATTGATAAAAGCAGAAGGTGAAAACAGGGGCATAGATTGGGGTCTCAGCTAAGGGAAACAGGCCACTGAAGTGTCGTGTATTCAGGACGTTGATGTTTTCAACCTATTACCCAAATTGGTCTTAGGAGTTAAAGGGATAGTAATACTTCATTTTAACTTTATTTTATTTAGTAGGCATTAAAAAAACATGAAGAATGATATAAGTCTTATCTCTGAAACCTTTATGGTTTAAGAGATATTCACAAACAAAGTATCCCCCCCTGTTCAACCAGATCAGAAGGGAGATGCTCAGGTAGACTGCAGAGAGGGACAATCTTCAATTTAGATAATGGAAAAAGCTGAAAAACTTGTCAAGGGGGGAAGGGCTTTCATTGTTTTCATACAAAGAAAATTGTCCCCTTCTGTTATCTGTCCTGTCATACAACCAGACTGACATTTGAGAAGAGATGGCTTACACTAGGTAAAAGGGGTGGGAGGGGGAAACTTTGCTTGTGAATATCTCATAAACCATAAAGGTTTGAGAGATAAGACTTATATCATTCTTCATGTTTTTTTAATGCCTACAAAATAAAATAAAGTTAAAACGAAGTATTACTATCCCTTTAAGTCCTTGCTTTAGTGTGGACACCAGGTCTTACCTTATGAATAAGGATGAATGAAAAGACTTTATAAGTTGACATTTTGTACATAACAGGCTATCTCAAAAGGCCAGAACCCAGTCTTGTGAAACAGCTGCTGTGTTTTTACAGCTTGTGGTTCAGCCAATCAGTAAGAGGTAACCATGGTTGCATGATTATGTGATCTTTATTAAGAAAAGAAAACACTTACCTTAAGTCATCAATCACAACATGAAAGAAAGAAGAGCCATAGGGCACCCAACAGTGTAATAATGTATGTTAAAACATATTAGAATACTGAAATGCTACTCATACATGAAGTGGTCAGGTATAAGCAAACCTGACAAACAGCGCAGTCACAGAGAAATACCAGTCTCCACTCAGGCCACCCAAGATGGCAGATTAGAGGATGATAATCCAATGTCGGTTCCACAGAATGAAAAGATAAATGGTGGCAAAAACAAAACAAATAGTGGCTCTTGTTGAAAAAAACAGCAGGATATTTATTGTAACATAAAAATCTACCACAAAAATATATATGTGTAACAATAGCTAAAATTGACAATATATGTTAAATAGTTAAAAGACGTAACGCATTTCACAGTGTAAACTACTGCTTTATCAAACACTGCAATTAAACAAGAGCCACCATAAGAATACACATTTAAATA
Organism: Rhinophrynus dorsalis; assembly: GCA_037306005.1. Lineage (NCBI taxonomy): Eukaryota > Metazoa > Chordata > Amphibia > Anura > Rhinophrynidae > Rhinophrynus > Rhinophrynus dorsalis. Next base: position 158,126,553 of record CM074726.1, on the reverse strand, counting down.
GTATTAGAATGGAGCTGATTGGTGATACGACTAATGGCACTATCTACGGATTGACAATCAGCTCAAAATTACAACTCTAAAAAGGCACCATTATATTTGTATGATGGAAAAAATTCGACCAGTGTTCAGATAAAGCTGATGAGAGATCTGACGATCACAACATGTTCCTGTCCAGGGCACTTGTCTGGGAAAGATAATAAACTCCTCAATGTAGGTCTGTTTGGTGTTTACATTTCTCCTATATTGCCCTTCTCCCACAATCTCTCCCCCCACCCATCTCTCTCCCATTCTGTCATCATTGTTCCGGCCCTTTGGCAGTATCTCCCTTCATTCTCCCCCCCCCCCCCCGAACATGCACTCCTTTGTAAAAGTGCAATTTTATTTAATGAGAAGGCCTGCCCCACCCCCCAGTCTTACATACATTTCCTGTATAATATAACATTTTGGTGGACAGTGCTTTACATAAGATATATATATGGCTGTAAGAAAGTGGAATCATTTTGGAGGAAACTAAACCTGCACCACAGGGGAAGAATACAAATTTGAAAACTGCCTTATGATTTAAATGGAGATTTAACCTCTTGAATGCTAGAGATGTCTCCAATGTATTGCTTCACAATGGGTTGGAGGCCTCTCTAGCATTCAAAGGGGTCATTTGCTCATTTAAATCAATGGGAATTTTTAGTTGTTTAAGGGTATGTGTTACGGTTCAGTACACTCAGACACGGTAGATGTTGGTAAAAACACAATTTTATTTAAGCACACAAGGAATAATGTAACCCTCACAGGTCCAACATATATCAGCAAATAACTGACACAGGACAGGTTACATAGCAAGTTAACCCACACGGGTCCAGTATGTATTACAGAATACAATACTGACACAGGTCAGGTAAATATGATAGATACAGTGTAATAGAGTCCAGCAATGCCAGTGAAGCCACTGACTCAATTGCCCAGATGAACGGAGGCCCAATGTCGCCTGTAAGCAGGGGAAGCGACAGTGACTGGATGGCAGCAGAGAACATGCAAGGTTCACCTGAACAGAGGGTTGCAACAGTGGACGCCCACCGGAGACTACAACTGTGAGTCAGAGCTCGTGCAAGAAAGGACGCCCAACTGAGACTATCCACCACCGTGTGCCTGTGCCACCCCCGAAGGGGTTAATGTACGCTATGGTCTTAAGATGGAAGGAAACTGGAAGCGCCCAACTGAACCTAGAGTGGAAGACCAAGAGCACAAGTAAACCGCAGATGAGAACAACAGTGGTGAAACAAGTAACGGCACAAGGCACCACCCCCGAAGGGGTTAATGAACGTTATGGTCAGGAAACGGAAGACTACCGGATGCGCCCATCTGAACCCAAAGCGGAAGACCAATCGATCAAGTGAACGGTGTGGAGAAGTAATGGCACACTGAGACTCAACCCACGGACTGGACTACATACGGTAACGGAGTACCGTAGCTCTGAGATGCACAAACGTGATAGATGTGCACAGTTGGAAGCAGCAGACACTGACAGATTCTTTGCCCAGCCGGGCACGGAGGAAGCAGGAACTACAGCCAAACCGATTCGGTACACAGCACAGGAACGTCAGCCAAGCCTGGTCGGTACATGGAGCAGGGTCGTCGGTCTCGCCGGGTTGGTACACGGAGCAGGGTCGTCGGTCTTACCGGGTCAGGTCAGGAAGCAGGAACGTCAGCCAATCCGAATCGGTACACAGAAGCAGGAACAGTAGCAATAGCGTAGTCAGGCAGTCCGGGTCATACACTGGTATCAAACAAACTGAACTAGCGCTAGGCATCAGGTACACCACGAAAGGGCAAACTCTAAGTGACAGCCCAGGGTATATAAAGGCTGTCACTGGGAGGAGCTGTACAGCGCAGTCAATGAGAAGGCACCAGTAAAATAAGCCTGTCAAAATGTTGCATAATCACGGGCGCCGTGATAGTATGTGAGTGTATGCACCTATATGTGTGTCTCTGTGTGAGTGTATATACGTATCTATGTACAGTATGTGTATGTATGTGTGTGTGTATGGGTGTGTGTGTCTCTGTGTATGTATATATATATATGTATGTATGTATGTACAGTATATCTGTGTGTATGTATGTATGGGGGGTGGTTTGTGTGTGTTTCTCTCTGTGTATGTATATATGTATCCATTTACAGTAAGTTTATGTGTGAGGGGGCAGGGGGGCTGCATTTAAACCATGAGTATACAGTGGAATATGTCTGACTTCTATGTGCTTCTTCTTGCATGGGCAACACTGTGCAGAGTATGTCTGGAAGATTGGACATGCACTGGAGTGGTGGTGGACAGGGAATAAGGTGTACTCCCGGGAAGACTGCAAGCAGGCGGTGATGTTTTAGCAACATCCTCAGAGATGTGACAGTGGACTCAAGATCTCCATCCAATCACAACCACAGCAGCCGCGGAGTTGGCACAACACTTCTGCAAGACTCGCAGATGGGGCCCCGGCATCAATACGCTACCTAAGACCCCTACAGTCCCACCGATCTTACCTGCACTGCGGACAGCTCCCACACCACACTCAGCTGCTCCAACCCAACTGGTCGGGCCCTGGGAATATCCCGCTGCCAGGACGGACCGCGTACCCCACATATTCTGCCTACCGACTGACGTACCCTAACAATGTTCCCGGTCAGTGACTGATGCCAGGGCCAGCAACCCAGAAAGGGAGCAGTGGGGCCACTGGGTCCAAACAAAGGCCCGGGGTGAGGCACCAGCTTGTTTGCCATGGGTGCCAGCACCCAGGCCATTTTGTGAGGGATTGTCCCTCTCGGTCCCATAGCCCTATTGCCCCTGCCAGGCCTGTCCAGCTCATTGAGGAGTGGTATGGGGTGAAGAATGATGGGGCAGAAGGGGAGGCAGGGGTAGACAGTACCAGAACTGTTGACTGGCCTACCTGGTCCCTGGGAGTGACGTCAGTGAGGACCATGCAGTGGCCCAGAGATGACCCAAACCACCACCGCCAGCAGGTGCTAGTCAATGGCACCCCTGCAGAATAGCTGTGGGACACCGGAGCATACCTGACAATCTCTAAGCCTCATTTGTTGTGAGGTGTCCCACGGTTGCCCCAATGAATGGTGATCTCCATCGCCGGAGGAGGGAGACTTTCAATCCCCGTGGCCCGTGTTTGCTGGATTGGGGAGAGGGCAGTGGATACAGGGAGGTAGGAGTGCTGAAATCCCTTCCTGTGGATGTATTGTTGGGGAACGACCTGTTTCCCATTGACAGCTACTTCGTCTAGGTTGTGACCCGGGTACAAGATGCTCAAGCCAAGGATTTGTGCCCAGGGAATGAATCTTTCCCAGCCACAGGCTCTGTTCAGCCCCATTGCCGATGATGGCGAGAGGCACGAAGCACTCCACCCTGGTCGTCCGTCCAGGGCACTCACATGGTGGCCCCGGCACCAGCCCTGCAGGTATACAACTGGTGCCAACAGCCGCCATCCGGAACAACAACTCTATACGAGCTAACCCTACCCTTCCACCCTCCACCCATGAAGGCGGCGCTCCCACTCTGGACGAGGACCAGGTAAGGCGAGACCCGCCTAACCTGACCGAGACCACCTGGACTGAACGTACTGTACTAAGATAGGAGACCCTGGTAGACCCTAGCTTGGCTGGGATGAGGGAAAGGGCAGAGACTGAGGAGGTAGGGCCACAGGGAGAGAGCCTCTTCTGGAAAGGGGGACTACTGTACAGGGAGACCAGTGTGAGGGAGATGGGACAGGAGTGGAAGGAAACCCGCCAACTCATTGTCCCCTCATATTGCCAAACCCAGTTAATGACCCTGGCCCATGAGGTCCCCCTGGCAGACCACATGGGAGTCACTAAGACGAGGTCCACTGGCAAAGTCTTTCTACTGGCAACGTGACTCACAGGCAGTTTCTCAGTTCTGCAACTCCTGTGACGCTTGTCAGAGGATCAGTAAAGGGAAGGGACAGGGGAAGACACTGCTCAAATCTATTCCCATAGCTGGGGTTTCCTTTCAACGGGTTGAGATAGACATCGTGGGGCCCCTGGTCTGCCCGAGTAAGTCGGGCAAGAGATTCATCCTCACGGTCATGGGCTATGCCACTAGATACCCTGAGGCTGTAGCTGTGTCCTGGATTACTGCAGCCTCAGTGGTGGATGCGTTGGTGACTGAGTTCACCATCGTCTGGTTCCCTAGCAAAATTCTATCCGACCAGGGCACTCAATTTATGTCAGAGCTGGTGCATCAGCTCTGGCAACATTGTGGTGTTAAGGAGCTCAGGTCCGCTCCTTACCACCCACAGACCAATGGGCTCTGCAAGTGATTTGAGGGTAGATCATGCTCCGGAGCTTCCAGATTGCTAACTGAATTGGGAAAAGTTGCTTCCTTTGCTATTGTTTGGGTACTGTGAGGTTCCGCAAGATTCCACAGGGTTCTCCCCATTTGAGCTCCTGTTTGGTCGGTGGGTGCCGGGGAGCCCCTGGGAATTCCCTGAGGGAATTATGGGAGGGGGATTATAACCACAAGGAGGTGTCCATAGTCCCCTATGTGTTAGAACTGAGGGAAAGGTTGGAGGCTCTCACCTGCTAGTCCAGCAGTTTATGTCCACCGCTCAGACCAAACAGAAGGTATGGCATGACTAGGGGGTTTGGACTAGGGAGTTTGTCCTGAGGCAGAAGGTCCTTATCCTGGTACTCTTCCCAGCAAACAAGTTGCAGACTGCTTTGCATGGTCCACACACGATTGTAAGGAAGCTTAGCGACACCAATTATGTTGTTGCCATGGACCACGGACAGAGCGTCCAACACGTGGTCCATGTTAATATGCTGAAGGGGTACCAAGAGAAAGACACTGAGGTCCTAGCGGTCTGTCTTCCCAAGGACTACCCGGTAGAGAAGGACACGCACCAAAGACTGACATAGACCCCCAAGTGCACCTTGTCGCTGTTAGAGAAGACTTGACTGAGGACCAGGCTTAGCAGCTCAGGCAGGTGTTGTTGCCTAGGTGGCATCTGTTCTCAGAGAAGCCGGGTTGCACGTTGCTTTCTATGCACCAAGTGCTAATCCCAGGGCAAGCGCCTCTGAGGTAGATGTCTTATAAAGTGCCCAAGTTTGTGAGGGGATCAGTTCACCAGGAGATAGACTAGATGTTGTCCCTGGGTGTGACTGAGCCCTTTCAAAGCCCCTTGGCATCACCTGTAGTGCTGGTCCCCATGAAAGATGGTAGTACTATCACGGTGCCCGTGATTGCTGCATTACTGTGTCTATCACCTGTAGGGGGCTCTCATTGGCTGTTTGCCTTTAGCCTGCTTCATATTGCCTATTTAAACTAAGCTTGGGCACCTTTTGGTTGCCCTTTCGTGGTGTCTCTGACTGCTTTCATTACCACCATGCTACAGAAGCTGATTTAGTCTCTTTGCTGTGTTCCTGTGTTCCTGAGTTCGTGCTGTTCCAGAGTCTGCTGTCTTCTGTGCTGGTTCCAGTGCCGGTTCCGGTTGAGTCTTCTGTAGTTGCTGTTCCTGTTGCCGGTCTCCGTTGTCGCTCCTGATCCGGTTGGACATCCTTGCTGGTTCCTGTTCATCTCCTGAGCCATGTTCCTGCACCTGTGGCAACATTGTTCCTCAGTCGCTTGGCGACATTCTCTGCTGTTGGTTCCCAGAGTGCGGACGCTGGTTCGCTCCTTTGCCTCACGGCATAATACACTGATATCTATTGGCTCCCAGCGTGCGGACGCTGGTTCACTCTCAAGCCTTGCAGCTATACTATACAAGTCTGTTGGTTCCCAGCGCGCGGGCGCTGGTTCGCTCCTTTGCCTCCCGGCATTATACACTGATATCTATTGGCTCCCAGCGTGCGGACGCTGGTTCGCTCTTAAGCCTTGCGGCTATACTATACATGTCTGTTGGTTCCCAGCGCGCGGGCGCTGGTTCGCTCCTTTGCCTCACGGCATTATACACTGATATCTATTGGCTCCCAGCGTGCGGACGCTGGTTCGCTCTTAAGCCTTGCGGCTATACTATACATGTCTGTTGGTTCCCAGCGCGCGGGCGCTGGTTTGCTCCGCTTACAGTCGGCTACTACTCAGTTATACTGATGGCCCTCAGTGTGCTGTCCAGTCCTAGACAGCTATTATTCCATCAATACCCAGGTATTGGGGCGCATGACTACCTGGTATATTTGGGTTCCGTATCTACTTATCATCTTTATACTGTCATTAACATGTGACAGTTACTGGGGCTACACTGGTTGACACCTCCTCTCTAGGCTGCCTTGCCCGGTATATTGGTAAGGCCGGTAGAACCTTCCATCATTCCACCTTTAGGTTGCCTTACCCGGTATTGGAAGGGCCGGTAGAGCCTACCATCTCAGTGTTCCTTCAGGCTGCCTTGCCCGGTATATTGGCAGGGCCAGTAGAGCCTGTTTCAGCTGGTTATCCGTTAGGCTGCCTTGCCCGGTATATTGGCAGGGCCGGTAGAGCCACCTTTCCATTGCTTGCCCAGGCTGCCTTGCCCGGTATATTGGCAGGGCCGGTAGAGCCTATATACTCCTGATTGTCTTTTGGCTGCCTTGCCCGGTATATTGGCAGGGCCGGTAGAGCCACCTTTCCATTGCTTGCCCAGGCTGCCTTGGCCGGTATATTGGCAAGGCCGGTAGAGCCTGACTCTATATTGCTATATCTACTTGCCATTCTATGTATTGTATGTACGTGTATAAAATCCTATGGGATTATTTTTAGCTTTTCAATAAAGTTGTGTTTTTACCTAACCTTACGTCTGAGAGTCGTAATAAACCGTGACAAGCACTTGCTTTTGCGTGGACTATAGGCGACTGAACAATAAGACCATGACAGACGCCTACCCCATGCCCCATATTAACGAGTTACTGGACAGCTTATCGGGGGCTAAGTACCTGACAACGTTAGATCTGGCCAGGGGCTACTGTCAAACTCCTCTGGTAATGCCGTACGGAATGAAGAATGTACCCACCACCTTCCAGTGGTTGGCTGACCAGCTCCTCCGGGATCGCCACAACTTCACGTGTGCATACCTGGAATATATCACTATTTTTAGTGCATCGTGGACGGATCATGTAAGTCAAGTGGAGGTTGTGCTTGACAGGATAGGGGGGGCACGACTGACTATCAAGCCAGATAAGTGCAGCCTTGCTATGGGGAGGTCCAGTATCTAGGCCACAGGGTAGGGGGGAGGGCAGTTGGGGCCAGACCCTGCCAATATGGAAGCAATTAGACAGTGGCCCGTTCCCCAGACTAAAAAGCAAGTCCTAGCCTTCCTGGGTACCGCGAGGTACAATAGAAAGTTATTACCACAGTATAGCGCCATCGCCAAGCCCCTGACAGACTTGACAAAAAAGAGAGAGCCCAGACTGGTCACTTGGACTCCAGAGTGCGGGTCTACCTTCCGACAACTAAAAGCCATCCTAAGCTCCCACCAGGTGTTAGTCGCCGCTGATTACACAAAACGATTCATAGTCCAAACAGATGCCTCCACTTATGGCATCGGTGCCATTGTAAGTCAGGTGAACGAATAGGGGAAGAACATCCAGTGGCTTTTCTAAGTCAGAAGCAACTGGATCGCAAGGTCAGTTACACGGACATAGAGAAAGAGTGCCTTACTGTAGTCTGGGCCCTCAAGAAACTAAAAACCTATCTCTATGGCCAAGAGTTCACTGTGGTAACTGACCACAACTCCCTCTGCTGGCTAAACCGGGTGGCATGGGACAATGGGCAACTGCTGAGGTGGAGCTTGGCACTTCAGCAGTATAATTTTACCATTCAGTACAGAAAGGGTAGGCCACACGACAAAGCGGATGGACTGTCCAGGAGAACTGAAGGATAGCCCTGTTCTCCCGCAACCTGTGACCTGGAGACAGTGGCGTAACTATAGGGGTCGCACCTGCGACTGGGCCCGTGCACTCCCCCTGCGACCTCTCCGCCTGGTGCCCGCAGTCTCCCGCCGGTGCTCTAGTAATACAGAGCGCTGGGAGATGACATCATCTCCCAGCACTTTGCATTACTAAGAGGACCGTGCGGTAGCTCCAGGTAGGAGATGGGGGCATTGTGGCGGGGGTCAATGTGGTCAGAGGGGCCAATGTGGTAGGAGGGGGGCCAATGTGGGGGGGGCCTGTGGCACTTCTTGTACCAGGGCCCGGAGACTTCTAGTTATGCCTCTGCCTGGAGAGTAGGGCCCCAGCCTGACAGCAGGACTTTCTTTGAGGGGGGAGAAGTGTGATGAACAGGACTGTCACAGGTTACATGGTGCAAGAGGCAGATCCTCTCCTCCCCCTGGCTGGGATCATGTGGATACTAACACTGAATGGTATAGAGAGAATAGGGATTGTCATGGATGCCTGCTCCAACCTTCCTCCATTCAGAGCTCAGAGCTGCAGATAACATCCAGCTTGATTATTTTATGGTCTGGGAATGTATTCAGGGCCCTTGTTTGTGCTAACTCCCCTCCCCCGTGATGTGGTGACTGTCCCTTTTGCTCTGAACTGTAGTAAAATGCTGTGTTGGTTGAAAATAAAGCAATTTGTGATTTACTAAGAACGAGCATGTTTGTCTCTCCCTGAAGTATCCAGGTATATTGCTGTTTGTCATCCACTATAGAGCAGTTACTCATAGTTACTCATCAGCTCCTTTTGGATCTACACATTAAAGACAACAGATCCATGTGGTTTGAATATAGATTTTGATTTTACAGCTTTTTTATAAATAATACATATTATCATTTTATTCACATCATGTATCTTTTGTTTTTAATTTATTTCAACCAAGGTTTTATAATGTAACAAGCGCTTTGTAGCAGAATAATCTTTTTGCTATGGTTTAACATGTTTTTGTATATGATAATGGTTACTTCTATTTATCTTTCCTTGTATTTAAATGGCAATTTATTTCTCACCAACGGTTCACACATAACACTATTTTATCATGTTTATCAACATTAATGTAAAACAAATAGGGAAATAAATATCACAATAGTCATCACTCACAATAATCACATACTCCTTTATTTCTTTTATTTATTTCTTCTATAAACATTTATCTTTGTATGATTGATTCACTTCACTTTTATTAACATGAAATATGTTAGTATTACATTGTACACATTATGTGTTATCAGCAGACACTATGGATATTAGCTATGGACTTTATTTTATTATACATTTCATGTATATTTTATCATGCAAACATGTACGTTTTTAAATGTATATTATTGGATGTTTTCTTCTGTAGCGATGTATAAATAACAGGGAACAAGCTTGCTCATACTCTTTGCTTCCCCTGAAGAAGTGGATCCGAGTATCCACGATACGCGTTGGGCATTGATCTCCCCTCCCCCTGCACGGACTGTACCGGGTCCCGCCCGGCCCCCTGTGAGAACCCACAGTTCCGGTCCGGAGCGACAGAGGAAACAGCGGTCACGCTATCTTAGCGTTTTGATTTTCCCACGTGGAGACGGGTCGCTTTGCAGCACCATCTCCACATGTTAAGACACTATTCTTTGGAGCTATTACACATCACGTCCATGTTAACCACTGGATATTTACAAATTAGAGATACCTTGTTTCCAGTCTGATATACACTATTGAGACACCCAGGATGCAAAGATACTGTGTTTCCAGCAAGGACCGATTACCATCACCTCAGCGCTCATACGAACGGACATTGTACCAGGAACAGTTAAAAGGCACAGCTTCGTGGCAGTAAATGGCTGGGACCCTTGAAACGCTATAGCCCAAGATGGGCTTCTTGTAAGTGCATGGGGAGAAGGGGGGATTTTTATATTCTGCATATTTTTGTACTTATGTTCATTAAAGATACTACACTTAGAGTACCTTTTCCTCTCTGTTTCTCTTTATTATTTTTTGTTCTGTGTTTGCGCTCTCTACTCCGCAGATTTGGACTTTCTCTTTGAGGTATACAAGGATACCTTTGTCAGAGAGCTGCACCAGAAAATATTGAGACTACGGATAGAGACTCTTCTCATTGACCTATTCCTTTTCATTTTCTCATCTCATTTATCATATATCATTTTAACCCATCCATTCATCAGGACCTCTAACCTGCAAGGACTGCATGTATTTGTTATTGGGACAGTATATAGGCATTTTGATACTTTTATTCTAAGTTACCTTGACCTCTATTTATACCTGTGATTATTCGTTTATACCTCCATTTTTTATTACTGTTGCGCAGATTTTTTTTGTTTGTACTCATAGAGAAGTGCCAGGGGACTAGAGATATAGCATACCCTATACTAACCGGAGATATCAGTGCAGTATATCCTATATTTCCAGTGGATACACAACTCAAAGTACCGGGTCTTAGTACTTAGTAAAACTGTTAGCTGTGCAGATTAGCAAAAGGAACCCACGAACGATAATGTTCCTGAACTGCTATGCCTTCCATGGCAGTTTGAAGTCGTATTAGTCCAGTGATGCAGATATAAAATAACAAGCAAAATGAATATCTTGTAATACCTTTCTTATTGGACTAACAGAATTATGGATTGACAAGCTTTCAGGATAAACTCCCTTTCTAAAGTCTAATATGCTTTTTAGACTTGAGAAAGGGAGTTTATCCTGAAAGCTTGTCAATCCATAATTCTGTTAGTCCAATAAAAAAGGTATTACAAGATATTAATTTTGTTTGTTATTTTATATCTATATCTATATATATATATATATATATATATATATACACTAGCAGAGTGGGACGGCATTGCCTGTCTGTTTTTTGTTATACTTGTATTCATTTATGTTCGGTGGAATTTTTTAATGCAAGTGTGCTGTGATGGTTCTGTTACTTGTACTACAGAGTTCACGCATACATACTAACATACATCCATACACATACGTATTAGTATACATACACACACTTTATCATACTTACACAGACACATATGGATACACACAGACATACATATACACACATTCTTACATAGCAACATAGATGCATATGCACACATACATGTAGATATTATTATACATAGATGCAGACACAACCATACTAACACACACACAGACATATACATACACATACACACACACACACACACACACACAGACATATGCAGATATATGCATACCGAGACACAAACATATACAGACATGTAGAAACACACACAGACGTATACATACACATACACACATGCATGGAGACACATACAAATCCCTAGCTAAGTCTGTCATCAGGGCTGATATGAAGGGAGAAGGTGGGAGGAGACAAAGGGAAGGGAAGCATAAAGGCCTTAACCATTTGAGTGCCAGAGGGGTAGGCAGGGCTTCACCTAGCAATGCGTTCCATACCTCTGTGGCACGTAAAGGGTTAAGCAGCTGAGTTATAGCCTGTGTGTATGTCCCAGTCCTGAAGTGGAGGCCAGAGGCAGCAGGCACTGGAGAAGAATGAGTAAGAGAGAGATAAGGGAGAGACGATGTGAGCTGGTGGTGGAGGAGGAATGGAGAGAGGGAATAGGAGAAGGCAGGTCAAGCGTTGGGAGAGGAGGAGGTACGAGTCACCGGGACAGCACTGCAGTGCTTACTGTGGGACGTCTAGTGAATGAATTAGTGGGTAAAGAAAGGAGGGGTTGTGATACGTAACTTCACTTTATCTTGTGATAATAACTCTTGTTAAGTGTCGATTGTGTTGAGGCTGCTGAGAGACTGCTGTAATGGGGGTATTGCAAATCATTGTATATGATTCCTGGCACTGAAGGGGTTAAGTAAAAGTGTGTGAAAGAGAAATACATAGTAAAGCAGGGTATGTGCAACAAATTGCTTATCAGTGCCTTGCACACCTCTCTGTTCCTTAAAGGGTTAAAAGACTGAGTGGAGGCAGGTTTCCCAGTGGGAGCAGAGAGAGGAGTGAGGCCAATCGTGTCTGCAGCCGCTATCTTTCTTGCAGCAATGATCGGCTCTTCAGCTGTTCCCCTGCAGTCCTCACCAGAAGCTGAAATAGATAAGATGAACTTTCTTTGAATCTTTGGCAAATGGTGTTGCACTTAGACAGTTTGTCTGATCTATTCCAGCTTCTGCTGAGGGTTACGGGGGAATAGCTGAAGAGCCGATACTTAATAATTCAAATTATTAAAATCCATGAGAGGCCATAGTGTGTGTAGAGTGTGGCCGCCTGCCCTGATGCCACCTCACGCCCCCCGTGCAGTGATCTACTCCGACCTCCCAGCTGGAGGGGGAAGGCGTGCAGGAGCTGCAAGGCTGCACCTATATGGCTAGTGGGTGACCGGAGCTGTAACGAATGATGTTGGGCAGGTTTATAGGCTCTTGTTGACGATTCCCCAACATGGCTTGCATCCTTGGGGCTCCATTCGAGAGAGAGAGAGAGAGAGAGAGAAAGGGGGAGGAGGGAGAGACAGTGTGTGTGTCTGGCTTTGAGTGCAAAGTTGTGTGGCTTGTGTCTGTTTGTGGGGCTTGTGTGTATATATGTGGTGTAGGAATGAGTGGCGGCCATGTTTTTTCAGTTGTATAGTGGTGGGCAGGCTGGATAGTGGGGGCGGGCCAACTCCCTGCATGATTTTCACACCAGTAGAAGTGGCCTTCTGCCACAGCAACTGGTGTGAAAATCACACCCCCATTGAATCACCCAATGGGAGCAGTAACTCCTCCTTACTGCTGGCCCGGGCGTGTTTTGCCAGGCACAAAGTCTTTATATATATATATATATATATATATACATATATATATATATATATATATATATATAAGTATATGTAAACATACAAATTTCCATAAAGTAGACAGCACTCACAGGATCTTGCTTACAAAAAATCAGATGACATTTATTTGAATCAACGTTTCGGGTATGTTACATAGCCTTTATCAAGATTACACAATATCCACAGTGAACACATATAAATACTAAATGAACATTCAACGGACGCCCGTAAAGGTATCAAAACAAACTAATTAACATAATTAGAACCTCGGATGCAAGGAAAGTAAAGTGAATGAGATTTGTACCAACCAATACCCACGCTTCGTGTACTCAAAAATGTTATTTGAGAGAAAATATATATAACAGTTAAAATGAGATCACACAAATTAAATCATATGAAACCAAGTTAAAATCAAAAGAAGACAGTATCACATCGTAATACTAGTATTTATACTAACATGCAAGTATGCTGTCTGTGTTGCTCCTGGTGCTCCATTGCATCACACAGCTCACATAAGCATTGACGGGTGTAACATTCCAAGTCAAATGCTAACCATAGACAGTTTGTGCATGTTAGTGGTCCGGTGGTCATGTTAACAGAGCCAATGCTTGCTTCTTACACACTAGTGCTTTGCATTATAATTAGAACATCCGTGATATACTTTGTTAATTTATTGACTGATGCTGATTGAAGATGTTGATGCGAGTCTTGGTGTTTCACTCTCCATGTTCCATTGCGGGATGACAGTAGTGAACATGTGGAATCCCTGTGGGTTGAAATAGTCACTGAGGGTAAAACTACCCAGAAAATATTAGTGGGTATTTGTTATAAACCACCAAACATTGGTGACCTTGAAGAATCAAAGCTATTAATGCAAATAGAAAAGGCTTCTCAAATAGGGAGAACTATAATTATGGGGGATTTTAATTATCCAGAAATAGACTGGAAAAATGGAACAGCTAATTCTGCTACAAGCAGCAAATTTCTGAACTTGTTGAATGACAATTTTTTGTCTCAACTAGTGCAGACCTCAACCAGAGGGAATGCGTGTCTGGATCTGGCAATAACTGACATTGAAGAACTTATCTCTAACATCCAAGTTAGGGAGCACTTGGGGAATAGTGACCATAACATGGTATTGTTTGAGATTAATTCAAAAAAGCAATTTGGTATGGGTTCCACCAAAACACTGAATTTTAATTCATCCCTTGGTCTCATTGACTGGGATAAAATATTTTCAGGAAAAAACACAGAAGGTAAGTGGAATGCCTTCAAAATAACATTGCAAAAATACACATATAAATTTATCCCTGTTGGAAACAAATACAAAAGAAGCAAATTAAAACCAGTGTGGCTAACCAGTAAAGTAATTCATGAAATAAATAACAAGGAAGCGGCATTTAAACATTACAAAGCTGAGGGATTAGCAGAGGCATTTGCAGAATACAAAAATGTCAACAAAACCTGTAAAAAGGCTATTATTCTCTGAAGAAGTGCTCATAGTTCTAGCCCGAAACGCATCAGAATTTTATCCTGTATATAACTGTACCAGCAAGTGACTTTTTATTATCAATGTCCCTCTGAGGATAGGATATTTGTGCAGCTCTAAAAGCTCTAATAGCTTGTAAGTGAGTTTCCATATATGGATTAAGCCTACATCTATCTTAAGGAAAGGAGCAACACCTGCTACCCGAGCAGGTTGCATCACCAGATTGCTTCAGCATACCTGAAAATAGAGAGAAAGATCTTATAAGGACTTCACAAGTACCCGCTCATAGTCGGGGGGAACAAGGATACCTGCCCGTGTAAAAGGAGTGGAGGGGGAAAAGTCGAGAGGATCATAAACCTGGCAAGTACATATTTGATACCGGGAAATTTGTTACCTGCTCGCGCCCTGACAGTGAGTCCTAACAGAAGGGTTTGAAGCACATACTGTTTCTATTGAATTAACCATATGTTTCCCTTACCTTCATCTGCTTAATCACTGAATACAACAAAGGAACTGGCTTCAGAAGTAATTCACAACAGATATACAGCTGTATGTTATCTTTCCCTTTATTCTCAGTCTGAAGATAGATCTTGATTCTTTTGGGACTTTTTATTATTGTCTAGACATTATTGTCTAGATATTTCTGGTATATTTGCATTTAATATTGTATACTTATTATGTGTAGTTTATAACTATTTTACATTTTTTATTGTTTAAAATAAATATATTTAGTTTGTATCTTTGTGCCATTTATATTTTATATTATATATATATATATATATATATTTTTTATTTATTAGATCTAAGCGCTTATTTCCTTTCTTTGTTTGTTTTTGCTACTTGACAGTGACTATTGGCTCCTTGGTCACAGTGAAATAGAGCAGCTGGATCTAATTTTATAATAGTGTATAGATAGAGCGCCATTCATCACCATATTTTTTGCGTCTTAATAAATTAGCTAGACTGGAGAATGAAAAAAATATTTTGCTAAGGAGAGCAAAAAACAACCCAAAAAAACTTTAAATACATTAATGGCAAAACATTAAAGTCTGATAATGTTGGGTCCTTGTTATCTGAAACGGGTGAGATGGTCAAAGGGGACAGAGAGAAGGCAGATATTTTAAATAATTTTTTTTCTTCTGTTTTTACCAAGGAAGACCCAATGGACAAGAATCTGCAAACTACTTTTACAGAACAGTCACAGAAAACATGGGACTGGCTAACACAAGAAAACGTGTTAAAACAATTGAATGGTGTTAAGGTAGACAAAACCCTGGGGCCAGATGGTATACACCCATGGATACTTAAAGAGCTAAGCCAGATCCTGGCCAGACCGTTATATTTGATTTTCAGGGATTCTTTTATTTCAGGTATGGTGCCCATGGATTGGTGTAAAGCAGATGTGGTGCCCATATTTAAAAAGGGATCAAAATCACAGCCAGGAAATTACAGACCTGTAAGCTTGACATCTGTGGTAGGGAAGCTGTTTGAAAGGTTGCTAAGGGAATATATTCAAGAATTCTGCTGGAACAGGAATATCATTAGCAATAGCCAACATGGCTTTGTGAAAGACAGGTCTTGTCAAACTAACTTAATCGCATTTTATGAAAAAGTGAGTAATAATATAGATGCGGGAGCAGCGGTTGACGTGATCTATTTAGACTTTGCCAAGGCATTTGATACAGTTCTGCACAAGAGGTTACTGTACAAATTGAATGAAATAGGCCTAGGGGAAAATGTTTGTGTGTGGATTGGAAATTGGCTGAAAGATAGAATGCAAAGAGTGGTAGTAAATGGCAAGTTCTCCAATTGGATAAACGTGATAAGTGGAGTGCCTCAGGGATCTGTCCTGGGTCCTCTTCTTTTTAATTTGTTTATTAATGACCTCCCAGAGGGCATAGGGAGCCATGTATCAGTGTTTGCTGATGACACAAAATTAAGTAAGGTAATAAAGTCTGAACTGGAGGTGTCTTCATTACAAGAGGATTTGGACAAATTGAGTAACTGGGCAGGCAAATGGCAAATGAGATTCAATATAGACAACTGTAAAGTTATGCATTTTGGGTATAATAATAAAAATGCAACATACAGTTTAAATGGTGTTCCTCTGGGGAAATCTACTAATGAAAAGGATTTGGGAGTAATGGTAGACAATAGACTTAGCAGTAGCATGCAGTGCCAGCTGGCAGCTGCAATGGCCAATAAGATATTGGCATGTATTAAAATGGGTATTGACTCAAGGGAGGAAGATATAATTATGCCTCTTTACAGGTCCATGGTAAGACCCCACCTAGAATATGCTGTTCAATTCTGGGTGCCCTTTCTGAAAAAGGACATTATGGAACTAGAGAAAGTGCAGAGGAGGGCTACAAAACTAGTAAGTGGAATGGAAAGTTTTAGTTATGAAGAAAGGCTAGAAAAGTTAAACTTGTACACACTAGAGAAACGGCGTCTTAGAGGGGATATGATAACATTATATAAATATGTTCAGGGCCCATACAAAGGGCTCTCCAAAGACCTGTTCATTAACAGAACAGTACACAGGACAAGGGGCCACCCGCTTAGACTTGAGGAAAGGAGATTTAATCTACAACAGCGGAAGGGTTTCTTTACAGTAAGGACAATAAAGGTATGGAATTCACTGCCTGAGGAGGTGGTGCTATCGAATACATTAGATGCCTTTAAAAAGGGCCTGGATACTTATTTAAAACACCATAACATAGAGGGCTATGTACATTAGTATTGCCATTTGGAATCAAGAGGGAATCCCCCCCCCCATTCAAGGCAGAATTTGAAATTGCTATATTGAGGGTGTTTTTTTTGCCTTCTTTTTCAACAATGGTAAACAGGAATAGGAAAAGGGTTGAACTAGATGGACGCAAGTCTTTTTTCAACCTAAATTACTATGTTACTATGTTACTATGTGTATGATACAGAGAGATACACAGGATCATTGCAATATATTGGAGACACAGAAACAGTTCAACAATAGGTCTATCATTATCAGCTTACGGCAAGCATTACCTCTGTTAACATGACCACCGGACCACTAACATGCACAAACTCTCTATGATTAGCATTTGACTTGGAATGTTACACCCCTCAATGCTTACGTGAGCTGTGTGATGCGATGGAGCACCGGGAGCCACATAGCATCCTTGCATGTTAGTATAAATACTAGTATTACGATGTGTTATGATACTGTCTTCCTTTGATTTTAACTTGGTTTCATATGATTTAATTTGTGTGATCTCATTTTAACTGTTATATATATTTTCCCTCAAATAACATTTTTGAGTACACGAAGTGTGGGTATTGGTTGGTACAAATGTCATTCACTTTACTTTCCTTGCACCTGAGGTTCTAATTATGTTAATTCGTTTGTTTTGGCGACTTTACGGGCGTCCTTTGAATGTTCATTTGGTATTTATATGTGTTCACTGTGGATGTTGTGTAATCGTGATAAAGGCTATGTAACATAGCCAAAACGTTGATTCAAATAAATACATGGAAAATCTCTACATCTCCTCCAAAGGATTCGGTTTTCAGATCCACTTACCAGGTCTCCAGGACAGAGGCTGATTCCCCAGCTAGGACATTTCAGCTTTAACCTCACCCACTTTCAAGTCCATTCAGCCCACTCCTGCCCCATTCCTCCAGTTTTCTATCCATTTTATGGCAAACTCCTCCTTTCAACCACCCAATCCACACCCTCCTAATTAAGCTCCACCCACAATACGATGCAAAAAACATCATGTGGACACGCCCATTCTCAGCTGTACATAGCTTCTGTGGGGACCGAGGGCAGGAAGCTTCCCAGGTATGTTACCTGGTGACCCCCGTTCTTCATGTTCCAAAGAGACCTGGAGTAATTCTAAGTCAAACCAATTTCACCGCAGGGGAGAAACACAAATTCTCAAAATTCCCATTGAATTAAATTGGCCTTTTAACTAGGGATGGGCGAAAGTTGTTGCCGTTTTCCCATGAGAAAGTTTGAGAAAACCACATTGTTATCAGCTTTTTCGCGGGAAAATACGCTTTAAAAATAGCTGTTAAAATTTTTGCATCTTTCGCCCATTGGCCAAAATCTTTTGCCATTTTTTCAATGGCTATAAAGTTTTTTGCCCATTGATTTACATTGTTTTCGCACTTCCGCTATAAAAATGTGACATTTTCGCTGAAGGCAGACACAATAGAAGCAGCTACAGAGCGAGATAGACGTGCTGTGCTGTTCTCTTGTGATATTTAGCAAAAAGTGAGGTAGGAGAGGCTCATAGTGACTCCTATCACTAAGAGCAGCAAAAAGAGGAACTGGAAGGGCCCTTATTATGTGTCCACTGAGTCTGAGGAGGAAGTGACTAGCAGTACTGAACCAATGATGTCCAGTCCCCCTAAATCACCCCAAGGGATTTTGGGGAATTTAATGAGAAGGGAATGGGAAGGAAGGGAGAAAAGGGAAGGAAGGAGGGAGAAAAGGGTAGTGCTAGTGAGAGCAGGACAGGTCAGTTGCCTGTGCCTGCTGCAAGACGTGCTGCCCCTGCTGCCAGTGCCACCATTGCTGTTCCTCCTGCAGCCACTAGTGTTGTACCTGCTGCCAAACGTGCTGTACCTTTTGCCAGTGCCACCATTTCTGTTCCAGCTGCAGCCAGTAGTGTTGTACCTGCTGCCAGACATGCTGCCCCTGCTGCCAGTGCCACCATTGCTGTACCTGCTGCTAGATGTGCTGTTGCTGCTGACCTTGCCACCATTGCTGTACCTACAGCCAGTAGTGTTGTACCTGCTGCCAGTGCTGAACCTGCTGCTAGTGCTGAACCTGCTGCCACCAATACTTTGCCTGCTGCTAGTGTTTCTTGTAGTACTCAGGGGGGTGGAGAAAATGATGCCAAGTGTGACAGCAAGGGACCCTAAATCACACTTGCCATTCCCAAGCTGTTCTGCCACTGCTAGTACTACTGCTACTAAGGTCCAGCAGCTTGTTAGCCTTAGGAGTGAAGGAGGGGGTAATCAACAATATCCTTATATTACTAGTGACTGTGAGACTGAGGAGGAAGACTCTGTGGCTGAACTTGATGTGGTTGGTGTTAGTAGTAGCAGTAATGGTGAAGCAGCCAGAGTGGTAGGGGAAACTTTTGACAGAATCCAGACTAGCGGTCAAGGGAGCCCACACCATCCCTCTGGCTCTGGGAGTCCCCTTCCCTTCACTACAGTGTCCAAGTTGAACATGATCCTTAAGAGGCCAGAATTGGTGTTGGGGAAAGCAGGATCAGAATTAATACCACCACCACCAGCAGGGGCACAGATCAGCTGGCTGTGCCTGCTGCTACTGCTGCTAGTGCTAGTCTGCCTTCTTCTTCAGGACAAAGGAAATGGCAAGTGTGACGTTAGGGGACCCTCTGTCACATTTCTCATCACCTCCTCCAAGCAGCAGTGAGATGTCTGGAATAGAGCAGCAGCAGCAACAACAGCATGTAGGAACTAGTGGTGGTGATGATGATGATGCTGGAGAAGCTGGGGTGGAAGAGACATTGATGGCCTTTTTAGCAGAAACTGAGAAGGAATGGGAGACAGGGATGAGGATGGGCATCACCACCATAACTATCAATGACATTTTGGAATTAGAGGAATTTGCAACTGCTCTAATTCTATTTGATGCTGAGTTGCAAGGGCAGCAGGACGCTGAGGAGCAGGCTAGTGTGCCACAGACCACCGTGGACACAGTGGGAATGGGGTCAGCAAGTGATGCGAGACTAGGACAGGTTCCACTTGCCAGCAGTAGCAATACTCCTGATCCTAGTTGCAGTGCCGAATCTGAGGTAGTAGCAGCAACAGTAGCAACATTATCCACTGCCACAGACAATGAAGGGGAATGTGGAGGACAAAAAGAAAGAGGCCATTCTTCTTGAGCTGTTCCCTTCCCCCTGAAGTCATCATGGGTGTGGGACTATTTTTCTGTTGGGGAGGCACAGCGCAGTCATCTGCAATGGCACTGTGCACAATTTGTGACAAATCAGCGAGAAGAGGAAAGGAAGGAACACACCTTGGAACAAGCACCCTGATATCACACATGAAACACAGACACCATGACATTTACTTCAAACATGTTAAAGACAAACACCCACAACAGAAATCAAGCACCGCTTTTGCTGTCCCTGACTCTCCAGAAAGGCAGAAAGAGGCAAAGCAGAGATCAAAGAGGCGGAGGAATAGAACAACCCAGGCAGAGACTGGAAGTTCCAGGATGAGTGAAACAACTAGCTCACCATCACCTTCTAGGATAACTTCATCTTCTGCCAATCCACCTCATTCATTACCTCCCCCGCCAAATGATAGCCACTCTGTTCATGTTAGGATGTGGCAGTTTGTCTCTACCCATTGCACACTGTGTGGTGCACTGACCACACGTGCCAGTGTGGTGGAGGAGAATCACAAGCAGTGCATCAAGAGGCATCTGAGGAGATTCCATCCCACAAAATATGTTAAAATGGTGGCAGGGAGGGTTCATCATTACTATTAAACTGTCAGTAAGTTGTCATGTGTCCTTAGCGGGTCTGAAAAAGGGGTACAGTGACAGCGGCAGTACTTGGTTTTGGGTGTCATGGTGTTTGGATACAGTTGTGCCCCCAGATGTTATTTACCACACACACACACACACACACACACTGTGCACATTGCAGTTGCTGATGAGACCCTCTGTTCCTGCTCTCAAGGGAAAAAATATATTCTAATAACAACACACCCATGATGATTCTGGAGGAGGGGAAGGTGGAGAAGATTTAATGGCCAACTTCTTCTTTTCTCCACATATGCTGGGGGCTACTTATTCTGCTGCTACTGCCTCAGGTGCATCACTGGAGCCAGTCGTGGGCAGTGGAACCTTCATCATCCATCCATGTTACTGCTATTGTTGATCCCATTCCCTTTCAGCTGCCTAATCATCCTGCTGCTTAAACAACTCAGCAGCAACAGTACGAACAGCAGTTGCAACTCAGGACTCGGGGGGACATTTGACAGTGGCCACTGGAAAACATGACCTGCTGGCATTAGGCCAGCAGGGTACTTTTATTTTTTTCTCAGGCCTTGTGCTTAAAAAAAAAAACTAAAAAAAAACTAAAAAAAAACATAGTCCTATAAAAAGTAAACAAGTTTTGGGGGGTTTGTTTCTAACAAGCCTAAGTCCTACAAATCAATGTTTCTTCAGGGCTTGGGCCTCTAATAAGTCCTACAAAGGCCTCTAACAACAAATCAAACAAGTCATCCTCTACAAAATACTATATCAGTATATCAGTCCATCCCAGTGGCAGCTTATGTCAGGGGGTTCCTGTCTCTATTACTTTACATACAAATTTCTTATTTCTGTCCCCCCAATAGCAATCAATAAATCCCCTAATCAAATAATTCATTTATTCACCAACACAGGCACCCTCCTCAGACCCCTTTATACCATATCTAATAGTTATTATTTTATTTAGGATTTCTTTTTTATTAAGAGCCCCCCAATACCAGTAAACAGCCCCCCAAAATCATCCCCTGTTCAACTGATTCTTTCCCCACACCCCACAAACACAGCCACCCTCATGCCCCTTTTATACTTTGCCTTTGTGAAATTAAATAATATTTACTTTATGTTGTGTGTATCCTATTGATTTCAATGGAATGAGCTAGGTGAAAAAAGAGGAAAATCTGCACTTTTTGTGGGAAATTTTTCACCGATTTCAGTTTGAGGCGGAAATTTTCGCTCACCCCTTCTTTTAACCCCTTGAATGCTAAAGAGGTCTCCAATGCATTGCTTCTCAATTTGTTGGTGACCTCTCTAACATTCAACAGATTTTTAAAGTTCCATTTAAATCAACGGGAAATGTTATTTGCCCCCTATGGTCCAGCTGGTTTTACCCAGAATTCCTCCACCTCTCTTAGGAAACTACAGTGAGTGGTATTGAAGTGTGTTACACCCCATCTGGTTGTTGAGCGCAGTTCATTATCTAAACAATGCATTAGAGACTTCTCCAGCACTGAAGGGTTTCAAACCCCAACTTTGTGCTGTTGGTCTGATCCTGAATTACTCCACTTTTTCTTTGCACATATGGCCCCATGTACTTTCCCGGCACCATATTCCCAATGGAGATTACAGACATTTGTCTTTTAGGTGCACTTTGAGCCTCGAGTATGATGGGATTTAAGTCAGAATGTCCCAGCAATTCTGGGACAAACCAACTGCTCTATAGGGGACAATGGAAAAAAAATCACAAAGTTCACATTGATTTAAATGGGGTTTATAACTCCTTGAATGTTAGGTAGTTATCCCACATGTTGCTTCACAATATATTGGTGACATCTCTAGTGTTCTAGGGATTACAAGACCCATTTAAATCAATGTATGTCCCCTACAATACAGTTGGTTTGCTCTGGAATCTTTTGTCTTTTTATATATGGCCACACATGTTGACTATCTCAGAATAATAACATGTTACTATGTTTACTTCCACTATGTTACTATGTAAAATCATCATCAAATTATAATCAACAGTATTCTATTCTATGATATAATGTGGGAGACTCATTATCCTTTTCTTGCTCTTTGCTGCAGCCATTTCTTCCTCTCTTTTTCTTTGACATATGACCCTCTTGACAGCAGCTTTGACCTCTGTGTTCCTCAGACTGTATATAAATGGATTGAGCATGGGAATAAGGACGGTATATACCACACTCACCACCTTGTCATTCATTGTTTCGTACAGGGATCTTGGCCTAAAGTACATAAAAATGACAGAGCTGTAGAAGATGATGACTACAGTCAGATGAGAGGAACAAGTAGAGAAGGTCCTTCTCCTCCCCTGTGACGTATGCAGTCTCAATACAGCTCTAATGATGAGGATGTAGGAGCCCAGGATGAATAGCATGGGACCTATGACAATAAGGGTGCCCTCAGTGAAGGCAACCATATGTTGAATGTAAGTGTCTGTGCAGGAGAGCTTCAGCAGAGTTGGCAGATCACAGAAGAAGTGGTGAATGACCCAACCACAGAATGGATGAGATGAGGTCATGACTGTGTACAGGGTTGAGTGAAGGCAAACGATAACCCATGATGATGTCAGCAGACGGACACACGTCCTTTTGCTCATGATGACAGAGTAATGCAAAGGTCGGGTGATTGCTGCATATCTATCCAAAGCCATGATAGCCAGTAGAAAGCTGTCCATGTTACCTGTTGTATGGAAGAAAAAAAGCTGCAAGAAGCAGCCACGAAAGGAGATGAAGATGCTTCCATACAGGAGGCCACAAAGAGCCCTGGGGACTGTGACTGAAGTCATACAAACATCGACCAGTGAGAGGTTCCCCAGCAGGAAGTACATAGGTCTGTGAAGCTGAGGCTGGGTCAGGATGAGCAAAGAGATCAGAGTGTTCCCCGCTATGCAGACTAAATAAGCACCCAGAAAAAGAGAGAAGAGAGGGAGACGAAGATGCGGCTTCTCAGAGAGACCAAGGAGTGTAAATACACCCAGTGTCTGATTCATGAATTCCATATTTCTTCAGGACAAAAGAAGTCTGAATAAGTTGTACAGTCACATTGTACTGGTAATAGACACAATTAGATGAAGGTGCCCTCTATATGATTGCAGGAATCCATCATTAAAATTACAGTTGTAGAATGCAACAGGGCAAAATATTATATGATGAGATTTGGATTTTATGGACTTCAGGGTAGTTACAAAACCAACAAGATTAAGAAGAAAGCCATGTCATGAATTTAAAACCAGTAATGTTTTGAGTTTGCCGCTGACTAAAACTATACAGAAGAGACTGTCCAAGTTAGTCTGGTGAGTGGAAGCTCTGATGGTTTGATTACCAGACCCCATCATTACAAGTCATATTCAGTTTAGGAAGAATGTAATGTGTGATGGTGTTTCTACTGGAGAATAAAACCACTCAGTGTCTGTTTCATGGACTACATGTAAATACAGTAAGGAAAAACACTGAAGCATGAAGGAGAATCACCCATTATAGTCTACAAAGATGGAGAATTAAGAAAAATAATCACGTGGGTATAAAAGAGGCCCAGGTGAGAGGATATGTAGACATACCTCATGTTGGAATTCAAAAGGAGAAAACGTTGTCTCCAGTCCATCCATTGGCTGTTGTGCTCTTTTCATAAACTGGACTTTGTGTGTTAACTAAGCAGAACATTTTTATTATGAAAAACATATATTTCAGGGTTTCACCTGCTGAGTCTATGGCTTTAGATTACACCTTCATGGAGGTCCTGTGAGTTACTCTGAGTTCAGTGACCTAATGTTAAATTATGACTTAGTCGGGTTAACCCTATGAGTGCAGATGGGGTAATTATTAGTGTTGAGCGAGCATGCTCGGCCGATGCTCGGATCGGCTCGAGCATCGCTCTGCTCGGCACATGGCGGTACTCGTACGAGTACCGCATGTGCTCGCCCGCCATGTTCGGGTCTCCTCCCCGCACGTTTTGCGGCTGCTGCGCAGCCAATAAACGTGCAGGGAGGCTCTGACATCGGTGTAATGCCAGCAGCCATGTTGGCTGCTGGCATTACACTGATTGGCTGGCCAGAACCCGTGGTCAGGTGCTGTATAGCACCTGACCATCGAGTTCGGCTCAGTCTGAGCCAGGGAGAGCTGAGGATAGGAAGGGAAAGGCAGTGTAGGGAGGAAAAAAACAAAAATTGTGAAAAAAAAAGAACCAAAAGTCCTTTTTAGGACTACTGTGTGTGGGGGCAGCAGGTTATTTGGTGTGGGGGGAAAAAAACAAAAAAAAAAAAAAAAAAATATATATATTCTGTTTAGTGTGCAAAGTTGCAGATTAGAGCACATTCTGTTTAGTGTGCACAGTTGCAGATTAGAGCACATTCTGTTTAGTGTGCAAAGTTGCAGATTAGAGCACATTCTGTTTAGTGTGCAAAGTTGCAGATTAGAGCACATTCTGTTTAGTGTGCAAAGTTGCAGATTAGAGCACATTCTGTTAAGTCTTCAAACTAAAATATCAAAGTCACGTATTCCATTCAGTGTGCGTCGCCGCAGTTTAGCAGCACATTCTGAGTACTGTGCAGAGTTGCAGAATAGGAAGAAATACTGTTAAGTCTTCAAACTAAAATATCAAAGTCACATATTCCATTCAGTGTGCTTCGCCGCAGTTTAGCAGCACATTCTGTGTACTGTGCAGAGTTGCAGAATAGGAAGAAATACTGTTAAGTCTTCAAACTAAAATATCAAAGTCACATATTCCATTCAGTGTGCTTCGCCGCAGTTTAGCAGCCTATTCTGTGTACTGTGCAGAGTTGCAGAATAGGAAGAAATACTGTTAAGTCTTCAAACTAAAATATCAAAGTCACATATTCCATTCAGTGTGCTTCGCCGCAGTGTAGCAGCACATTCTGTGTACTGTGCAGAGTTGCAGAATAGGAAGAAATACTGTTAAGTCTTCAAACTAAAATATCAAAGTCACATATTCCATTCAGTGTGCTTCGCCGCAGTGTAGCAGCACATTCTGTGTACTGTGCAGAGTTGCAGAATAGGAAGAAATACTGTTAAGTCTTCAAACTAAAATATCAAAGTCACATATTCCATTCAGTGTGCTTCGCCGCAGTTTAGCAGCACATTCTGTGTACTGTGCAGAGTTGCAGAATAGGAAGAAATACTGTTAAGTCTTCAAACTAAAATATCAAAGTCACATATTCCATTCAGTGTGCTTCGCCGCAGTGTAGCAGCACATTCTGTGTACTGTGCAGAGTTGCAGAATAGGAAGAAATACTGTTAAGTCTTCAAACTAAAATATCAAAGTCACATATTCCATTCAGTCTGCTTCGCCGCAGTGTAGCAGCACATTCTGTGTACTGTGCAGAGTTGCAGAATAGGAAGAAATACTGTTAAGTCTTCAAACTAAAATATCAAAGTCACATATTCCATTCAGTGTCTTTCACCGCCGTTTAACAGCCTATTCTGTGTACTCTGCAGAGTTGCAGAATTATAAGAAATACTGTTAAGTTTTCAAACTCAAATATTAAAGTCACATATTCCATTCAGTGTCTTTCACCGCCGTTTAACAGCCTATTCTGTGTACTCTGTACAGTTGCAGAATTATAAGAAATACTGTTAAGTTTTCAAACTCAAATATTAAAGTCACATATTCCATTCAGTGTCTTTCACCGCCGTTTAACAGCCTATTCTGTGTACTCTGTACAGTTCCAGAATTATAAGAAATACTGTTAAGTTTTCAAACTCAAATATTAAAGTCACATATTCCATTCAGTGTGTTTCAACGCCGTTTAACAGCCTATTCTGTGTACTCTGCAGAGTTGCAGAATAGTAAGAAATACTGTTAAGTTTTCAAACTCAAATATTAAAGTCACATATTCCATTCAGTGTCTTTCACCGCCGTTTAACAGCCTATTCTGTGTACTCTGTACAGTTCCAGAATTATAAGAAATACTGTTAAGTTTTCAAACTCAAATATCAAAGTCACATATTCCATTCAGTGTGCTTCGCCGCAGTGTAGCAGCACATTCTGTGTACTGTGCAGAGTTGCAGAATAGGAAGAAATACTGTTAAGTCTTCAAACTAAAATATCAAAGTCACATATTCCATTCAGTGTCTTTCACCGCCGTTTAACAGCCTATTCTGTGTACTCTGCAGAGTTGCAGAATTATAAGAAATACTGTTAAGTTTTCAAACTCAAATATTAAAGTCACATATTCCATTCAGTGTCTTTCACCGCCGTTTAACAGCCTATTCTGTGTACTCTGTACAGTTGCAGAATTATAAGAAATACTGTTAAGTTTTCAAACTCAAATATTAAAGTCACATATTCCATTCAGTGTGTTTCAACGCCGTTTAACAGCCTATTCTGTGTACTCTGCAGAGTTGCAGAATAGTAAGAAATACTGTTAATTTTTCAAACTCAAATATCAAAGTCACATATTCCATTCAGTGTCTTTCACCGCCGTTTAACAGCCTATTCTGTGTACTCTGCAGAGTTGCAGAATTATAAGAAATACTGTTAAGTTTTCAAACTCAAATATTAAAGTCACATATTCCATTCAGTGTCTTTCACCGCCGTTTAACAGCCTATTCTGTGTACTCTGTACAGTTCCAGAATTATAAGAAATACTGTTAAGTTTTCAAACTCAAATATTAAAGTCACATATTCCATTCAGTGTGTTTCAACGCCGTTTAACAGCCTATTCTGTGTACTCTGCAGAGTTGCAGAATAGTAAGAAATACTGTTAATTTTTCAAACTCAAATATTAAAGTCACTTATTCCATTCAGTGTGTGTCACCGCAGTTTAGCAGCCTATTCTGTGTACTCTGCAGAGTTGCAGAATAGTAAGAAATACTGTTAATTTTTCAAACTCAAATATTAAAGTCACTTATTCCATTCAGTGTGTGTCACCGCAGTTTAGCAGCCTATTCTGTGTACTCTGCAGAGTTGCAGAATAGTAAGAAATACTGTTAAGTTTTCAAACTCATATATATTAAAGTCATATATATCGTGTAAGATGAAGAAGGCGGGTAAAAAGGGATGGGGAAGTGGACGTGATCCTGAAAGTTCAGGGCGCGGGTCAGGACGCGGAGAAACTGTGCCTGGTGCCAGAGCACAAGAAAGAAAGACATCCACCATACCTAGCTTCATGTCTGATTTCACAGGGCGTCGCAGGACATCACTCTCGAGGTCCGACCAGTGCGAACAGGTGGTCGGTTGGATGACAGCTGATACTGCTTCCAGTCGGTTAAGCACCACCCTGTCTTCCACCAAGTCCACTCTCAGTAGCCAAGAGTCTGGTCAACATAATCCTCACTCTGATCATCCTTCCTCCCACCATACACGGTCTGGTCAAAGAAGTGATCCCACACTGGGATATAGTGATGAGCTCGTCTCATCACCAATCCTTCATTTGACCCTCTCTCCAAGCACGCTTGCAGAGGAACATGACATCTTGTGCCCTGATTCACAACCTCTAGAGGCTACCCAATCACAAGAAGATGACAGATGTGAACGGCATTTAAGGTCAAAGGAAGTAGTGGATGATGATGATGATGATGATGAGACACAGTTGCCATTAAATCAACCACTATTTCCGTCTCAAGACCTTGTTGAGGAGAATGTTATACAGTTGTCAATGACTGAGTATGTGGTGGGATCAAGACTTGAGGAGGATGATCAGAGTGAGGAAGTGGAGGAGGACTTGGTGGACGATGAGGTGACTGACCCCACCTGGGAAGGTGTAGAGCCGAGCGATGACAGCAGTCCTGAGGGTGAGCCATCTGCAGCACCGCAACAGGCTGGAAGAGGCAGTGGTGTGGCTACAGAAAGAAGGCGGACCGCACCAAACCGGCCCGCAAATGTTCCACGGAGCACCCCCTTGCGTAAATCTACCTTGCCAAGGGGTAGGTGTTCCGCGGTATGGCGTTTTTTTAAGGAAAGTGCGGACGACAAAAGATTTGTAGTTTGCAACCTGTGCCACACCAGAATGAGCCGAGGCATGAACACTAGAAACCTCACCACCACCAGCATGATCCGACACATGGCATCCAAGCACCGTAGTAAGTGGGAGGAACGCCTGGATCGCCCATCTGTGTCTGCAGGCCACACCACTGCCTCCTCTTCCCCTGTTTTCGGTGCCGGCCAATCGCCTGTCGAAGGCGCAGGCCCGCATACCTCCCGCCCTGCACCTGTAGCATCTGAAGCACCATCAGCGACCACATCCACTTCCCTGTCCCAGCACAGCGTCCAAATGTCGTTACCCCAGGCATTTGAGCGCAAGAGAAAATACCCAGCCACCCACCCACAGGCCATAGCACTAACCTCACACCTTTCAAAATTACTGGCCATCGAAATGCTGCCATTTAGGCTTGTGGACACTGAGTCCTTCCGCAGCCTGATGGCAGCAGCTGTCCCTCGGTACGCGGTCCCCAGCCGCCACTACTTTTCCCGGTGTGCCATCCCCGCATTACACCACCATGTGTCCCGTAACATCACCCGTGCCCTGACCAACGCAGTTACTGGGAAGGTCCACTTAACGACTGACACATGGACAAGTGCTTGTGGCCAGGGACGCTACATTTCCCTGACGGCACACTGGGTGAATGTCGTGGAGGCTGGGAGCGACTCGGACCCTGGGATGGCACGGGTGCTACCCACGCCGAGGATTGCGGGCCCTACCTCCATCAGGGTTTCCACCAGCACCTACGTTATTGGCTCCTCCTCCTCCGTTTCCACCTCCGAATTCTCTACACACACCGCCACTCCCCCATCAGCCAGTAGCTGGAAGCAGTGTAGCACTGCAGTGGGGAAGCGTCAACAGGCCGTGCTGAAGCTGATCTGCCTTGGGGACAAACAGCACACGGCCTCAGAGCTGTTGCAGGGGATTAGTCACCAGACCGAGCAGTGGCTCTCGCCACTCAACCTGCAAGCAGGCATGGTTGTGTGTGATAATGGGCGTAACTTGGTGGCGGCTTTGGAGCTCGGCAAGCTCACACACGTACCATGCCTAGCGCATGTATTTAATTTAGTGGTGCAGCGATTTCTAAAAACCTACCCCAATGTGCATGATCTCTTGACCAAGGTGCGCCGCGTGTGTGCACATTTCCGTAAGTCATCTACAGCTTCGGCCGGCCTGTTGAAGCTGCAGCAGCGCTTACAATTGCCAGCTCACCGGCTGCTGTGTGACGTGAGCACGCGCTGGAACTCCACCTTCCACATGTTGGCCCGGCTTTGTGAGCAGCAGAGGGCAGTAGTGGAGTACCAGCTGTTACACGGTCATCGCCTCTCCGTTCAACTTCCTGTAATCAGAAGTGAGGAGTGGGAATGGATGTCAGACCTCTGCGAGGTTTTACGCAATTTTGAGGAATCGACACAGATGGTGAGCGGCGATAACGCTATTATCAGTGTAACCATCCCACTTCTGTGTCTACTGAAACGCTCGCTGCTCACAATTAAAACCGACGCTTTGCATGTGGAAGAGGTGGAAATGGGGGAGGAAGAGCTTACACAAGGTGATAGCCAGAGCACCCTCACTTCGTCTTCTCAGCGACAATTGGAGGAGGCGGAGGAGGAGGAGGAGGAGGAGGAGGAAGACACGGTTGCCTCCGCTACAGAGGGTAGCCATGGAACTTTAGTTCCATCTCTTCAGCGTGGGTGGGCAGAAGAGGAGGAAGAGGATGAGGATATTGAGAGTCAGCCTCCTGGTGAGGACAGCGAAATCTTGACTGTTGGTACTCTGGCACACATGGCTGACTTTATGTTAGGCTGCCTTTCCCGTGACCCACGCGTTGTACGCATTTTAGACAACACGGATTACTGGGTGTTCACCCTTCTGGACCCCCGCTACAAAGAGAATTTCTCATCTCTCATTCCTCCGGTGGAGAGGACAAGCAAAATGGTGCAATACCAGAAGGTTCTTGTTGAAAAATTGCTCCAAAATTTTCCATCTGACAACGCTGGCGGCAGAGTACGTGCTACCTTGGCCAACCGAGAAGGGGAGAAAAGGGGAGCACACAGCAGTTCCGACAAAGGCAGGGCAACACTCTCCAAGGCGTGGGACACCTTCATGACACCCCGCCAGCACCCTCACCCTGATGCGCAGCCTAGTGTCACAAGGAGGGAAAAGTTTTGGAAGATGGTGAAGGAGTACGTAGCAGACCGTGTCAGCGTCCTCAATGATCCCTCTGTGCCTTACAACTACTGGGTGTCCAAGCTGGACACGTGGTATGAACTGGCACTCTACGCCTTGGAGGTGCTGGCCTGCCCTGCCGCCAGCGTTCTGTCTGAGCGGGTATTTAGTGCTGCTGGTGGCATCATAACAGATAAGCGTATCCGCCTTTCCACCGACAATGCTGATAGGTTGACACTTATAAAAATGAACAAGGCCTGGATTTCCCCTGACTTCTCCACTCCACTGGAGGAAAGCCCCGGGGGAACATAAACTCACTTTATATATGTTATTTACAATGATGGGAATACTCTGTATTCCCATTCACCCCTTCCACCCCAAAAACGGGTATATGGTTGACTCTTAATGTTCTCATCCTCCTCCTCCTCTTCCATATGCCCTGGGATATAATTTTTATATAGGGCCAGCTCACCAGCGTGCCCTGGGATATAATTTTTATATAGGGCCAGCTCACCAGCGGGCCCTGTGATATAATTTTTATATAGGGCCAGCTCACCAGCGGGCCCTGTTTGCCAATTTTTATATAGGTCAGCTCACCAGCGGGCCTTCTCATATAATGTTTTATTGGGTCAGCTCTCTAGCGGGCCCTCTCATATAATGTTTTATAGCGTCAGCTCACTAGCGGGCCTTCGCATATAATGTTTAGGATGGTCAGCTCTGCAGCAGACCCTCACCCATAATGTTTTAGATGGTCAGCTCAGCGCACGTTTCCCTCTTAATCATGGCCTCAGTTCTGAAAATCAAGGAAATTTTTGGGAGAATTTGCCTCTGCGCACGTTTCCCTCTTAATCATGGCCTCAGTTCTGAAAATCAAGGAAATTTTTGGGAGAATTTGCAGATGATATACAAGTAAATATACAGCAAATATTGTTTGGTAACAATTTTTCGCCTAAAGTCGTTTTTATTTTCCTTTTTGTGTGTTTTATGGTCAGTCTGTAAAAATGGCGTACTACGGGCGAAAGATCGTTCCCAGCAGCGATGTTGGAGTCCAAGGTGCATCCAGACATCCTCCCTATGCTGTCCCTGAACCATTTCTGTAGTGTTTCCATCTTTTTCTGCCCTTTTCCTATGGACCAGGCACCCTCCCCTCATCAGAGCAGGGGGTGCCTGGTGTAATGCTCGAGTCCTCCCATTGACTTCAATGGGGCTCGGGTGCTCGGCCGAGCACTCGAGCCTCAGGGGGTGCTCGGTCAGAGCACCCGAACATCCGAGCATTGGGGTGCTCGCTCATCACTAGTAATTATACCCCACTGGCACTCATAGGGTTAATTCTACTAACACTGACCAGTTTTTAGGCACTCTGGTTGTATTCATATGGGGCTTAGGGCTCCATAGTAGTACATCCACTGGGGTCTTGTTTTTTCTTTTTGCCTTAGTAGCTACGTTAGCTGACTAAAGATCCGATAAGGGACTTTAGTAAAAATAAAAATCGGGTCTTAAATTTTATGAGATAAAATTAGTCCCTTATCGGATCTTTACAGCTAACACAGTCCGTTAAATGGCAACTTGAAGCGTTTATTTTTATTTTGAATGGATCAAAACACATGTAAATGTAGCGGCCGGTAGGGTTTTTTTGCCAGCATTTTTTAATAGCACAGATCATTAAATCTCTTATTGTGCTTGAACAAAATGCTAGCACCTGTTTTGGGCTAATGGCTGCCTTTAAATCTACCTCTTAATCTTTGTGTTCTAGAATGGATATATACCGCTCCTTTAATCCTTTGTGTTCTAGAATGGATATGTACCGCTCCTTTAATCCTTTGTGTTCTAGAATGGATATGTACTGCTCCTTTAATCCTGTATATTCTAGTACAGTGTCCAGTGAAGCAATGCGTTTGGAACCCATATGACCCTCAAAGGGTTCTCTTGCAGCCAATCAGAAACACTGGCTCATATGTATAAAAACAAACTGGAGTTATTCTGGGGTAAACCAACTTCACCGTAGGGGACAAATAAAAATTCCAAGATTGTAGTGATACTACAGAGGTTGAAATGGTGCTATACTAAACAGCTTACAAGTGAAACTGCACTACATTAGTGATACCATAGAGCTTAAAACTGAAATAGAAGTATATTAGTGATACCACAGAGCTTACAACTGAAATGGTGCTGCACAAGTGATAAAGCAGAATTTAGAATTGAAATGGTGCTATACTAGAGATCTCAGAGAGCTTCAACTGAAATGTTCTATACTAGTGATACCACAGAGTTTACAACTGAAATGGTATGACTAGTGATATGGTCCTCACATATACTATCTACCTCCCAGTCTGGTCCCATTGGTAATCACAGAACCCACAAAGTCTAACTCTCTCAGGCTGGTTCCACTGGTAATAACCAGTGCCCACATATATTGTCTGACCCCCCATACCTTTAGAAAGAACCATTTTTACTTCCTAGGTACCCCTAAAAAAGCAAAGGTATGAAACTCCCCCAGTCCCACTCTGCCCATGGACATTCCCACCCATTACATACATAGTCACATAGTTGATGAGGCTGAAACAAAATATGCATACCTCAAGTCCAGCCCATGCCATTACACCCCTATTGATCCAGAGGAATGCAAAAACAAAACAAAACATTGAAGCCATTTTTTCCCTGGATCAACATCCTACGTGATTTGAAGCCAACTATCATAATTCCCAATATTGTTCTGTGCTAGACAGAAACCCATTACTTTTTTGAAAGCAGTTACAGTATCGGTAAGCACAGCATCCTGAGACAAAGAATTCCATAACTTCACTGCCCTTACTGTAAACAAAACTATGCCTTTGTTTTAGTCGAAAATGTCTTTCCTCTAGTCTTAATGGATGACCTCTTGTTCTTAGCTCAGCCTTCCTCTGGATCAACAGGGGTGTTTTTGGCATGCGCTGGACTAGATGGACGCATGTCTTTTTTCCGCCTCATCAACTATGTTACTATGTAGCTCTTTCAGTAAATAGTTAATTGGAGAGTTCTTTTATATATATGTAAATGATAATCATATCACCCCTTAGACGTCTCTTCTCTAATGTAAACAAACCCAGTTTGATTAGTCTCTCTTTATGACTCAGATCCTCCAAACCCTTTTTCAGTTTTGTGGCACGGCTCTGCACATTTCTCCAGTTCAATAATGTATTTTTTAAGAGCTGGTGCCCAAAATTGTACTCCATATTCTAGATATGGCCTTGACAATATTTTTTAGAGGTAAAACCATGCTGGCTCCTATTAATAATATTGTTGGTCTTCACATAGTTCTGAATCCCGTCAGTTAGTAATTCTAATATCTTACTCAGTAGGAAAGTCAAGCTCAGAGGTCTATAATTTCCTGGTTTGGATCATGCCCCCTTTTTGAACAATGGTACTACATCAACTTCCCTCCAATCACAGGGCACTATGCCTGATGAAAATGAATTAATAAATATTAAGTATAATGGTCTTACTATTACTGATCTTAAGTACCCTTGGGTGTATACCATCAGGTCCAGGTGCTTTATTCACCATTACCTTTTCCAGTCTGTTTTGTACTTTTCAGCAGTAAGCCATGTACATGATGGAGGAAATTTTGTGGTTTTGTCTGTTTGCTCCTAGCCTTCCATTGTTGCTTCCTTTGTATATACAAAAGAAAATAATGTGTTTAAGGTGTTAGCCATAACCTTATATATTTTTGTTACTTATAGACTTGTAGAATTGCTCTCTTTTGCAATACTTTTCTCATTTTCAGTTTTAGCTAGCCTAATTGCTGGTTTGAAGATTTTAATACATTCTTTATATTCTTTAAATGAGTCATCTGACCCATCTGACTAAAATACATTAAAAGCCTCCTTCATATTCCTCATTTCCCTGCAAACCTCTTTTTTAAGCCACACTGGTCTTACCTTGCTTCTCTTGTACTTATTCCCAATGGTATAAATTGACAAGTACATTTACCTAAGAGCATTTTGAACAAATTCATGTGCATTTTTATCTTTGAACATTGCATCACACTGACTTTCCTTAAATACTGTTTTTAGCTTTGTAGAATTAGCCTTTCCTTTTTTGTAAGCAGAGAAACCATATTCTTTAAATGTACGTAAGAATGTATTCATTTGAATAATGACCATAGAATGAATAATTATTTTTTTCCCAGTCCAAATCTGATAAAAGCTTTTTTCGATATCAGATGATTCTTTTAATAATAATAATAATAATAATAATAATTTATATCAGAGGATTATTTTAATAATAACCATTTATTTTCACTTTACATATTCTGTAAATACTTACAATGTACAGTGAAATTGTCTATACATATTTTTTTAATCATCACCTATTTTTCTACACTTTTATGCCCTTGCTGGGTCAGTTTGCAGAGAACTTTCTGTCAGGGAACATGAAAGCAGGTTTAGTGATGCAATGAAAAAAATAAATAACATGAAAAAGAAAGCAAACAGTAATCAGTGCTGCATGGAGACATATATCAGTCAGTGCTGCAGGTAGGGTGTAACATTGTATTACATCACACAGAGCAGTCAGTGCTACAGCGAGAGTGTAACATTGTATTACATCACAGAGAGCATTCAGTGCTGCAGGTAGACTGTAACATTCTATTACATCACACACATAAAACAATGTTTATACAATGTTACACTCTCCCAGCAGCACTGAATGCTCTGTGTGATGTAATACAATGTTACACTCTCCCTGCACACTGAATGCTCCCTGTGATGTAATCCAATGTTACAGTCTCCCTGTAGCACTGAATGCTCTCTGTGATGTAATCCAATGTTACGCTCTCCCTGTAGCACTGAATGCTCTGTGTAATGTAATCCAATGTTAAACATTCCCTGCAGCACTGAATGCTCTGTGTGATGTAATACAGAGTTACAGTCTCCCTGCAGCACTGAATGTTCTTTGTAATAATATAGATAATAAAATGTTACATTCCCTCAAACAGAGCATTCAAATGCTACTGGGAGTATGGAAAATTGAATTAAACCACACACAAACAGTATCTAGTGCTGCTAGGAGAGTATAACATTGCATTGCATCCTGCTTTAATGGTCTACTAACCAGAAAACTATGCGAACAGAAATTGAGTGAGCTTACTATCAAGGTCATAAAAAGTATTTAAAAAAACCAAGTGAAGGGCACTTTGACTGTACATATTAAGCCAACATAAAGGGTTAGCATTTATTTTTAATAAGGAGTTTTAAGCAGGGCTTTTGTGACTAGTTACATTCTTTGTAAGATGCTCCAGAGGAAGTGAGCTGTATGCTCAGAAAACATGCTGAGATGATTTTGATTCTTTGTTTTAAATGAATTGTTACTATTAAGATTAGTCCTGTTTCTAGCTTCCTTTAATCTGTTTGGTGAACCAACATGAGGGATCCTAGATCAGTGTCCAGTTCTCATCTGAGCAGTGTAGATGGTAGCACGGTGTAAGACTGGGTTGTACTACCACACAAATGCCAACACCATGACTATATTAATAGGTGAGCACATTTGTCTGGAGGAATACTAAAGCTTGTGCATTGAAGTTCTACCCTAGATGTCACTCCTCTTATCCCTCTTGTATTTAGGGATGTCTGGTATAAGGGTCAGCTGTCTTTATCAGATTTTAAACTGTAACAACTAGCAGTAAACTACAAAACAGATAAAATATAGAAAACAAATTATAGATATAACTTACAGAATTTTTAAGGAAACCTTCTTGAATACGCCCTTCTGTCAGACAACATGGAGTCTTTTATTTCTAGGGCAGAGCTATTTAATTGTTGGCCATCCAGCTTTTGGGGAGTGCACATCTCATCATCCCCTACCAGCTGTTAGCTGGAGGGGGATGATGGGAATTTCAGTCCCCAACAGTGGGAGGACCAACAGCTGTCTGTCTCTATCCTAGGGTAACGTTCATACTTAAAAGATAATAAAGAATATTTGAAGGATAAAGATTAACACATACCTGAAAGAGACACATGAAGCCTGGTCACAGCTCTATACTGTAACATTGATTCCAGTTAAAGCCTTAGCCCAGGCAGAGTTTATAGGGAGTGCAGTTCCCAAGAGACCCCCACGTCTCTCTGACTGTATCATGATGAACCATTAGTTATATGTGAGCAGGGAATAGAGAAACACAGACAGAGGAGTAGTAATAATCCACTAGTGTTTAATGTTAACTCTATATTCATCACCAGCCACTGTTATCACTATCTAATTCCTTTGTTCAATGTTGCAGTTAGATAGACATGTCTCTAATATCCATGGAAGTGAAATTACTTTTTCTCCACAATGTGTAAATTATTTTTTATAATAGATTTAGATCCTTATTCACAAGAGAAAAGAGGTGTATTTCTGGATCTACTGCACATAAGCGATAAACAGGACTTCCCATTGATTTAAATGATTTAGTGAAATTTAGATTTCTTCTTATAATGCAGTTGGTTTGCTCTATAATTTTTCTTACTTTTTGTGAATAAGGTACATAAAGGGGATCTGTCACCACGCAGCTTTAGTCTCATTAAGTTATCAATTTAAACACTCGGTAATGTGTGCTTTTTGCTTTTCAATCATTGTAATGGTTTTAGAGATTTTTGATTTAGTAGGTAGGGGCTATGATCTCAGAAGAACAGAGCTCCCTGACTTTTGTGACACAATCTGTATGTTATGTAGTTATTATAACTGTCCTGAAAATTGTAGTCCTCCTTCTCCAGAGGCTGCTACGACTTGTGCCATGGTCATCTAGGGCTGCCCATCCCTGGACTGTGTGCTCCTTCAGGGTTTAATGGGAAGGAATAATTATGCAAATCATATGAAGATGGATGCCCCCATGGAGAGGAGAAATTGGACAGGGGACATATCCATGTTAAACAGACTAATAACAAGCAAGCTATTATCAGGTACAGCTTCAGTGGATTTGTACATTGTACCTTATGTATGCAAGCACATACAATTGTGGAGCAATTCAACTGTAACATAGGGGGCAAATACAGATTCCCCAAATCCTTATTGTATTAAATGGAGCTTTTTATGCTTTTGGGTGCTATAGAGGTCACAGACCATTGGTTTGTAATGGGTTAGAGACTTCTATAGTATTCAAGGGGATAAAGTTTCATTAAATAAATGAGAATGTTTTGTCACCTGTTGCCCAGTTGGTTCATCCCAGAGGCGATCCTCTTTGCTTTTCTACATACAGGCCATTGCCATTATTGACATTCCACTATGATAATTCCTTCAATGTTAGAGATGTCTCCAGTGCACTGATTTACAATATGTTGGAGACTCACTATGTGCCTGCTCCACCCCACTAAGAACACGTGACTGACAGCTAGCAGACTTACTAATAATGATGAATCCTCCCTGCCACCAGCTTAGTGTATTCTGTGGTATTGATGCTCTTTGAATCCCTGCTTGCGATTAGCCTCCAAGTGGTCACCATACAGTGTGCAATGGGTGGACATGAACTGCAAATCCTCACATCTAGAGAACAGCTGTCAGCTGGTGGGGGAGGTAATGATGATGGAGGTGGTAAACCAGACGAGATGGGGTAGAGGACTATGAGTGTGCCAGGGCAGGGGCAGGTGCTATGTTTTCCCATGCCCGGGCCCTAGCGCAAGAAGCTGATGGGCAGGTATTTCTGTCGCCATCAAACTTTCAGGCTTAGCCTGAGTTTCCCTACTCTTCTTCCCCTTTGATTTTTACCTACATTCTTGGTGTCCTTGGAGAGAGACAGGGGGTACAGTGACATCGACTTCCAATTTCTTTTGTGGGTGTGTGGCGTTAACATGTGGACAGTTAAAGGGTTAAATATGGTAATCCTACAGCTCCTGCAATATAGAAAAGTAAAACAATCAGACGTGCTCACGTGTATTCCAAAAGTGAATGAATGTACTTTAAAAAATTAGATCAGGCCTCTTCAGACGTAGAGAACTTCATTGACTTGCACCTGTAATGAACACGGCCCACATTCCACCCACCCCCACCGGAGGCAGCATGAGACATGCTTGAATTGGCAGCCGCTTCCTCCACTGCTGTGTTTGTGTCCCTTGCAGGAAGTCTTCAATGTCCTCACAGGGCACTACAATACTATAAATGTGCACATCTATGCGCATTGAAAGTATGGTAGTGCCCTGTGAGGACATCAAGGTCTTCACACACCAGGGCCAAGATGCACTAAGGTTCAATAATTGTGCAGGATGGTGTGTCGAATCTGTGTAGAAGGCATATCGCCAATATGCAATGTCTTCTCCATCATATCCTGGTCAATCCACCACCAATTCATTTTCATCGCCATCAATCCTCCATGACTTCAACAGGTTTACAGTTTTGCACTAAACACTTTGACAATGGCTTATTTTCATATGGAAATGCGGGATAATGAGCCATTATCATATTCATGTGGGTGTGTTTATATGTTAATGTGGCACATCACCAAATGCACTAAACTCAGAAGTTTTATTAACAGTTATTTAAACTAGTAGAGGGGACAATGGAACGATACAGGATAAATCCACTCTATTTAAAAAAGACAGGAAAGTCAAAAAAGGAGGAGGAGTTGCTATTAATGTCAGAAATAGCTTAAAGGTTAATCTTATACAGGGTATGGAGAAGGACACAGAGACTGTTTGGATAACTTTAGAATATGTGAATACGATGGTCACACGTATAGGTGTGATCTATAGAACTCCATGGGCAAGCAGAGGAATTAGATCAACTGCTGGTCAGGGAAGTAACTAAGATGACATTGGAATGTGAGGCCATTATTATGGGGAACGGGTTTACAGCAGGCAGATATTGTCAAACTAACCTCATAGATTTTTTTGACTGGGTAACCAAAATAATAACATGGGGGAGAGTATTCCTAGATGTAGGCAGGCAAAGTAACAAAGCAGCAGGGAAAGCAAGCAGAGTGCTAGGTTGCATAGCTAGGGGCATTAGTAGCAGAAAAACAGAAGCAGTCATGCCACGCTACAGATTTCTGGTTAGACCTCATCTAGAGTGTTGTGTACAGCTGGAGACCCCAACTCCAGAAGGATATAGATACTCTAGAGAGAATTCAGAGAAGAGCTACTAAAATGGTGACTGGTTTACAGGAAAATAAATATCAGGATAGACTTAAGGATCTGAACATGTGTATACTGGAAGAGAGACAAGAGAAAGGGATTCAATAAAGTGCAGGAGGAAAGTACAATTCAAAGGAGTAAAAATATTAGGACAAGAGGCTATTGTCTAAAACTAGAGGGACAGAGGTTTAGATGTAATAGAAGAAAGATTTACTTAACTGAGAGAGTAGTAGATAAGTGGAATAGTTGGGTGTCACGCGGAGCACTGAGGAGGTGGAGGATGCCGGTGACAAGAGCGCTTTTGATCAAGACCTTCAATATC
This sequence comes from Rhinophrynus dorsalis, assembly GCA_037306005.1. NCBI lineage: Eukaryota > Metazoa > Chordata > Amphibia > Anura > Rhinophrynidae > Rhinophrynus > Rhinophrynus dorsalis. The sequence goes on along the minus strand of CM074726.1, from coordinate 158,086,338 downwards.
TACACGGACATCAGGAGACTAACATGGAGACTGTGCTGACTGTGGGGACACTTTCAATGTGCTATCCAGGCACTGTTCAAGTCAGCACATACCTATACCAATGATTGATTGTATATGGGCATGACTGCAAGATAGAGTGCTGTAAGGGGCCATTACCTCACAAGTTATATGCACTGTGTTGACACCTTTTATACAGTTGGTTATCATCTTTACCCACATTGATTTACACAACTCTGTTGTGCTTTTTCAGTCTCACATGCATGCTTACAATGTATTACACCTGTTAATATTATTGTATTCATAGTCATAGAGAAAACTAGCCCTATGATCATGCCTGACAATGGCGTACATATTGTTGCATGATATATAGTTACTATTCTTGGTAGCTCATATGTACTATGGTTCATTGTATGTAAATTTTACTCTCACAATTTTTATTATTGTGTAATTTTTAATAAACTTCCATCTGAACTATTTTTACGATTTGTATATGTGCAGTAAATTCAATATCTTTACTACATTTAGAGGAAATTTGTGTGCTGTCCTACCCCCCTCCCATTTTTATTATAAATTAATATATGACTATGTATTTAAAGATGTAGTCTACAATCCTTTTTGACACAGCAAATGTATGACTACATATACAAAGAGTAGAGCAACAAACCTCTTTATCACACACTAAATTTTTAGGATCAGGCTGTTCCTTATGCTTGGATACGTCCCATTAATTGATAAAAGTAGAAGGTGAAAGCAGGGGCACAGACTGGGGTCTCAGCTAAGGGAAACAGGCCACTGAAGTGTAGTGTATTCATGACTTTGATGTCTTCAACTTACTATCCAAATTGGTCTTAGGAGTTCAGTCCTTGGTTTAGTGTGGACACCAGGTCTTACCTTATGAATAAGGATGAACGAAAAGACTTTATAAGTTGGCATTTTGTACATAACAGGCTATCTCAAAAGGCCAGAACCCAGTCTTGTGAAACAGCTATTTTGTTTTTACAGTTTGCTTGTAGTTCAGCCAATCAGAAAGATGTAACCATGGTTACATGATTCTGTGATCTTCATTACGAAAAAACACTTACCTTGAGTCATCAATCACAACATGAAACAGAGAAGAACAATAGGGTGCCCAATAGTGTAATACTGGATGTTAAAACATATTAGAACACTGAAATGGTACTCATAACAGAGGTCAGGTACTAGCAAACCAGACAAACAGCACAGTCATAGAGAAATACCTATCTCCACTCAGGCCACCCAGGATGGAAGATTAGAGGATGATAATCCAATGTCAGTTCCACAGAACGAGAGAAGATAAATGGTGGCAAAAACAAAACAAACATTGGCTCTTATTGAAAAACAGTAGGATATTTATTGTAATATAAAAATCTACCATAAACATTATATATATATATATATATATATATATAATAATAACTAATATTTATATAGCGCCTTTCTCCCAGTGGGACTCAAAGCGCTTTCAGCGCACGCTCTCGGAATTAACCAAATCGGCAGCTGAAATAATAGATGTTATTATTACCCATTCAATGGTACTCATTTATTGACCTCGGAAGGATGAAGGGTTGAGTTGACCCTGCTGGGAATCGAACCTGCAACCTTGAGGTTGGAATAGGCTCCATAGTCAGGGACTTTACCACTGAGCTATCTCACCAGCATATATATATGTGTGTAATAATAGCTAAAAATGACAATATATGTTAAATAGTTAAAAGGTGTAACGCGTTTCGCAGTGTAAACCACTGCTTTATCAAAGACTGCAATTAGACAACAGCCACCATAAGAATACAAATTAAATAGTATTAGAATGGAGCTGATTGGTGATCCAACTAATGGCACTATCTACGGATCAACAATCAGCTCAAAACTACCAGTCTAAAAAGGTAACATTATACTTCATTTGTATGATGGGAAAAATTCAACCAGTGTTCACATAAAGCTGATGAGAGATCTGACGATCACATGTTCCTGTCCAGGGCACTTGCCTGGGAAAGATAAGAAACGTCTCCTTGTAGGTCTGTTTGATGCTTATCCTTCTCCTTCATTGCTCTTCTCCCACATTCTCTCATCATTGCTCTGGCCCTTTGGCAGTGTCTCCCTTCATTCCTGTATAATATAACGTTTTGGTGGAGAACGCATTACATAAGATATATATATATGGCTGTAAGAAATGAAATCATTTTGGCGAAAGCCAAAGCTGCACCACAGAGGAAGAATACACATTTGAAAACTGTCTTATGATTTAAATGGGAATTTAACCCCTTGAATGTTAGAGAAATATACAATGTATTGCTTCACAGTGGGTTGGAGGCCTCTCTAGCATTCAAAGGGTTAATTTGCTCCTTTAAATCAATGGTAATTTTTAGTTTGTGTAAGGGTATGTATGTGAGTGTCACACCTCCCAACATTTCAAATGGTCAAAGAGGGACACTTGTGTTTTAGGGGGTGTTGCTGGGGGCGTGGTTGGTGGAAGGGACATTACCAATAATTTTTTGGTTATTTCATGATCTATTGACATCTATTTATGTAAATGAAGAAATGATTTATCATGAGACCAAATTATTTTATTTACACAGTATGATTTATAAACACATATACTGTCGTTCAAACAAGCACTAATGTGTGTTTTATTGCTGCAGAGCAATGTATTAAAGACTCCAGTGTCTGACCTAGTAAAAAGATGGACACCAGGGTGGGAAAGAGGGACAGAGGGATTTGAGTCTCAAAGAGGGACTGTCCCTCCTAAAAAGGACACTTGGGAGGTATGGAGTGTATGCATCTATGTGTGTGTCTCTGTGTGAGTCTCTGTGTGATTGTATATAGGTATCTATGTACAGTATGTGTATGTATATGTGTGTGTATGGGTATACATATATATGTATGTATGTACAGTATATTTATGTGTAAGGGGGCAGGGGTGCTGCATTTAAACCATGAGTATACAATGGAATATGTCTGACTTCTATCTGCTTCTTCTTGCAAAGGCAACACTGTGCTTCTTTTCTAATTTATTATAAAAACAACAAACAACAGGCTGTCTTGCATAATCAAATCAACTATCTATATGTGTGTGTATATATATATATATATATATATATATATATATATATATATATATACTAGCTGTCCCCGGCGTAATATCCGCCGTTATAGCAGATTTTAAAGGTTATAAATGAATAACTCGAGTTAACGGTTTTAAAAACAGAGGTTTATATGTGTGACCCTGAGTGAATGAGTGTATGACCCTGAGTGTGTGTGACCCTGTGTGAATTAGTGTGTGTGACCCTGAGTGAATGAGTGTGTGTGTGTGACCCTGTGTGAATGAGTGTGTGTGTGTGACCCTGAGTGAATGAGGGTATGACCCTGTGTGTGTGTGTCCCTGAGTGAATGAGCGTGTGTGTGACACTGAGTGAGTATATGTAACACACTCTGTGCTCAACTGGTGGTTGACCCCTACTGCACTTTCAAATGTTAAGAGAAACTTTCAGGAAGTAAACGTACACTAAATTCACTTCCTGATTATTAGAACTGTTATAAGTTTTGAATAAAACAACTGACAGCGTGCTATGATTGGCTGGGTATGTTTCCTAAGGGGCCAATCAGCACACTGGGAACAGATACATACCTAAGCATTTTATATATATATAGATGTGTCGAACAGGACTGTCACAGGTCACATGGCACAAGAGGCGGAGCCTCTCCTTCCCCTGTCTGGGATCACATGGACTCTTATAATGAATGGTATAGAGAAAATAGGAATTGTCATGGATGCCTTCTCCAACCTTCCCACACTCAGAGCTCAGAGTTTCAGATAACATCCAGCTTGACTGTTTTATGGTCTGGGAATGTATTCAGGGCCCTTGTTTGTGTTAACTCCCCTCTAGTAACCTTTGTCTGATGTGATGTGGTGACTGCCCTTTTTGCTCTGAACTGCAGTAAAATGCTGTTTTGGTTGAAAGTAAAGCAGTTTGTGATTTACCAAGAAGGAGCGTGTTTGTCTCTCCCTGAAGTATCCACTATAAAGCAGTTACTCATAGAGAAGTACCAGGGGACTAGAGATATAGAATATCCTATACTAACCGGAGATATAAGTGCAGTATATCCTGTATTGCGGGTGGATACACGACTCAAAGTACCGGGTCTTAGTGCTTGGTATAGCTTTTAGATGTGCAGGTTAGCGAAAGGAACCCACGAACGATAACGTTCCTGAACTGCTATACCTTCCATGGTAGAGACTCCAGGGCTGCCTCATCACTATATATATATATATATATCCCCATTCTTCATGTTCCAAAGAGACCTGGAGAAATTCTAAGTCAAACCAACTGCACCCCATGGGAGAAACACAAATTCTCAAAATTCCCATTGAATTAAATTGGGCTAAAGAGGTCTCCAGTGCATTGCTTCTCAATTTCATGATGACCCGTCTGACATTCAATAGGAACTGTTATTTTCCCCCTATGTCCAGTTGGTTTTACCCAGAATTCTTCCACCTCTCTTAGGAACCTATGGTGCTTGGTATCAAAGTGTGTTACACCCCATCTGGTTGTTGCAATGCATTAGAGACTTCTCCAGCACTGAAGGGACTAAAACCTGAATTTTGTGCTGTTGGTTTGACCCAGAATTACTCCACTTACTTTGCACATATGGCCCCATGTACTAGCCCTGCACCATATTCACAATGGAGATTACAGACATTTGTCTTTTAGATGCACTTTGAGCCTCGAGTATGAATGAGACGTATGTATAAAAGAGACTGAAAGCATTGCTCTATAGGGGACATTGAAAAAAAATCACCAGCTCACATTGATTTAAATGGGATGTTTAAGCCCTTGAATGTGGGAGAGTTATCAAGCACATTGCTTCACAACATATTGGTGACATCTCTAGTGTTCAAGGGATTACAAGACCCATTTAAATCAATGGGGGATTCTTTTTGTTCCCTACAATGAAGTTTTTGTTTGCTCTGGAATCTTTTGTCTATATATCTATATATATAAAAGAAGACTTTGTGCCTGGCAAAACACACCCAGGGGCAGCAGTAAAATGGATTACTGCTGCCATTGGGTGATTCTGTGGGAGTGTGATTTTTGGCCTGCCCCCACTATCCAGCCCGCCCACCACTATCTAAGGCTGAAAAAAAAAATGGCTGCCACACACTCCTACACCACAGACACATGCACATGCCCTCCCACACACACACACTAGCAGACACATACACACATATACACACACGCACGCTGAGGATGATGGGAACAATGTTCAAGCTACAGCTGGAAGGCCATGGTCCAATCTGTATTATGCAGCTTCTTCATTCCCTGTCTTTGAGCCTACACAGCTCTGCTAATTACTACAAGTGAGCTGATTTCTAAACAATCAGCAGGAGGATACTGGCTTGCTGAGAAAGTGGAAACAACGGCAGAGAGGTGATCAGGCAGTGCAGAGCAAGGCTTCAGCTGAGCTGGTAAATGGCAGAGACATGGATGTGACTGTATTTATATATTGCACAAAGAGAGAGAAAGAGAGCAGGTTGTTTGTCAGTCTGTCTGTAAGTAGAGGTGCCAGTTCCTGCAATCATCTCCATGCTGTACATAGCTCACTGTATAGCATGTATGACAAACTATTTATATATGGTCTGGCATTGTATAGTATACAGTCTGTGTATAAGGACTGGCACTATACAGTATAGGAGGGACAGTCCCTGTTTGACACCCAAATCCCTCTGCTCCTCTATTTAGGAGATCACACGGTGTGGTGTATATACAGTAGGCTGACCAGACCTCACCTTTAACCGGGGACACATAGGAAATAAGCATATTTCAGGAGTGCACCAAAATCAAAGCAGCCCTGCAGTATGCATTTTTCATATGTGTCACTGGTTAAAGGTGAGGTCTGGTCAGCCTAATGTACAAGTGTATCAGATTGCTCCACATCAGTAAAACCCACGGTAATGTGGGTATAAACTTCTGTATATATCTGTTAAATTAGTCTGTGTAAAAAAATACTTTCATCTTCTTCTAAATCATTCACTTATAGAAAGAGTAACTTAACCATTTCAGTGCCAGAGGAGATGCAATGCATTGCTTACCCCCTGGCACTCAAAGGGTTAAAAATTCTCTACAATGGTCTGGCACTGTATAGCAGTGGTTCTCAATCTGTGCCCTCAGTGGCTATTAACAGGCCAGGATTTTAGAATTTCCTTTTAAGAGCACAGGTGAGTTAATCAATATGACTGAGCCTCTGATCAACACACTTGTGTTCTAGCAGTGAAATTCCTAAGTCCTGGCCTGTTAGTGGCCACTGAGGGCATGGGCTGAGAACCTCCGCTGTATAGTATACAGTCTGCATGTGTCTGTGTATAAGGACTGGCACTATACAGTATAGGAGGGACAGTCCCTGTTTGACACCCAAATCCCTCTGCTCCTCTATTTAGGAGATCACATTGTGTGGTGTATATACCAGTGTATCAGATTGCTCCACATCAATAAAACCCACAGTAATGTGGGAATAAACTTCTGTATATATCTGTTAAATTAGTCTGTGTAAAAAAAATACTTTCATCTTCTTCTAAATCATTCACTTACAGAAAGAGTAACTTAACCATTTCAATGCCAGAGGGGATGCAATGCATTGCTTACCCCCTGGCACTCAAAGGGTTAAAAATTCTCTAAAATACACCACCAGCCACGCCCCCAGTAACACCACCGAAAACACAAGTGTCCCTCTTTGGCCATATGAAATGTTGGGAGGTATGTTACTTACACTGCTCACACTGTATGTATTTATGTTCTGATTTGCAGCTGTGTGTCACTGTTTGTGTTGTCAGTGCATGTGTGTGTATATGTGTGTGTTGCATGTGTCTCTGTCTATCACTGTGTGTACCTTTCTGACACGTACACCCTACGCTATAATTCACTATCATAACATTTATTTAAAAAAAAAGAAACATTTCCTGCATAACATGACGGGCAACGCCGTCCCAAACTGCTAGTATATATATATATATATATATATATATGGCCAAAACTGTTATCTGTCTCAAAATAATACAAACTATGTTACTATGTTTACTGCCTCTATGTTACTATGTAACATCATCATCCAATTATAATCAACAGTGTTCTATTCTATGATATAATCTGGGAGAGACATTATCCTTTTCTTGCTCTTTCCTGCAGCCATTTTCACCTCTCTTTCCTTTAACATGAAATGACCCTCTTGACAGCAGCTTTGACCTCTGTGTTCCTCAGACTATATATAAATGGATTGAGCATGGGAGTAAGGACGCTATATACCACACTCACCACCTTGTCATTCATTGTTTCGTACTGGGATCTTGGCCTAAAGTACATAAAAATGACAGAGCTGTAGAAGATGATGACTATGGTGAGATGAGAGGAACAAGTAGAGAAGGTCCTTTTCCTCCCTTGTGAGGTACGCAGTCTGAATACAGCTCTAATGATGAGGATGTAGGAGCCCAGGATGAATAGCATGGGACCCATGACAATAAGGGTGCCCTCAGTGAAGGCAAGCATCTGTAGAACATAAGTGTCTGTGCATGAGAGCTTCAGCAGAGTTGGCTCATCACAGAAAAAGTGGTGAATGACCCAACCACAGAATGGAAGAGATGAAGTCATGACTGTGTACAAGGTTGAGTGAAGGCAAGCGATAACCCATGAGGATGTCAGCAGGCAGACACACGTCCTTCTGCTCATGATTGTAGAGTAATGCAAAGGCTGGCAGATTGCTGCATATCTGTCCAAAGCCATGACAGCCAGTAGAAAGCTATCCATGTTACCTATTATGTGGAAGAAGAAAAGCTGCAAGAAGCAGCCATGAAAGGAGATGAAGGTGCTTCCAGACAGGAGGCCATAAAGTGCCCTGGGGACTGTGATAGAAGTCATACAAACATCGACCAGTGAGAGGTTCCCCAGCAGGAAGTACATAGGACTGTGAAGTTGAGGCTGGGTCAGGATGAGCAAACAGATCAGAGAGTTCCCCACTATGCAGACTAAATAAGCACCCAGAAAAAAAGAGAAGAGAGGGAGACGAAGATACGGCTTCTCAGAGAGACCAAGGAGTGTAAAGACACCCAGTGTCTGATTCATGAACTCCATGTTTCTTTAGGCCAAAAGAAGTCTGAATAAGTTGCATGTCACATTACATGATGAAACATCTTTGGTAATAGACACAATTAGGTTAAGATGTCCTCTATATGATTTCAGGAGTCCATCAGTAAACTAAAAGTTGTAGAATGCAACAGGGCAAAAGATTATATGAGGATATTTGGATTTTATGGACCAGCAAGATTAAGAAGAAAGCCATTTCATTAAGTTAAAACCAATGTTTCGAGTTTGCCATTGATTAAAACTATACAAAGTAGACTGTCCAAGTTACTCTGGTGAGTGGAAGCTCTGATCGTTTGATTTCCAGACCCCATCATTAAAAAAACTCATATTCAGTTCAGGATGAAAGTAATGTGTGATGGTGTTTCTACTGGAGAATAAAACCGCTCAATGTCTGTTTTGTGGACTACGTGTAAACTGGGCAATGAAAACAACTGAAGCATGAAGGAGAATCACCAATTGTATTCTACAAAGAGGGAGAATTAAGAAAAATAATCACTTGGGTATAAAAGAGGCCCAGGTGAGAGGACACGTAGACATATCTCATGTTGGGATTCAAAAGGAGAAAACTTTGTCTCCAGTCCATCCATTAGCTGTTGTACTCTTTTCGTAAACTGGACTTTTTGTGTTAACTAAGCAGAACATTTTTATTATGAAAAAAACATATATTTCAGGGTTTCACCTGCTGAGCAAAACAATGGTTTTAGATTACACCTTCAAGGAGAACCTGTGAGTTACCGTGAGTTCAAAGGATGAGAAGTGACATATTGTTAAATTATGACTCAAAAATTAGTCATTTCAAGAGGTCTCTTCGGATAAATGGTTTATATTCATCCTTTGAACTATGAGACATTTTAATGGCTGGAAGATGGCAGATTCAAGATGGTCTGAGCAATGGCCCAGTCTGCTGCTATTTTGTGGGATATTTACTGGTTATTTAGTTCTGTATGTTCTAGAAGGGATATATATGACTCCTTCAATCATGTATGTTCTTCAAAGGATACATACGTCTCTTAATTATTTGTGTTCTAGATCTAGAAGGGATATATATATACTGCTTGTTTAATCACGTGTGCTCTAGAAGGGATATATACTGCTCCTTTAATCATTTGTGCTCCAGATCTAAAAGGGATATACACTGCTCATTTAATCCTGTATGTTCTAGAAGAGATACATACTGCTTCTTTATTCACTTGTGTTCTAGATCTATAAGGGATATATACTGCTCATTTAGGGCTAAATTCTATTGCAAGTGCTAAATGTTAACACCTGTTTTATCAAACATTTTCCTACTGAAGTCTATGGAGAAAACTGGAGATAAAAGCAGAGCTAAAATTAGCACCTGTAATAGAATCTAGCCCTTAATCCTGTATGTTTTAGAATAGATATATACTGCTCCTTTAATCCTTTGTGTCTTAAAATGGATATCATGCCCCTTTAATTCTGTATGTTCTAAGAGGGACATATACTGCTCTTTTAATCATTTGTGTTTTAGAAGGGATATATACTGCTCCTTTAAAGGGATAGTAATACTTTGTTTTATCTTTATTTTATTTTGTAGGCATTAAAAAAACATGAAGAACTATATAAGTCTTATCTCTCAAACCTTTATGGTTTGAGAGATATTCACAAGCAAAGTTTCCCCACCTGCCCCTTTTACCTAGTGTAAGCCATCTCTTCTCAGATGTGGAATGCAGTCCATAGACCAGACAGATAACAGAAGGGGGCAATCTTCTTCCTATGAGAACAATTAAATCCCTGCCCCCCTTGACAAGTTTTTCAGGTTTTTCCCTTATCTTAATTGAAGATTGTCCCTCTCTGCAGTCTACCTGGGCACCTCCCTTCTGATCTGGCTGAGCAGTGTTACATCAGTAAAAGGGGCGGGAGGGGGATACTTTGTCATTGAATTACTCTTGAACTACAACTCTGACAGTATTGAAATAACAATCTCTACGGTCCAAATACTATGAAGATTAATTGGAGCTGTTTTTATTATGAAACATTACTATCTCTTTAATCCCGTATGTTCTATTACAGTGTCCAGTGAAATAATGCGTTTGGAACCCTTTTGGACCGCAAAGGGTTCTCTTGTATTCCAAGTGAATACAGTGTGTGTGTGTGCAGGGAGCACATTTCGCATTATAAGAATATTGTCCCCACCTAACAATATTCCCCTAATCTCAGCAGAGAATCCTAATGGCCGATATATAAAGGTTAATTGTGAGGATCAGTCCAGGTAGATCTGATTCATAGAGGCCATTAGGATTTTCTGTTCAGATTAAGGTAAGTGGAGGGTTAGTATTACGAGGTGTGTCAGTGCCAGTGGGAATGTGAGCAGTGAAAGGCAATGCATTGCACACACACTCTGTGAACATGAAGAGCAAATAACAGTGGTAAATAAGTGATTTCTTACTGTACAATGAAATGAGAACATTTATTACTCTACTAGGTCATTATTAGGGATGAGCGAGCACCCCGATGCTCGGGTGCTCGGGTGCTCTGACCGAGCACCCCCTGATGCTCGAGTGCTCGGCCGAGCACCCGAGCCTCATTCAAATGAATGGGAGCACTCGAGCATTAAACCAGGCACCCCCTGCTCTGATGAGCGGAGGGTGCCTGGTCAATGTGCCCCTTCATCTCCGCTATGCCCCTCTTCCACAATGTCCCCCTTCATCTCCTATGCCATAGCGGAGATGAAGGGGGACATTGTGGAAGAGGGGCATAGCGGAGATGAAGGGGGACATTGTGGAAGAGGGGCATAGAGTCTATGCCCCTCTTCCACAATGTCCCCCTTCATCTCCGCTATGCCCCTCTTCCACAATGTCCCCCTTCATCTCCTCTATGGCATAGGAGATGAAGGGGGACATTGTGGAAGAGGGGCATAGCGGAGATGAAGGGGCACATTGTGGAAGACGGGCATAGCGGAGATGAAGGGGGACATTGTGGAAGAGGGGCATAGAGTCTATGCCCCTCTTCCACAATGTCCCCCTTCATCTCCGCAATGCCCCCTTCATCTCCGCAATGCCCCCGTACCTCCATTCCCTGGTGGTCCAGCGGAGCGTCTTCGGATCTGTGCCTCTTCCGGCACAGATCCTCTTCACCCGAACATGTCGGGCGAGCACATGGCGGTACTCGTACGAGTACCGCCATGTGCCGAGCAGAGCGATGCTCGAGCCGATCCGAGCATCGGCCGAGCACGCTCGCTCAACACTAGTCATTATTTTTCTGTCCCACTTGCGGCACTGTAGGAAATTATTTATCAAAGCAATTATCTGACTGTAAACATACCAACAATGCTGATGCAGCCAATCAGAAACAATTGCTCATATTTATAAAAGCAAACTGGAATTATTCTGGGGTAAACCAACTGCACCATAGGAGACAAATAAAAATTCCTAAATTTCCATGTACTTAAATAAAGCATATTAACCCCTTGAATGCTATGCATTATCGACCTCTGTAGTGGTCAAGAAATTTAAGTCCAATTTAATTTAACAGGAATCTTTATTAGTCCCCTGTGGTGCCGTTGGTTTACTCCTGAATAACTCCATTTGGCTTTTATAAATATGGGCCAATGGACCCTGTGTATAACTTACCAACAGTGCAGAAACAGCCAATCAGAAACAATGAACCTTGTGTATAACTTACCAACAGTGCAGAAACAGCCAATCAGAAACATGAACCTTGAGCATAATTTACCAGCAGTGCAGAAACAGCCAATCAGAAACATGAACCTTGAGTATAACTTACCAACAGTGCAGAAACAGCCAATCAGGGTATCCTTTTGAAATGTTGCACTGTATTGTGCAGGCAACTAAACAGCGCATTAACCATGTCGCCAGGATGAAAAGGGTGACATGAGAATATTGCCTGCATTAAAAAGAAGATTCTCATGTTGTGGGCTTAACCATTGCTCATTTGAGTGCCCGCATTAAAATAAACATACCTTGGTGGACTATAGCCAGAACAGTTCTGTGTGTACTCCTGCTCTCCTTCCCCTCAGTATCCACGGCTCATAAAAATAAAAATAAAATAATATCACCATCTGAATTTGATTTTTTTAAGATTTTTATTATGAGGGGAAGGAGAGCGGGAGTATTTTCATGCATGAGCTTAAATATGACCAAGGTATGTTTATTTTCATGAGGGCGCTCAAATGAGTGACAGTTAAGCCCGCAACATGAGAATCTCACCCTTTTAATGCAGGCAAGATTTTCATGTCACCCTTTTCATCCTGGCGACATGGTTAATGCAACTTACCAGCAGTCCAGAAGCAGCCAATCAGAAACAATGGACACTGTGTATAACTTACCAGCATTGCAGAGGCAGCCAATCAGAAACAATGGACCCTGTAAATTACTTACCAACAGTGCAGAGGCAGCCAATCAGAAACATTGGACTCTGTGTATAACTTAACAGCGATTCAGACTCAGATAATCAGAAACAATGGACCCTGTGTATTACTTAACAGTGCAGAAGCAGCCAATCAGAAACAGAGGACCCTGTGTATAACTTACCAGCAGCAGAAGCAGCCAATAAGAAGCAATGGACTTTGTGTATTACTTAACAATAGTGCAGAGGCCGCCAGTTTAACAGGAATGTTTATTAGTCTCTTATGGAGCCTTTGGATTACTCCAGAATAACTCCATTTGGCTTTGATAAATATGATCCAATGGGCCTGGTGTATAACTTACCAACAGTGCAGCGGCAGCCAATCAGAACAATAGGCCTTGCGTAGAAAAGCCGAGTGAAGTGATTCTGGGATGAACCAACTGTACCGTAGTGAAGAAATAAAACTTCCCCATTGATTTAAATGAGGATTTTAACGCCTAAATGCTAGGGAAGTTTCCAACTCGAGACCTCAAGCATTCAAGGAGTTAAAAATTCCATTGTTAGCCCTTTGAGTGCTAGAGAGGTACACAACTCATTGCATTATAAGGGATAGGGGGTACCCAACCCTTGCATTCAAGGGTTTAACCTTTTGCATGCCAGAGGGTTGCAATGTGTTGCATAACCCTATGGCACTCAAAGGCTTAAATATATAAAAGATATATTGCAGATGTTATAACTGAAATGATGCTACAAGTGATTCCACAGAGCTTACAATTGAATTGGAGCTACAAAATTATACCACCGAGATTACATTTAAAATGAAGATACACAAGTGATTCCATAGAGCTTACAACTGAAAGTGGTCTACACAATGATACCACAGAGTTTACAATTTAAATGGGGTGTATGAACGATGCAGCAGATTTTACTACTTAAATGGCACAACACTAGTGATACCAAAGAGCTTACAACTGAAATGGCACTACATTTGTTATACCATAGAGCTTAAAACTGAAATGGAACTATACTAGTGATACAGAAGAGTTTACAGTTGAAATAGTGCTATGCAAGTGAAATGTGATATACTAGTGATACCAAGCAGCTTACAACTGAAATGGAGCGCGCGCGAACACACACACACACACACACACACACACACACACAAACACACACTCTCTCTCTCTCTCTCTCTGAGGCTGGTTCCACTGATAGAAACAGATGCCCACACATATTATCTGGCCCCCTCTACCTTTAGAAAGGCCCATATTAACATCCTAGATACCCCTAGGAAAAGCAAAGGTAGGAAACACCCCAGTCCATCTCCTAGCTCTGCCCACGGACATTCCCACCCATTACATACATAGTAACATTGTTGATGAAGCTAAAATAAAACATGCATCCATCAAGTCTAGCCCATGCCAATACACCCTTGTTGATCCATAGGAAGGCTAAAAAAACATTGAAGCCATTTCCAATTAATTCCCAAGTGGGTAAAAAATAATTTCCTGACTCCAAATGGCAGTCAGATATTTCCCTGGATCAACATCCTATGTGATTTGAATCCAACTGTCAAAATTCTCAGTATTGTTCTGTGCTAGATAGGAACCCATTACTTTTTTAAAGCAGTTACAGTATCTGCAAGCACAGCATCCTGAGGCAAAGAATTTCATAACTTTACTGCCCTTACTGTAAAAATAACTATGCCAAACCATGCTGGCTCCCGCAAATAATATTGTTGGTCTTCATATAGTTCTGAATAGTGTCAATTAATATCCCTTCTACTATCTTACCTACTATGATAGTCAATCTCAGAGGTCTATAATTTCCTGGTTTGGATCCTACCCCTTTTCTGAATAATTGTACTCCGGGGAGGTCCTTCTGTGTTTGTCGACCCCGGACATGTCCCTTTATGTCAGACTGGCATCTTCTTGCTGGGAGGGACACTGGCTCTTTTCATATCTACTCACTCCCGCTGGTTTCTATGTGATTGGTTACCACCATAGCTGGACCCTCCAGTATAACCTATACTATTCCTCACTCTCTGTGTTTCACCTCTTGGTATGTTGGGGGCATACACAGTCCTATTAAACATAAACAAATTCTGGGTCACCTACGCCATTTGCATACCCAGGTGGCCCTATTGCAGGAGACACACCGTACAGATACAGAACATGCTAAACTTTGTAGGGAATGGGTTGGGCAGTGTATTGCTGCCTCATACTCTAGCAAAAAGTGGGGTTTGGCCATTCTTATTCAGAAATCCCTTACTTATGTTCATAAACAGACTATTACAGATCCGGATGGTCAATTCCTGATATTAATTTGTGGGATAGATCATAAACCTTTTGTGATATGCAATGTGTATGCCCCTAATGACCCTACTTATTCCTTTTTTTCTACTCTCCTTTCGATTTTGCTGCCGCACGCCCATTCTGGCTAACAGCTAAAACAATTTTGATGGGCCACATTATCTCTTATGTGGCTAAACTTCGGAAAGACACTGGAACCAAACTTACACAGCTGCAGCGAGTACTCACTGCCCAATATTCCGCATACCTAGCGGCTGACTCGGCTTCAAATAGGTCCAACTATTTAGATGCGCGCAAGGCATATGAAACGGTGTTGCACACAGCCGCACAATTTCAAATATCTAAACGTTCTGCACATTACTATCAAAAGGCGAATTTGCAAGATCGGTTACTAGCGCACCTGACTAGGCTTACGCGGGGTCCTTCTGTCATTCACTCTATACAGTTGCGAAATTCAGAGATCACAACTGACCCAACAGATATCAATGCCACCTTTGTCACATAGTTTTCCAAGTTATATGGTCCGGAATCGGATGACCCGTTAGCTCAATCCACCCTTTTACGACATTTGCAACTACCTACGCTTACGGCTCAACAACGCTCGGTCTTAGAACAACCTATTTCATCCAGGGAATTTGACCAAGTGCTAAAATCTCTCAATAACGTCAAATCAATCCGGATGGTCTCCCGGCAGAGCTTTATAAAATTTGGCAAGATGACATATCCCCCACGTTGCTGTCTCTCTGTAATACCATATTTGAATCACAGGTCATGCCACCTTTCTTTACTCTCGCTAGGATTATCGTGCTGCCCAAACCTGGGAGAGATCCTAATATGGTTGAATCTTATCGGCCAATTTCACTTCTAAATACGGATTACAAAATTCTCAGCAAGATAATGACAAATAGACTTAATCAATTGCTGCCCCAACTCATTTCGCCACAACAAACAGGCTTTACCCCAGGAAGATATTAAGTGACCAGTATACGAACAGCAATAGTGGCTATTGTTAAATCTTCAGATTTCCAATGCAACACTAATCTATTTATAAATCTAAATGCTGAAAAGGCTTTTGATAAAATTCTCTGGCCCTACTTGTTTCAGGTTCTGTCTTTGGCCCACAATTTCATGCACTAATTAAACAGTTCTATACTAAACCTCAAGCCACGCTTTCCACTAATTCTACCAATTTTCCCCTTTTTCAACATTTCAGGTGCACTAGACAAGGCTGTCCTCTATCCCGGCTTCTTTTTAATTTGGCATTAGATCCCCTTCTTCACACGTTGCTGGTGCTGCTGGGTGGGATCCGTTGAGACAAAGGTTGCTACTTTTGTGGATGATTTACTGTTATTTATCCACAATCCACAGTCTGCCCTCCCTTCTATCATGGAGGTCTTTAAAAACTTTCAACATGTAGAGGGCTTCATGATCAAGCAAGTCTGGGGCCATGTGGCTCTCTCCATTCCCTCCGCCATTGTTATCACTCCCTTGTTCTTTCAAGTGGTCTGCTCACCATCTTAAATTCTTAGGTATTTTTCTACCCAGGGATATCACTATGCTACACCAGGTCAACTTCGGCCCCATGCTAACCAAATTGACCACAGACCTTCACACTTGGAAAACTTTACCCCTGACATTTATTGGCCATATTAACTTAATTAAGATGATAGTCTTTCCGCGTATCCTGTATCTTATGCGTATGCTCCCCCTGTATCTCTCAACGACAGATATGCAGTCACTTAACCGTCGTTTCCAAGGGTTCATATGGAATAGTAAATGTCCTAAAATGAGTCTGGCCAAATTAACTCAACCTAAACGGCCCGGTGGGTTCAATTTCCCTCATCTGAGGTTTTATAATGCTGCATGCCTCCTTCGGTATGCGAAGGATTGGTTAGATGACACCTCGGTCTATACGGATTCCATCAGAGATCAATG
Source organism: Rhinophrynus dorsalis (assembly GCA_037306005.1). NCBI lineage: Eukaryota > Metazoa > Chordata > Amphibia > Anura > Rhinophrynidae > Rhinophrynus > Rhinophrynus dorsalis. The sequence goes on along the minus strand of CM074726.1, from coordinate 158,069,615 downwards.
TTTCTGTCCATCACTCAGCCTGTCTTATCTTCTGAATGCCACTTTATTGGCCTCTACTATAAAAGCTTAGTAATATACACAATACCACATTTTTAAATCACAATACGTTTCAGTTTTCCTGCCCTTTCTGTGCAACTCTTCCTTTCAAAGCGGAGATGCTGACTCCCGGTTTCTATACTGGGCCTTTTGGGGCATAACCTCTGTAGGGCACTTTTTGGCTCCCTTAACTCAGAAGATATATTCTTTTCAAGACTTGAAATCTAACTACGATCTACCATTCAACCACCTTTTTGCCTTCCTACAAGCAAAACATTACGTTCAGTCCCTTCTGCAACACTATCAGCGCAACTTATAGACAATCCACTAGATTGTTTAATTAAAAAACTTTCTGCAGTGCTTTTTAAAACATCGCGAGTTTATCGAACAATATTTTCAATGGCTCACACTAATCGGACTCTCTTGAGTTCCTCTGGCTGGCTGAGTGATATATCCGCATTGACAGTGGACTTGTTGGAATCTATTTTTTTACACAGATTGCGCTGCTCCCCATCTATATACTTCCATGACCTTTCCTATCAGCTGCTGCATAGATTACATGTTACCCCCTTAGTAGCCCATCGTATTGGCTTAGCCTTTGATTCATCTTGCCCCAAATGTGATAACCCTGGGGCAACTGTACTCCATATGATCTACTCCTGCCCACATGTCTATTCCTTTTGGACCAAGTCTTCAGGTATATTATGACAAAGCTTATGTTTCCAATCGATTTCGCTACCCCGGTGTTTATCCTTAATTTATGACTCTCCCTCTCAATTGACAGCTAACCAAACCAAACTAATAGACTTTGCTAGTAGCATTAAAATGTATTATTGCACTCTGGTTATCACCTAACCCTCCCCTGCTTAAACAATGGGTACTTAAATTATTCTACTTTACTAGATTGCACTGCATACTTGCCCTTTCAGACAGGGAGATGTTGGGTGCCCGCTTCATCTCTCTTTGGGAGCCATTTATTCGAACCCTACCTGCTGCCAGACAGGCAGTCTTTTACCGCTGCTTTAAATATACCTCGTGGGGAGAGATTACTGATGGACGTTGACCTAGAGGGTGTGTTGGATGGGAGGGGAGGACTCTTCATCTCCCAGCCTGAATATGAGGGAGGAGGACGTGTGAGTGCCTGGTGTCGCTCTTTGCCTCCGTTTTTATGTTGGATGGGAGTTCTGGGGGGGGGGCCCTGGAGGCGTGCGCCTGCTTTGTGTTGTACGTTTCTCGTTTTATATTTCTTTTGGTTTGGGTTTCCAACCTTAGACACTATAGGACACAACAGCTAGGGCAGCCAACTTGGCGGTTGCAATGATCTATCTATAACTGCTATCGCTTACTACACCATATACTCTCCCTGATCTTTATTACTAACATAGCCTATCTGTCAGTGTAATGACATATCTTCTCAGTGGCAGGGGGAGGTCTCATAGCTTTATGCCTGACACATTGGTGCCGGGGGTTTTCATTCCAATGGCTGTTGATTTTGTTTGAACGTGTACTTACTTATATCGGAATCTGTTGTAAATTTGTGAAACTTCAATAAAAAGTTTATAAAAAAAAAAAAAAGAATAGTAACCATTTATGTTCACTTAACATATTCTGCAAATACTTACTATGTACAGTGAAATTGTCTATACATATTTTTTAATAGTCACCTGTTTTTTATTTTCTTTTAACTTGTATGTTTTATTGAATTTTTGCAGGGGTACAGAGTAAGAAAAGGGGGAGGGGAAGCAGAATGCATATGGCATATACAATTGGTAGACAATGCAGGATAGGACGTTCAACCTGTACAGTAGTGAAATTCAGCTAAGTGGGGCCAAAGGAGCCGGATGGGGGGGAGAAGAGGGTAGAAGTGGTGACCAGGAATTAATCAGGGGGACAGTAGCAGTGTGTAGGATCTGAAATTGTGGGTGTTAAGGTAAACCCTGGCCACACAACATGAGAGGGAGTGAGGTAAGAAGAAAGGGAGGAGAGGTGAGAGGAAATAGAACACAATAACAAAGGACCCTGAATCCTGTTGCACTGAGAAGGGTAAGGCTAATTGGGCATTTAGTTAGACTGTGAAGACTAGGCAGAAAGCTAGCCAAGGAGGCAACAAGCAAAGAGTGAGAAGGTTTGGGTAAGTGTCACATGGCCCAATGAGTGAGATAAGGGAAAGAATTATAGTAGGGAGAGGCAAAGGAGGTTCAAAAGAGTGGATAAAAGAGTAGAGAGGGGAAAAACTCTGTGCGGGACGGTGGCAGAAGGAGAGGGTAAGCGGGAATAAAAAGGGAGGGGGTGGGATAATGAGACGGAAACAAGAGGTGTTTGATAGTGAGAGGGAGAAAGAGATAGCAAGTAGGAAAAGGCAAGGGTGGGAGACAGGAGGTGGTCCTGGGGGCAAATCAGGGATTGCCCCAGCGGTCAGGAAAATTGAGTAGGAGCACAGTGAGTGGCTGGGGACTTATGTCATTCCAGGACACATCCACAAAGTCCAGCCATGATGCCCAGATCAAGCTGAATCTAGTTTGGGAGGGGGACAGTTGTGCGGTCATACTTTCCAGGATGTAAATATTCCAAATGCTGCAGATTAATGCAAATTGGGCTTCCGCCAGGAAGCTGCTATAAGGTTGCGGGCGGCCAGAAGTATGTGGGAAAGCAATAGATTCTGGTCTCTGGCTATGCAGTGCAGTCCCAAGACCAGGGACCAAGAGCTTGGGACTAGTCTGGTATGAAGAATGTCATAAATCAATACCAGTACTATAGTCCAGAAGTGCTCTTTGACTGGGCATCACCACCAAACATGAAACATGTTGCCTGGACTTTGGCATCCCCGAAAGCATAGAGGGGAGGAATTAGGGTACATTTTGTGTAGCCTGGTTGGATTCAGGTACCAATGAGAGAGAACTTTGTATTCCCTTTCTTTGTTTGTGGTACAAATTTAGCCACTTGCTGCTGCAGTGTGTATTTTCGACCAAGTTTTGATCGAAAGCTTTTCACCAATGTCTCTCTCCCAGTCCAGCATGTATTTCAACTTAACATCTGAGGGGGGTGGTTCAGGAAGTGCCAGGGGGAAATTCTGGGTTTCCAAGAATTGGTTTAAGTTTGGAAACAGTGGAGATAGGACAATATAAATTAGAAGCGTACCACAGATTGAGTCACCTATTTTTAACACTTTTATGTCCTTGATAATGAGCTAGCTGGGTCAGTTTGCTGAGAGCTTTCTGTCAGGGAACATGAAAGCAGGCCTATTGATACAATGCAAAAAAAGAAACAATAACACTGTGTGGAGACTGTTAAATTGTATTGCATCACACACATCATTCAGTAGTACCATTTGGGTCTAACCTTGTATAACATCACATAGAGCATTCAGTGCTGCAGGGAGAGTGTAATATTTTATTACATCACACACATCATTCAGTGCTGCCTTTAGGGTGTAACATTGTATTACATCACACAGAGCATCCAGTGCTGCAGGGAGAGTATAACATTATATTATATAACACATAGCATTCAGTGCTGCAGGGAGACTGTAACATTGTATTAAATCACACACACAGCATTCAGTGCTACAGTGAGACTGTAACATTGTATTACATTACATAGCACATTCAGTGCTGCCAGTAGGGGGTAACATTGTATTGCATCACATTGAAATGTAAAACTGACTTACATCACACAGAGTATTAAATGCTGCAGGGAGAGTGTAATATTTTTGTATTACATCATACAGCATTCAATGCTGCAGGAAGACTGTAAAATTGTATTACATCACACAAAGCATTCAGTATAGCAGGGAGAGTAGCATTGTATTACATAACACATCTTTCAGTACTGCAGGAAGATTGTAACATCAACTTACATCACACAAAGCATTCAGTGATGCAGGGAGAGGGTAACATTTTGTATTACATCACAAAGCATTAATTGCTGCAGGGAGAGCAACACTGTATTATATCACATAGAACATTCAGTATTTCAGGGAGATTGTAACACTGTATTGCATCACAGAGCATTCAGTGCTGAAAAGAGAATACAATGTGTAACCTTGTATTACATCACAAAGAGTATTTGGTACTGCAGGGAAACTACAACATTACACCACACAGCATTCAGTGCTGCAGGGAGAAGGTTACATCGTTTTACATCACACAGAGCGTTCGGTACAGCAGACAAACTGTAACATTGTATTACATCACACAGAGCATTCAATACTGCAGGGATAGTGTAATATTGTAATACATCACACAGAACATTCAATAATGCAGGGAGAATGTACCATTTTATTACATCATACAGATCATTCGGGGCTGCAGCAAGAGTGTATCAATGAATTACATCACAAGGGGCATTCAGTGTTACAGGGATAATGTAACAATATATTACATCACACAGATCATTCAGGGCGGCAGGGATATTACATCACATAGATCAATCAGTGCTGCAGACCAACTGTAACATTGTATTAAATCGCCCAGAGCATTCAGTGCTGCAGGGAGTGTGTAAACTTATATTACGTCACAAAGAGCATTTGGTGCTGCAGGGTAACTACAACATTACACCACACAGCATTCAGTGCTGCAGGGAGAATGTTACATTTTTACATCACACAGAGCTTTCAGTACAGCAGACAAACTGTAACATTGTATTACAACACACAGAGCATTTAATACTGCAGGGATAGTGTAATATTGTAATACATCACACAGAGCATTCGATAATGCAGGGAGAATGTACCATTTTATTACATCATACAGGTCATTCAGGGCTGCAGCAAGAGTGTATCAATGAATTACATCACAAGGAGCATTCAGTGTTACAGGGATAATGTAACAATATATTACATCACACAGATCATTCAGGGCTACAGGGATTACATCACATAGAGCAATCAGTGCTGCAGACTAACTGTAACATTGTATTAAATCGCCCAGAGTATTCAGCGCTGCAGGGAAAGTGTAACGTTGTATTACATCACACAGAGCATTCAGTGCTGCAGGGAGAATGTAAAATTGCATTACATCACACAGAGCATTCCATATTGCAGGGAGAATGAAACACAGTATTATATCACACAGCATTCAGTGCTGAAAAGAGAATGCAATGTTACACCTCCCTACACTCTCCAATGTTACATTCCATTACACAGAGCATTCCGTGCTACTGGGAGTGTGCAAAATTGTATTACACACAAAAGAGAAAGAAACCCGGCATTACTAAGCACTCAGTCTATATTTGCACCTATTCATTTGTTATTTAGGACATAGAAGAACAAGGAAAAAATAAAACTTAACCTTTAATTTTGATATAAATAAAATATAATCCAAACAATCACTAAAAAGTAAGAGATTTTCTCACACACCCAATGGAAATACGAACCCACTATAGTGTATGAGCAGCTATTTCAATATCAAATCGCTATAGTTAGTTTCAACAGGGAACCGGCATGATAGGTGTTTCAAACCTTGAAATAGAATGCAAAAATTTGCTGCTTTTTTAATATAATAACTAAGATCTCAAGTTAATAGCGAAGCTTCGCCATGAGAAAGAGATAGTAACTTAGTAATCTATGTCTAGTGTTTTTATGTATGAAACTTTTAGTAGCTAAAGCTTCAATGTCAGATCGCCTCGATACTTGAGATTGGTAGGTTACATTTAGTCTTTAGATAGACCTTATTGGCAATCCGGATTGTGCCCCGGTAACAAATTGAGTTAGGGTACAGATATTTAGGTACCTAACACACACATTAGATATCAACTATTATAGTTATGAGTTTGATTACTGTTAATCAATGTCTGATTATTGTGTTGATGGGGACATATAGGGTTAATATCGGATGCAAGTTTGTAATTACAATTGCTTGTATATCACACATATATATATATATATATATATATATATATATATATATAATCAATTAATAATATTGGAGTGAACATCTTAATATTATCCTATATAATAATTCGCTAATTCGTGTGTAACACCACGACATGCGCAGTAAACACTGCTGCGCATGCTGCAGTCTTGCGCAGTAGAGACTGCCCGCACCGCGGCTGATACAGAGTGTATCGGCCGTGGAGCGGGCGGTATCCACTGCGCGTGACTGCCCCGCGACCGGGTGGCAGTGGCACTGTGGCCCGTCTAACGGGCTGTTCAACTAGTATACATATAAATAAGACCTGTTATCCATATAGGAGACTACTGTTGTGATATATAAATTTGTTAACTATAGCGATTTGATATTGAAATAGTGAGCTGTATGCTCAGAAAACATGCTGAGATGATTTGATTCTTTGTTTTAAATGAATTGTTACTATTAAGATTAGTCCTGTTTCTAGCTTTCTTTAATCAGTTTGGTGGACCAACATAGTAATTATATAGTAATTCAGGTTGAAAAGAGACTTGCGTCCATCCAGATCAACCCTTTTCCTATTCCTGTTTACCATCGTTGATCCAAAAGTAGGCAAAAAACCTCCCCTCAATACAGCAATTTCAAATTCTACCCTGAATGGGGGGGGGGTTCCCTTCTTGATTCCAACTGGCAATGAGATTTCTCCTTGGATCAACAAGCACTGAATAAATATTAATCCCATTACTAATGTGCAGAGCCCTCTATGTTCTGGTCTTTTAAATAAGTATCCAGGCCCTTTTTAAAGGCATCTAATGTATTCAATAGCACCACCTCCTCAGGCAGTGAATTCCATACCTTTATTGTCCTTACTGTAAAGAAACCCTTCCGCTGTTGCAGATGAAATCTCCCTTCCTCAAGTCTAAGCGGGTGGCCTCTTGTCCTTTGTACTTTTCTGTTAATGAACAGGTCTTTGGAGAGCCCTTTGTATGGGCCCTGAACATATTTATATAGTGTTATCATATCCCCTCTAAGACACTGTTTTTCTAGTGTGTACAAGTTTAACTTTTCCAGCCTTTCTTCATAACTAAAACTTTGCATTCCCCTTACTAGTTTTGTAGCCCTCCTCTGCACTTTCTCTAATTCCATAATGTCCTTTTTCGGAAAGGGTGCCCAGAATTGAACAGCATATTCTAGGTGGGGTCTTACCATGGACCTGTAAAGAGGAATAATAATATCTTCCTCTCTTGAGTCAATACCCCTTTTAACCCTTTGAGTGCCAGAGGGGTATGCAACACATTGCTTTGCAATGCATTGCGTACCCCTCTGGCACTCAAAGGGTTAATACATACCAATATCTTATTGACCTTTGCAACTGCCAACTGGCACTGCACGCTACTGTTAAGTCTATTGTCAACCATTACTCCTGAATCTTTTTCATTAGTGGATTTCCTCAGAGAAACACCATTTAAACTGTATATTGCATTTTTATTATTATAACCAAAATCCATAACTTTACACCTGTCTATATTGATTCTAATTTGCCATTTGCCTGCCCAGTTACTAAATTTGTCCAAATCCTCTTGTAATGAAGACACATCCAGTTCGGACTTTATTACCTTACTTAATTTTGTGTCATCGGAAAACACTGATACATGGCTCCCTAGACCCTCTGGGAGATCATTAATAAACAAATCAAAAAGAATAGGACCCAGGACAGATCCCTGAGGTACTCCGCTTAACACATTTATCCAGTTGGAGAACTTCCCATTTACTACCATTCTTTGCATTCTATCTTTCAACCAATTTCCAATCCACACACAAATGTTTTCCCCTAGGCCTATTTCATTCAATTTGTACAGTAACCTCTTGTGTGGAACAGTATCAAATGCCTTGGCAAAGTCTAAATAGATCACATCAACCTCCACTCCCACATCTATATTTTTACTTACTTTTTCATAAAATGCAATCAAGTTAGTTTGACAAGACCTGTCTTTCACAAAGCCATGTTGGCCCCTGCTAATGATATTCCTGTTTAAGCTGAATTCTTGGATATATTCCCTTAGCAACCCTTCAAACAGCTTCCCTACCACAGATGTCAAGCTTACATGTCTGTAATTTCCTGGCTGAGATTTTGATTCCTTTTTAAATATGGGCACCACATCTGCTTTACGCCAATCCGTGGGCACCATACCTGAAATAAAAGAATCCCTGAAAATCAAACATAATGGTCTGGCCAGGGCCTGACTTAGCTCTTTAAGTACTCATGGGTGTATACCAGCTAGCCCCGGGGCTTTGCCTACCTTAACACCATTCAACACTTTTTCTTGTGTTAGCCAATCCCAGGCTTGCTGTGACTGTTCCGTAAAAGTAGTTTGCAGGTTCTTGTCCATTGGGTCTTCCTTGGTAAAAACAGAAGAAAATAAATTATTTAAAATATTTGCTTTCTCTCTGTCCCCACTGACCATCTCACCTATTTCAGATAACAAGGACCCAACCTTATCAGACTTTCATTTTTTGCCATTAATGTATTTAAAGAATTTTTTGGGGTTGCTCTTGCTCTCCTTAGCAATAATTTTTTCATTCTCCAGTGTAGCTAATTTAATCGCCTTTTTACAGGTTTTGTTGGCATTTTTGTATTCTGCAAATGCCTCTGCTGATCCCTCAGCTTTATATTGTTTAAATGCCGCTTTCTTGATATTTATTTAATTAATTACTTTACTGGTTAGCCACATTGGTTTTAATTTGCTTCTTTTGTATTTGTTTCCAAAGGGGATAAATTTATATGTATATTTTTGCAATGTTATTTTGAAGACATTCCACTGACCTTCTGTGGTTTTTCCTAAAATATTCTAACCCAGTCAACGAGACCAAGGGATGAATTAAACCAGCTAAAGTTGGCCTTTTTAAAATTCAGTGTTTTGGTGGAACCCATACCAGATTGCTTTTTTGAATTAATCATAAACGATACCATGTTATGGTCACTATTCCCCAAGTCCTCCCCTACTTGGATGTTAGAGATAAGTTCTTCATTGTCAGTTATTACCAGATCCAGACACACATCCCCTCTGGTTGAGGTCTGTACTGGTTGAGACAAAAAATTGTCATTCAACAAGTTCAGAAACTTACTGCTTTTAGCAGAATTAGTTGTTCCATTTTTGCAATCTATTTCTGGATAATTAAAATCCCCCATAATTATAGTTCTCCCTATTTGAGAAGCTTTTTCTATTTGCATTAATAGCTGTGATTCTTCAAGGTCACCAATGTTTGGTGATTTATAACAAATACCCACTAATATTTTCTGGGCAGTTTTACCCCCATTGACTATTTCAACCCACAGGGATTCCACATGTTCACTACTGTTATCACATATATATTCCTGCAAATGAGGCAATAATGCTGGTTTGACATACAGACAGACCCCACCACCTTTTTTGTTTGACCTATCTTTTCTAAACAACATGTAACCCTCCAAATTGATTTACCAATCATGTGTGTCATCCCACCATATTTCTCTTATGCCAAACAAGTCATAGTTTTCGATTGCAGCTACCAGCTCCAATTCCCCTATTTTACCAGTTAAACTTCTGGCATTTGCAAGCATACAATTTATGCCACTGCCATGTTCCATTTGTGATTTCATTTTGATGTGGTTTATAGGCTTCTCCCTATCATCTGTACTACCCCAGCCCCCAGATCCACCCACCTGGTTATTAACTACATCACCTTCCCTTTTTATACTATCTAGCCCAGTATTTATTGGTCCCTCCCCCCCTCCTAGTTTAAAATTTCCTCCGTCTAGCCATCCTCTCCCCAAGCACTTGAGACCCTCTTGCATTCAGGTGCAATCCATCCCTACTATAGATACTGTACCCCAAAGCAAAATCAGCCCAGTGATCCTAGATCAGTGTCCATTTGTCATATGAGCAGTGTATATGGTAGCACTGTGTAAGACTGGGCTGATCTACTGCCCTTGTTCCACAAGTGCCAACACCACGACTATATTATATGGTGAGTACATTTCAAATGGAGGAATACTAAAGCTTGTGCTTTACAGTGCTACCCTAGATGGTGATCTTCTTATCCCACTTGTATTAAGGGATGTCTGGTACAAGTGTCAGCTGTCTTTATCAGATTTTAAATTGTAACAACTTGCAGTAAACTACAAAACAGATAAAATATAGAAAAAATAAATTACAGCTATAACTTACTGAATTTTTAAGGAAACCTTCTTGAATATGTCCTTCTGTTAGACAACATGGAGTCTTTTATTTCTAGGGCAGAGCTATTTAATTGTTGGCCATCCAGCTTTTTGGGAGTGCACATCTCATCATCCCCTACCAGCTGTTAGCTGGTGGAGGTTGATGGGAATTTCAGTCCCCAACAGCTGGAGGACCAACAGTTGTCTGCCTCTATCCTAGGGTATTGTTCATATTTAAAAGGTAATGAAGAATATTTGAAGGATAAAGATTAACACATACCTGGAAGAGACACATGAAGCCTGGTCACAGCTCTATACTGTAACATTGATTCCAGTTAAAGCCTCAAACCAGGCAGAGTTTATAGGGAGTGCAGTTCCCAAGAGACCCCCACGTCTCTCTGACTGTATCATGATGACCCATTAGTTATATGTGAGCAGGGAATAGGGCAACACAGACAGAGGAGTAGTAATAATCCACTAGTGTTTACTGTTAACTCTGTATTCATCACCAGCCACTGATATCACTATCTAATTCCTTTGTTCAATGTTGCAGTTAGATAGACATGTCTCTAATATCCATGAAATTACTTTTTCTCCACAATGTGTGAAATAATTTTTTAATAGAGTTAGAACTTTATCCACAAAAGAAAAGAGGTGTATTTCTGGACCTACTGAACCCTAGTGATAAAGAGAACTTCCCATTGATTTAAATTATTTGGGGAAATTTAGATTTCTTCTTATAATTCAGTTGGTTTGATCCATAATTTCTCTTTATTTTTGTGAATAAAGTACAGAAAGGGGGATCTGTCCCCACACATCCCTGGACCATGTGCTCCTTAAGGGTTTAATGGGTAGGAATAATTATGCAAATCATATGAAGATGGATGCCCCCACGGAGAGGAGAAACTGGACAGGGGACATATCCATGTTAAACAGACTAATAACAAGCAATCTATTATCAGGTACAGCTCCTGTGATACAATGTACCATACATATAAACGCAAAGAGATATAATTGTGGAGCAATTCAACTGTAACATAGGGGGCAAATACAGATTCCCCAAATCCTCATTGTTTTAAATGGAGCTTTTCATGCTTTTGGGTGCCATAGAGGTCACAGACCATTGGTTAGAAATGGGTTAAAGACTTCTCTAGTATTCAAGGGGGTAATGTTCCATTAAATAAATGAGGATGATTTATTCGTCACCTGTGCCCGGTTGGTTCATCCCAGAGGTGATCCTCTTTGCTTTTCTACATACAGGTCATTGCCCTTATTGACATTCCACTATGATAATTCCTTCAATGGTAGAGATGTCTCCAGTGCACAGATTTACAATATGTTGGAGACTCACTATGTGCCTGCTCCACCCCACTAAGGACACGTGACTGACAGCTAGCAGACTTACTAATAATGATGAATCCTCCCTGCCACCAGCTTAGTGTATTCTGTGGGATGGCATCTCCTCAGATGCCCCTTGAATCCTTGCTTGCGATTAGCCTCCACCACATTGCCATGTGTTGTCAGCTCACCATACAATGTTTAGTGGGTGGACATGAACTGCCACGTCCTCGCATCTAGAGAACAGCTATCAGCTGGTGGGTGAGGTAATGATGACTTAGGTGGTAAACCAGAGGAGATGGGGTAGAGGACTCTGCGTATGCCGGGGCAGGGACAGGTGCTATGTTTTCCCATGCCCGGACCCTAGCGCAAGAAGCTGATGACGGGGCAGGTGTTTCACTCGCCATTAAACTTTCAGGCTCAGCCTGGGTTTCCCTTCTCTTTTTCCTCTTTGATTTCTGCCTACATTCTTGGTGCCTTTGGGGAGAGACAAGGGGTACAGTGACAGCAGCTCCCTATTTCTTTTGTGGGCGTTTGGCTTTAACATGCGTCACTTATATGTCATGGTGTCTGTATTGCATGTGTTTTATGAAGGTGGTTGTGCCAACGTGTGTCCCCTCCTTTCCCCTTTTCACTGACTTGTCACAGAGAGTACACAGTGCCATCGCTGATGACTGCACTATGCCTGCCCCAAGAGAAAAATAGTCCCACACCCATGACATCAGGGAGGGGACAAGTGGAGAAGAATGTTCTCTTTCTTCTTTTCCACAATTCCCTTCACAGCTTGAGCAGAGGATGATGTTGCTGCTTCTCCAAGTGGAACCTGTCCTAGTTCTGCATCACTACTATTGGAATCCAGTCCCACTGTGGTCATGTGGTCTGTGGCATGCTAGCCTGTTCATCATGAGTCTCAACATCTGGCTCTTGTGACTGGGCAGCAGCAGCAGACATTGCAGCAGCAGCAAACTCCACAATATCACTGTTGGTAGTGGTTGTGATGCCCATCCCCATTTGCATATCTGTCTCCCATTCCTTTTTAGTTTCTGCTAAAAAGGCCCTCATTCTCTTATCCAGCCCAGCTGCTCCACAGTCACCCTCACTCTCATCACCACCACCGGTCTCTTGCTGCTGCTCTATGTGTGAGTGACTGGTTGGTGATGATGGCAGATGTGACAGATTCCCCTACTGTCACACTTGTCATCTCTTCAGGTGAAGAAGGCACACTAGCAGCACTAGCAGGAGGTACAGGCATCTGATGTGTGCTGATGCTAATACTGCTAGTCAGTTCTGCCTTCTTTATCATCATGTCTCAGAGGCACAATGCTGGGGGAATGAGTATTACAATGTCAGGGGATATGTTGTGGACTCCCTTGACTGCTAGTCTGGCTGCTGAATTCCCCTTCCATCTCAGCATTAGGGTCAATACTGCAGCTAGTCCCAGCAGCTGGTTCACAATCACCACCACCCCCACCCTCACCACTCTCTAGCTGCTGTGGGGTAGTAGTGGGACTGCTTGGGGATGACACGGGTGACTTAGGGTCCCCTGCTGAACACTTGCCATCATTTATTACACCTCTTGAGAATCAGAAGGCACACTGGAAGCAGTAGCACAGGCTCCATACTGTAGACTTCATGGAATGAGGGGTTCCTGAGGTGGTGCTGCTACTACTGCTACTACTGGGGCTAGATGTTGATGCAATTCTACTGCTACTACTAGGTGTCAAAGGTGCAGCACTTACAGCAGCAGAAGCAGAGGCACTTATCATATCTAACATTGTGGATGTTAATAAACTGTGTTGTTTATAAACAGGCACAGTGCTCCTTAAAAGTGGTGGAAGATTCAGCCTTTGACTTTCTGCTAACCTTATAGCCATGTCATCATCCTCACTCTCAACTTCATTTGTATCTGAACAAGAGAAGGATGCTGGAGAGATATATTCTATCATCTATCATCATTAGTCATCATTACATCATCGTCAGCAACATCAGCATCACCTGACAATTCTTGCTTACTACCCTTATATTCCTCTAAGTTTTTGGAGGTCTCAAACAATTTCTTTTTTATTTTACTGTAACAAAGTTCCATACTACTTTGAGGATGGGTGCATGGTGCTTGTTTGTCTCACTGTCTGATGCAGCAGGGGGTTCAGTTGCTACACCTTCCTCTATTATACTATTGCCAGCAACATCAACACTTGAATGCGACTTGTTGTCGTCTTCTGTGTTCTTCTTATATGGTCCTTTATTTCTACTGACACTGGTGGTGCTGGACCTAGTTTTGCTGGGACCTTGACAAACTGCATCCTCCCTTGGAGTAGCGGGATCATCATCATTGATTGCACACACTGGAGCAACCATTGCTGCAGTCAGTTTTTGAACTACTACTTTACTCTCAGGTCCTGCACTGCTCCACCCCTCCCCCTTCCCCTTGTGCGTTTGCTGGACATTACACAACTACACTGTGGTTTATCACTCTACAGTACACAATACAACTGATGGAGCTGTATGATGCCTTGCCTAAGCCCAGTCATCTGTCTGTCACTGTCACCTAATATATTTAGTTCTTTATTCTTTTTTATTTATTTATTGATTTATTTATTTTTTTAAGTTGTCCACCCTGTTGCCTTATCACAGTCTGTCCAGAAAAAAAAAATATAACTGAAAAACAAAATCAGCCACTTCTTTCCCCAGACTTCCCCACCAAGATCAGCAAGCAAATAGGTCCCTAGCTGCCTGTATCTTGCCAGGCAGTCACATGGAATTTTGGAGTATTTGGGGTCAACCTCCTTCCTCCCTTCTTATCCCCAGAGTGCCCCACTGACTCTCCTAATACACAGAACAAATGTCCTACCTAAAAAGATTCTCTAAACTAAACCTCAATTCCCCTATCTTCTCTAGCTCAAACAAGGTGCTGCTCTCTCCTCTCACAAACACAAAATGGCTGCTGTGAGAGCCTGACACCCTTTTATATGGCTGTAGAAAACTTTCCTGTGGCGGAGAAAATTTTTTCTTCCCATTGATTTCAATACACAATGAGCTAGGCGAAAAAGGCGGGAAAAAGCAGAAAAACAGCACTTTTCACTAGAAATTATTCTCCAAGTGGAAAGTGCCATTATTCTCCTTTTGAAGTGAAATTTTTCACCCATCCCTTCAGTTGGACTTCTACAGTCTGTATTTCAGAAGGTCCAGTGGTATTCATTCCTAGAGTGCAACACCTTTTTTAGTGAAATTGGGGTGGGATAAACGGTAATTTGAATAAGGGGTATATTGTTTAGATTTATTATATGAATTTAAAGTGCATAGGGACTGTGATTTTATTGTGTGAGGGTTTAAATCATAGCTGCATAGGAGTTCAACAGGGTTACAACACAGATTATAGGCTATGGTGTTTATTTTCCTTGATAAACTTGCATGATAATTACCTTGTCCTGAGTTCTCTATTAGAATATCAGTTGAAACTGGAAAACAGGTTGTTTGGAATGTTTTATCTCGCTTAAAGGGATAGTAATACTTGCAAATTACTAATCCCCATTTTGTAGCGTTGTTAAAAAGAAACTTATTGCCCCCAGTGTCAACTCTAAAAACCCTTATGGTTTGAGAGATGATAGCCCTCAAGGTTCCCCCCTCCCTCCCCCTTCCCTGACTGAATACTGAACGCTGACTGCAGGGATATCCGGTATTACTTGCATCAGGCGGCTCTGCAGCATTGTCGAGATCGCATTTATAAAAAAGAAATCTTTCACTAAAACGGTCTTCTACATGTGATTGCAAACGAAGCACACGTAGAAGACCATTTCAGTGAAAGAATTCTTTTTTATAAACGCAATCCCGGCCAGCAGATCCGCCTGATGCACATAAGACTGTCGTACGACAGCTTCCCCTGCAGTCAGCATTCAGCGTTCAGTCAGGGAAGGGGGAGGGAGGGGGGAACTTTGAGCGCCATCATCTCTCAAACCATAAGGGTTTGATAGATGACACTGGGGGCAATAAGTTTCTTTTTAACAGAGCTACAATATGGGGATTAGTAATTTCCATGTATTACTATCCCTTTAAAAGGCTGTGTTTGGGTTGACCAAACTAAGGAGAATAGATACAGTAGCCATATTGTTTTTCAAAGCAGGCCTGTTTTTTGTCTGTTGTCAGTTTTTCATTTGAATGCTTGAAGCAGTTGAAGGCCTGTAGCTATGTGGAAGGGGCTCACCCTTGAAGGCAAAATTTAGCTACTCACTTTTAGCTACTCACATTTTTGTTTTTAGCTTTAACTCTGTGTTCTAAGGGAGCACATGTTGATCATGCTTGAAGAAATTACACCAGTGGCCACCTTGGATTGTCTTGTGGACTACAAAAGATGTGGGTAGATTATCTGAAAGGTTTTTTTTACTATAAAAATTAACATATGGCTGTCTGACATTTATACTTTGGGTTTCACAAATCTTATTTATTTTTAAGGGGAAAAGTGTGACTGTGCTGTTTCCTGCTAGACACTGGGTCCTAGGTTATAAATCAGAGGCCGTTTTAGGTTTGTCTTGTGGCTTATGAAGTTGTGCTAAATTGTTTTGTTTATTTAGTTTATTTTGCTAACACAGATTGCAGGTGATATCATTGTGTTGGTTCTGTGTTGGGGATGTGCTAGGTACTGTGCTGAGTTACTATACACATCTATAGTTTTGAATAGGTTTGTAGGGGAATTTAAAGGGATAATAATACTTCGTTTTATCTTATCTCTCAATCCTTTATGGTTTAAGAGATATTCACAAGCAAAGTACCCCCCCCCCCCCGTTCAGCCAGATCAGAAGGGAGGTGCCCAGGTAGACTGCAGAGAGGGACAATCTTCAATTAAGATAAGGGAAAAAGCTGAAAAACTTGTCAAGGGGGGAAGGGCTTTCATTGTTTTCATTGTAAGAAGATTGTCCCCTTCTGTTATCTGTCTGGTCTTACAACCAGATTCCACATCTGAGAAGAGGTGGCTTATAGTGATGAGCGAGCACCCCAATGCTCGGGTGTTCGGGTGCTCTGACCGAGCACCCCCTGAGGCTCGAGTGCTCGGCCGAACACCCGAGCCCCATTGAAGTCAATGGGAGGACTCGAGCATTACACCAGGCACCCCCTGCTCTGATGAGGGGAGGGTGCCTGGTCCATAGGAAAAGGGAAGAAAATGATGGAAACACCACAGAAATGGTTCAGGGACAGCATAGGGAGGATGTCTGGATGCATCTTGGACTCCAACATCGCTGCTGGGAACGATCTTTCGCCCGTAGTACGCCATTTTTACAGACTGACCATAAAACACACAAAAAGGAAAATAAAAACGACTTTAGGCGAAAAATTGTTACCAAACAATATTTGCTGTATATTTACTTGTATATCATCTGCAAATTATCCCAAAAATTTCCTTGATTTTCGGAAGTGAGGCCATGATTAAGAGGGAAACGTGCGCAGAGGCAAATTCTCCCAAAAATTTCCTTGATTTTCAGAACTGAGGCCATGATTAAGAGGGAAACGTGCACAGAGGCAAATTCTCCCAAAAATTTCCTTGATTTTATTGAACTGAGGCCATGATTAAGAGGGAAACGTGCGCTGAGCCGACCATCTAAAACATTATGGGTGAGGGTCTGCTGCAGAGCTGACCATCCTAAACATTATATGCGAAGGCCCGCTAGTGAGCTGACGCTATAAAACATTATATGAGAGGGCCCGCTAGAGAGCTGACCCAATAAAACATTATATGAGAAGGCCCGCTGGTGAGCTGACCTATATAAAAATTGGCAAACAGGGCCCGCTGGTGAGCTGGCCCTATATAAAAATTATATCACAGGGCCCGCTGGTGAGCTGGCCCTATATAAAAATTATAGCACAGGGCATATGGAAGAGGAGGAGGAGGATGAGAAGATTAAGAGTCAACCATATACCCGTTTTTTGGGTGGAAGGGGTGAATGGGAATACAGAGTATTCACATCATTGTAAATAACATATATAAAGTGAGTTTATGTTCCCCTGGGGCTTTCCTCCAGTGGAGTGGAGAAGTCAGGGGAAATCCAGGCCTTGTTCATTTTTATAAGTGTCAACCTATCAGCATTGTCGGTGGAAAGGCGGATACGCTTATCTGTTATGATGCCACCAGCAGCACTAAATACCCGCTCAGACAGAACGCTGGCGGCAGGGCAGGCCAGCACCTCCAAGGCGTAGAGTGCCAGTTCATACCACGTGTCCAGCTTGGACACCCAGTAGTTGTAAGGCACAGAGGGATCATTGAGGACGCTGACACGGTCTGCTACGTACTCCTTCACCATCTTCCAAAACTTTTCCCTCCTTGTGACACTAGGCTGCGCATCAGGGTGAGGGTGCTGGCGGGGTGTCATGAAGGTGTCCCACGCCTTGGAGAGTGTTGCCCTGCCTTTCTCGGAACTGCTGTGTGCTCCCCTTTTCTCCCCTTCTCGGTTGGCCAAGGTAGCACGTACTCTGCCGCCAGCGTTGTCAGATGGAAAATTTTGGAGCAATTTTTCGACAAGAACCTTCTGGTATTGCAACATTTTGCTTGTCCTCTCCACCGGAGGAATGAGAGATGAGAAATTCTCTTTGTAGCGGGGGTCCAGAAGGGTGAACACCCAGTAATCCGTGTTGTCTAAAATGCGTACAACGCGTGGGTCACGGGAAAGGCAGCCTAACATAAAGTCAGCCATGTGTGCCAGAGTACCAACAGTCAAGATTTCGCTGTCCTCACCAGGAGGATGACTCTCAATCTCCTCATCCTCTTCCTCCTCTTCTGCCCACCCACGCTGAAGAGATGGAACTAAAGTTCCATGGCTACCCTCTGTAGCGGAGGCAACCGTGTCTTCCTCCTCCTCCTCCTCCTCCTCCTCCGCCTCCTCCAATTGTCGCTGAGAAGACGAAGTGAGGGTGCTCTGGCTATCACCTTGTGTAAGCTCTTCCTCCCCCATTTCCACCTCTTCCACATGCAAAGCGTCGGTTTTAATTGTGAGCAGCGAGCGTTTCAGTAGACACAGAAGTGGGATGGTTACACTGATAATAGCGTTATCGCCGCTCACCATCTGTGTCGATTCCTCAAAATTGCGTAAAACCTCGCAGAGGTCTGACATCCATTCCCACTCCTCACTTCTGATTACAGGAAGTTGAACGGAGAGGCGACGACCGTGTAACAGCTGGTACTCCACTACTGCCCTCTGCTGCTCACAAAGCCGGGCCAACATGTGGAAGGTGGAGTTCCAGCGCGTGCTCACGTCACACAGCAGCCAGTGAGCTGGCAATTGTAAGCGCTGCTGCAGCTTCAACAGGCCGGCCGAAGCTGTAGATGACTTACGGAAATGTGCACACACGCGGCGCACCTTGGTCAAGAGATCATGCACATTGGGGTAGGTTTTTAGAAATCGCTGCACCACTAAATTAAATACATGCGCTAGGCATGGTACGTGTGTGAGCTTGCCGAGCTCCAAAGCCGCCACCAAGTTACGCCCATTATCACACACAACCATGCCTGGTTGCAGGTTGAGTGGCGAGAGCCACTGCTCGGTCTGGTGACTAATCCCCTGCAACAGCTCTGAGGCCGTGTGCTGTTTGTCCCCAAGGCAGATCAGCTTCAGCACGGCCTGTTGACGCTTCCCCACTGCAGTGCTACACTGCTTCCAGCTACTGGCTGATGGGGGAGTGGCGCTGCGTGTAGAGAATTCGGAGGTGGAAACGGAGGAGGAGGAGCCAATAACGTAGGTGCTGGCGGAAACCCTGATGGAGGTAGGGCCCGCAATCCTCGGCGTGGGTAGCACCCGTGCCATCCCAGGGTCCGAGTCGCTCTCAGCCTCCACGACATTCACCCAGTGTGCCGTCAGGGAAATGTAGCGTCCCTGGCCACAAGCACTTGTCCATGTGTCAGTCGTTAAGTGGACCTTCCCAGTAACTGCGTTGGTCAGGGCACGGGTGATGTTACGGGACACATGGTGGTGTAATGCGGGGATGGCACACCGGGAAAAGTAGTGGCGGCTGGGGACCGCGTACCGAGGGACAGCTGCTGCCATCAGGCTGCGGAAGGACTCAGTGTCCACAAGCCTAAATGGCAGCATTTCGATGGCCAGTAATTTTGAAAGGTGTGAGGTTAGTGCTATGGCCTGTGGGTGGGTGGCTGGGTACTTTCTCTTGCGCTCAAATGCCTGGGGTAACGACATTTGGACGCTGTGCTGGGACAGGGAAGTGGATGTGGTCGCTGATGGTGCTTCAGATGCTACAGGTGCAGGGCGGGAGGTATGCGGGCCTGCGCCTTCGACAGGCGATTGGCCGGCACCGAAAACAGGGGAAGAGGAGGCAGTGGTGTGGCCTGCAGACACAGATGGGCGATCCAGGCGTTCCTCCCACTTACTACGGTGCTTGGATGCCATGTGTCGGATCATGCTGGTGGTGGTGAGGTTTCTAGTGTTCATGCCTCGGCTCATTCTGGTGTGGCACAGGTTGCAAACTACAATTCTTTTGTCGTCCGCACTTTCCTTAAAAAAACGCCATACTGCGGAACACCTACCCTTTGGCAAGGGAGATTTACGCAAGGGGGTGCTCCGTGGAACATTTGCGGGCCGGTTTGGTGCGGTCCGCCTTCTTTCTGTAGCCACACCACTGCCTCTTCCAGCTTGTTGCGGTGCTGCAGATGGCTCACCCTCAGGACTGCTGTCATCGCTCGGCTCTACACCTTCCCAGGTGGGGTCAGTCACCTCATCGTCCACCAAGTCCTCCTCCACTTCCTCACTCTGATCATCCTCCTCAAGTCTTGATCCCACCACATACTCAGTCATTGACAACTGTATAACATTCTCCTCAACAAGGTCTGGAGACGGAAATAGTGGTTGATTTAATGGCAACTGTGTCTCATCATCATCATCATCATCCACTACTTCCTTTGACCTTAAATGCCGTTCACATCTGTCATCTTCTTGTGATTGGGTAGCCTCTAGAGGTTGTGAATCAGGGCACAAGATGTCATGTTCCTCTGCAAGCGTGCTTGGAGAGAGGGTCAAATGAAGGATTGGTGATGAGACGAGCTCCTCACTATATCCCAGTGTGGGATCACTTCTTTGACCAGACCGTGTATGGTGGGAGGAAGGATGATCAGAGTGAGGATTATTTTGACCAGACTCTTGGCTACTGAGAGTGGACTTGGTGGAAGACAGGGTGGTGCTTAACCGACTGGAAGCAGTATCAGCTGTCATCCAACCGACCACTTGTTCGCAGTGGTCGGACCTCGAGAGTGATGTCCTGCGACGCCCTGTAAAATTACACATGAAGCTAGGTATGGTGGATGTCTTTCTTTCTTGTGCTCTGGCACCAGGCACAGTTTCTCCGCGTCCTGACCCGCGCCCTGAACTTTCAGGATCACGTCCACTTCCCCGTCCCTTTTTACCCGCCTTCTTCATCTTACACAGAATATGTGACTTTAATATTTGAGTTTGAAAACTTAACAGTATTTCTTATTATTCTGCAACTCTGCAGAGTACACAGAATAGGCTGCTAAACGGCGGTGAAACACACTGAATGGAATATGTGACTTTAATATTTGAGTTTGAAAACTTAACAGTATTTCTTATTATTCTGCAACTGTACAGAGTACACAGAATAGGCTGCTAAACTGCGGTGAAACACAGTGAATGGAATATGTGACTTTAATATTTGAGTTTGAAAACTTAACAGTATTTCTTACTATTCTGCAACTGTGCAGAGTACACAGAATAGGCTGCTAAACGGCGGTGAAACACACTGAATGGAATATGTGACTTTAATATTTGAGTTTGAAAACTTAACAGTATTTCTTATTATTCTGCAACTGTACAGAGTACACAGAATAGGCTGCTAAACTGCGGTGAAACACACTGAATGGAATATGTGACTTTGATATTTTAGTTTGAAAACTTAACAGTATTTCTTATTATTCTGCAACTCTGCACAGTACACAGAATAGGCTGCTAAACTGCGGTGAAACACAGTGAATGGAATATGTGACTTTAATATTTGAGTTTGAAAACTTAACAGTATTTCTTACTATTCTGCAACTGTGCAGAGTACACAGAATAGGCTGCTAAACGGCGGTGAAACACACTGAATGGAATATGTGACTTTAATATTTGAGTTTGAAAACTTAACAGTATTTCTTATTATTCTGCAACTGTACAGAGTACACAGAATAGGCTGCTAAACTGCGGTGAAACACACTGAATGGAATATGTGACTTTAATATTTGAGTTTGAAAACTTAACAGTATTTCTTATTATTCTGCAACTCTGCAGAGTACACAGAATAGGCTGCTAAACGGCGGTGAAACACACTGAATGGAATATGTGACTTTAATATTTGAGTTTGAAAACTTAACAGTATTTCTTATTATTCTGCAACTCTGCACAGTACACAGAATAGGCTGCTAAACGGCGGTGAAACACACTGAATGGAATATGTGACTTTGATATTTTAGTTTGAAGACTTAACAGTATTTCTTCCTATTCTGCAACTCTGCACAGTACACAGAATAGGCTGCTAAACTGCGGCGAAGCACACTGAATGGAATATGTGACTTTGATATTTGAGTTTGAAAACTTAACAGTATTTCTTATTATTCTGCAACTCTGCAGAGTACACAGAATAGGCTGCTAAACGGCGGTGAAACACACTGAATGGAATATGTGACTTTAATATTTGAGTTTGAAAACTTAACAGTATTTCTTATTATTCTGCAACTGTACAGAGTACACAGAATAGGCTGCTAAACTGCGGTGAAACACACTGAATGGAATATGTGACTTTAATATTTGAGTTTGAAAACTTAACAGTATTTCTTATTATTCTGCAACTGTACAGAGTACACAGAATAGGCTGCTAAACTGCGGTGAAACACACTGAATGGAATATGTGACTTTGATATTTTAGTTTGAAGACTTAACAGTATTTCTTCCTATTCTGCAACTCTGCACAGTACACAGAATAGGCTGCTAAACTGCGGCGAAGCACACTGAATGGAATATGTGACTTTGATATTTTAGTTTGAAAACTTAACAGTATTTCTTATTATTCTGCAACTCTGCAGAGTACACAGAATAGGCTGCTAAACGGCGGTGAAACACACTGAATGGAATATGTGACTTTAATATTTGAGTTTGAAAACTTAACAGTATTTCTTATTATTCTGCAACTCTGCAGAGTACACAGAATAGGCTGCTAAACGGCGGTGAAACACACTGAATGGAATATGTGACTTTAATATTTGAGTTTGAAAACTTAACAGTATTTCTTATTATTCTGCAACTCTGCACAGTACACAGAATAGGCTGCTAAACGGCGGTGAAACACACTGAATGGAATATGTGACTTTGATATTTTAGTTTGAAGACTTAACAGTATTTCTTCCTATTCTGCAACTCTGCACAGTACACAGAATAGGCTGCTAAACTGCGGCGAAGCACACTGAATGGAGTATGTGACTTTGATATTTTAGTTTGAAGACTTAACAGTATTTCTTCCTATTCTGCAACTCTGCACAGTACACAGAATGTGCTGCTAAACTGCGGCGAAGCACACTGAATGGAATATGTGACTTTGATATTTTAGTTTGAAGACTTAACAGTATTTCTTCCTATTCTGCAACTCTGCACAGTACTCAGAATGTGCTGCTAAACTGCGGCGACGCACACTGAATGGAATACGTGACTTTGATATTTTAGTTTGAAGACTTAACAGAATGTGCTCTAATCTGCAACTTTGCACACTAAACAGAATGTGCTCTAATCTGCAACTTTGCACACTAAACAGAATGTGCTCTAATCTGCAACTTTGCACACTAAACAGAATGTGCTCTAATCTGCAACTGTGCACACTAAACAGAATGTGCTCTAATCTGCAACTTTTCACACTAAACAGAATATTTTTTTTTTTTTTTTTTTTGTTTTTTTCCCCCACACAAAATAACCTGCTGCCCCCACACACAGTAGTCCTAAAAAGGACTTTTGGTTCTTTTTTGTCACAATTTTTTTTTTTCCTCCCTACACTGCCTTTCCCTTCCTATCCTCAGCTCTCCCTGGCTCAGACTGAGCCGAACTCGATGGTCAGGTGCTATACAGCACCCGACCACGGGTTCTGGCCAGCCAATCAGTGTAATGCCAGCAGCCAACATGGCTGCTGGCATTACACCGATGTCAGAGCCTCCCTGCACGTTTATTGGCTGCGCAGCAGCCGCAAAACGTGCGGGGAGGAGACCCGAACATGGCGGGCGAGCACATGCGGTACTCGTACGAGTACCGCCATGTGCCGAGCAGAGCGATGCTCGAGCCGATCCGAGCATCGGCCGAGCATGCTCGCTCAACACTAGTGGCTTACACTAGGTAAAAGGGACGGGAGAGGGAAACTTTGCTTGTGAATATCTCTTAAACCATAAAGGTTTGAGAGATAAGACTTATATCGTTCTTCATGTTTTTTTAATGCCTACAAAATAAAATAAAAATAAAACGAAGTATTACTATCCCTTTAAAGGTATAGGTTAGTTTTTGGGTGACTTTGGCTAACAGTAAGATTAAGCTCTTGTCTGATTGTGAACACACATGTCCATTTTGGAGCCAAAGTCTAAGGAATCAGGTTACTGCTGAATAAACATTGTTTTTAGCCACTTTTAGTGTATGTTTGGTTTGGAGGATCTACTGGGCCATTTACCTGGTACATTTTAACTGATTTATTACATTTTTACTTCCTGGTTTTGACAACATTGGGTTGGAGAAAACAAATGTTATTAGTTTTAAAAAGTTTGAATTAAAGGGATAATAATACTTCGTTTTATCTTTATTTTATTTTGTAGGCATTAAAAAAACATGAAGAACTATATGAGTCTTATCTCTCAAACCTTTATGGTTTCAGAGATATTCACAAGCAGAGTTTCCCCTCCCGCCCCTTTTACCTAGTGTAAGCCATCTCTTCTCAGATGTGGAATGCAGTCCATACACCAGACAGATAACAGGAGGGGACAATGTTCTTGCTATAAGAACAATGTAAGCCCTGCCCCCCTTTACAAGTTTTTCAGGTTTTTTCCTTATCTTAACTGGAGATTGTCCCTCTCTGCAGTCTACCTGGGCACCTCCCTTCTGATCTGGCTGAACAGTGTGACATCAGTAAAAGGGGCGGGAGGGGGACACTTTGTCATTGAATTACTCTTGAACTACAACTCTGACAGAATTGAAATAACACTCTCCAAAGTCCAAATACTGTGATGATTAATTAGAGCTGCTTTTATTATGAAACATTACTATCCCTTTAACAGTTTCCTTTTAAACATTCATGCCTTGTTTGTAAATCAACGGCCATTTTGGGTTTGTCTTGTAGCTTTTCAAGAATGTTGGTAAATAGTTTACTTGTTTAAAAGTATATTATTTCATTAACAAGGATTGTAGGAAATATCACAGGGTTTAAGCTGTCTTTCTCAGGAGAAAACTATTTCTCTAATGAAATAAGTGATTATTTCAGGGAGGATATCTTTAGACATAATTTCAGTGATTATTTCACGTAGGATATCTTTAGACATAATGACCCAAATGTATTCTCTGATCCTGATGTGGCGAATCTGAGGACTTTATGAATGTGCTGACTCAAGTGGTGACTAGCAGGGAATATAGTGCAAAGAAAAGGAAAAGTATGGTTGTACAAGCAATTGCAGCAATTGGTGGCTTAGCAGCTGTTGTCCAAGAGATGAGGGATATTAATGTGCAATTAACAGAAATGTTAACTGAAGCCTATGAATAGGGGTTAGCTGCCATGAGAACAACCACTATGGTTGGCACTTTAAAAACTGAGTTGAAAGAGATGGAGGAACAGTGTGAAAATTATCAAGTTAAAATTAATGAACTACATGATACTGTAATTGAAAGTAGAAATAAAAAAGTAGCGGAAGAACAGGAGGTGGTATGTAAGGACAGTCCAAAGCTGCACCCAGCTATGAACTCATTGGGGTCAGAAGGAGAAGGACCATTGCAGGGTTTTATGCAAGACAATATCCCAGTGGGTTTTGGTAATGTGCTATTTTACTAGGCAGACATGGCCTACATCTGTGGGGGGCAAGGACAATTTTAAGCAGTGGTGGGGTGCTATGTCAACTTCTAACTTTAAAGATTTTACCCGTTGGTTCCCAAGAGGGGCAGAAAAAGGAGGCCTTAAGTTAGACTAGTGGACTGAGCTGTTAGAGCAGGCTCTGGATCCTATGGCTAACAGATTGCTAGGCTTCAATGCAAGTGTGTCTGATCAGGCAGGAGGAATAGCAGTGACTTATTTTTATTTAAATAATATAGAAAAAGAGGTAAGTCAGATCACCATGACACCAACAGAGGGACCACGTGAGGTGCCACAAAGTTAATTGTTCTGGTGCACCCTGCACCAGCCACAGCGGCCAATGGCACAGGGCTCACCAGCACACATAGCAAGGGTTCTGCACACACTTCCTAGGCAATGTCAGGAATTTGGGAGGTGGTTTGACCCAACCCCCACATATTTAGAACTCTTGTTACTGAGGTCAGTTAGATGGAGGATTGACCACCCATACACTGAACGGGTATATGCAGTCTCATTAGTAACGCCCCTTAAGCGGAGATGGGAAGTACCACAGCGTGTGTGTACAGGGATGGTGGACACTGTTGTGGGTGTTAACTTGTAGGTTTAACCCAGAATAAGCCCACATAAAAAGTGATTCTGTGATTCTAGCTGTAGCTCCTTTGCCTCCCCTTTGTCTCTCCATGTCCCTCCCCATTTCCTCCCTACCCCTCATTGCTTTTTGTTATGCTGGGATTGAATCATCCAGGTTTTTTCTGACTCTTGTAATCTCAGGTAACACTTGTGTGTGAGTGTGAATGTGGGATAAAAAGTGTAATGGGTTACCTGGTGTAGTTAAAGACGGATTGCACTTTGGGAATATTGTTTTTGGCTTTCTTTATAAATACTGCCTAAAGTAGACGAACCATTGGAATTGTGTTTTAGTCCATATAAATATACTAATAAATTACTTCAAGAGGATTCGCTCAAACTTCAGAACCACAAACAGCATAATTTCCTTAATATTATGAGTTCCATAGGGATATGCATTGTGCCGAAATGCTGAGAGCTACGTCAGTCCAGACAGAGAGTTTCTTGGGTGTCACGAGGAGGACCGAGGCATTGGAGAATGCCGGAGACAAGAGCTCTTTTGATCAAGACCTTCAAGACCTACACTTCAAGACCTAAATCAGTAGACTGACATGGAGACTGTACTGATTGTGGGGACACTTTCAATGCGCAATCCAGGCATTGTTCAAGTCAGCGCACACCTATACAGATGGATTGTATGCGCACGACTGCAAGAAAAAGCACTGTACGGGGCCATTACCTCACTCATTATACGCAGTGTTAACACCTTTTATACACTTTGTTATCATTTGTACCCACATTGTGCCCACATGGTTACAATATATTATATCTGTTAATATTGTTGTATCCATAGAAATAGAGAAAACTAGCCCTATGATCATGCCTGACAATGGCATACATATTGTTGCATGATATATAGTTACCATTCTTGGTAGCTCCTATGTACTATGGTTCATTGTATGTAAATGTTACTCTCACAATTTTTATTATTGTGTGATTTTTAATAATTTTTCATCTGAACAATTTTTACTGCTTATGGATTTCCAGTAAAGTCAATATCTTTACTATACTTAGAGGGAATACGTGCTCTGTCCTACCCCCACCCCATTTTTATTATAAAGTTAATATATAGAACAAAGTTTGTGTTCTGTGAGCGCTTAGTCTGTATGGAATAATTTCTCAATAGTATACAGGGTTTTACCCCTCACTCACACAACAGAGATTTACTCATTTTGAGTTGAGGCACCAATATAGGTTCCTAATACTCCTTTTTGGACTGGGCAGTCTACATATTTACATAATATATGTGGCCTGGAATATAAGAACTACACCAATACTCTTATAGGGTGTGAAGACATACGTTATGGTGTCACTATGCTTAGAGGGGAGTGTTTGCAATGTTCCTTTTCTTTTTATAAAGTTAATATAAAAATCCTTTTTGACACAGCACATTTTTGACTACATATACAAAGAGTCAAGCAACAAACCTCTTTATCACATGCTAAATTTTTAGGGTCAGGCGGTTCCTTATGCTTAGATACGTCCCATTAATTGATAACAGTAGAAGGTGAAAGCAGGGGCACAGACTGGGGTCTCAGCTAATGGAAACAGACCACTGAAGTGTAGTGTATTCATTACTTTGATGTTTTTAATTTATTACCAAACTTGGTCTTAGGAGTTCAGCCTTGGTTTAGTGTGGACACCAGGATTTACCTTATGAATAAGGATGAGTGAAAAGACTTTATAAGTTGGCATTTTGTACATAACAGGTTGTTTCAAAAGGCCAGATCCCAGTCTGGTGAATCAGCTTTTGTGTTTATACAGTTTGCTTGTGGTTCAGCCAATCAGAAAGATGTAACTATGATTACATGATTCTATGATCTTCATTAAGAAAAGAACACTTACATTGAGTCATCAATCACAACATGTGTAAGGGGAGGTACTTTTTGTGGTCAGTTATGCAACACTCAGTTATGAAATCCTCAGTTATGCAATACTTTTTATCCTTCACTATGATAGGCTATATCGTATCAATTAGGGCGTAGTTTGTATGTACCTCACATTAACAAGTTGCGACACGTCTCTAGGCTCTCAGAGCCATTTTGAGATAGAGAGAGAGCGTGTATCTCATCTCAAGCCTGTGTGTTTAAAAGATTATTGCTGCAGGGGCGTATGGAGGGCTCTCCCATACTGATGAAAACGCCGGCAGTAGCTAAGTATCTTTTATGTTCTTTTTTTTTGTAATGCATTTGTAATAAACAGTAGTTATACTTTTCACTGCCACTGTGTGTGTGTATGTTTTCATTTATCTTTTTTGGAATTCCAGACCTATAATATAACAACATGAAACAGTGAAGAACAATAGGGCACCCAATAGTGTAATACTGTATGTTAAAACATATTAGAACATTGAAATGGTACTCATACAGGAGCGGTCAGGTACTAGCAAACCTGACCAACAGCGAAATACCTATCTTCACTCAGGCCACCCAGGATGGAAGATTAGAGTAAGATAATCCAGTGTCGGTTCCACACAATGAAAGAAGAGAAATGGCGGCAAAAACAAAACAAACATTGGCTCTTGTGGAAAAAACAGTAGGAAATTTATTGTAATATAAAAGTCTACCATAAATTATATGTTTAATAATAGCTAAAAATAACAACAACATATCTGAAATAGCTAAAAGGTCTAACACAATTTTGCAGTGTAAACCACTACTTTATCAAAGACTAGAATCAAAGAAGAGCCGCCATAAGAATACACATTTAACTAGTATTAGAATGGAGCTGATTGGTGATCTGATTAATGGAAATAGCTACAGATCGACAATCAGCTCAAAATTTCCAGTCTAAAAAGGCAGCATTATACTTCATTTGTCAGGTGGAACAAATTCGACCAGTGTTCAGATAAAGCTGATGAGAGATCTGACGATCACAACATGTTCTTGTCCAGGGCACTTGTCTGGGAAAGATAAGAAACTTCTCCATGTAAGTCGGTTTGATGTTTATCCTTCTCCTTCATTGCCCTTCTTTTAGTTTCCCCTATAAGGCTATTGGTTTGCCCCAGAATTCCTCCACCTTTCTTTTTAATGTATATCCCAAAGGACTACATCAAGGCAATAATTCATAAAATGGAGTTTGACTTCCCTTCTTCCTTCAAACCACTATTCAAAGATACCAACCTTGAGCCCTTCTGTCTCTCTAACTATTCACCTGTCTCCCTTCTGCCCCTTAATTCTTACTTCAAAATTATTGGAAGACCCTGACTTCTCCCAAATCACCAAATTCCTTGACTCTAACAATCTTTTGGACCCTTTGCAATCTGAATTCCTGTGTGGGCATTCAAATGAAACAGCACTTTGTAAAGTGGTAAATGATCTCTAGATTGCAATATCCAAAGGCCACGTCTCTATAGTCATACTGCTTGACTTATCCTCTGCCTTTGACACAGTTAACCATTCTCTCCTAACTCCGGTTATCCACTATCACGGTTTCCACAATCAAGCTGCTTCATTGCTTTCCTCCTATCTCTCACAACATTCTCTTTTTGTGTCTCCTCTACTTGGCTGTGTGTGTGTGTGTGTGTGGGGGGCCCTCAAGGCTCTGTTCTGGCTCCTCTACTTCTCCTCATGTACACCTTTCATTGGGTGAACTTATCAATTCATTTGGTTTCAAGTATTATCTATATGCTGATGATACCCAACTTCATTTGTCCATTCCAGATGTTTTTTCTCAAATGCAGTTACATATTTCAGACTGCCTCTTGGCCATTTTTCCAGGATGGCTCACATAGATATATAACCGTGTCATAAACTGAACTTCTCATTTCCCCTGCAATTTAGTTAGAAAATGTTTTAACAGAGCTTTTATGGCAAGATATTACATATTTACACAAAATAAAGAAACAATAATTATATAAACACATATACAAAATGTATACTTATAGTTACAAATTGTTTTTAGCTACAAAGAAGCATTGGTTTTTAGAGATTTTAGACTGGGAGAAGATCTGATGATTTCAGGTAGGTTCTTTCAAGCTTTTGGAGGTCTGAAGGAGAAGGCAGATCAACCTGCTTATTTCTCGTACTCTGGGACACTCAATGAGTTCTTAGCAGTGGGGCGGAGTTTATAGTTAGTATGGAGAGCTGGAGAGAGCATACTTATTAGGTAGTCTGGTAGCTTTCCAGAACAGTGGTTATAAACTAGGCAAGAAAGGTGAAGTGTACGTCTAGATTTGTATGTTTGCCAATTTAGTGGTGTAAACATAACACAATGATGGGTAATGTAATTGCATTTGAGAACAAAGCAACATAATTAATTATACAGAGCTTCTCAAGTTTACCAAGATGGATTTGTGGTGCAGAAGTATACACTACATCCCCATAGTCTGTGACTGGCACTAGCATCTGTTGAACAATATGCTGCTTACAAGGGGACTTAGGTTTTGTTTCTAAACAGAGCATCTATTTTAGGATAAAGTTTGGATGTTAATTTAGCAATATGAAGACAAAAAGTGAGGTTGAGGAAAAGCCACATCTCTTCTGTCATCTCTGCTTATGTTCCTGTTTGCCTCTTTCACTCAGCACAGAACCCCGATCTTGTTACACCATCCAAACCCTCTGCCCTCTACTGCCTCAGAGCTTTTACACTTTGTACTCCTTGTCTCTGGAATGCCATAAGTATCTCCCTACATCCAGAACTATCTCCCCCATCTGAAATCCTATCTTCTGGAACACTAGCACCATGCACCTCCTATTGATAAAAACTGCACTGTAACTCACATACCCTGCTGTCTGTCTCCTATTACCCATTTAGACTGTAAGTTCCTTAAAGCAATGACTTCTTTCCTATTGTTTCTACAATTGTGACACTTATTTTGATTAATTTTATTGTTTCATTGTAAAATACTACTATTGTAAATGTTACATACACTGTGTGGCACCATATAAATAAAGCTATACCTGCACACATACATACAATATGTATCGTGGTTATGGCAGTGTTTATGGAAATACTTTTCATAATTTCTTGTGTATAGACAAAGGGTGGTATGGCTAATGACTGATAAATACCCAAAGGAGTTAATACTATGTCCCATGGCTGATCCCTGGGGCTCCCTTAAGACTTGAGAGAAGGCTTCAGCCATTCCTGTCTGGGATTGGGGACCAGAGTTATGGGGGTTTGGACTGACATCTCAAGCCCCCATTGAGCTAATGTGCTTGCCAAGAGCCAAAAACTTGTAAGATTTCAGCTCTCGAAAAGCAAACTGGTTCTATGGGGGCTTGAGACATCAGTCCCAGCTCTCTTACAGCCAGTTATCGATCATGGACAGGAAGCTGAGGCTCCTTCTCCTCAGTCTTATGGAAGTAATGCATGATCATCCATGTGACTTGGTAAGTATTAACCACTGAGCTCCCTGAGCAAGTTAGTGGTACACAGTCACACAGCCAGCATTTTATGGTAGGAGGGTTTGCTGTTCGTTTACATATATTTTCTGGGGCAGAGATAAAATCAAAAAGAACCCAGTGAAATTTAGATTTTTTGTGTTGATGGAACTATCTATTACAATAATAATTAACACACTGCTTTGTATAATGATGAACATACTCCACACTCCAGGGCGGATGCACACACCCAGGGGCTTCAGTAAGGAGGAGATATTCATATCTCCTTCATATTACCACACCAGGACATACACAGGGATGTGATTTTAACCTTCAAAATCTCTACAAGGACTTTGCTTGCCCTCAATATCTCCTCTTCCAAAACAAACCCAACATGGCACTATCTCCTCTTCAAAATAAAAACATGGCACACACTTAACACATTCATGCACCACAATGCATGCAAACTGTCTCCATGGACTTTTCATGACCAAAATGCAGACTTCAATGTTGTGCAATAATATGCAAAACATGTGTACAAATATATATTTCCAAAATCAAACCAATTATTCTTTTCCTTCATAGGACTTAACCCTTTCAACAGCAGAGGGCTAGAAAAAGCATTGTATATGAATATGTTGCCCACCTCGCTGCCACTTAAAGCCTTCAAAGGATTTATGGCATGATGCCGCTACAACACTGAAACTTAAAGGGATAGTAATACTTCGTTTTAACTTTATTTTATTTTGTAGGCATTAAAAAACATGAAGAATGATATGAGTCTTATCTCTCAAACCTTTATGGTTTATGAGATATTCACAAGCAAAGTTTCCCCCTCCCGCCCCTTTTACCTAGTGTAAGCCATCTCTTCTCAGATGTGGAATGCAGTCCATAGACCAGACAGATAACATAAGGGGACACTCTTATTCCTATGAAAACAATGAAATCCCTGCCCCCCTTGACAAGCTTTTCAGGTTTTTCCCTTATCTTAATTGAAGATTGTCCCTCTCTGCAGTCTACCTGGGCACCTCCCTTCTGATCTGGCTGAGCAGTGTTACATCAGTAAAAGGGGAGGGAGGGGGACACTTTGCTTGTGAATATCTCTCAAACCATAAAGGTTTGAGAGATAAGACTTATATCATTCTTCATGTTTTTTTAATGCCTACAAAATAAAATAAAGTTAAAATGAAGTATTACTATCCCTTTAACTCAAATTCCCCTTCAAAATCATGACAACTTCTGATGAACGTAACACAGTGAAAGTTAAAGGGATAGAAATGTCAGCCATAAAGTAGCTATTTGAGTCTTCTCTATTGTAAAACTAACACTTTGCACTATGTTTAATCACTTACTATCACAGTGCCCGTGATTGCTGTATTCTTGCGTCTATCACCTGTAGGGGGCTCCCACTGGCTGTCTGCTTTCAGCCCGCCTCACATTGCCTTTTTAAACTCAGTCTGGGCACCCTTTGGTTGCCCTTTCGTGGTGTCTCTGACAGCATCCACTTCCACCTTGCTACTGTAGCTATTTGGGCCTGTTGCTGAGTTCCTGAGTCGTCCTGTTCCTGAGTATCCTGCTTGCTGTGTCTGTTCCAGTACCAGTTTCGGTTGTGATCGTTGGAGGTTGCAGTTCCTGCTGCCAAGTCTTCATTACCGTTCCTGATCCGGTTGACCATCTCTGCTGGTTCCTGTTCGTCCTGTTTCCACTTCCTGCATCAGTGGCGACATTGTTCCTCGGTCGATTCGGCGACATTCCTCCTGTTGGTTCCCAGCGTGCGGACGCTGGTTCGCTCCACTAGCCTTGCGGCTATACTTCACAGCCTGTTGGTTCCAGTGGGCGGATCCTGGTTTGCTCCTTGGCCTTATGGCCCGATAGGTAGCACTGTTGGTTCCCAGTGTGCGGACGCTGGTTCGCTCCACTAGCCTCGTGGCTACACTTACAGCCAGTTGGTTCCAGTGTGCGGACACTGGTTTGCTCCTTGGCCTTATGGCCTGATACATAGCACTGTTGGTTCCCAGCGTGCGGATGCTGGTTCGCTCCACTAGCCTCGCGGCTACACTTTCAGCCTGTTGGTTCCAGTGTGCGGACACTGGTTTGCATTTTGGCCTTACGGCCTGATATGTACCACTGTTGGTTCCCAGCATGCGGACGCTGGTTCGCTCCACTAGCCTCGCGGCCACACAGCCTGTTGGTTCCAGTGTGCGGATACTGGTTTGCTCCTTGGTCTTACGGCCGATACGTAGCACTGTTGGTTCCCAGCGTGCGGACGCTGGTTCGCTCCACTAGCCTTGCAGTTACACCTTACAGCCCGTTGGTGCCAGCGTGCGGGCGCTGGTTTGCTCCTTGGCCTTGCGGCCTTATACGCTGTACTGTTGATTCCCAGCGTGCGGACACTGGGTCACTCCCCAAGCCTTGCGGCTGGGCTATTACTAGGTTGTTCCTTCCAGCATACGGACGTTGGTTTGCTCCACTGCCTTGTGGCAAAATTTAGCTGTCTGTTGGTTACCAGCGCGCGGGCGTTGGTTCTCTCCATGACTCGTGGGTTTACTCAATATTCTGCTGATGTTTCCCAACGTGAAGGCGCTGGTTTACTCCTTTGTCTCATTGCTCATGCACTTGATGTTTCCAGTGCGCTGTCCAGTCCTAGACAGCTACTTATTCTTACAGTACCCAGGTACTGAGTGCAGACCACCAGTGAACCACTGGCCTGGTAGCCTCTAGCTTACATCTATACTGTCATTGACCATCTGACAGTCACCAAGGTCACTGTGGTTGTCACCTTCCCTTGGGCTGCCTTGCCCGGTATATTGGTAAGGCCGGTAGAACCTTTTCTTATTCCATCTCAAGGTTGCCTTACCCGGTATTGGCAAGGCTGGTAGAGACTACTCATTGGTATCCCGTCAGACTGCCTTGCCAGGTATATTTTTAAGGCCGGTAGAACCTTTCATTACTCCAACTTGAGGTTGCCTTACCCGGTATTGGCAAGGCCGGTAGAGCCTACTCATTGGTATCCCGTCAGGCTGCCTTGCCCGGTATATTGGTAAGGCCGGTAGAACCTTTCATTACTCCAACTTGAGGTTGCCTTACCTGGTATTGGCAAGGCCGGTAGAGCCTATTACATTGGTATTCTGTTGGGCTGCCTTGCCGCTATTGGCAAGGCTGGTAGAGCCTATTAAATTGTATTCTGCTGGGCTGCCTTGACTGGTATATTGGCAAGGCCGGTAGAGCCACTTATTACGTTCCATTCCAGGTTGCCTTGCCCGGTATATTGGTAAGGCCGGTAGAACCTGTATAGCTGTTGTCATATATTACCTGCCTGTTCTATGTATTGTTTGTATGTGTATGAAACCTTATGGGATTATTTTAAACTTTTCAATAAAGTTGTGTTTTTACCTAACCTTACGTCTGAGAGTCTTAACAAACCGTGACACTTACATCTATGTAGTCCTAAAGATATTACATGTAAAAAGATCCCCCTCCCTCCCTCCCCTCCTGGCCTTGTCATGCTTCTCCTTACTGTGACCTGGATGGAGTGTGGAGAGGGACAATCTTCAGTAAGCAAAGGAAAATCCTGCCCTCCTTAGTCAAGGGTGGGCAGGGTATACCTTATTCTTACTCACTGAAGTTTGCCCCTCACTGCATCCATCTGATTCCGGGACCAGATTGCAGCTCTAAGGGGAGATGGACGGAAGGGTGGGAGGGGATCTTTTTACCTGTAATATCTTTGGAGCTACATAAAAGAAAGTGATAAATCATAGCGAATGTGTTAGTTTTACAATAGTGAAGATGCCAACAGGGAGCATTTGAACACCTACTGCTGTGTGCAGCCAGGTCTATTCTCACACCAACTCAAAATATCATACAGGGTAAGCAATAAAGCATTTGACTGTCATACAGGTACGCAATGCATTGTGATTCAATCCTAATGCAAATACTTCACTTTCTTATTATTGCACACGCAAACTCTATGCAATGTATTTTCCTCACCTCAAGGACCCCACTTTAATACAGTATGGATTGCAAACACAATGATACACACCATACAGGACCAACTAAACCTTCATGTAAACAGGACTGTAAGCAGAGAATCCTACATAGGTGTAGATCTCATTTTTACTATAATATGCAACAAATGTGGCCCCTATTAAGCACGCCATACACCATCAACCCAACGTTATTCATGTGCCGTGAGAAATACAAATATAATTTAGACTATGGTATTAACACTTTGGCTGCCAATGCATTGCCTACCTTTCTCACACTCAAATGTCTCACGTTTTTACTATTACAAACGCTAAGTATACACAATTCATTTGCCTCACCTCAAGGACCGCACTGTGGAATAATATGCGGCCATTAATTCCGTCCCTAATGCAACACGCCATACACCGCAAAGTAAAGGTTCTTCATTTCAACGGAGACTCTCAGCCCACTGCCAATTACTACATCACATACTTTCATTACATGGCCAAGTTTAATGTATTCCTTACCCCTTTGACTGACAAACAGTTATCCATCACATTGCGTTGCATACCTCTGTGCTACTCACAGGCTTTGCCACTGAAATGGTTAACCCTTTCAGTGCCACATCCTAGTAACATAGTAATTTAGGTTGAAAAAAGATTTGCGTCCATCCAGTCCTACCCTTTTCCTATTCCTGTTTACCATCGTTGATCCAAAAGAAGGCAAAAAAAACCCCTCAATACAGCAATTTCAAATTCTACCCTGACTGGGGGAAAAAATTCCTTCCTGATTCCAAATGGCAATCAGATTCCTCCCTGGATCAACAAGCCCTAACTAAATATTAATCCCAATATGAACGTACATAGCCCTCTATGTTATGCTCTTTTAAATAAGTATCCAGGCCCTTTTTAAAGGCATCTAATGTATCCGATAGCACCACCCCTCAGGCAGTGAATTCCATACCTTTATTGTCCTTACTGTAAAGAAACCCTTCCGCTGTTGTAGATTAAATCTCCTTTCCTCAAGTCTAAGCGGGTGGCCCCTTGTCCTGTGTACTGTTCTGTTAATGAACAGGTCTTTGGAGAGCCCTTTGTATGGGCCCTGAACGTATTTATATAGTGTTATCATATCCCCTCTAAGACGCCGTTTCTCTAGTGTGTACAAGTTTAACTTTTCTAGCCTTTCTTCATAACTAAAACTCTCCATTCCCCTTATCAGTTTTGTAGCCTTCCTCTGCACTCTCTCTAGTTCCATAATGTCCTTTTTCAGAAAGGGCGCCCAGAATTGAACAGCATATTGTAGGTGAGGTCTTACCCTGGACCTGAAAAGAGGCATAACAATATCTTCCTCCCTTGAGTCAATACCCCTTTTAATACATGCCAATATCGTATTGGCCTTTGCAGCTGCCAGCTGGCACTGCATGCTACTAAGTCTATTGTCTACCATTACTCACAATTCCTTTTCACAACACACAACGCATTGCTTTCGTATTTGCTTCCTTGCTATTTACCACTGACAAACTTGCACTTGCTTTGACCCACAACTGCTTTATTTCAACGTTCTACTGTACGTATCTTTACAATAGTTCAGTGCATTGCTTGAAATACATGGGAGATCTCTACATCTGCTCTGTAAACTACGGTTTTCAGATTCACTTACCAAGTCTCCAGGACAGAGGCTGATTCACCAGCTTGCATATTTCAGCTCTAACCTCACCCACTTTCCAGTCCGTTCAGCCCACACCCACCCCATTCTGCCCACTTTCCTATCCATTTAATGCAAACTCCTCCCTACAACCACCCATCCACTCCTTCCTGATTAAGCTCCACCCACAATATGATGCAAAATGCATCATGTGGACACTCCCATCCCCAGTTGTACAGAGCTTCTGTGAGGACCGAGGGCAGGAAGCTTCCCAGTTTACCAGGTGACACCCATTCTTCATGTTCCAAAGAGACCTGGAGTAATCCTAAGTCAAACCAACTGCTCCGCAGGGGAGAGACACAAATTCTCAAAATTCCCATTGAATTAAATTGGGCTTTTAACTCCTTCAATGCTAAAGAGGTCTCCAATGCATTGCTTCTCAATTTGTTGGCGACTTCTCTAATATTCAAGAGATTTCTGAAGATCCATTTAAATCAATGGGAAATGTAATTTGCCGCCTATGTCCAGTTGGTTTTACCCGTAATTCCTCCACCTCTCTTAGGAACTTACGGTGCTTGGTATCAAAATGTATTACACCCCATCTGGTTGTTGAGCGCAGTTCATTTACTAAACAATGCATTGGAGACTTCTCCAGCACTGAAGGGGTTCAAACCCTAATTTTGTGCTGTTGGTTTGACCCAAGGTTCCTGCACTTTTTTTCTTTGCACATGTGGCCCCATGTACTTTCTGGGCACCATATTCTTAATGGAGATTACAGACATTTGTCTTTTAGATGCACTTTGAGCCTCAAGTATGATGGGATTTATAACAGAATGAGACGTATGTGTAAAAGAGACAAAGCAATTCTGGGATAAACCAACTGCTCTATAGGGGACAATGAAAAAAAATCACAAAACTCACATTGATTTAAATGGGGTTTATAACTCCTTGAATGTTAGGTAGTTATCCAGCACATTGCTTCACAACATATTGGTGACATCTCTAGTGTTCAAGAGGTTACAAGAACCATTTAAATCAATGGGGGTTTCTTTTTGTCCCTTACAATGCAGTTGGTTTGCTCTGGAATCTTATTTTTTATACATATGGCCAAACATGTTATCTATCTCAAAATAATAAAAAACTATGTTTCTATTTACAACCAATTATAATCAACAACTTTCTATTCTATGATATAATCTGGGAGAGTCATTACCCTTTCCTGCAGCAATTTCCGCCTCTCCTTCCTTTAACATGACATGACCCTCTTGACAGCAGCTTTGACCTCTGTGTTCCTCAGACTATATATAAATGGATTGAGCATGGGAGTAAGGACGGTATATACCACACTCACCACCTGGTCATTCATTGTTTCGTAGAGGGATCTTGGCCTAAAGTACATAAAATTGACAGAGCTGTAGAAGATGATGACTACGGTGAGATGAGAGGAACAAGTAGAGAAGGTCCTTCTCCTTCCCTGTGAGGTACGCAGTCTCAATACAGCTCTAATGATGAGGATGTAGGAACCCAGGATAAACAGCATGGGACTCATGACAACAAAGGTGCCCTCAGTGAAGACAACTATCTGTTGAACATAAGTGTCTGTGCAGGACAGCTTCAGCATAGCTGGCACATCACAGTAATAGTGATGAATGACCCAACCACAGAATGAAAGAGATGAAGTCATGACTGTATACAAGGTTGAGTGGAGGCAAACGATAACCCATGATGATGTCAGTAGACAGACACACGTCCTTCTGCTCATGATGGCATAGTAATGCAAAGGTTGGCAAATTGCAGCATATCTATCTAAAGCCATGATAGCCAGTAGAAAGCTATCCATGTTACCTATTGAATGGAAGAGGAAAATCTGCAAGAAGCAGCCATGAAAGGAGATGAAGGTGCTTCCAGACAGGAGGCCATAAAGTGCCCTGGGGATTGTTATAGAAGTCAGACAAACATCGATCAGTGAGAGGTTCCCCAGCAGGAAGTACATAGGTCTGTGAAGCTGAGGCTGGGTCAGGATAAGCAAACAGATCAGAGTGTTCCCCACTATGCAGGCACCATAAGCACTCAGAAAAAAAGAGAAGAGAGGGAGACGAAGATACGGCTTCTCAGAGAGGCCAAGGAGTGTAAAGACGCCCAGTGTTTGATTTATGAACTCCATATTTCTTAAGGACAAAAGTAAGTATAAATAGGTTGCAGGGGCATATTATAAGATAACACATCTTTGGTAATAGAGACAAGTGGGTTAAGATGGCCTATATATGATTTCAGAACTCTGTTATTCAAATGACAATTGTAAAATGCAACAGGGCAAAAGATTATATGATGAGATTTGGATTTTATGGACTTCAAAACCAGCAAGATTAAGAAGAAAGACATTTCATAAAGTTAAAACCACTAATGTTTTGAGTTTGCCATTGAGTAAAACAGAGGAGACTGTCCAAGTTACTCTGGAGAGTGCAAGCTCTGATGGTTTGATTTCCAGACCCCATCATTAAAAGTCATATTAAGTTCAGGAAGAAAGTAATGGTGTTTCTACTGGAAAATAAAACCGCTCAATGTCTGTTTCTTGAACTACGTAATTAGGGCAATGAAAAACACTGAAGGATGAAAGAGAATCGCCACTGTATTCTACAAAGAGGGAGAAATAAGAAAAATAATTGTGTGAGTATAAAAGAGGCCCAGGTGAGAGGATATTTAGACATAGATTAATATGCAAAAGTTTTAAGCAGGTGTGAGAAAATGCTGTAAAGTGAGAATGCTTTCAAAAATAGACATGTTAATAGTTTATTTTTATTAATTAACAAAATGCATAGTGAGTGACTAAAAGAAAAATCTAAATCAGTCAATATCTGGTGGGACCACACTGTCTTCAAAACAGCATCAATTCTTCTAGGTACAATTCAACAAAGTCAAGGATTTTGTAGGTATTTAGTCAGGTGTATGATTAAACAGTTAAACTCATCAATTTAATATGTAGGGTAAAACACAATCATTGACTGAAACAGAAACAGTTGTGTAGGAGGAATAAAACCAGGTGAGGAACAGCCAAACTCAGCTAACAAGGTGAGGTTGCTGAAGACAGTTTAATGTCAAAAGTCATGCACTATGGCAATACTAAGCACAGCAACAACACAAGGTAGCTATTGTGCATCAACAAGGTCTTTCTCAGGCAGAAATATCAATGCAGACAGGGGTTTCCAGATGTGCTGTCCTAGCTCTTTTGAAGAAGCACAAAGAAAACGGCAACTTAATGCAGCAGATGACACATCATGCTTACTTCCATTTGCAATCAAAGATGTCCAGAAGTTCCATCAGCTCAGAATTGGCAGAAAACAGTGGGATCCTGGTACACCCATCTATTGCCCGGAGAAGTCTGGTCAGAAGTGCTCTTCATGCAAGATCTGCGACTGAAAAGCCATACCTCTGATGTGGAAACAAGGCCAAGTAACTCAACTATGCACAAAAACACAGGAATTGTGGTGCATAAAAGTGGCAGTAGGTGCTCTGGACTGATGAGTCAAAAATGTGAAATATTTGAGTGTAGCAGAAGGCAGGTTGTTCACCAAACGGCTGGAGAGCGGTACAAGAATGAGTATCTGCAGGCAACAGTGAAGCATGGTGGAGGCTCCCTGCAAGTTTGGGGCTGCATTTCTGCAAACAGAGTTGGGGATTTGGTCAGAATGAATGGTATAGTCAATGCTAAGAAGTACAGGCAGATACTTAGCCATCATGCAATACCATCAGGGAGGCATCTGATTGGCCCCAAATCTATTCTGCAGCATGAAAATGACCCCAAACATACAACTAAAGTAAATGAGAATTATCTTCAATGTAATGAAGAACAAGGTGTCCTGGAAGTGATGGTTTGGACCCCACAGAGTCCTGAGCCCAACATCATCAAGTCTGTCTGGGATTACATGAAGAGAGAAGCAACTGAGGTTGCCTAAATCCACAGAAGAACTGTGGTTAGTTCTCCAAGATGTTTGGAACAACCTACCTGCCGTGTTCCTTAACAAACTGTGTGCAAGTGTACCTAGAAGAATTGATGCGCGACTTGCGCGTGGTTACACCAAATATTGATTTGATTTATATTTTTCTTCTGTTCACTCGCTATGCATATTGTTAATTGCTAAAAATAAACTATTAACATGTCTATTTTTGAAAGCATTCTTACTTTACAGCATTTTTTCACACCTGCCTAAAACTTTTACACATTACTCTACCTCATACTGGAATTCAGAAAGAGAAAACTTTGTCTCCAGTCCATCCATTGGCTGCTGTGCTCTTTTCATAAATTGGACTTTATGTAACTAAGCAGAAAGATTTTATTATGCAAAATCATATATTTCATGGCTTCATCTCCTGAGTAAAACAATGATTTACGACTACATCAACAAGGAGGTCCCTTGACGTAACCTGATTTCAAAGGATGAGAAGTGACATACCGCTACATTGTGACTCAAATATGAGTCATGTCAAGAGGTTTCTTCTAATAAATGTTTTTTTATTTGAGTCACAATGTAACCTTGTGCCTCTACTCATCCTTTGAACTATTAGAAATGTAAAAGACTGGAAGGTGGAAGGCTCAAGATGGTCTGAACAATGGTCCAGTCTGCTGCTATATTGTGGGATATTCAGTGCTCTTTTAGTCCTCTATATTCAGAGCCGGATCATTTCTTATATCAACCTAGGCTACTGTCTAGGGCCCATGGCAATATGAGAGGCCCTGGTTGCAAGTGATAGTTGCAGAGGCCCTGTTGGCACTAACATCATGGGTCAGACACCCTTTTTGTTAAAAAAGCCCAGTATCATCCAGTTGCTCCCACTTATATTAGAGACACATTGCTAGTACCTGCTAACAAACACTCTGTGTCAGAAGCACTGGAGATGTGGGGCCCCAAATTGGTACCTTGCCTAGGGCCCTATGGAGCCTTAATCCCTCTCTGTCTATATTCTAGAAGGAATACATACTGGTCTTTTAATCCTGTATGTTGTAGAAGGAATACATACTGCTCCTTTAATCCTGTATGTTGTAGAAGGAATACATACAGGTCTTTTAATCCTGTATGTTGTAGAAGGAACACATACTGCTCCTTTAGTCCTGTATGGATACCTCCCAACATTTCAAATTGCCAAAGAGGGACACTTTTGTTTTAGGTGGTGTTGCTGGGGGTGTGACTAGTGAGCAGGGTATTACAGGTAATTTTTAGGTTATTTCATTACTTATTGATACCTCTTTGAATGCATGATTTAGTGTAAGACCAAAGTATTTCATTTACACAGATTTCTAAGCTTATATACTGAAGTTGGAACAAAATTAATGTGAGGTTTATTGCTGTGGAGCCATGTCATACATTTATATTCACACCAAACAGTCTGATCTCCTAAAAAGAGGGACACAAGGTAGGGAAGAGGAACAGAGGGACTTGGGTCTCAAAGAGGCAGAGGGACACTTGGGAGGTATGCTGTATGTTCTAGAATGGATATATACTGCTCATTTAGTCCTGTATGTTCTGGAAGGGATATATCTGTTCCTTTAATCCAGCGGTTCTCAACCTTTCTAGTGCCGCGACCCTGTGATAAAATTTCCCAAGTTGTGGCGACCCCTAACAGTAAAATTATTTTTGTTGCTCCTTCATCACTGTAATTTTGCTACTGTTATGACTCGAAATATAAATATCTGATGGCTTTAGGCAACCCCTGGCAAATCGTCATTTGACCCCCTAAGGGGTCCCGACCCCCAGGTTGAGAACTACTACTTTAATCCTTTGTGTTCTAGAAGGGATATATACTGCTCCAGTATGTTTTATAAGGGATATGTTCTTCTTCTTTAATCCTGTATGTTCTAGTACAGTATCCAGAGATGTAATGCATTTGGAACCCTTATGGCCCTCAAAGGGTTTTCTTGTATTCCAAGAGAATACAATGTGTGTGTGTGGGGGGGGGGGGGGGGTGCACATTTAGCATTAAAAGCGCACTGTAACCACCTAACAATATTCCACTAATCTCAGTAGAAAATCCTAAGGGTCACTATGAATCAATGTAGTGTGGATTGGCTCCCCAAAACAAATTGTTATCAGTATTAGGTATAGTGTCCAAAGAGACACACATTTGCAGTTGCAGGACTCATAGACCTCAGACTCCTTCTACTCTAGACTTTAGGAAGACTTCAGCTGAAAGAGATTTTTGTCTTACAAAACGAATCTTGTAGTCCCCATGGACATGATATCTGGTATCAGTTAAAGGTTAATAAAGGTTAATTGTGGAGAATCAATCCGGTCAGATCTGATTCGTAGTGGCCATTAGAATTGTCTGCACATGTGAGCAGTGAAAGGCAATGCATTGCACACACACTCAGATGGTGAACGTGAAAAGGAAACAACAGTGGTAAATAAGTGATTTCTTACTGTACAATGAAATGAGAACATTTATTACTCTACTGGGTCATTAGTTTTCTGTCTCACTTGCGGCAGTGTAGGAGATTATTTATCAAAGCAATTATCTGACTGTAAATTAAAAAGTGACATCATTTAGCAACAATGCCTATGCAGCCAATCAGAAACAATGGCTCATATCTATAAAAGCAGATTGGAGTTAGTCTGGGGTAATCAACTGCACCATAGAGGATAACTTTCCATGTACTTGAATAGAGCTTTTTAACCCCTTGAATGCTATGCATTGTAGACATCTCTAGCAGTCAAGGGGTTTCAGACCAATTTAATTTATCAGACATTTTTATTAGTATTGACAAGAAAAGGAGAGCAAAAGGGAGCGCCCTAGTGCAATTCAAACAATAAATTGAATCTCCTTCACCAATTCACCCCACATGTGGGTACTAACAAAGCAATTGTCTGTTAAATCACATATATGAAAAACAGCGTATGAACTTGCTGAATAAATATCCTGATTCAGCATAGGAATCTTTAGGGCTGCCTCTTCCTCACACACTCTCTCCCAGCGGTCCAAAACAATTCTCAAACACAACAAAAGAGAGAAGAAGCGCCCAATGGTGAAATACGTTCACTTTAGATATTCCTCCAACATTAATCAAATACGATTGTACTCACATTTATTCAAGGTCAGCAGAGGGGATATTCCAATGCTGACAGACCAGCTTGTGGAGATCTTACACCGTCTCCACTCGGTAATCAGGGTACTGCTGCTCCAAAAAACACCTTCCACTCAAGTATTTCAAAACGATGTTTATTAAAATTGCAATAATTTGCAAATATAAATAAAAGGCTTTCTCAAGCCACACCATCCTATGGACAGCTCTGGTCCCGGGACCATAAATCTTCATAGGATGGTGTATCAACAGCGCCACTGTCCAATTTTAGGCCACTGTGATATTGCACCTAAAAAATTCAACTTCGAAAATTAATAACTTTTGAATGAAACACCTTTCAGCAGTGGGAGTACTCTTGATTTACTCAGGGGGATAAACACTACAACATATTTTTTTTTACATTTTAAGTATTACTATCCCTTTAATCAGTGTTGCATAGACATTGTAACATTGTATTATATCACACACATCATTCAGTGCTGCTGTTAGGGTGTAGCAT
This sequence comes from Rhinophrynus dorsalis, assembly GCA_037306005.1. Lineage (NCBI taxonomy): Eukaryota > Metazoa > Chordata > Amphibia > Anura > Rhinophrynidae > Rhinophrynus > Rhinophrynus dorsalis. Next base: position 158,025,004 of record CM074726.1, on the reverse strand, counting down.
TGTATTAATCACACAGAGCATTCAGTGCTGTATGGAGAAGGTAACTTTGTATTACATCACACAGAGCATTCAGTGCTGCCATTAGGGTGTAACATTGTATTACATCACAGAAGGAATTCAGTGCTGCATGGAAACTGTAACATTGTATTACATCACACAGAGCATTCAGTACTGCATGGAGACTGTAACATTTGTATTATATCACACATATCATTCAATGCTGCCATTAGGGTGTAACATTGTATTACATCACAGAGGGCATTCAGTGCTGCAGGGAGAGTATAACATTGTAATACATCACACAGTGCATTCAGTGCTGCAGGGAGTGTGTAACCTTTTATTACATCACATGAAGAATTCAGCGCTATGGGAAGACTGCAATATTGTATTACATCACACAGAGCATTCAACGCTGCAGGGAGAATGTTACATTGTTTTACATCACATAGTGTTCAGTGCTGTAGACAAACTGTAATATTGTATCACATCATACAAATCATTCAGTACTGCATACAAACTGTAACATTGTTTTACATCACACAGAGCATTCAATACTACAATGATAGTGTAATATTGTATTACATCACACAGATCATTCAGTGCTGCAGGGATAATGTGACAATGTATAACATCAAACAGAGCATTCAGTACTGCAGGGAGAGTGTAACATTACATTACATCACATAGAGCATTCAGTGCTGCAGACAAACTGTAACATTACATTACATCACCCAGAGTATTCAGTGCTGTGGGGAGAGTATAACATTGCATTATCTGTATCATCAGACAGAGCATTCAGTGCTGCAGGGATACTGTAACATTGTATTACATCACACAGGGCATTACTTGCTGTAGGGAGAGTGTAACATTGTATTACATCACACAGAGGATTCTGTGCTGCAGGGATACTGTAACATTGTATTACATCACAAAGGGCATTACTTGCTGTAGGGAGAGTGTAACATTGTATTACATCACACAGAGGATTGAGTGCTGCAGGGAGAGTGCAACATTGTATTCTCCCTGCAGCACTGAATGCTGTGTGATATAATACCGTGTTACACTCTCCATGCAACATGGAATGCTCTGTATGATAGAATACAATGTTACATTCTCACTGCAGCACTTAATGCTCTGATGTAATACAGTGTTACACTATCCCTGCAGTACTGAATTCTCTGTGTGCTGTAATACAATGTTAAACTCTCTGTGCAACACAGAATGCTCTGTGTGATGTAATACAATGTTACATTCTCCCTGCAGAACTAAATGTGGTGTAGTATAATACAATGTTGCACCACACAGATTTTCTAGAGCAGCGGGGAGAATGTAACATTGCATTGAATCCTGCTTTGATAGTATTCAGTGAGCTTACTATCAAGGACTAAAAAAGTGCAAAAAAAAAAAAAAAAAAAAAGTTGAATGTGAAAAAAGTGTAGGCAATTTGACTGTACATATTAAGCCAAAATAAAGGGTTACTATTCCTTTTAAAGAAGGAGGTTTACTTTATTTTTTAATCACTTTACATCAGTGTTTCTCAACGTTAGTCCTCCGGGCACACCAACAGTGCAGGTTTTCAGGTTGTTTCTGCTTAATCACAGGTGAGCAATTAGTGGTCCAGTCAATGTGATTAATTCACCTGTGATTAATTAGGGATATCTTGAAAACATGACCTGTTGGTGTGCCCCGAGGACTGGAGCTGAGAATCACTGCTTTACATCATCATGAATATGTGTCAGTGAGACATAAGCAGGAAATAAGTGTTGTGGGCAAAGTACAATTGTACTCTGCACATTTTTCAAGGTAAATGTTGCTGTAGGACTCCCAGCTTTGACTTCCAGCTACTTATTTCTCCACTACAGCCCTCAGAAGTAGTAATATTGTTCTGGGAAGTGTTTTACCATAAACATAGGAAAAATATGTTGGAATAGGAAAAAAAATCTGTTGAATAGGCAAAAAATGTGTTAGAATAGGAGAAAATGTGGTGGAATAGGAGAAAAGGAGGTATATTCTGCATTGTAGAAAAGTAAAAAGCTTTCACAAAAAAAGGAGAAAAACCGTCTTTCTTTCACAAAAAGTCACACGGCAAATTTTTCTCACTTTTCGCCCACCACTATTCCTTCCCCTCTTGTATTTAAGTAAAATTGTGAGTTGTCTTTATCAGATTTTAAACTGTAACAACTAGCAGTAAACTACAACACAGATAAATTATAGAAAAATAAAGCATTATATATATAATTTACTGAAGTTTTAAGGAAATCTACTTGAATAAGTCTTTTTGTTAGACAGCACTGAGTCACTTGTACAAGAAACTTACTGGGCAGATACAGAACATGAAAACAAGGCTGCTACACGCAGACACACACACACAGCCAACTCCTCACCTCACTGCACATAAAAAACACACATGCCTCGCTCACTTTCTCCACTCCATGCCTTACTGCCAGACTCCATTTGCATGCAGGCCAACAGAAAACCAACACTGAACAAGAACACCACCACCTGCTGCCAGCAGGAAACCTATGGCTCACTCTATCATTTGTCTCTTGTATCATTGTCCAAGTTATCAGGCACAGATAAACTAATGCATTGTCTGACAGTCACTGTGCAGAGGAGGCCACCTTCACTCCACTATGACTGTCACACACTGTGGCTGCTTCCTCCGCTGCTGCATTACCACTTAGTACCCACACGTCCACTGTCTGGATTACTTTTCATCAGTATTATAATCTGCCTGGCCTCACTCCCACTTCCTGGTCTGACAACGTGCAGCTAAACCCTTTGGGTGCCAGAGGGGTTGCAACGCATAACTTTCTTCTGTCACACACTGCGCCACATCCTCTGCTGCTGCCTTACCAGTCATTACCCACACTGCCACTCTCTACATCACTTTTCTGCTCTATAATAACCCTCTTCCCTTTCTCACAGTCACCTGGCACTCAAAGGGTTCACCTTCTCTCACCCAGTGCGCCTGCTTCCTCCTCAGCTGCCTGCATTACTTTTACAATTACTTTCACCAAGTGCTTACTGGGAAAGAGTCCTTGCCCCTTGATTCTCTTTTTCTTAACCCTTTCATTGCCTCAGTGGTATGCAATACATTGCTTTGCAATGTGATGCATACCCATCTGGTACTCAAAGGGTTAACAGCATAGCTGGGAACTCTCCGGGAAGAGTCTCTTTTGACTTTGCACTGAATCTCTACCCACTTCTGCTCCTTCCCTGTCTGTTCCTCCCACCCCTTCCCAATTCTTTTCCGTCCCCAGCCTATTTTTACCACTTTTTGCATTCCTGTTAAGCCCCACACCCAGTAGTGGTTAAGCCCTGCCCTTTTTTACCCGCATTGAATCATTTTTTGTCCCCGCAGCTGCACAACAGGACTCCCCTCCAGGGAGACTATCAAACTTCCCAGGTATGGTTAACAGTTCTGATAACACCACTATTCTGGCTACCACATACTGAAATACTGCCCACATGCCCTGTACTCATCTAACAATTACACACTGAGCCTAAAAGAGAGGCAACCAAATTGTGGACATCCTCTTTTTCATTTTCCCAACAATAATTATCAGCCTCAGCACCTGCCGATTTGAGGAACTGCAGTCCAACAACCACCACGAGGCTGTGCATTGCACACTGTGCTCTATAGGCACAAATGACTTGCATATAGTCTATCCATGAACAGGCATGCTATTGAGCAAAGACACCTGTAAATTGCACACCTAAGGGACACACATATCACTAAAAACACATCACACACACACCAGGAAAAACACTGCAAGACATCACACACAGATCAGGAAAGACACTGCAAGAGATCACATAACACAATGGGAAAGACACTGCAAGAGATCACACACAGAAAGGCACACACTGCAATACATCACACAAAAGGGGATAGACTTCAAGACATCACACAAAGTGCGACAAGACACTGCAAGAGAACATGCACACAGGAGGGCAGACACTGCAGGAAATCACACACAGGAGGGCAGACACTGCAGGACATCACTCATAGGGGGCACACACTTCAGGACATAACACAGAGCAGGGCAGACACTGCAGGACATCACACGCAGGAAGACAAATTGCAGGACATCACACGCAGGAGGACAGACTGCAGGCAATCACACGCAGGAGGACACAGGCTGCAGGCGATCACACGCAGGAGGACACAGACTGCAGGAGATCACACACACATTCAGGAGGACAGACACTGCAGGAGATCACACACACATGCAGGAGGACAGACACTGAAGGAGATCACACACACACACAAAATGCAGCAGGACACAGACTGCACCCTTTCAGTGCTACTGTAGGCAATGCATTGCAAAGTGTTACCTATCTCTCTGCCACTCAAAGGGCTAGGCACTGCTTAAAATAAAAAGATGGCCAATGCCGTTCCACACTGCTAGCAAAAAATGTTTGAAGGTTAAAGATTAACACATACCTGGAAGAGACACATGAAGCCTGGTCACTGCTCTATACTGTAACATTGATTCCAGTTAAAGCCTCAGCCCAGGCAGAGTTTATTGGGAGTGCAGTGCCCAAGAGACCCTCACGTCTCTCTGACAGTAACTTTATGACCCATGAGTTACAGATGTGAGCAGGGAATAAAGTAGCACAGACAGAAGAGTACTAACAATCCACTAGTGTTTAAAGTTAACTTTATATTCATGACCAGCCATTGCTATCACTATCTAATTCTTTACAATACAGTTGATTTACTCCATAATTGCTCTTTCTGTCCAGTGACAGTCCTGGCATGTCATGGAATTCTGGGATGGTGAGCGGCTGCACGTCGCTCTGCTATCCCAGAATGCATTGGTCAAAAAAAAGTGGTGCTATAGGGCCGCTCACCCCCAGACCATGTGGTCCTTAGGGGGTTAATGGGAAGGAATTATTATTCAATTCATATGAAGATGGATGCCCCCACTGAGAGGAGAATTTGGACAGGGGGCATATTAATTTTAAACAGACTAAAAACAAGCAAGATATTATCAGGTACAGCTTCAGTGTATTTGTACAGTGTACCATATGTATAAAAGCAAAGAGCTACAACTGTGGAGCAATTTAAACTGCAACATAGGGGGCAAATACAGACTCTTCAAATCCTTATTGATTTAAATGGAACTTTTTATGCTTTTGGGTGCCATAGAGGTCACAGACCATTGGTTAGAAATGGGTTAAAGACATCTCTAGTATTCAAGGGGTTAAAAGTTCCATTAAATAAATGAGGATGTTTTATTTGTCCCCTGTTGCCCAGTTGGTTCATCCCAGAGGTGATCCTCTTTGCTTTTCTACATAGAGGCCATTGTCATTATTGACATCCCACTATGATAATTCATTCAATGTTAGAGATGTCTCCAGTGCACTGATTTACAATATGACTCACTATGCGCCTGCTCTGCTCCGCTAAGGACATGTGACTGACAGCTAGCAGACTTACTAATAATGATGAATCCTCCCTGCCACCAGCTTAGTGTATTCTGTGGGATGGCATCTCCTCAGATGCCCCTTGAATCCGTGGTTGTGATTAGCCTCCACCACTTTGCCATGTGTGGTCAGCGCACCACACAATGTGCAATGGGCAGACACAAACTGCACATCCTTGCATATAGAGAATCTCTATCAGCTGGTGGGGGCGGTAATGATGATGGTGGTGGAACACCAGGATAGGAGGAGGTAGAGGACGCTGACTGTACCGGGAAAGGTGCCATATCTTCCCATGCCTGGACCCTAGCGCAGGAAGCTGATAACTGGGGGCACAGAGACAACGGCTCCGGATTTCTTTTTGTGAGGGTTTGGCTTTAATATGTGGACACTTAAAGGGTTCAATTTGTTAATACTACAGCTTCTGCACTATATAAAATAATTCAATCACACCTGCTCACATGTATGCCAGAGTGAATGAATGTACTTTAAACAATTAGATCAGACCTCTTCAGATGCACAGCAATTCATTGACCTGCACCTGTAATGAACACGGGCCACCCCCCCACCACCACCACCGGAGGCAGGACACAACATGCTTGAATTGGCATCCGCTTCCTCTGCTCCCATGTCCCTTGTAGGAAGTCTTCAATGTCCTCAAAGGACACAGGTCATTGGAAGTATGGTAGTGCCCTGTGAGGACCTCAAGGTCTTCACACACCAGAGCCAAGATGTACTAAGTTTCAATAAGTGCGCAGAATGGTGTGTTGGATCTGTGTAGGGGGCATATCGCCAATATGTCTTCTCCATCATATCCTGGTCAATCCACCACCAATTCATTGTCATCGCCGTCAATCCTCCATGACTTCAACAGGTTTACAGTTTTGCACTAAACACTTTGACAATGGCTTATTTCCATATGGAAATGCAGGATAATGAGCCATTATCATATTCATGTGGGTGTGTTTATATGTCAATGTAGCACATCACCAAATGCACTACACTCTGATAGCTGTCTTTGCTGTCCGAGTTCACAGCCGGGACTAGGACAGGTTCCACTTGCCATCGCCAGCCATACTCTTGGTCTTTGTTGCAGTGCTGAATCTGAGGTAGTAGCAGCAACAGCAGCAATATTATCAGCTGCCACAGACAATGAAGGGGAATGTGGAGGACAAGAAGAAAGAGGCCATTCTTCTCCAGCTGTTCCCTTCCCCCTGAAGTCATCATGGGTGTGGGACTATTTTTCTGTTGGGGCAGGCACAGTGTAATAATCAGCAATGGCACTGTGCACAATTTGTGACAAGTCAGTGAGAAGAGGAAAGGAGGGAACATACCTTGGCACAAGCGCCTTGATATCACACATAAAACACAGACACCATAACATTTATGTTAAACATGTTAAATCCAAACACCCACCACAGAAATCAAGCACAGCTATTGCTGTACCCCCTGACTCTCCAGAAAGGCAACAGGAGGCGAGGCGGAGATCAAAGAGGAGGAGGAATAGAACAACCCAGGTAAAAACTGGAAGTTCCATGACGAGTGAAACAACTAGCTCGCCATCACCTTCTAGGGTAACTACATCTTCTGCCAATCCACCTTGTTCATCGTTACCTCCCCCGCCAAATGATAGCCACTCTGTTAATGTTAGGATGTGGCAGTTCATCTCTACCCATTCCACACTGTGTGGTGCACTGACCACACATACCAGTGTGGTGGAGGAGAATCGCAAGCAGTGCATCAAGCGGCATCTGAGGAGATTCCATCCCACAAAAAATGCTAAGATGCTGGCAGAGAGGGTTCATCTTTACTATTAAACTGTCAGCAAGTAGTCACTTGTTCTTAGAGGAGTCTGGATAAGGAGTATTGTGACAGCGGCAGTACTTGGCTTCTGGTGTCATGGTGTTTGGATACAGTTGTGCCCCCAGATGTTATTTACAACACACATTGTGCACATTGCATTTGCTGATGAGAGGTACAGTTCCTGCTCTCAAGGGAAAAATTTACATTCCAATAACAACACACCCATGATTTTGGAGGAGGGGCAAGTGGAGAAGAATTATTTGACAACTTCTTCTTTTCTTCACATAGACTGGGGTTACTTATTGTGCTGCTACTGCCTCAGATGCATCACTGGAGCTAGTCGTGGCAAGTGGAACCTTCATCATCCATCACCCATGTTACTGCTATTGTTGATCCCATTCCCTTTCAGCTGCCTAATCATCCTGCTGCTTAAACAGCAGCAGCAGCAGCAAGAACAGCAGTTGCAAATTCTACAATTATGGACTCAGGAGGAGGACATTTGACAATGGAAATAGGAAATAGGGATGCTACAGTTCAGAGTGTTCAGCCTTGTGGAGAGGCTGACCCATAATGCCACGAGCCGGTGAAGGAGGTGAATTGGGGTGTAGCAGGGGAAACTCACAGGGGGCATGGAAGGGACTTGCACAGAAAGATGGTTATAGAAGCCAGAACATTTTTGCAGATGGACTGCCTGCTTCTTCAAAGGGTGTATGGGAAATATCAGGGAATTGATGCTTGGGTGTTACTTATAATGTGTCCACAACAGTATAAGTGGATAATGAACTCAGTTTAGAGTAAACAGAAATAATCCTAAAATACAAGAATACAATAAAAATACATTAAAAAGGTCATGGTATAAAGGCATTATCGCCATTTAATAAAACTATATTATATTAAAGCCTATAAAAATCGTCATAAATTGGAAATGGAATAAAAATTGTATAAAAAATAGTGATAATGGTATGAAGATGTATGATCTATGTGAGTGATTGAATGGATTAAATAAAACTGTTTTGGAAAGAACAAATGTTGTGTAATGTGTAGAAAGTACGGTACTGTGTGGAGCGAGGATCTGATACTTTTTTGTAGGGTTAATTGTAAGGAGAGAGAGGAAAATTAAGTGACGCTGTTAAAAGTTACTATCCATTCCAAGAATTGTTATGGTGTGGTCAGAGAGTAGTGTGAATGTTGTGACGATATGAAGATTGAAATTAATGGATGAAAGTGCAAAATTAATTGAAAATAAAGATAATATATGTTATGTCTAATGGTTGTGTGGAAGATTAATTAAATCTCCATGGTCAGTGAAATGTTGCGTGTGTTTTAATAGGTTGATTGGAAACAGATCCTATTCTGGAACAAAATCAATAGATGTAAAATGAAACTGTGAGATGAACTCAATAATACTTGATAATTAATTAAAAAATAATAAGAGCCATGTATAAAAAACAGTGAGTAAACGATGTGCTGTTCCCTTGCACACAGTTAACATTGAATGGTGATATTTGTTTGGGTAACTAAATAATTTAATATATGAAATGCCATAAGTTTATTGGAATTATTGGCAATTTATATATTGTCTGATTTTATATTCCTTAGTATTAGTCATACTAGATATGGAATCACCTCTTTTTATGTAAGAGCGAGAGATACACCTCCTTGCTCCACATTTGAACATGTCCATGGTGTTAAGTCAAGTAGGTCTCATTGGCTGTGCACTACGGAATAAACTAGAGGAAAGTTCTTTTACCCAAAGTGGAGGCTCCCTTTGCTACAAAACTATAACCTTCCTGTATACTGATCTCAAACGTTCATCCCCTGAGAGGACTGGTAAAGGCTTTTGTATGATTTTTATTATTGGATTGAATTCTGAACGGTATTCTGTAACAAAACAAGTCTTGGGGACAGATGTTCAAAAAGTCATCATAATGAAGACTTGTCGGATAATGAGTTGGTGGTAAAAGAAGGAAAATATTTTCAGAAGTAAATCTGTCACGTTTGAAAATTCATCTAAAGAATTAAAAATGCCGGTAAGAAGATCTCATTGAACATTGCCGTTAAAAATTCTGATCTTAAAAATTGTCTTTGATTTTGTCTTTGAAGAGAAAATTTTCAAAGAAACAAAGAAACAAAGACAAAAAATTGCTTCTCAGTACTTCAATTTTTCTTCTCCAACTTTAAACCATTTTTATCATGTCGGGAACAAACGACGTTACTCAGACAAAAAATGATGTTCAAACGAATATTTTTTCTGAAAATACCTTACATTATGACGGAAGATTAACCACACCCACTTTTAAGATGGCTTTTTCTGTTTGATGGAGATGGCGGAATTGGATGAAAAAATTACGGAAACAAGTCTGAGAATTGACGGATCATGGTGTAAGAACTTTTTTATTCTGATTACAGACAATTTCAGTTACCACCACTTTCTGAACATCTCGTCCCTTAGAATCCAATGTTGATACTCTTTTCATGTTATGATTCAAGAGAGATGTTTTATCTAAGCTAGCAGCCCTTGAACTGGCGCTTAAAGGCATAGTAATGTTTCAAAATAAAAGCAGCTCCAATTAATTTTTAAAATATTTGGGCCATGGAGAGTATTATTTCAATACTTTCAGAGTTGTAGTTCAAGAGTAATTGACTGATAAAGTATCCCCCTCCCGCCCTTTTACATAGTGTAAGCCACCTCCCCTCAGATGTGGAATCTGATCTTAAGACCAGACAGCTCACATCAAGGGACAATCTTCTTACTGTGAGAACAATGAAAACCCTGCCCCCCTTGACAGGTTTTTCAGGTTTTTCCCTTATGCTCACTGAAGATTGTCCCTCTCTGCAAGCCATCTGGACACCACCTTTCTGTTCTGAGGTGAGCAGTGTTACATCAGTAAAATGGGCAGGAGGGGGATACTTTATCATTCAATTACTTTTGAACTACAACTCTGACAGTATTGAAATAACACTCTCCACTCTCTTAAACTGAAGATTAAATGGAGCTGCTTTTATTTTGAAACATTACTATTCCTTTAATAACAACGGGCAAGGATAACCCTGTTGTAGAAAGCAATCCATTAATAGAGCAGATTGTTTCTCAAATTCTTTAGTATTTGTACAGTTTTTCCATACTCTCAAAAACTGACCAATAGGAACATCTCTAATAAGATGTTTTGGATGACATGACTTTTCATGTAAGAGAGAATTGCCAGCACTAGGTTTCCTGTATACAGTGGAGCAAACATAACTAGAGGAAATGCTAAGTTTAAGATCCAGGAAAGTTATCTCTTTTTCATGAAAATCACAAGTAAAAGATAAATTAAGATCATTCTGATTCATAAATGACACAAAAGATTCAAATTGTTTACCTGAGCCACCCATATAAACAATAGGTCATCAATAAACCCTTTTAACGGTCTAATATGATGAGGAAACGGGTTCCCAATCCCAAACACATGGGACTCCTCAAACCAGCCCATATACAGTTTGGCAAAAGATGGGAAAACCTTGCACCCTTTGAGGTCCTATGTGTCTGCAGAAAAAATGTCCCGTCATACTTGTACTAATTGCACTTCAAGAGATAGTCCATCAATCTCAAGAGATAGTCCATCAATCTCAACAGGAACTCATCATATAGACTATAGGTATTAAGACATTTGTCATGTGGTGTCACAGAATAAAGTGAAGCAACATCCATTGTTCACCAAGTCCTCTTCTACTTGAAAGTTTGACAGAAAGGCAAGTGTATGGTCTCCAGTATAGCTCCACAAGCATAATAACAGCGTCTGTAAATACGCATCCACAAATTTGAACAGATTCTCATTGAGAAAGGCTATACCAGAGACTATGGTCTCCCCATAGGTGGTCTTACCTCCTTGTGAACCATGGAAGATAGGAGTCACTGGACTGGTTGCTTCAAAAAAATCAGTTTCTTTTTGTGTCAGCATCCCTAAAGGTAGTCAGACAATGTAACAAAGCAGTGGGCAATGCAAGCAGGGTGCTGGGGTGCATAGCTACTAGCTAGGGGCATTAGTAGTAGAAAAAGGGAAGTGGTCATGCCACTTTACAGATTTCTGGTTAGACTTCCCATAGAGTATTGTGTACAGTACTGAAGACCCCATCTCCAGAAGGATATAGATACTCTAGAGAAAATTCAGAGAAGAGCTACTACAATGGTGAATGGTTTACAGGAAAAGAAATATCTGGATAGACTTAAACCACCACAAAAAATAGAACATAATTATAAATATAAGGAGAATCTGTCAAAATAAATAATTCATAATGTGAAAAATAAATAAAAAATAATAATGCCCACATAAGTGCATTGGATCAATAATGTGACAACTAGTGAAAAAAGAGATTGCATTTAAGCAAACATTAATGTGTGTATGTTATGTAATACAAAAACTTGGGTGACATGTTGACTCATAGTAATTTTGTTGACAAAAGACTAAGCACAAGAAGATCATTACTAAAGGTGTCTTTTCCGTGTGTTCATTGTAAAAACTGTAATTATATGCTAAAGACCTCGGAGACCGTGGACAGATTTGGAAGGATACATAAGTTCTATGACTTTATTACATGTCAGACTACAAAAGTGATCGACTGTCTCCAAAGTACCTGCAATCTTAGATGTGTAGGCAAAACTTCATGCAAATTGTACATCAATTGTTGCCCCCATGCTAGGGGGGTGTCATGAGGGGTCATGATATCCCCCTTGAGGTCTGAAGGATTTGTTTAATAAAAATAAAATACATAATTAAAACAAAAACCACTGTTACGCATAAATTAAATATATATAATTAAATCAAAACCCATTTTCACACAAATTAAACCTTTTTTTACACATATACAGGCACTTGCCATTGCAATGCATTGCTACCTCTCTGGTACTCATAGGGTTAATCTTGCAATACAAAATAAGAGGGCATGTTGAGTAAAATAGGAGAAGAAAAATGTAGGATTTTAATTGTGAAAGAAAGTCATGGGAGCACTGTAAGTCGGATTTGGAAGGGGAAGGGTTAAATTGTCGGTGAAAGAAAATCACTGTAGTCGACTTTTAAAAGGGGGGGTTAATATTTTGAAAGGGGGCACTCTATGTCGGATTTTGTTATGTGGGGAACATATCTAAAATTGAACTTGATCTTTCTGTCGTCAAATGTACCCCTATTTCCTAGGACTTTGACATTTTGCTTGTTTTTTTTTTGCAGTAGTCAAATAAAAGCAGACAGCATCAGTTTTATTAGTTCTCTGAAATGTACTGTCTACTCCAGTTTTGTTTTACTGTGGTTTTGCAATAGAATACCGACGTTACACATGTTTGCAAAATTCTCGTTGCTTGTTTTTCTTGTAACACCGGTTTTAGCTCTCTTAATAGAATCAAGCCCATGGGGAGCATATTAATATTATTAAAAACGCAGCCAGTCATGTCAGGAATCAGTCACACTCTAACACCGATTGCCAAACATTTTTTGTTATATCATAAATCCAATCATAGAGAGTTGAGACGTTGGGGCTAGGAAACAGTTAAACCCCACATCAGAGGTGGAAATACGGATAGGCTTCTTTTACAAAAAGAATCCAGATGGATCTATCTTCTTAATTATACGGAACCCTGGGGGTTAAATGATAATAATAATCTTGGGGTGTTCTTGTGAATATTCGTTCCACAATCTATTATACTTTGAACATGTCATATAATCTATAAGCAATATATATTATTTATATTGTAAATTTGACATTATTCACCTTACTTACCTTAGCTATAAGGTATATGTTTTGACATTACCAATGTCATATTTCAGGTTGCCACAATAACATTAACAAATATATACTTAACGAAAAAAGAGAAAAAGCGCACACAAATCTAAGTGTAGACTGTTGTAAATATATCTTGCACCTCCACCTTCTTCAAAAAGTGTTTTCCTCCACCGTGCCAAATAACACCAACCGATGCGTGTTTATTTGCACTCACCTTAGAGTGAGGCAAAACCGGCCTCTCAGTAATATATGCCTTCACTGGATAACCCCCAGTGTCGGTTTCTTTCGTTCAGGAACAACTCGCAATATCACAGCTTTTCTCTCCTCCTTTTCATATGTTATTCATCCAACGCTACAGAGCTCCCAACATGTTTCGCGATTCACACCGCTTCATCAGGGGTTCTGTTGGTGTTATTTGGCACGGTGGAGGAAAACACTTTTTGAAGAAGGTGGAGGTGCAAGATATATTTACAACAGTCTACACTTAGATTTGTGTGCGCTTTTTCTCTTTTTTTCGTTTTGTATCTATATATGGGAGAGGACTGTGGTACCGAAGTCTTCTGAGGAAACGGCTGCACCATCAAAGTTGGAGACTAAAGTGAAGGACTCTATTTATATACCAGGTGTATTGATCATTGAGAATTCATTTGCGCTATTACAGCAGTCTTAAGTAGTACAAATATATACTTACTTATATTGACAGGTATACTGTTGTATCTTAACCTGTGTGATTATGTGGTACTAGTGTAAAAGCCCATGTCCGGGTGAAGTTAAGAGGCCGGTCCTGCTCTGTATCCTGCCGCTGACGCAATCATGCACTGTAGAGACTGCCCGTAAGCACAGAACTCCCAGCACAGAATTCCCAGGATTCTGTGCGTTCAGGCAGTCTCTACTGCTCATGACAGCTTCTGACAAACATCCTAGCGAATTATTATATAGGATGGTTTATTTTCACATCACACACTCTGGTGTTTTTTGATTATATATATATATATATATATATATATATATATATATATATATTTGTGTTAAGGGAGTGATATCACAATCACTATGGAGTATTTGTGGTGTGCACTTTATTGAGGAATAATCTGAAACATCACTGTAGTGTATATTATAGTGATGGTTGTCATGGTATGTCCCTTTATATATATACTAGTTGAACAGCCCGTTTCACGGGCCACAGTGCCTCTGGCAGCCGGTCGCGGGGCAGTCACGCGCAGCAGAGACTGCCCGCGCCACTGCTGATACATAGCTGGATGCTCCTTCGGAGCACCCAGCTCTGTATCAGCCGCGGCGCGGGCAGTCTGTACTGCGCATGACTGCCGCACACGCAGCAGTGTCTACTGCGCATGTCGGGCGTTACACACAACTTAGTGAATTATTATATAGGATACTTTGAGCATTTTTCACTATAGTAGTAATCATTTTACATAGTGTGATGTTTGTTTTTTCTTATAACACCATTAATTTTATGTTCATTGCATTCATGGCACACACTCCATAATATTCACATTATATATGTTTTATTCATAGTCATTGTTATATGTATGCATGCTTCATTTTTTATTTGTATTTGTATTACATAACATACACACATTAATGTTTGCATAAATGCAATCACTTTTTTCACTAGTTGTCACATTATTGATCCAATGCACTTATGGGGGCATTATTATTATTTTATTTATTTTGATACATTCTCCTTATATTTATAATTATGTTCTATTTTTTGTGGTGGTTTTACTTTTCTAAGATATAATATTTTTCTCATATACAACACATAAGTATTACATGGGGATAGGGATCTGTGGAAGCGATAAATCTCCTTGTATCCTTTGAGTAACGTATACGGATATCTGGAAGCAAAAAATTTCTTGATATAACTTCTTGGCGATTATTTGATTCTACACATAGGATATGGTATTTTCACGGAAACAGGAGAATTTGGTTTACTCTTTGATATTATTGGATGATTCCAATTATTTTCACAATTTGTGATTGGACATCAGGAGTATTTAAACCATGTTGTAACAAGTTCACTTTTAAGCCTTGAAAAAGCCTGATGGTGAAACGCGCGTTGGCATTTTATCTCGGCACTCTGTGACAATAACTCTGTTAAAATGAAGAGAAAAATTGATTAGACTTAGATACTGTTAGATCTTCAAACGTTAAATCAACAATTCTTCATTTCATATTGTAACGCGGTTGGCCAGTGATCACTTAATGACCAATGTGAATCCAGGGTGTCGGTAGTTTTAAAGAATATAGCGCGCAGTGCTGTGGGGAGAATGAAAGTTCTTTGATTATTAACCCTATTACATGAGGGAGGGATTAGTCTACATTTGGAATCGAAAGAGTCTGGTGCTAAATGAATATATTGTTTAGCGTGGAGGTTAGCTCTGGATTAAATTACTTTCTTTACCAGAATTGACACATTACAATCCAGACACTGTGGCTAATATGAATGGGATCAATTAGTGAGTTACTTTGAGATCTAATGAGCTGTAGACTGATGACGCAGCTTTAAGCACTCAGCTAAAAGTAACATTGTAACTCCACGTAACAAAGAGTATTTGTATACACGTCTTTTTAACTATTAGTAAGACGTATACACTTACAACTCCCTCTATCTCACGATACTGTTGTGGGAGTGTATGAAATATGTTACTTCTTTGTTTAAATTAATCTTCTCCACAACGCTGCTGACAGCTATTTGAATTTTTAATAAGCATGTTGTTTTTATTTTTTGTTGTTGATAATAAAGGTTATATTTTAGTACTTTCGCCATAAGCGAAATAACTAAATGTAAGACTTTCTGTCGACTCCATCACTATAGTGCCCTATAAAGTCTCTGTGTAGCAATTTTCCCCCTTTTTTGTGTTGTAAATCATTTAGACACAGGTGCACAGTGGTAAAAATAAATACATTAACACGCTGCTTTCGGTGATATAACATATTCAGTGCTCCAGGTCTAATCTTTCTTATTTATGGTAAACGGGGCACAGTGCCACTGCCAGCTGGTCGCGGGGCAGTCAGGCACAGTAGAGAATGCCCGCGCTGCGGCTGATACAGAGCTGGACGCTCCGAAGGAGTGTCCAGCTCTGTATCAGCCGCGGCGCGGGCAGTCTCTGCTGTGCTTGACTGCAGCACACACAGCAGTCTCTACAGCGCATGCCTGCGTCTTTACACACGTTTTAGCAAATTATTATATAGGATACTTTAGAGAGTTATGCAGCATATAAATCAATGGGAGATTTCTTTTTTGTCCCCTACAATGCAGCTGGTATACTCTGGAATCTCTTGTCTTTATACATAAGGCTTAACATGTTATCTATCTCAAAAATAATAATAAAACTATGTTACTATGTTTACTGTTACTATGTTACTATGTAAAATCATCATCCAATTATAATCAACCACATTCTATTCTATGATATAATCTGGGAGAGTCAATACCCTTTCCTTGCTCTTTCCTGCAGCCATTTCCTCCTCTCTTTTCCTTAAGATGATATGACCCTCTTGACAGCAGCTTTGACCTCCGTGTTCCTCAGACTATATATAAATGGATTGAGCATGGGAGTAAGGACACTATATGCCACACTCACAACCCGGTCATTCATTGTTTCGTAGAGGGATCTAGGCCTAAAGTACATAAAAATTACAGAGCTGTAGAAGATAATGACTATGGTGATATGAGAGGAACAAGTAGAGAAGGTCCTTCTCCTCCCCTGTGAGGTACGCAGTCTCAATACAGCTCTAATGATGAGGATGTAGGAGCCCAGGATGAATAGCATGGGACCCATGACAATAAGGGAACCCTCAGTGAAGCCAACCATCTGTTGAATGTAAGTGTCTGTGCAGGACAGCTTCAGCATAATTGGCACATCACAGAAAAAGTAGTGAATGACCCAACCACAGAATGGAAGAGATAAGATCATGACTGTGTACAGGGTTGAGTGGAGGCAAACGATAACCCATGATGATATCATCAGACAGACACACGTTCTTCTGCTCATGATTGCAGAGTAATGCAAAGGCTGGCAGATTGCTGCATATCTGTCCAAAGCCATGACAGCCAATAGAAAGCTGTCCATGTTACCTATTGTATGGAAGAAGAAAAGCTGCAAGAAGCAGTCATGAAAGGAGACGAAGATGCTTCCATAGAGGAGGATACAAAGAGCCCTGGGGACTGTGACAGAAGTCAGACAAACATCGACCAGTGAGAGGTTTCCCAGCAGAAAGTACATAGGACTGTGAAGTTGAGGCTGGGCAAACAGATCAGAGAATTCCCCACTATGCAAACCACATAAGCAATCAGAAGAAAAGAGAAGAGAAGGAAACGAAGATACGGCTTCTCAGAGAGACCAACGAGTGTAAAGACACCCAGTGTCTGATTTGTGAACTCCATATTACTTAAGAACAAACACAAGTATGAATAGGTTGCAGAGGCACATTATACAAGAAAACATTGTTGGTAATAGACACAAGTGGGTTAAGATACCTGTATATGATTGAAGGACACCGTTTTTAAAATTACAGTTGTAAAATGCAACAGGGCAAAAGATTATATGATGAGATTTGGATTTTATGGACTTCAGGATAGTTACAAAATCAACAAGATTAAGAAGAAAGCCACGTCATTAGTTAAAACTATGTTTTGAGTTTGCCACTGAGTAAAACTATACAAGGAAGACTGTCCAAGTTACTCTTTTGAGTGGAAGCTATGATGGTTTGATTTCCAGACCTCGTCATTAAAAAAACTCATATCCAGTTCACAAAGAAAGTAATGTGTAATGGTGTTTCTACTGGAGAATAAAACCACTCAATGTCTGTTTCATGGACTACATGTAAATATGACAATGCTGAAGCATGAAAGAGAATCACTCATTATATTCTACAAAGAAGGAGAATTAAGAAAAATAATCACGTGGGTATAAAAGATGCCCAGGTGAGAGGACACGTAGACTTATCTCATGCTGGAATTCAGAAGGAGAAAACTTTGTCTCCAGTCCATCCATTAGCTGTTGTGCTCTTTTCATAAACTGGACTTTACATGTTAACTAAGCAGTACGTTATTATTATGAAAAAACATATATATCAGGGATTCACCTGCTGAGTAAAACAATAATTTTAGACTACATCTTTAAGGAGGACCTGTGAGTTACCGGGAGTTCAAAGGAAGAGAAGTGACATGTTGTTAAACTGTGACTCAGATATGAGTCATGTCAAGAGGTCTCTTCTAATAAATGTTTTTTTTATTTGAGTAACAATTTAACCTTGTGCCTCTACTCATACTTTGAACTATTAGAAGTGTTAAAGGTGGCAGCCTCAAGATGGTCTGAGCAATGGTCCAGTCTACTGCTCCTTTAATCCTGTGTGTTTTAGAAGGGATATATACTGCTCTTTTACTCCTGTATATTCTAGAAGGAATACATTCTGCTCCTATAGTCCTGTATGTTCTTGAATGGATATATACTGTTCATTTAATCCTGTATGTTCTAGAATGGATGTATACTGCTCCTTTAATTCTATATGTTCTAGAATGGATATATACTGCTTCTTTAATCATGTATGTCCTAGAATGGATATGTACTTCTCCTTCAATCCTGTATGTTCTAAAATAGATATATTATGTCCTTTTACTCCTTTGTATCCTAAAAGGGATAGTAATACTTAAAATGTAAAAAAAATGTTGTAGGGTTTATCCCCCTGAGTAAAACAAGAGTACTTCCACTGCTGAAAGGTGTTTCCTTCAAAAGTTATTAATTTTCAAAGTTGAATTTTTTAGGTGCAATATCACAGTGGCCTGAAATTTTACAGTGGCGCTGTTGCTACACCATCCTATGGACAGCTCTGGTCCCGGGACCATAAATCTCCATAGGATGGTGTAGCAACAGCGCCACTGTACAATTTCAGGCCACTGTGATATTGCACCTAAAAAATTCAACTTTGAAAATTAATAACTTTTGAACGAAACACCTTTCAGCAGTGGGAGTACCCTTGTTTTACTCAGGGGGATAAACCCTACAACATTTTTTTTTACATTTTAAGTATTACTATCCTTTTAATCTCTGTGTTCTAGAAGGGATATATATCGCTCCAATAATCCTGTATGTTGTAGAAGGGATATGTATTGTTTTTTAATCATGTATTGTCTAGAATGGATATGTACTGCTCCTTTAATCCTGTATGTTCTACAAGAGTGTCCAGTGAAATAATGTGTTTGGAACCCTTATGGCCCTCAAAGGGTTCTCTTGCATTCCAAGAGAATACAATGTGTGTGTGTTGGGGGGGGGCACATTTTGCACTATATGAGCACTGACCCCACAGAACAATAGTCCTCTAATCTTTGCAGCAGAAAAACCTAATGGCCACTAAAACAAATAGCTATCAGTATTAGGTATACTGTCCAAAGAGCCACACATGATTGTTGCAAAACTCAAGGACCTCAAACTGCTCCTACTCTAGACATTAGGAAGACTTCAGTTGAAGGAGTTTTGGGTCCTACAAAAAAAATTCCTGTTGCCCCCATGGACATGATATCTGATATCAGTTAAAGGTTAATTGTGGGGAATCAATCCAGGTAGATCTGATTCATAGAGGCCATTAGGATTTTCTGTTCAGATTAAGGTAAGGGGAGGGTTAGTATTACGAGGTGTGTCAGTGCCAGTGGGAATGTGAGCAGTGAAAGGCAATGCATTGCACACACACTCAGATGGTGAACGTGAAGAGGAAACAACAGTGGTAAATAAATTGTTGGCGCATTGCTTGGGGCATCACTAGGCATACGCATTTCGGGGTTGTGCATCTTCATCACGTGGGTGTCGCTAGGCAACCACATTGTGGCGTTGTGCATCATCACGTCACGTGGCTCTGATGTCAGCCGCGAGAGAGCCAGTGCTCGGTATTGAGTTCCTCTTCTATACATCTTCAGTATTTTTGAGCGTTCCTCTGTGTATGACCCCTGGCTATTTCTCCTGGACCCTGCTTGTTGTTGCTGCCTGCCCTGACCACTGGATTTGAACCTGACCCTGCTTGTTGATGCCACCTGCCCTGACCTCTGGACTAGACCTTGACCCTGCCCGTTTATGCTGCCTGCCCTGATCACTGCTTTGGACTCTGACTCAGCTTCAAGTTCTGCTCCCTGTTGTCAGCGTACCTAGATTTCAGCACCGCGCTCCTGGTGACGCTGAAGAATTATCCTCCGCTTTGATGTTTCTGCCATGTTCCAGGCGTCTTTCCTTGGTCCGGGTCTATACGCTATTGTTGGAGTTATCAGCTGCCCATGACCTCTGACGGGATGGTAATGTTGCACACATTGTTGCTGGGATGACGCGGAGTATGGAAGTATCGCTGAGATGCGTCATTTGCGGGCGTATGGTCGCTGTTTTGACACAGCTGTGGCGGGAGATTGTTGCAATGCTATCAGATGCTTCATCTGTGGGTACAAAGCAGGGCAGGGCTTGTTTTATTCTATGTCTTTTGGTGGCTCCCCCATCTATTTCCTGAGGAGGGGTTTAAAAGGGTAACTGAGTTCTGACTCAGTTGCCCTTGCGTTGTTGTACTATACAGTTCTGTTCTTTGGGCTCAGTGTATGACCTGGCTTGTCTGACCATACAATCTGGTGCTGACCTGTGGCTCTGTCTGACTATTCTTCTGCCTTTATATAGTGGACACCCAATCTGGTGCAGACCTGTGGCTCTGGCTGACTACTTGAACTGCATATGACCTGGCTTGTCTGACTACCCCCTCTGGGTGCTGACCTGTGGCTCTGTCTGATTATTCTCTTGATGGTCCCCTGTACCTAGCAGACACCCAATTAGATGCAGACTTGGGGCTCTGGTAGACCAGCTCGTTACTGACTGCAGGCGTGAGTCAAGTATCCGCTTTCTCTATACTGACTGCAGGTGTGAGTCAGGGTTATTTCTCACTAACCCGGACGAAGAGTGTTCCTGTTCCATTCCAGTTCCAGTTCCTGGTTCCAGCAGAGACTACCAGTGGCTTAGACCTAGTCTCTAGCAGTGTGGTCTACCTTGGCAGTTTACTATTTCTGATAGTAGCGCTTGCTGGCTGTGACCCTCTGCTTGTTCCTGCTATCTTACTTGAGTGCTACCTTACTTGTATTTTAATAAATTGCATTGGACTCCAGGTACCCAGTGTGTGATATAATCATATGTATATACATCTATATATATAAAAGAATAAGCCTCATTGCATAATTTATGGTTCCTCACACACAGAACATAATTTATGTCTCCTCAGAAAACACACACACATTGCACAGAATGCCTCATTACATAATTTATGTCTCATCAGGAGACACAACTCCCATTGGGTGATTCAATGGGGACATTACTGCTCCCATTGGGTGATTCAATGGGGTCATGTTTATCATACAGGGAGTTGGCCCGCCCCCTCCAGCCCGCCCACCACTATCCAACTGACAAAAAAAAATATAGCTTCCACTTGCTCCTGAAGTAGGGGATATCAATAAATTCTCCTGGTCCACACACACTCTCACTCAAGATCATGACCCCACAAACACACTGTTTCACCTCCCACAGATAACTGTAACCCTCCACACAATGTTTCCATAAAATACAAACTCAGGGATAAACTTAATAGCAACTCTTTTATTTAACTCTTTTCATCTCTTCAGTCAAGCTCACTAACTGTCTGTTTTCAACTGTCACTCCTCCACTTCCTGCTTCCTGATTCCTGCCCTTTCTCCTTAAAGGGAGAGAGATGCTTTGCTGTATGTTACAGAGGGCAAGCCTCAAACACAACTTTCTATTTGTTCCCTCAGCATACTGATACGTTGCCTCAACTGAAGAGCCACCATGTGTTATATTGCTATGTTACCTCAGCTTAAGTAAGGAGGAGTTACTGCTCCCATTGGGTGATTCAATGGGGGAGTGATTTAAAACATGCAGGGAGTTGGTCTGCCCCCACTATCCAGCCCGCCCACCACTATCCAAGTGACTGAAAAAACAAAATGGCTGCCAGTCGCTCCTCCACCACAGACACAAACACATCAGACACAAACACACACACACACTCACACTCACACACTCACGCTCAATCACACACACTCACACTCAATCACACACACTCACTCACACTCACACTCAATCATACACAATCACAATCACACTCAATCATACACACTCACAATCAATCACACACACTCACACTCTCACTCACACTCACTCACACACACTCTCAATCACACGCTTCACACTCTCACTCACACACACTCAATCACACACACTCGTACTCAATTACACACTCTCACTCACACACACACTCAATCACACACACTCACACTCAATCACACACACTCACACACACTCACACTCAATCACACACACTCTCACTCACTCACACTCTCTCATTCACACTCACACATACTCACACACACTCTCACTCACACACTCTCACTCACACACACTCTCACTCACACACTTCACACTCTCACTCACACACACTCAATCACACACACTCGTACTCAATCACACACTCACACTCTCACTCACACACACTCAATCACACACACTCACACTCAATCACACACACTCACACTCTCACTCACACTTTCTCATTCACACTCTCTCACTCACACTCACACACACTCACACTCAATCATACACACTCACACTCAATCACACACACTCACTCACTCTCACTCACACTCACACACACCCTCACTCACTCACACGCTTCACACTCTCACTCACACACACTCAATCACACACACTCGTACTCAATCACACTCTCTCACACTCTCACTCACACACTCAATCACACACACTCACACTCAATCACACACACACTCACACTCTCACTCACACTCTCATTCACACTCTCTCACTCACACACACTCACACTCAGTCACACACACTCTCACTCACTCACACTCTCTCGTTCACACTCACACATACTCACACACACTCTCACTCACACACTCACACTCTCACTCACACACACTCACACTCTCTCACTCACACTCACACACACTCACACTTAATCACACACACTCTCAGTCACACTCAATCACACACACTCTCACTCACTCACACTCTCACTCACACTCTCTCACACTCACACTCACTCTCACTCAATCACACTCACACACACTCACTCAATCACACTCACACACACTCTCACACACACACACACACTCACACACACTCACGCAATCACTCACACGCAATCACTCACATTCACACACTCACTCTCGCACTCACACGCACTCATTTACACTTACTCACTCACACTCACACCCCGAGAGCCAGCACGATCCAACTTCCACCATAGTCTCACTCCCACTCACTCACACCCCAGGAGCCAGCAAGATCCACCTTCCACCATAGTATGTGCAATTACCACATGTATTTCAACTATATGAATGAATGCCACAGTGGAGGCATAAGTACAAACTCATTACAATGACTCACATCTGTGTGTACGTGTGTCTGTGTGTGCCTCTGTGTTTCTCACTGTGTGTGTTGCATGTCTGTATCACACACTATGTGTCTGCATGTTGTGCATTGCATGTATGTGTGTATGACTATGTCGCTCTTTATGCATATCAGTGCATGCGTGTGCATTTGCATGTGTGTCTCTGTGTATGTGTGTCTTGCATCTGTATACTGGGCTTGTTTGGGTTCTCTCAGTCCTGCATCAGGGTATCCTACCTTGTGCCTGTCAGAGATCCCTTCTACCTTTAGCCTATATTAGCTGTCTGTGCATACTCACTGTAGCCCTCTCTGCACCGAGTGGGGTTTCACGCAGCACACAAAACACCCTTTAGCGGGGTATTCTGACATAAGTGATTTCTTACTCTACAATGAACTGAGAATATTTATTACTCTAACAGGTCATTATTTTTCTGTCTCACTTGCGGCACTGTAGGAAATTATTTTTCAAAGCAATTTTCTGACTCTAAACTTAGCAACAATGTCAATGTAGCCAATCAGAAACAATCGCTCATTTTTATAAAAGCAAATTGGAGTTATTTTAGGGTAAACCAACTGCACCAAAGGGGATAAATAAAAATTTAGCTTTTTAACCCTTGAATGCTATGCATTGGAGACCTATCTAGCAGTCAAGGGGTTTAAAGCCCCATTTAACCACTAGATTGCCAGCCACATGTGAGACACGGGCTTGGTCATATGTTTCTGCACAACCAGCACATGGCTGGACTCTCCTCTTCTCTGCCTTTTTTTAACTTTTCAGACCTCGTTGAGGGGTATCACGACCCCCTGATGCCCCCTTCCCCAGCTATTGATCTCCCAGCCTGTCGCTCTGGGAGATCAATATTATACCTCTCAAGTGTCTCTCTTTAGGAGATATTAGGAGTCCATACCACCCTAGTGTCTCTTTTTAGGAGATATTAGAGGTTCATACCTCCCAAGTGTCTCTTTTTAGGAGATATTAAGGGTCCATACCTTCCGAGTGTCTCTTTTTAGGAGATATTAGGGTCCATACCTCCCAAGTATTCCTCTTTAGGAAATATTAGTGGTACATTCCTCCCAAGTGTCCCTCTTTAGGATATATTGGGGTACATACCTCCCAAGTGTTCCTCTTTAGGAGATATTAGGGGTACATACCTCCCAAGTGTCCCTCTTTAAGAGATATTAGGGGTCCATACCTCCTGAGTGTCCCTCTTTAGGAGATATTAGGGGTCCATACCTCCCAAGTATCTCTCTTTAGGAGATATTAGGGGTCCATACCTCCCAAGTATTCCTCTTTAGGAGATATTAGGGGTCCATACCTCCCAAGTATTCCTCTTTAGGAGATATTAGGGGTCCATACCTCCCAAGTGTCCCTCATTAGGAGATATTAGGGGTCCATACCTCCCAAGTGTCCCTCTTTAGGAGATATTAGGGGTCCATACCTCCCAAGTGTCCCTCTTTAGGAGATACATGGGGTCCATACCTCCCAAGTGTCCCTCTTTAGGAGATACATGGAGTCCATACCTCCCAAGTGTCCCTCTTTAGGAGATACATGGGGTCCATACCTCCCAAGTGTCCCTGTTTAAGAGATATGAGGAGTCTACACCTACCAAATGTCCCTCTTTAGGAGATATTAGGGGTCCATACTTCCCAAGTGTCACTCTTTAGGAAGGACAGTTCCTCTTTGAGACCCAAATCCCTCTGTGCCTCTTTCCCACCCTGGTGTCCCTGTGTTTAGGAGATCAGACTGTGTGGTGTGTAAATAAGTGTATCACATTGCTCCACAGCAATAAACCCACATTAATGTTTGTTTAAACTTCAGTATCTGTGTTTATACATTAGTCCCTCTTCAGCCATTTGAAATGTTGGGAGGTATGCAATATTTGTGACCCAAAAGTGCAGTCTGCTCTCCTCCTACACTTCTACCCACACTTCCGGATAGAAGTGGGTGGGATTGGGTTGATGTGAGAAGGCATTCCCCGATCAAACCCACTGCTACCAGTGGTAAGTGTGAAGCTGGAGAGCCATTTGTTGCCAATATTGATCTCCCAGCATGATTGATTGGGAGGTCAATAACTGGGAGAGCATCAGGAGGGATCTTGATGTCCATCTAATAAGATCTGATAAAAAAATAAGATCAGCCTGGAATCATTCTGGAAAAAATTGTTCACACCAGGCTAGGGGGTAAAAAGGCAAGAGATGCCTCTCATTGGATGCAGCAAGTTATCTTCTTTCCAAAATGATACACTTTGTGCACCTTTTCTATACTTCTGCTGCTGTTATAACAGTTTTAGTACAGGCATGTTTGAAAAAATGCGAGAAAAATCAGAAACTGCAGTTTATTTTGTTTTGTGCATCCACTACAGTAAGTCAGCTCATACCAGTGGGTTGCCATGTTTCTCGGAAGAGCAGTATCTAATGAATACAGTTGGAAATTCCATTGTTTTCAAAGATTCCAGTATATTTGAAGGGGTGGAAATATAAAAAAATGCATTTTTTTCCTTTAGTGTCACATTCTGGAAACATTTGTGCACACCAGGCTAGTGGTAGAAAGGCAAGTGACCCCTCATTTGGTAAAGTAGGATATCTATTTTCTGGAGATATATCATTTTATTCAGCTGTGCATAACAGTTGAAAATACTGCTTTGCTCTCCTGGTAATTAGGGGTCTGCAAAGGCCATGCATGTAGGTAAAACTACACATATTTGGTATTTTTATACTTGGGAGATTCAGGGCTTTTTCATATAATAGAAACTTTCACAAACGACACAAATGTTTTTGATACTGAGTGTATGATTTTAGCAAAATAAGTCATGTTTTACTTTTTTGTAATTATGACATCACAACTTGTCGCACATTGCAAAATGTACTTCATTTGAGGCACCGTGCAAAAGCCGAATGTGTTCTGAAAAAAATGATATATGTTTTTACTTATGTAACTAGAAAGTTACCTGCAGGAATCACACCTAAACAGATAGATAGCAAACATGATGAAAATGTGCCTGGCCTATATGGTACAAGAAATTGCCCAAGTCCTGGCACTGAAAGGGTTAACAGGAATTTTTATTAGTCCTCTATGGTGCAGTTGGTTTACTTCAGAGTAATTCCAGTTCGCAAGCCAATCAGGAAGGGGTTACACTTATATAAGGATGGGCCAATGGGCCTTGTGTATAAATGCCAACAGTGCAGAAGCAGTCAATCAGAAACAATGAAGTTTGTGTACAATTTATCAGCACTGCAAAGGCAGCCAGTCATAAACAATGGACATTGTGTTTAACCGCTTAACATCTTGTGACATGCCAGGACAGTTTGGATGGTATGGACATTAATGACCGATGACGGTCCTGGCACGTCGTGGAATTCTGGGATGGCAGCGCGGCTGCACTCTGCTCTGTCATCCCAGAATTAATTGAAGCAAAAAAAATGCCCCGGGGTTCTTAAAGGTTGCACTCCTGGCAGACTGGGCAGCCATTAAGTGGTTAAGTTACCAACAGGGCAGAAGCAGCCAATCAGAAACAGTAAACCTTGAATATAACTTTCCAACAGTGTAGAGGTAGCCAATTAGAAATAATGGACCTTGTGTATAACTTACCAGCAGTGCAGAGGCAGACAATCAGAAACAATGTCCCTTGTGTATAACTTACCATCAGTACTGAGGCAGCCAATCAGAACCAATGGACCTTGTGTATAACTTATCAACAGTGCAGGGACAGCCAATCAGAAACAACATACCTTGTGGGATGAACCACTGTACCACAGGGAAGAAATGAAAAATCCCCATTGTTTTAAATGAGGCTTTTAACTCCTGAGTGCTAGGGAATTTTCCATTGCATTTCAAGGCAATGTATTGAAGACCTCAAGCATTCCAGGGGTTAAAAGACCAATTTTAAATTTTAAAAAATGTCTATTTCTCCTCCTATAGTGCAGCTGGTTTGCTCCAGAACTGATCGAGATTATATACCTAAGACCCAATGAAGCTGATACACCAAAGAAACTAGAGAAATTCTGCTCCATGTCACCATGACGGAGAAATAAACACTCTTGCTGATATAAACGGGAAGTTTAACCCATTAAATGCTAAACAGATCTTCAATACATTGTGAAAAAAGCCCTACTTAAATCAACAAAAATTGTTTTGTCCCATCTGGTAAAGGTGATTTGCCCCGTAATTACTTCAGTTCTGTTTAGTACAGCAACATCCGTATTTTTTGTTTAGTAAATCAGCGAAAAATGTATTTGCTAAGTTTAAAAATTGTTAACCCTTTGAGTGCCAGAGGGGTACGCAAAGCATTGCGAAGCAATGCATTGCATACCCTGCTAGTACTCACAGGGTTAAAGGTTTGCAAATAAATGCATAAATGGGGGACAGACTCATTAAGAGCAATTATGGAGTAAACCAACTGCATCATGAAGGAGAAATGAGAGCCCCCAATTTCCCATTAATTTAAATTAAGTTTTTAAAGGGATAGTATTACTTCAAAATTACTGTCCCTCATATTGTAGCCCTTAATAAACTGAGTTAAATGACACCAGCAGCATCTCTCAAACCTTTATGGTGTAAGAGATAGCCGCTTTCAAAGTTTCCTCTCCCCTGCTGTCAGCGTTCTGTTGCCAGCAGGAGAATCCGGTCCTGGGACAGGTGGAGGCTCTTAAACAGAGCTGATATCTCGTTATGGAAGAAAAAATTATTCATTGAAACAGTCTTCTGCGTGTGCTTGGTAACCAAACACACGTAGAAGACTGTTTCAGTTAATCATTTTTCCTTCCATAATGAGATATCGGCTCTGCTGAAGAGCCTCCTCTTGATTCAGAGACCGGATTCTCCTGCTGGCAGCAGAACGCTGACAGCAGGGGAGAGGAAACTTTGAAAGCGGCTATCTCTTACACCATAAAGGTTTGAGAGATGCCGCTGGTGTCATTTAACTCAGTTTATTAAGGGCTACAATATGAGGGATAGTAATTTTGAAGTAATACTATCCCTTTAACTCCTTGAATGTTAAAGAGGTCTCCAACACAATGCGTTCTTGAAGAATATGTACAGTCCAAAAGGATGTCTGCTATGCACACATATCATTATAAAATATCTACAGCTTTACACCAACCTCATATACTAATGATCACTGTCACTCCCTCCCCTCACATACCTAATTCTTGGCAAAGTGTGTCTCACTCTTCAAGGTGAAGAGTTCTTATCACATCACCAAAAAAACATTCCATCAACATATCAAACCTTTGGGCTTCTCCCTTTGCTGCTATAAAGAGAGCAGACTAAAGAAGGGTTGCAAACATGTGGCTCTCCAGCTCGATCTGAATATTAAAGGGATAGTAATACTTCGTTTTAACTTTATTTTATTTTGTAGGCATTAAAAAAACATGAAGAACGATATAAGTTTTATCTCTCAAACATTTATGGTTTGAGAGATATTCACAAGCAAAGTTTCCCCTCCCGCCCCTTTTACCTAGTGTAAGTCATCTCTTCTCAGATGTGGAGTGCAGTCCATAGACCAGACAGATAACAGAAGGGGACAATCTTCTTCCTATGAGAACAATGAAAACCCTGCCCCCCTTGACAAGCTTTTTCAGGTTTTTCCCTTATCTTAATTGAAGATTGTCCCTCTCTGCAATCTACCTGGGCACCTCCCTTCTGATCTGGCTGAACAGTGTGACATCAGTAAAAGGGGCAGGAGGGGGACACTTTGTCACTGAATTACTCTTGAACTACAACTCTGACAGAATTGAAATAACACTCTCCAAGGTCCAAATAATATGATGATTAATTAGAGCTGCTGTTATTATGAAACATTACTATCCCTTTAAATCTCATCATCCTTGCGTTGAGAAGAGATGGACAAAAAAAGAGAGAGAAAAACAGACTGAACAAGAGAGACACTGAAAGCGAGAGACAGACAGCCTGAAAGTGACACACTGAAAGTGAGAGAGACAGAAAGTGAGATAGACTCAAAGAGAAATGGGACAGAGGCCCCTTCCTTGATGCATAGTTGAGGGAGGGCATGACCGCGGGGCGTGGACCAACTTTTGACAATACTTTGCCAGGAGATGGTCCTAAATGGCTGGTGGGGCTTGGTGGGCTAGGTGGAGGGGATTTACCCAAGGTCTTTATTTACGTGTGTGAGACAGACACACGGGGAATTTACTTGTCCCCTCCTACCCTCCTTCTTTCTCTTGTAGTTAGTCACAGCATGTTTCGGGGTGGGTCCCCACCAGGTAATAATTTGAGCTGTCAAGTACCCTTGCGGGTTTGGGGAGTTAGTCCCCTATTCACAGGCTAATGCCGTGAGTGGGTGCAAAGACTCTTGGGTTGTTGGGTATGTTTTATCCTGCCGTTTGGCAGTGGCTGAGATGCAGACATAACATTAACCGTTTGTTATGATGTTAATAAAAGCTGTGGCCTTTTCCTTCCCAGAGAGTTGTCTGTGTCTGTTTTTTGGGTGGGTTTGGGCCTTGGTCAATGTATGGTTGTGCCTCTATGCAGTCATGACTTTGTATGGCATCTCTGAAAAATATGATACTAATCCCCGGTAATGCTGAGATATTTCTTCTAGTAGAAAATAAAATTGCCCTGTAAAAAGTGTTCTAGTTTTTCAACCCGTCCACTTGTAGTCATTGAGCCTCACAGAGACTCCAACCTTGTTCTCCTGTACGCCCAGGCCCGGACTGGCCATCGGGCACACCAGGCATTTGCCCGGTGGGCCGGTCCTGCGACCCAGGCTCTGAAGCAATACAGAGCGCTGGGAGATGACATCATCTCCCAGCGCTCTGTATTACTGAGAACCGTGCGCGGGAGCTTCACCTCTGTGCCGAAGGAGGCACAGATCTCTTCTATAGCACGCCGCTAGACCACCAGGGATTCAAGGTAGGGGATCAAGGGGCATGTGGAGATGAAGGGGCTTTATGGGGCATTGATGAAGGGGAATTGTGGAAGGGGAAATGTGGAGATGAAGGGGACATTGTGGAAGGGGCAATGTAGAGATGAAGGGGGCATTGTGGAGGTGGACAGTGTGGGCAGTGTGGAGGTGGGCAGGAGGATGGGGTGGGCAGTGTGGAGGTGGACAGCGTGTGGAGGTGATTATGTGGGCGGGGCAGGGGATTGTGGCAAAGGGGGGGGCATAGGATTGTGTCCGGGTCAGAGGGGGGTGGGGGCATCAAAATGAACCTTCGCCTGTATATACCAAAAATCTTGCACTGGCCCTGGGTCCGGGCATTTAAAAAAAAAAATTATGAACGAACGCTCGCCGCCCCCCCCCCCATGGGCTGCTCAGACTTAAATGCCCGGGCCTATTTTTTGTCCCAGTCCAGGCCTGTGTACACCATTACAAATCTGTGTTCTGTGGAAGCCCTTGTATTTATTCCAGAGAACACAGTTTAAGAACCTCTTCTCTAGGAATAGTATTCTTTAACGCGTTGCGTAGCAATGCTTTGCGTACCTCTCTGGCAGTCAAAGGACTATTGTCAGCCGCAGAACACACTGGATCACATGAATCAGTCAATTGCAATTCCTTATCATGTCACAAAATATATTTATCCATTTTTACTGGGAATATATATTAAAGATATATTATTTTATTTATATGTTTTTGGCAGCTTTGCAAATGGACACTTCTTCCTCTGTTTTTCATTTTGGAAATGTGTATTTAAAGGGGAACTATCAATGTGTATTTAAAGGGGAACTATCACCCCTATACAAGTTTGGCTAATAATGATCTTACTATAGCGGTAAACTGTAATATTTATCTTCTTTTGTTATTCAGTGCACACTATGGCGAAATTTAAAGTTTTAAAAAGCAGCAGTGGCCTTACTTCCAGACAGTGGTTACAGATATGCACTGCAGCCTGTCAATCTTCGCCTGTTCCCAACCTCCTCCGATGATGGGGGATTTCTTCAGGTAACCTGGAGCGCTTGCTAACCAACGCATTTAATAACAAAATAAGACAAACATTGCAGGTTATCGCTATATTAAAAAACTGGAAAACACAAGAACAAGCGGCGCAGAAGATAATCTCTAAGTGTAGTATTATAAATATTCAATCCATGGAAAACATCACTCAAACATCACTAGGTTGGTTCAGCGGGAAGTGCTGGGTTTGTATTGCACAGTACTTGTTGACGCTTCCACATTGGTTTAACATCAAGAGCAATTGGGACCTAGACGCAGGATACCAGACTGGGGTGTGAGCCAGTGCAAGTGATTTATCCTGGAGGCTGGTTGGAGCCTCAGAAGAATGTGAGTACATTTCCTAAAGTTTGAGTGATGTTTTCCATGGATTGAATATTTATAATACTACACTTAGAGATTATCTTCTGCGCCGCTTGTTCTTGTGTTTTCCAGTTTTCTACATAGTGGGAGCCCTACCCATTTGGAGTGAGCTGCGAGGATCTCTCATTTGTGGACTATTTGGATAATATTACGTTCATATATTGCCTGTATTTTTTTTTTTTTTTTTTTCTTTCTCTCTCTTTTGCCTTTTTTCCTTGTGGTGGATTTAGGGGCACCCTTTTGTTAAAGTGGTACGGTGGTCTTATTTGTGTGATCACTTTGCTACTTCGGTTGGGTGTGCCTATTCTCGACCACGAAGAGAGTGTAATTTATTTTTACCTCTCTATAATTGTTGTCCTTTGGAGTGAAGCGCATCAGAATTGTATTTATATTTTTTTAATATAAAAAACATACTTTCTTCTTTTTTCTATTTTGAGAATTTATCGCTATATAAAGTTAATTATGAGCCAAACTTGTGTGGGGGTGATATTTCCCCTTTAAAAAATAAAATGATTTTAGAAAATGAAAATAATTGTGAATATTTTTTAGCAGCAGGAAAATTTATCATAGTTTAAACGCCTCGAATGCCATAAAAGTCTCTAATACATTACTTGGTTCTCTTTGCTCCCTAGCATTGAAGGGGTTAATATTTTTTTGTTATTTAACAAAAATGAATTAACAATTTGCAGAAATATTAATAATTCACATTCAAATATTTTGCAGTTGAAACCATGAAAATAAAGATCAGTTATCACTATTGCCATGACAATCAATGTGTCCTATCCAGTGTTGCATCTAGTCAATATATTTTGGGTCCCTATTTCACAGCAAACTACTCTAAAACCCCGAACATTTTCTATTGGTCTCATCAAGTCAGTTTAGGCCTAACGTGAAATGGTTGTATGGATTTCACTGAAGGTGACAACGTTCTCCTTTTATCACCCAATAACCCCTTAGTCATCAACAGAAATCTGTGAAATAAACCAGTGATAATATTTATCACCTGAAATTAAATCCATCCTTGCATGTTAACCCCTTAATGACCATCGGCCCTGAGAAGTGACCCTCCCTCAAGAACCGCTTTGATCGTTGTTGGCGTGCCGGCATACATGTGTACTGGCTCTCTGAGTGGGAGGTCTGAGAGAGAACAATCCAGTCTTGGATTGGCCAATTTCAGACCCTGTTTGTGCTTATAGCTCTCCTGCAGAATCACTGTAAGCACAAAGCACGTGACGTGTCACAACTGTCAACGGTCCTTAAGGGGAAAAAAACGGTGACGGTCCTGGCACATCACTGGTCGTTAAGGGGTAAATGTTGCACTTCTGCAAATACAAATAATCATCATCATTATTATCATGCTCTTTTACACCAGGTATAAGCATACATATTATGGCTGTATGTACAATGATTAAAATGGAACCTACTGCACCTCAAATTTCCATTGATTTCAATTGGGCTTTTAAACCTTTGAATGCAACAGAGGTGTCCAATAATTGGTCACCTCTGTAACACTCAAAGGTTTAAAGGGATAGTAATATATCATTTAGACTTTAGCTTCGAGTATTAAATACAAGTTTTTAACCCTTTGTGTGCCAGAGGGGTACGGAACGCATTGCAAAATGTTTTCCGTACCCCTCTGGTACGCAAAGGGTTAACATATTGCACTCTGTATATTTACTTACAGATTTGTAGTTCAAAAGCAACTGAAGCGGAACAGATCCCCCTCCCTCCCCTTCTGGCCGTCTCCCCTTAGATCTGGAATCTGGTCATGGAACCAGACGGATGCAGCGAGGGACAATCTTCACACAGTAAGTAAAAGGAAAACCCTGTCCCCATTGATGAAGGAGTACAGGACTTTCCTTTGCTTAGTGAAGATTGTCCCTCGCTGTGCTCCATCCTGACCAGACAGAGAGGATCAGTGACACAGCCAGAAGGGCAAGGGGATCATTTCTGCTTCAATTGCTTTTGAACTACAAATCAGTAAGTAAATACACATAGCACGAGATGTTAAAAAAACTTGTACGTAATACTTGGAGCTAAAGTTTAAATAATATATTACTATCCCTTTAAATCAACAGGGATTGTTACTTGCTTCCTATGGTATAACACGTTTGTCTCTTCTTTAGTTTCCCTATATCGTTTTTCTGATAAAGAGATGGGGCGAAGAGGCATAATATCATGGTATTTATGAAGAAAATAAAGAATATTCATAATTTCATAAGCTTTTGTATGTGTTACTGAGTTTAGATGGAACATTTAAACATTTGTGAGTGTACTGAATTAAACACTAATTCTAGATTAATTTGATAGGATCATAGAATGGATAATATGTTGCAAGTTTTTGGGATTTCAGAGGATTCTTCTAAATAACCCTTTGAGTGCCAGATGGGTATCCAAAGCGTTGCTTTGCAATGTGTTAGAAAGCCATCTGGCACTCAAAGGGTTAAAGGAATAGTAACAGTTTATTTTGACTTTACATATTCTGCAAGTACTTACCATGCAGTCAAACTGCCTGTATGTATATATTTTTTTAATCTTCTCCTAGTTTTACACTTTAATGTCCTTGAGAATGAGCTAGCTGGGTCAATTTGCAAAGAGCTTTCTGTCAGGGAACATGAAAGCATCTAGTGATAGAATGCAAAAAAGAGAGCACACAGAGCAATCAGTCTGCTGGAACAGTCTAACCTTGTATTACATCACATAGCGCATTCAGTGCTGCAGGGAGAGTGTAACATTGCATTACATCACACAGAGCATTCAGTGCTGCATGGAGAGTGTAACATTGTATTACATCACACAGAGAATTCAGTGCTGTAGTATTACATCACAAAGAGCATTCAGTGCTGCATGGAGAGTGCAACATTGTATTACATCACAAAGAGCATTCAGTGCTTAATGGAGATTGTAACATTGTATTACATCTCACAGAGAATTCAGTGTTGCTGAAATAGTGTAACATTGTATTACATCACACAGAGAATTCAGTGCTGCTGAGATAGTGTAACATTGCATTACATCACACAGAACATTCAGTGCTGAGTGGACAGTGTAACATTGTATTACATCACACAGAGAATTCAGTGCAGCATGAAGACAGTAACATCGTATTACATCACACAGAGAATTTAGTGCTGCTGAGATAGTGTAACAATGTATTACATCATAAAGAGCATTCAGTGCTGAGTGGGGATTGTAACATTGTATTACATCACACTGAGCATTCATTGCTGCATGAAAACTGTACCATTGTATTACATCCCACAGAGCATTCAGTGTTGCAGGAAGACTTTAAAGGGATAGTAATACTTAAAATGCAAAAAAAATATATGTTGTAGGGTTTATCCCCCTGAGTAAAACAAGGGTACTCCCCCTGCTGAGAGATATTTTATAAAAAAATTATAACAGCACAAACTTGAATTTTTTTAGGTGCAATAACACATTGGCCTGAAAATTTACAGTGTCACTGTTGCTACACCATCTTATGGAGATTTATGGTCTACAGACCAGAGCAGTCCATAGGATGGTGTAGCAACAGCGCCACTGTAAATTTTCAGGCCACTGTGATATTGCACCTAAAAAAATTCAAGTTTGAGCTGTTATAATTTTTTAATAAAATATCTCTCAGCAGTGTGTGTTTTACTTAGGGGGATAAACCCTACAACATATATTTTTTTACATTTTAAGTGTTACTATCCTTTTAACATTGTATTACATCACACATATTATTCAGTGCTGTAGGGAGAGTGTAACATTGCATTGCATCCTGTTTGAAAGTCTACTAACCAGAATCTATGCAAACAGAAATTCAGTGAGTTTTCTATCAAGGAATCTAAGTGTAAAGACAAATAGGTGACAGTGAAAAAATTGTAGGCAATTTGACTGTATATATTAACCCAAAATAAATGGTTACTATTCCATTTTAAGAAGGGTGTTTAAACAGGGCTACTGTGCTGACATGTTTTTGATTCTTTGCTTTTTTTTTACTGTTTATTAAGTTTTAGTAAGGTACATAACTTCCTCCACAGGTACAGCCAGTTTGTCAGTATATAGTACACATAATGTTAAAGAAAAATGCAGGCCAGCCAAGGGTCAGTACACCCGGATGTGTATACAGACTCATATGTTAAGGAGATGTAGGACTCGTGGTGAGTCCATTAATTGTCTACAATAACTCAAGTCAGATGACCCATTAGTGCACATATTGTATGTGGGTGGGTGTGGATAGGTAGGGCCTGGATTTTGATTATGTTTGTATGGGGATCTGGTTTTAGTTTTAATATTATTGGGAGAAGTGTACTATATGGAGTCTTCTCCCACCTACCACTGGAGGGATACCCCCGAAGCATCCACTCATAATTCCTGTTTCTAGCTTTCTTTGATCCTTTTGGTGGACCAACATGAGGGATCCTCCATCAGTGTCCAATTCTCATCTGAGCAGTGTAGATGGTAGCACGGTGTAAGACTGGGTAGATCTACTGTCCTTTTTCCTCAAGTGTCAACACCATGACTATATTAATAGGTGAGCACATTTCAACTGGAGGAATACTAAAGCTTGTGCTTTGCACTGCTACCCTAGATGGTGATCTTCTTATCCCTCTTGTATTTAGAGGCTGTGTCTTGAATAAGGGTCAGCTGTCTTTATCAGATTTTAAACTGTAACAACTAGCAGTAAACTACAACACAGATAAAATATAGAAAATATAGAAAAATAAAGCTTTGTAGTCCCCAAAAGCTGGAAATTAAATAGCTCTGCCCTAGATTCAGTGCTGTCTAACAGAAGGACTTATCCAAGTAGGTTTCCTTAAACCGTTGGTAAATTTTATCCTAGGTATCGTTCATACTTAAAAAGTAATAAAATATATCTGAAGGATAAAGATTAACACATACCTGGAAGAGACACATGAAGCCTGGTCACAGCTCTATACTGTAACATTGATTCTGGGTAAGGCCTCAGCCCAGGCAGAGTTTATAGGGAGTGCAGCGCCCAAGAGACCCCCACGTCTCTCTCTGACTATGTCATTATGACCCATTAGGTATATGTGAGCAGGGAATAGAGCGACAGAGGAGTAGTAATAATCCACTAGTGTTTACTGTTAGCTCTATATTCATGCCCAGACAGTGTTATCACTATTTATTTATTTAGAAAAATGTTTTACCAGGAAGCATACATTGAGATTTCTCTGATTTTCAGTAATGTCCTAGAGAGTTTTCAGTAA
Source organism: Rhinophrynus dorsalis (assembly GCA_037306005.1). Classification (NCBI taxonomy): domain Eukaryota; kingdom Metazoa; phylum Chordata; class Amphibia; order Anura; family Rhinophrynidae; genus Rhinophrynus; species Rhinophrynus dorsalis. Next base: position 157,988,062 of record CM074726.1, on the reverse strand, counting down.
AGGGTTAAATATTTACACAAGTAAACATTATATATACAGTGAGGGAACACTTTTTTGAAATGCGTTTTTCTGGATTTTTGTTGTTGTTCTGTCTCAAATAAACCTACCATTAAAATTATAGACTGATCATTTCTTTGTTAGTGGGCAAACATACAAAATCAGCAGGGGATCAAATAATTGTTTCCTTCAAACTGGTTAACGTTGTTCAGTGTTGCAGTGAGGTAGAAACATCTCTAATATCCGCGGAAGTGAAATTACTTTTTCTCCTCAATGTGTGAAATAGAGATTTTTAGAACATATTTATTCACAAAAGAAAAGAGGTGTATATCTGCACCCTAGTGATAAACAGAACTTCCCATTTATTTAAATGGAGTTTTTAACCCTTTGTGTGCCAAATGGGTAAGCTAAAATATATGGGAGTTTTGGGGATTTATATTTCATTGTAAAATGCAGTCTGTTCCCTCCAGAATGTTTTCTTTTGTGAAGAAGGTACAAAAATGGAATCTGTCACCACACAGCTTTATGGATAAAAGTGATGCCGTGTTAGCCACTGAAAATTCAGGAAACTAGGTATCATTTTTATAAAAATCGAGTCGTTTTGTTCCATTGGCGCTTAGTCTCGTGAGCGAAATGATATGATTATAGAGTAGAGATGTTGCCCCTATTCTGTGTTGGTTTCACAATTCATCACCCACATCACTCTTCAGAAAAACAAACAAACAGGCGAAGAGGAAGAACAGCGTGACACCTCTCTCTAAGCGTAGTAGTGTATAGTTCGTTTATGGACCCAATATAATATGATATCACCTCCTTCAATTGCCTCTCAGTATATTCGCTTATGCTGGATACATTTATTTAATCACACTGTTGACACCTCCAGCCGATATACACACTCTCTATTAATATTCGTTTGTTGTTCCAAAAGTGCTAGACTACACATATATAAAATACTAGCAGTTTGGGACGGCGTTGCCCGTCTTTTTTTTTTCTTTTTTCTTTGGTTAAGGTTGTATTTGGTGGAACTTTTATTAGTATCAACACAGTGCAAAAGAAAAGCTGTATTGTGAGTGAGGGAACTACCCTTACATTTATATATATATATATGCAGGGTTAAAATATCTTTATTAGGAAAAAAAACGTAATATTAAAAATTTAAAAAACGGCTGAATGTGATAAGTTATATGTATTAAAAACACTGTTAAATCTTCAGCACCTTGAGAGGGTGGTGGGATGAATGTATTACTCCACCCTCAGCTCACACTTCACAATTGGTGCATATACAAAAGTACAATCAAAATATAAAGATACACTACAAGATTAAAAACAACATAATAAGATAAAATATTAGGAACCTGATATTCCTGCCTTAGGCTCATTGCGTTTTGTGACTATTAAAATGTAATGTCAATTCGTCAGGGGAATCTCCTGCAATCCAGACGTGGACCCATTGTTCTCAGTGCCTAGTGAATCCAGCTGAACCTCACTGACAAGGCCCATGGGTTTAGCTGGTGTTTCCACACAGAGGGGACCTGTCTGTAATTTTGGAATTGGACAGCCCTTTTGTGTGGGATTAGTCTAATATGTACGTGGGACTTTCTCTGCTGGAACAGTACTAGAGAGATAAAATGTGAAGCTTCTGAGTGGTAACTAGCCATAGAACTGCCATTGTACTGTTTTTTCATCCTCAGAAGCCTCTCACATTTTGTATATCTATTTTCAATACTCTTAGGAAGTCTCCCTAAGAGTGAAGTGTAATCCAGACGTGGACCCATTGCTCTCAGTGCCTAGGGAATCCAGCTGAACCTCACTGACGAGGCCCAACGAAGTCAAAACATACATCGGGGTTAGCTGGTGTTTCGGTGCAGGGGGAACCTGCCAGTCAATTTGGAACTGGACCGCCCTTTTGGGTCTTTTTTGGTGATCAACCAACAAGTGAAAGACAAGGGAAAGGCAAGGGATAGAACCCTGTTCAGGCCAAAGGGAGAAGAAAAAGAGATTCCACAGAGTTAAGTGAGATCAAGAACATAAATGTATCTTCCAAAAATCAGGGAATTTTAATTCTTCACCATTCTAACAGAATGAAAAATCCCTGTTGGAGAAAGACTTAAAATTGCAAGCCAGATACATTTTCTTTCTTGACCATAAGTGGTTTACTAGGGAGTTATCATTACATAGATATTTTGCTAGCAAGAAAAACAATATTCTATCAAAAGAAGGAATTTAGAGACAGATGTTGACGGTCACCTATTTAAGGAAGAAATGGATTTAGAACACCTGATGACACTGGAATCACACTTATTAGAATGTCTCAGAGATAAGCCCAGAGACACTAATGGAATTCAGAACATGGATTTGTATTCAGAACATGGATTTGTATTCAGAACATGTCCGACATGCCCCTTTTAGAAGGCGTTCACAATTTTTCACACCCAGTACAAGGGTCTGTATGTCGATATGTTTTTTAAACTGGTTATAGACGAGTTTAGGACCAAAACTAAAGAGAATGGGCATTTTAAAGTTGGCGATAATCTGAGTTTTAATAAACAAAAAGCTCAAAAGCAGCTGGCTTTACACAAATCTATTACAACAGGAGAAGTGGATGGCGGGGGGTAGTAGTGCAAGATACTATGGTGTATTTAACAGAAGCACTAAGACTCCTCTCAGATCAGGGATTTTATAAAAAACAATCGTATAATCCAGACGCAGTATATACTGGTTTGTTAAAAAGCTTGTTAGAAGAACGTATGGAGACAGGTGTTCTTAAAGGGATAGTAATGTTTCATAATAAAAGCAGATCTAATTAATCTTCATAGTATTTGGGTCTTGGAAAATGTTATTTCAATTATGTCAGAGTTGTAGTTCAAGAGTAATTGAATGATAAAGTTTCCCCATCCCGCCCATTTTATCTAGTGTAACATTGTTCACCTCAGAGCAGCAAGGAGTGTCCAGGTAGACTGCAGAGAGGGACAATCTTCAGTTAAGATAAGGGAAAAAGCTGAAAAACCTGTCAAGGGGGGCAGGGTTTTAATTGTTCTCACAGTAGAATATTGACCTTTGATGTGAGCTGTCTGGTCTATGGACTGGATTCCACATCTGAGGAGAGGGGGCTTACACTAGGTAAAAGGGGCAGGAGGGGGAAACTTTAACGTTCAATTACTCTTGATCTACAACTCTGACAGTGTTGAGATAATGCTCTCTGTGGCTCAATTACTATGAAGATTAATTGGGGCTGCTGTTTTTGTGAAACATTACTATCCCTTTAATAAACAAGAGTTTCAATATATTTACATAGAACATGTTGATCTTTGTTTCTTTTACCATATACCAAAGCTGCGTAAAAATAACCAAAATCCACCAGGCAGACCCATTATCTCCGACCTTAATTCATTCACTTCCAACTTATCTGGTTACATTGATTTCTTACTGCAAACATATGAAACTCTCCTCCCTTCTCATATCAGAGACTCTCAGGATGTTTTAAGCAAATTATTTAACACTAGTTGAACAGCCCGTTACACGGGCCACAGTGCCTCTGGCAGCCACGCGGGGCAGTCACGCACAGCAGAGACTGCCCGCGCCACTGCTGATACAGAGCTGGACACTCCTTCAGAGCACCCAGCTCTGTATCAGCCGCGGCGCGGGCAGTCTGTACTGCGCATGACTGCCACACGCATAGCAGTGTCTACTGCGCATGTCGGGCGTTACACACAACTTAGCGAATTATTATATAGGATTATATGGAATGAAGGCTGTATGTGGGCAACACTTGAGGTATTGTCTTTATACATCAGTATAGGCCATGTTCTTGGTCTACAGGCAGTGAGATACTTCCAGGAAACAGATATTTAGCTACCTTCTAGACATGTTAGGCCACCATTTTTTCTCATTCCAGGAAGAATTCTATCTGCAAATTAAAGGAATGGCCATGCAAGTATGTAAATCTATTTATGGGCCTTTGGGAAGACCTTATGATTTGGCCCAGAGAGAAATGGGGTGGCAGCCTGGTCTGCTATGGTCGTTAGACAATATCCTTATAGTGTGGGGAGGCTCTAAATATGGGCATAAGTGTCACATCGGAAACCCATCCTAAGAGCATTCATTTCTTGGATCTAAAATTGGAAGGTAACCCACAACAACATATTGTCAGGTCCATCTATAAAAAAGAAGTCTGCAGAAATCAATTTCTTCAGGCAGACAATTGCCATCATCCAACATGGATTAAAAATATCCCTTTTGGGAAATATTGCAGATTAAGAAGGAATCGCACTAGAGAACAAAAACGTGATGTTTCTGAAACCAGGGTGGGGAAAGAGGGACAGAGGGATATGGGTATAGGAAGAGGGACACTTAGCAGCTATGTAACCAGTTAGAAATCAGATTGTTAAATACTCCAAAATAAGCTAGTGTATATACGTCCTTTGTGAAGCTGTTCCAATACTAGAAGGCAAATATAACTTTTTTCTCTTAAGTTCTTTATTTAGAAAGACAAAACATATAATTCAGTGTCAACTTGTCAAGACTGATAGACTTGGTCCCATGGACCTGAGAAATAGTGGAATGTTCTGTCTTCCATTGCAAGTTCACTTCCCCCTCTACTTCCTAAGGTCAGTCTATAGAATGCTGCCAAGTTAGTATGTTAAAGGGATAGTAATGTTTCATAATAAAAGCAGCTCTAATTAATCATCATAGTATTTGGACTTTGCAGAGTGTTATTTCAATTCTGTCAGAGTTGTAGTACAAGAGTAATTCAATGACAAAGTGTCCCCCTCCCGTCCCTTTTACTGATGTAACACTGTTCAGCCAGAGCAGAAGGGAGATGCCCAGGTAGACTGCAGAGAGGGACAATCTTCAATTAAGATAAGGTAAAAAAAAAGCTTGTCAAGGGGGGCAGGGATTTCATTGTTTTCATAGGAATAAGAGTGTCCCCTGCTGTTATCTGTCTGGTCTATAGACTGCATTCCACATCTGAGAAGAGATTGTTTACACTAGGTAAAAGGGACGGGAGGGGAAAATATGCTTTCTGAATATCTCATAAACCATAAAGGTTTGAGAGATAAGACATATCATTCTTCATGTTTTTTAATGTGTACAAAATAAAATAAAGTTAAAACAAAGTATTACTATCCCTTTAAGTCAGGTTAGTATCTGTTAGGCTAGAAGTTACTGGTCAGTGTTAGGTCGGGGGGTGGCTTAGGTGAGTTGTTAGGTTAGGGTACTTAGGTTAGGTTGGGGGGTGGTTTGATGGGTTCTTAGTTTAGGGTACTTAGATTGTTACATGTCTAGGGTGATTTTATAAATGTATTCTAAGCATGATAGTGACATTTTGAAGTTGCCATTTTGACATGCTCTATTACCAGCACAACATTAAATCCTATATAATAATTCGCTAGGATGTTTGTCACGATGCAGTTATGCACAGTAGAGACTGCCCTAACAAGTTTTCCTGCCATCAAAATAAGTATTAGTCTATTACCATCTCTTCCTGCTTTACCTGCTAATACACAGTATAACTGGTATGTTCCTTCTTGAAATGCATCTAATCTCCTCTTAAATGTATACATTGTATCTGCCATTACTGCATCCTTGGGCAAAGGATTTCACAATTTAACAGACCTTACTATTAAAAAAATCCCTTCCGCTGTTGAAGTTGAAACCGCCTTTCCTCTAATCTTAAGGGGTGGTTATTTGATCAGGCCTTGGAATGAAAGCTCACCAGAGAGCTCCTGGTATTGACCTAGTGTACACTTATACAGTGTAACAAGATCTGCTCTTAGTCATCTTTTCTCTAGTGTAAATAAACCAGGTTTGTCTAGACATTCCTCATATGTCAAGTCCTCCAATCCCTTAAAGGGATAGTAATGTTTGCAATTAAGTAGCTCGCTGAGTCTTCTTTACTGTAAATCTAACACATTGCACTATATTTAGCAACTTACTGTTATGTAATTCTCAAGATATTAAATGGAGAAGGATCCCCCCAAACGCCCCTTCTGGCCGCTTCCCACTTAATCTGCAATATGGTCGTGAGACCGGAGTGAGGGACAGTGAGGGACAAACTTCAGTGACTAAGTATAAGGAACACCTGCACCCCCCCCCCCCCGCTTGATGAAAGAGGGCAGGATTTTCCTTTGCTTACTGAAGATTGTCCCTCACTGCATCCGTCCAGACCAGACTGCAGATTCAGCGTGACGTGGCCAGAAGGGGCGGGAGGGGGATCTTTCTACTTTTAATATCTTGAAAATTACATAACAGTATGTTGGTAAATATAGTGCAGTGTGTTAGATTTACAATAAAGAAGACTCAGCGAGCTACTTAATTGCAAACATTACTATCCCTTTAATTAAATTTGTTGGACTTCGCTGTACTATCTCCGGTTCTAGAATATCATTTTGTTATCCACTCTTGCTTCACTACCCCTTTTTTTCCCAAGACAGGACTTTCTTTGCTTTTGCTACTGCTGTTTGACACTGATCACTGTTTCCAAGTTTGTAGTTTACTAGGATTATTAGTTCTTTCTCTAGCAAAGAGGCCCCTAAAATGAGCCCATTAAGTTCAAAAGAAACATTGTTTTTTTTCTTCCCAAATGTATAACTTTACACTTTCCCATATTAAACTTCATATTCCGTTTGTTTGCTCAATTTGCCATTTTATGTATTATTAAAGTGTTAGTAAAGTTAAAAAAAATGTTTAATAGATTTGTAGAGGCTAAAAAATAATCGGATTGCCACAAACCCCAACTCTCAAACCACTATGGTTTGAGAGATATTGCCAGTCAAAGTTCCCCTTCCCTCCCCTTCTCTTGACGTCAGCTGTAAAGCTGACAGAAGGAGATCCGTGTCGGCCAACATAATGAGGCTCTTCAGCAGAGCCGAAATCCTGTTATTAGAAAAGAACAACTTCATGGGAACGGTCTACAAAGTGTGCCTGCAAACCAGACACACTTTGTAGACCTTTCCAATGAAGTAATTCTTTTCTAACAACAGGATTTCAGCTCTGCTGCAGAGCCGCCGGCTGATCCCAGACTGGGATCTCCTGCTTTCAGCTAGATGCTGACGTCAAGCGAAAGAGAGGGAAGGGGGAACTTTGACTGCCAATATCTCTCAAACCGTAAAGGTTTGAGAGATGGGGTTTGTGGCAATGCGATTTTTTTTTACCCTCTACAAATCTATTACATTTTTTTTGGGGATATTACTAACACTTTAAGTTATTGAAAAGAGGGCTTTCAGTAACCTGCATGACTCAGTGCCCCCATACTGATACACTACAGTATCTCCTTCCCCCCTGCACACTTGCAACTTTATTGGTCTTTGGGATATGTGCGTGTGTTTATGTGTGTTCAAGGTGATCTGAACCAACAGGGTCTGCAAGTCTGAGCTCACAATAAGCATCTCAAACTCCATCAGCACTCATGTGAACGGCCTGCAGGTGGCATCTGTACAGATCTTCCTTACTGCCACTTTACTGTACTCCTATTTGAATGCAGTAAAGATACAAAAGCTGGACTTTGCATGAGGCGATGGTCACCTGTGTGAAAGGGGCATTGATTTTGCCTGTCTTAAAGGGGCCTTACACCAAAGCAGTCGTGGCCTCAAGAGTGAAATCCCAGGCTTTCTTCTTGTATAATGACACATCAGTACTGATAGAAGTTAGGAGTTTGTCTAATCGTTTACACACTTATAAATTGAAGGCCAAATAATGAATACACTTAATTAATACATTTAGCACCAGGTGCATTTTACTTAAAGGGATAGTAATACTTCGTTTTAACTTTATTTTATTTTGTAGGCATTAAAAAAACATGAAGAATGATATAAGTTTTATCACTCAAACCTTTATGGTTTAAGAGATATTCACAAACAAAGTATCCCCCCACCCGTTCAACCAGAGCAGAAGGGAGATGCCCAGGTAGACTGCAGAGAGGGACAATCTTCAATTAAGATAAAGGAAAAAGCTGAAAAACTTGTCAAGGGGGGAAGGGCTTTCATTGTTTTCATACAAAGAAGATTGTCCCCTGCTGTTATCTGTCTAGTCTTACAACCAGACTCACATCTGAGAAGAGATGGCTTACACTAGGAAAAAGGGGCGGGAGGGGGAAACTTTACTTGTGAATATCTCATAAACCATAAAGGTTTGAAAGATAAGACTTACATCATTCTTCATGTTTTTTTAATGCCTACAAAATAAAATAAAGTTAAAACGAAGTATTACTATCCCTTTAATGAATTAAAATAAATATTGGTTGTTTATTAAAAAAAATTGCATTGTAACTAAAAAAATCTGTATTCTGTCTAAAAATGTGCACAGAAATACATGCAATTTTAGATGCAATGAACGTTTATTAGCTAATATTTCTTAGAAACAATGAGAATTTTTATTAGCCATGCCAAGTTTTCTTTGATACCTTTATTGACTGAGAGGCTCTAGGATGCAAGACTTCAAGGCAACCTAGATCTCTTCTTCAGGCATAAGAAGAATGAAAGATGAACTTGTCTTGAAAGCTTGAATCCTAGACCCAATCAGTTAGCCAATAAAGGTATCATTTTTACTCTTTAGTCACCTGGTTTTTTCTATGGCTAGCACTGTACTTTACCCAAGTTTTCTGTGAACAATGTGAATTTTCAATAAGCCACAGAAATGTTTCTTTATAAGAAATGAAAAATGTTAAAGGAGCAGTATACTTTTTTTTATGAAAATCTAAATGTTTTAGAGCTTTTCCTACTGAGTAAAACAAGTGTACTCCCACCGCTGTCAGTTGTTTTTATTCAAACTTTACAACAGTTCAACTAACCAGGAAGTGAATTTACTGTGCGTTTACTTCCTGATAGTTCTGACAGGAAGTGACTCGGAAGTTTCTATCACATTCTATGGAGAACTGTATATCACTGACTTTCTTCTCCATTAGAATGTAACAGAATACCTAACTGGAATTTGACCACTAGACGGCACTGCTATTGTTAAAAAAACACGGGTTTAAACTGTAATAACTCTGGAAATATGCATCTCTCAGCAGCGGGGGTATACTTATTTTACTCAACAAGAAAAGCCCTACAATATATATTTTTTCATTAAAAAAGTTTACTGCTCTTTTAATGTGCAAAATTACTTTCTATCATTATTAAATAAGACAAATGGTTTTATAATTGCTTTATGTTTTTCACTTTTTTAATTCACAATTTTATTGACCATTTGAGTGCCAGAGGTGTATGAAACGCATTGCAAAGCAATGTGCTGAATATCCCCCTGGTACTCAGAGGATTAAGTGGACCTCTGAGTCTATCCCCCTGCAGTTTGAATTCCTTTTTCTTCTTCTTTCGCTCCGTAAACTTTCTGGAAATGCCAGTTATTTCTAAAGAAGACATCAGTGAAGATACTTTTGAAGTGTTTGGCACAGAAAAAAGCCGGTGTTGCCGTCAGTAAATTTACTGATGTTAGTAAATATTTGCTAAAATTGGAAATGTCAGCAAAAATATTTGAGATTTCAAGTAATACTACTAATAAGATGCAAAGCGAAGACATGAATAATTGTGTTTACTATTTAATAGGGACTTCATCAGCTAGGTTGGAATATTTAAAGTGATTCTGCAGATTTTCACTTCCATGCAATTTTAGAAGTAACATAGTAACATAGTAGATAAGGCTGAAAAAAGACATGCGTCCATCAAGTCCAGCCCATGCCAAAAACACCCCTGTTGATCCAGAGGAAAGCAAAAAAGCCCTCTGGAGCCATTTCCAATCTAGTCCCAAGTGTGGGGGTGGAAATTATTCCTTCCTGACTCCAATTGGTAGTCAAATAGTTCCCCGGATCAATATCCTATTTGCTTTGAAGCCATCTGTCATAATTGTCAATATTGTTCTGTGCTAGATAGGCATTCATTGCTTTTTTGAATGCAGTTGCATTATCTGCAAGCACAACATCCCGAGGCAAAGAATTCCATAGCCTTACCGCCCTAACTGTAAAGAATCCTTGCCTTTGTTTTAGTCAGAAGCGCCTTTCATCTAGTCTTAAAGTGTTAGTAATGTCCAACAAAAAGAAACCTGAAAAGCTGAGCTATATGCAAAAAATGTATCTCTCAAACCGCTACGGTTTAAGAGATACACGCATTTAAAGTTTGCTGTCTCCTACTGACAGCTGTAAAGCTGTCAGCAGGAGATTCATGTCGGTCGACACGATGGCGCTTGAGAAGTGACGCGATCTCGTTACTTACAAGGAATCCCTTCATTGGAATGGTCTAAAATGTGTGCCTGGTTTTCAAGCACTCTTGACCTCTTCTTCTTAGCTCCGCTCTTTGCATAAATAATTAATTGGATAGTTCTTTGTATTGACCTTGAATGTATTTGTAAATGGTAATCATTTCACCCCTTAGACGGCTCTTCTCTAATGTAAACAAACCCAGTTTGGCTAGTCTCTCTTTATAACTCAGATCCTCCAATCCCTTTATCAGTTTTGTTGCACATCTCTGCACCTTTTCCAGTTCAGTAATGTATTTTTTTAGAACAGGCACCCAAAATTGTACTCCATATTCTAGATGAGGCCTAACCAAGGATTTATACAGAGGTAGGATAATATTAACATCCCTTGCTTCTACACCTCTTTTTATGCAGGCTAGTACTCTATTTGCTCTTGCAGCAGCTGAGTGACTCTGCACACTGCTTTGAAGTCTATTGTCTATCAGTACTCCTAAATCTTTCTCTAATGAGGATTTCCCAAGTTGTTTCCCATTTAGAGTATATGTAGCAAGTTTGTTTCTACAGGCCAAATGCATAACCTTTTATTTATCTACATTAAATGTCATCTGCCACTTTTCTGCCCATTCACTCAGTTTGTCTAAATCCTTCTGTAGAGAAAAAACATCCAGCTCTGTATGTATTTCCTTACATAGCTTAGTGTCATCAGCAAAGATTGAGATGCTACTTTCAATTCCCACTTCTAGATCATTAATAAACAAATTAAAAAGCATTGGTCCCAGGACTGAACCCTGCGGCACCCCACTTATAACCTTAGACCAATTTGAAAAAGTTCCATTTACAACAACTCTCTGCCATCTATCATTTAACCAGTTCTCAATCCATGTACAGATAACACTGCCCAAACCAAAGCTTTTTAATTTATGCAGTAAACTGTTGTGAGGCACTGTATCAAAGGCTTTTGCAAAATCCAAGTATACTACATCAACAGCAATCCCTTGTCCAAATTACTACTCACTCTTTCATAAAATACAAGTAAATTAGTCTGACATGATCTGTTCTTCATGAAACCATGCTGATTCCTACTAATGATATTGTTTGTCTCCACATAGTTCTGAATACTGTCAGTTAATAACCCTTCTAGTATCTTACCCACTATGTAAGTCAAGCTCACAGGTCTATACTTTCCTGGTTTGGATCTTGCTCCCTTTTTAAACAATGGAACTACATCAGCTTTCCTCCAATCACTGGGCACTATGCCTGATGAAAGTGAATCAATAAATATTAAGTATAATGGTTTTGCTATTACTGAACTAAGTTCCTTAAGTACCCTTGGGTGTATGCCGTACGGTCCAGGCGCTTTATTCACTATAACCCTTTCCAGTCTCTTTTGAACCTTGTCCTCAGTAAGCCATGTAGCTGTTGGAGGAAATTCCTTGGTTTTGTCTGTTTGCCCATAGCTTGTCATTGCTGCATCCTTTGTATATACTGAAGCAAAGAACGTATTTAGGGTGTCAGCCATGGCTTTATCCTCACTAATCAATTTACCTGTCTCAGTCCTAAAAGGACAGATACCAACCTTAACTTTTTTGTTATTAATATACTTGTAGAATTGTTTAGGGTTTTTCTTGCTCTCATTTGCAATGTTTCTCTCATTTTCTATTTTAGCTAGCTTAATTGCTTGCTTTGCAGATTTTATTACATTATTTATATTTTTTAAATGATGCATCTGACCCATTTGACTTAAACACTTTAAAAGCCTGCTTTTTATTTCTCATTCCCCTGCTAACCACATTATTAAGACACATTGTTTTCGCTTTACTTCTCTTGTGCTTATTCCCCAGTGGTATATATTGACATGTATATTTGCCCAAGAGAATTTTAAATACATTCCATGATTCTTGTGCATTTTTATCTTTGAAAATTACATCCCACTGGATATCCTTTAATGCTTCTTTTAACTTTGTAAAATTAGCCTTTTTGAAATTTAATGTTTTGGTTAAACCCTTGCTATTGGGTTTCTCAGAACAAACTTCAAAGGATACAATATTGTGGTCACTGCTGCCCAAATATTCCCTTACTTGCACATTGTTTATTATGTCAGAATCGTTTGAGAGCACTAGGTCAAGCAAGGCCTCTTTTTTAGTTGGCTTCTCTACTATTTGGGACATAAAATTATCATTTATTATACTTAGAAAAATATTTCCCTTTGTTGTGCCGGAAGTCATATTGCTCCAGTCAATTTCAGGATAGTTGAAATCTCCCATTATAATTACCTTTGCTGACCTAGCAGCCTTTTCCATTTGCAGTAAAAGTTGGGCTTCCTCCATCTCCCCAACATTAGGTGGCTTGTAGCAAATCCCCACCAATATCTTTTTATTATGTGTGCCCACAGTGTGTATTTCAACCCACAAGGCCTCTACCTTTTCATTGGACCCTTCATTTATATCTTCCCTTAAACTAGGTTTTAAGGCCTGCTTTACATATAGGCATACCCCTCCTCCCCTTTTATTAACCCTGTCCCTCCTAAAAAGTGAATAACCCTCTAGATTGACTGCCAAGTCATACGTATCATCTAACCAGGTTTCAGACACTCCAATCAGATCATACTGCTCATGTACTGCAATCATTTCTAGTTCCCCCATCTTACCAGCCAGACTGCGAGCATTTGCATGCATACATTTTATCTTTTTGCCATTCCTAAATATTTCGTTCTTTTTCAGATGTATTTGTCTTTTATCAGGCTGTATTATATCAGACAACTGTGGGTGGAGTATTATGGTGGAAAAAAATTGGAGCCTTATTCATCACAATAAAGAGGTGAAATTCTGGAGCAAGCCAACTGATCCATAGGGGGAAATTAAAATCTCTGTTGAATTAAATGGGGCTTTTAAACCATTGAATGCAAATGCATTGCAAGGTCAGAATTCGCAGAATTTAAAGTCATCAGCATAGTACCTTTGGTTTGTCCCAGAATTGCATCTCTTTTGTTTGATGAATAAAGATCTTAGTTTTCAGTATATTATTTCAGTTCGGTCAGTAAAATATTTTCAGAGTTGGCATCTCATCTAGGAAGAGGAAATTCAAGACCATCAGTAAATAGCACCAAGTGGATTTTCCCCCATTAAATGAATGGGACTTAGAAGTGTATGTGATATAGATGACATTTTAGTCATCCCGCACAAGCTGCTCAGAGAGGATTTTCTCCATGTAAATCACTTTGTTTTTTTAATTTGTGCTTTTTTGCCTCCCTAAAACCCAAACGTTTCCTGAAAGCAGCCTTTACCTCACTGTTCCTTAGACAGTATATGTAGGGGTTGAACATAGGGGTGATGGCAGTGTACACGAGGGTGAGGGCACTCTCTTTCTGTCGTGAGGGACCAGAGGATGGCTTGAAGTACATGAAAACAGCTGAGCCTGAGAAAAGCAAGAACACTGTGAGGTGGGACGCACATGTGGAGAAGGCCTTTCTCCTACCAGAATTAGAGTGGATACGAAGAATGGATATGGTAATCCGTATGTATGAGAGAAGAATGAGCATTGTTGGGATTAGTGCCACAATAGAACCCTCTATGAATATGAGAAGCTGGTTGAAGGATGTATCTGAGATGGAGATCTCTAGGAGAGGAGGAATGTCACAGAAGAAGTGAGGGAGATGTGCAGGATGGTGGAATTTCAGGAGAGAGGTTACTCCCACATGGAGGAGAGCATGTAATGAGGCAAAAATACAGCAACCGCTGCATAGTGCCAAGCACTTTCTACTGCTCATCAGTACAGAGTACCTCAGGGGTTTGCAGATTGCAGTATATCGGTCATAAGCCATTGCAGAAAGCAGCAAGTTCTCACTGTTCCCAAAGCTGTGGAAGAAGAAGACCTGAACCATGCAGGAATGGAAGGAGATGCTGTTATCCGGGGATAAAATAGAGCACAACATGCCAGGAACAGTGTTCGAAGAGAAAGCAAGGTCCATCAGAGAGAAATTCCAGAGGAACAAGTACATGGGGTAATAAAGATGTGGGTCCAGCAAGATAATACTTAACATCATGAGGTTGCCAAAGAGTGTGACCAAGTAAACAAAGAGAAAGAGGAGGAAGAGAGGAATCTGAAGTGATGGAGATTCTGTAAGTCGGAGCAGGAAAAAATCCACAGATGGAGTGAAGTTCATAAGGACCCTAAAAGTGTGGAAAACAGTATGTCAGGTCAATTGTTTTATAATAGATATTAGACTGACTGCATTTTACTTGCAGTATTAAGGAGGAGAGGCTCAGATAAGTCAAACTGTAAGTTCACCAAGTGGAACCATTTTTGAATATCCTTAACATCAAACCTTGGACTACACAAGAAGTATACAAAACATTTCTTAACCTCTTGGGGTCCAGGGGGTTGAACAATGTAGTGTGAGCCAAGACCTAGGTAAGTATTTCTTTTCCACACCATAATTATATAGCTATAATGGACTGCTGTATGAAGGACCCCTGGACCCATATGTAGGTAAGTTATTTTATTACAGATGGTAATTATATAGCTACATTTGACAGCTGTATGATGGACTTCTACCTAGGTAAGTCCTTCTGTTACACACAGTAATTATACAGATACACCTGACTGCTGTATGATGGAACTCCTACCTAGGTAAGTGCTTCTGTTACACGCAGTAATTATATAGATACCCCTGACTGCTGTATGATGGACTCCTACCTAGGTAAGTGCTTCTGTTACACACAGTAATTATACAGATACACCTGACTGCTGTATGATGGTCTCCTACCTAGGTAAGTGCTTCTGTTACACGCAGTAATTATATAGATACACCTGACTGCTGTATGATCGACTCCTACCTAGGTAAGTATTTTGGTTATACACAGTAATTATATAGATACACCTGACTCCTGTGTGATGGACTCCTACCTAGGTAAGTATTGTTGCACACAGTAATTATATAGATACACCTGACTGCTGTATGATGGACTCCTACGTAGGTAAGTCCTTCTGTTACACTCAGTAATTATATAGATACACATGACTGCTGTATGATGGACTCCTACTTAGGCAAGTCCTTCTGTTACCCACAGTAAATATAGACATACACCTGACTGCTGTATGATGGACTCCTACCTAGGTAAGTGCTTCTGTTACACACAGTAATTATATAGATACACCTGACTGCTATATGATGGACTCCGACCTAGGTAAGTCCTTCTGTTACACACAGTAATTATATAGATACACCTGACTGCTGTATGATGGACACCTACTTAGGCAAGTCCTTCTGTTACCCACAGTAAATATAGACATACACCTGACTGCTATATGATGGACTCCTACCTAGGTAAGTGCTTCTGTTACACACAGTAATTATATAGATACACCTGACTGCTGTATGATGGTCTCCTAGTTAGGCAAGTCCTGCTGTTACCCACAGTAATTATAGACATACACCTGGCTGCTATATGATGGACTCCTACCTAGGTAAGTCCTTCTGTTACACACAGTAATTATATAGATACACCTGACTGCTGTATGATGGACTCCTACCTAGGTAAGTGGTTCTGTTACAAGCAGTAATTATATAGATACACCTGACTGCTGTATGATGGACTCCTACCTAGGTAAGTGGTTCTGTTACAAGCAGTAATTATATAGATATACCTGACTGCTGTATGATGGACTCCTACCTAGGTAAGTTGTAGTGTTGCACATAGTAATTTATACAGATACTCCTGACTGTTGTATGATGTAAACCTACCTAGTTAACTCTTTGAGTGCCAAAGGGGTACGCTACGCTTTACAAAGCAATATGTTGCATACCCATCTGGCACTAAAAAGGTTAAGTCCTTCTTTTACAGACAGTATTTATTGTCACTGACCCTCTCGGTAGCTCGTCTAGCTCGCGGCCGCCTCTCTCTCCCTCTCTCCCGGTCCTTCAGCTGTGTCCTTTGTCGGGCACCTGCACAGTGTGTATGAGGACACGCATGCACAGGGCAGCCGCCGCTTCCTCCAGGAGTCTGCAATCTGTCCAGCGTACATCCTTATTGGGCAGACTCTGCCTATCTGAATTGGCTCCCAGGCGAGCCCCCCTCCAGGCTTTCTCCTCCTTGGCCTGCTGCAGTATTTAAATGGCCTACCCCAGTCTACAGGTGCCCATTCCACAAGCTTGTTCCAGCATCCTAAGAGGTTTGCTGCAAGTTTGCCCATCTGGCTTTTGACCCTGCAACTCTCCTGACCACGCCTTCTTGATCTTCTGATAACTGACCCAGCTACTCTCCTGACCACAGCTTCTTGATCTTCTGGTTACTGACCCAGCTACTCTCCTGACCACAGCTTCTTGATCTTCTGGTTACTGACCCGGCTAATCTCCTGACCACAGCTTCTTGATCTTCTGGTTACTGACCCGGCTAATCTCCTGACCATGGCTTCTTGATCTTCTGATTACTGACCCAGCTACTCTCCTGACCACAGCTTCTTGATCTTCTGGTTACTGACCCGGCTAATCTCCTGACCACAGCTTCTTGATCTTCTGGTTACTGACCCGGCTAATCTCCTGACCATGGCTTCTTGATCTTCTGGTTACTCACCCGGCTAATCTCCTGACCATGGCTTCTTGATCTTCTGGTTACTCTCCTGACCATGGCTTCTTGATCTTCTGGTTACTGACCCGGCTACTCTCCTGACCACAGCTTCTTGGCCTTCTGGCTACTGACCCAGCTACTCTCCTGACCATGGCTCTGATCCTAAAACCCCATCCGGTCATCTACCGTTAATCTAGTTTCTGTTCCGGGTCCTGTTCTGTTCCAGCATACCCTGGCCCTGGTTGTCCACAGTTCCCAGAGAACTCCCATCCTGGTTGCACCCCAGCTCAACTGGAGTGGAACAATCTGGTTTTGTGACCAGCATCTTTATACAGCTTTGGCTGCAGCAAGGGAGTACAATAAAATAATTCTGCTGTTAAATGGTATGTATAAATACTATAGCTACATGTATATATCTCCTCTATTATCATACTATGGTTTTTACCATCAGTTTTCAACTAAATGGCGTTAATACTCTCAAAACTGAGATTATGTTTAATGAACATTTTAGACTAGAAAAAAAGGTGAAGCGATAACTGACTATAAATTTAGATCACAGATTCCTAATAATACATTTTCAACTTAGGGAAATGATGAACTAAGACTTGGAGGCATATGTATCAAGGTGTGATAAAACATGAGAAAGAGGTGATAACTTTTCCATTGAGATACATTCTATAATTCCTATGTTATTCTCTGGAGCCTATAGTGACCAGGATCCATAGACTAACATAGGAATTGAAGAGTTTAACACACTGGAAACATTATGTCCTCTTTATCATAACTTAGTACATCTCCCACTGTAGTATATTACATAGGAACAACATGGAGATGCAGAATTTATCTCAATGGAGAAGTCATCTAATCTTTATCACCTCTTTATCACACCTTAGAACATCTCCTTCTAGGAAGTTATGCAATAAGGTGTGATAAACAGATGATGAAGAGGAGATCACTTCTCCAGTGTGATAAACTCTCCAGTTCCTATGTTATTCTATGGGAGAGATTCAGTTATAGTCTACATGGCACTAAGCTGTGATAAAGAGGAGATAACTTCTCCAGTGAGATAAACTATATAGTTCCTGTGTTATTCTATGGAGCCCATGCACTAAAATTTCTCCAGCTTGCAATAAATTTGTGCACAGGCTCCACAGAATAACATAGGAACTGGAGAGTTTCTTTCACCGGATAAGTGATCTCCTCTTTATTACACCTTAGTAGTGATGAGCGAGCGTGCTCGGCCGATGCTCGGATCGGCTCGAGCATCGCTCTGCTCGGCACATGGCGGTACTCGTCGAGTACCGCCATGTGCTCGCCCGACATGTTCGGGTGGCGGGGATCTGTGCCGGAAGAGGCACAGATCCGAAGAAGCTCCGCTGGACCACCAGGGACTGGAGGTACGGGGGCATTGCGGAGATGAAGGGGGCATTGCGGAGATGAAGGGGGACATTGTGGAAGAGGGGCATAGACTCTATGCCCCTCTTCATCTCCGCTATGCCCGTCTTCCACAATGTGCCCCTTCATCTCCGCTATGCCCCTCTTCCACAATGTGCCCCTTCATCTCCGCTATGCCCCTCTTCCACAATGTCCCCCTTCATCTCCTCTATGGCATAGAGGAGATGAAGGGGGACATTGTGGAAGAGGGGCATAGCGGAGATGAAGGGGCACATTGTGGAAGAGGGGCATAGCGGAGATGAAGGGGCACATTGTGGAAGACGGGCATAGCGGAGCTGAAGGGGGACATTGCGGAGCTGAAGGGGGCATTCGGAGATGAAGGGGGCATAGCGGAGATGAAGGGGGCATTGACCAGGCACCCTCCCCTCATCAGAGCAGGGGGTGCCTGGTGTCGCCCCATTCATTCCAATGGGGCTCGGGTGCTCGGCCGAGCACTCGAGCCTCAGGGGGTGCTCGGTCAGAGCACCCGAGCACCCGAACATCGTGGTGCTCGCTCAACACTACACCTTAGTACATCTCCCTTGTAGCCCATAACTAAAGTTCTTCTATAGAATAACATAGAAACTGGAGAGTTTATCTCACTGTAAAAGTGATATCCTCTTTATCACACCTTAGTACATCTCCCCCTGTAGTCTATAACTAAAGCTCTCCCATAGAATAACACAGGAACTGGACAGTTAATCACTGGAGACGTTATCTCCTTTTCTTATCAACAGGAATTTTTATTTGACCCCTACGATACCGTTGGTTTGCTCCAGAACCACTTCTCTTCATCTTAGTAGATAATAGATAGATAGATTAGATAGAGACAGAATAATGATGACAGACAGACGGATAGATAGATAGATAGATAGATAGATAGATAGATAGATAGATAGATAGATAGATATGAGATAGATGTATATGATAGTGATAGATAGATATATAGATATATAGATAGATAGATAGATAGATAGATAGATAGATAGATAGATAGATAGATAGATATACACCACACACACACCTCACATACTCACACTCACTACTGGATAGTTGTGTAACACATTGCTGTATGTGACTTTTTTTTTTTTTTTGTCATTTGTTTTATTTGCTGTGCCAATAATGCTAGTGAGATAGATAGATAGATAGATAGATAGATAGATAGATAGATAGATAGATAAAGACAGATAGACAGACAGAATATAGATCATGATAAATGACCTCTTACCTTATGCAGAGAATAAAATGCTGCTTAGTGTCTTTTTAGAGTCTCTGTGCGTTTAGATCAAGACCAGTTTTATATGGGCAGTGATGGTATACAGGGAGAGCCGTGCAATTCTCATCTGGATTAATAAGGTCCCAGGTTGACCTTACATCTTAATGATTTTATTCAGTCTTTAAGGACCAGAAGGTTTCTCAGTGCATTGCTTTTAATGCATTGTGCACCCCCTGTCCTTTACAGGGTTAACCAGTCCACTACTTACATCCTGTAGACCATTATTTAATTAGCATTACTGCAGACTATAGCAGTAAAGGGACACTATAGACTCCAATTATGAAATATTTACTTTTCTGACAAAATTAAAGGAATAGAGATTGACATGAGAAAAATTTTAAAAAAATAAAAAATACTTTTTTTTTTTGGCTGTTTAAAACAAGAGTATTGCCACTGTTGAGAGATGCTTCTTTCAAAAGTTATGCAGTTTTTCATTACTTTATTTTGGTTCTGACATTAAAGAGGAACTTTCATCAGATAACCATAGCGCCGCAAATGATAATTACATTAGTGATATGCACATACATAGTTTTATTTTCAAGTATAGTTGCTGCATTAAACAAAACCTTCTATGCAAGCAGGCACCGTCTGGGATCTTGCAGTAGGCGCTCTTTGTGCCTGCCCTGTCAGTCCCTTCCGATGCCTTTCAGCACAAAGGCATTCACCTCACCAATCGTGGAGATGAAGGGGACTGACAGCACAGACACACAGATGCCGGCTCTGCAAGATGTCTGCGCTGTTCCCCGGTGCATGCCTGCATAGAAGGTTTTATTTTTGTTTATTACAGCAATTATTCTTAAAAATAAAACTGTGTATGTGCATATCGCTAATGTCATTTGCGGCTCTATGGTTATCTGATGAAAGTTCTGCGTTAACATCAGACCCAAAATAGAGCAATGAAAAACTGCATAACTTTTGAAAGAAGTATCTCCCAACAAAGGCTCTATGGTCATCTGTTGAAAGTTTCGCTTTAATTCTCCTTACAATGCAGTAACAACACCACCATCTAGTGGCAACTCTTTTTTTTTTTTTTTTTTTTTTTTTTTTAATTTGGAAAAAAAATGAAACAAATTTGGACTGTAATAATTCTTGAATTGTCTTTCTCAACAGTAGGAGTTTCCACTTTTGGCTTTTTCCAGTTATAACACATTATTTTTTCCTTTATGGCAAAAAAGAAAAACTTGTATAAGCGCTAAGTCCCACAGATGTGATGACTCTGATCCTACCAGTCCCAAATGGATCTACAAAAATAGTCCAGAGGAAGAAATATAATCCTCTCTGGATGCGGTGCTGCTCTTCACGTGGAACCTTTGACACTTCGGTTCCCCACAATCATACAGAAAAAACAAAAAGGAAAGAAGAGCGCACACGCTCTAGGTGTAGACTATTAATACTGATGATGAACCGCCACTGTTTTGAAATCACCTCTTTAGTGCCCAGTGGTTCTACTCACTTGTCCCTGAGGCATAAAACTGGCCTCTCAGTGTTATCGTGTCCACTGGATCACCCCCGGTGCAGGTATCTGTGAGATTTGCTCCCAGTCCTTGTCCCTTGTTCCTCCAAATAGGATCTCTCCTCCGCTCCCGATGGAATCAGGAATAATCCTACTGCTCCATATGGGGTAAATAATTCTGTGTACCCAGAACTAGTATCCGCCATCGTTCCCGCTCCTTTCTGCACAAAGAAAGCGCTAAACAAGATGTTTAGCACTTTCTTTGTGCAGAAAGGAACGGGAACGACGGCGAATACTAGTTCTGGGTACACAGAATTATTTACCCCACATGTTGCAGTAGGATTATTCCTTATTCCTGATTCCATCGGGAGCGGAGGAGATGTTTCGCACCTTCTTTGTCTAGAAAGGAGCGGGAACAACGGCGGATACTAGTTCTGGGTACACAGAATTATTTACCCCACATGATGCAGTAGGATTCTTCCTTATTCCTGATTCCATCGGGAGCGGAGGAGAGATCCTATTTGGAGGAACGAGGGACAAGGACGGGGAGCAAATCTCACAGATACCTGCACTGGGGGTGATCCAGTGGACACGATAACACTGAGAGGCCAGTTTTATGCCTCAGAGACAAGTGAGTAGAACCATTGGGCACTAAAGATGTGATTTCAAAACGGTGGAGGTTCATTATCAGTATTGACAGTCTACCTTTTTGTTTTTTCCTTTATGCAACCTTTTAAAAAATAGATGTTTCTTCTTTTATTTATTTGGGGCCCTGGAAAATGTGTTTTCTGCCTGTGCACTTAGACTCCAGTGATCTTGCTTTCCAATGTGTTGGATACCTCTCTGTCACTCAGAGGGTAATAACACAATACAATACAATAACAATATTGTAAAGTCAATGTTAAAATTCTCACTTAAAGGGATAGTAATACTTCATTTTATCTTTATTTTATTTTGTAGGCATTAAAAAAACATGAAGAACGATATAAGTCTTATCTCTCAAACCTTTATGGTTTAAGAGATATTCACAAGCAAAGTTTCCCCTCCAGCCCCTTTTACCTAGTGTAAGCCATCTCTTCTCAGATGTGGAATGCAGTCCATAGACCAGACAGATAACAGCAGGGGACAATCTTCTTCCTATGAGAACAATGAAATCCCTGCCCCCTTTGACAAGTTTTTCAGGTTTTTCCCTTATCTTAATTGAAGATTGTCCCTCTCTACAATCTACCTGGGCACCTCCCTTCTTCTTTCAGATTGGCTTTAATAATACTTTATGTTTTTTCCCAGTTTTATTTTTTTAATTAATGCATTTTTTGATTGGCCAAGATCGATTAAAACACATAAAAGTATATTATCTTTCTCCTTTGCTTGCTTTAGGGACACTGTTTTCTTTTCTCTTTATTGATCAACTAGGCTTTGCTCTCTTGAGCTATCAAAATCGATTAAAACATTCAGACAACCACATTAAGCTTATGTGTAGGGATGGATGAACATTTTCTCCTCAAAAGTGCTTTTTGCCGAGCAGCAACGCAACTTTTTTTGTGAAAAGTGCCATTTTCCCGCTTTTTTTGCTTAGCTTATTGCGTTGAACTCAATGGGAAGACTGAATCTCTACTGATCACATGGCAAGTTTCCAGAGGCGTAACTAGAAACCTCCTGGCCCTGGTGCAAAAAGTGCCATGGCCCCCCACACCACCACACTGGCCCCCCACCACAATGCCCCTCAATCTCCACAATGCCCCCATCTCCTACCTGGAGCTCCTGTGCGGTCCTCTTAGTAATGCAGAGCGCTGGGAGATGATGTCATCTCCCAACACTCTGCATTACTAGAGCACCGAAAGCAGATTGCAGGCGCCAGACGGAGGGGTCGCAGGGGGTGGCTGGGCCCCTGGAGTGCACGGGCCCAGTCTCAGGTGCGACACCTGCGACCCCTATAGTTACGCCACTGCAAGTTTCCCTTATTTTTCCAGAGGAATAGTATAAAAGGGTGTCACATCCTCACAGCGTGCCATTCTGCATTTGGGAGAGGAAGAGAGAGCAGCTAATTTTAAAGCTAGAGAAGACAGGCCAATAAAGTGGAGTTGAAGCATAGTTCAGGGAGCCTTGAAGACAGGACATTTGTTTTCTGTATTAGGGGAGTCTGGGGCACAGGAAGGGAGCAAATGACATTGACCCCAAATACCCCAGCATTCTTTCTAATGGATTTGATTTGAAACACACAAGCAGCTACAATCCAAGTTCCTTGCTGATCTTGCTGAAATCTTTGTTTTAGGCATGTCTGGTTGTGTGGAAAAGGAGCAAAGGAGGTCGACCCCATGTACCCCAGCATTCTGCCTGACCAATTTTATTTGAAAGACACAGGCAGCTGTGGTCCAAGTTCCTTGCTGATCTCGCTGTTATTATCTCTTTTAGATGTGTCTGGGGATATGAGAAGGAAGCAAAGGAGTTTGATCCCAAATACCCCAGCATTCTGTTTGACTGATTTGATTTGTAGGACTCTGGCAGCTGTGGACCAAGGTGCTGATCTTGCTATTATTATCTCTGTGCTGAGGGAGTCTGGGGAAAGAAGTTATTGAACAGTTTTTTTTTATTTGTATTTTTCTTGGTATGATAGGGATAGGGGAGACAAATAATTAAAAAATATATATAAATTAAAACAAACAAACAAATAAATAAATATATACAGAGTGGAGGCAGTAGCACTCTAAAACAAAAAAACAATTTAACCCACAATGTTGTGCATATTATCACTGGTGCACGTTCCATACAGAATTATGCATAAATATACTCAGCCTGGACTATCTGGAACCGGCAAGGTAACAGCACACAGCATCACTAGTTCAAATGCCGAAAAGGATTTAATGCATCAGGTAATGCATTAAATCCTTTTCTACATTTGAACTACTGATGTTGTGCGCTGTTTCCTTGCCAGTTCTGGATGGTCTAGGCTGAGTATATATATGTATATATTTCATGGTGGTAGCCCTCTCTGTAAAGCTGTATACATGCCTGGGCGCTGCGTCAAGGAAACAAATGATATATACAGGTTGCTGGAGGATAGACAGCACTCACTGGATTTCTTTTAAGGTGTAAAAAAGATACTTTATCTTTTTTACACCTTGAAAGAAATCCTGTGAGTGCCATCTATCCTCCAGCAACCTGTATATATACAATAGGTGACAGCTGACAGGGACTGTGGAAGACTTGATTGATACCAAAAGAAATGGAGTATTTTGCTGAGGGCCAACGCAAAACATCATACTGCATCAGTGCTGTTATGTACTTTACAGTAAAAGCACACACAGTACTTTAATAATGAACAAGGGGCAGGGCAAAAGGAGTAGCAGCAGTGCAGGGACCTGCAAGTAAAGTGGTAGTCAAAAAATGAACTGTAGTCAAGCTTACGCCAGTGTGCGCCATAAATTATGGTGACCCCTCTCCTCCAAAGGAGGATGCAGTTTGTCAAGGTCCCGCCACCACCCCAGCACCAGTACTGTGAAAAAAAAATGTAAGACCAGCTGCATTCTAGTGTTGATGATGACATAATGGACAAAGATGTAGCAGCTCAACCAACTGGCGCATCTGACAGTGAGACAATCAAGCACTAAAACACCTGCTGCTGGAAGTGTACCAGTCTCTCAGGAACCCCACAGTCCATGAAGTCCACAGTATGGAGATAATTCACTGATGATCCAAAAGCGAAGCATGTTTCTATCTGTTAGCTGTGCAAAAAGCATGTGAGAAGGGGGAAAGCAGGCTCACACCTAGGCACCTCCTCTATGACATCCCACCTGAGGCACAACTAAAGGACTGACTGGGGGACACACTATCAACAGAAGAGAGGTGCTACAAGTAGCAGCAGTGGAAGTGCTCCTAAATGTTCCCAGGGCTCTGGGCCAGATAAGAGAAGGAATTATGTTAGTGAGGTGTCAGAGAGTGTACCAACAGTTAGTTCATTCCAAATAACACCTATGGCTACTGCTGCAGAGGAGTATAATGACTCTGAGTTTGTTGTAGACTGCCCACACATGCTGTCTCTACCTCTACCACCTGCTCTAGTCATGTTGTTACACCTATCCAGTTACAGGGTTTTCCTGTCATATACTGACAACCCACACTTACTGGGTTCTTGGGAAAGAGTCAAAACATCACAAAAACAATCCCAGAGTACACCTGTGGAATGGCAATGTTGCCAAGATGTTGGCAGTGGACATTCTGCTGTATTCTATTGTAGAAAACTGGGGATTTAGAGAATTGATGTCAGGTGTAGCTCTTCTTTGGCATATCCCAAGCAGCAGTTATTTTTCCAGGACAGCTATGCTAGAATTGTATAAGCAGGTGGTTAGTGTGGTGGGCAAAGGGCTGGAAAGCTTGTATGGCAAGAAAATCTATCTGAAAACAGGTATGTGAACAAGAGCATAGACTCTGTGACTATGACCGCTCATTGGGTTTCCCTCCCACCCCCACCAGTGGGCAACACTACTAGCTTAAAGCATGCGGTGACAGTCAGTAATTTTGCCTCTGGTTTTGGCAGTGTTATTAAAAGGCAACAGCAACAAGATAACATATATCATCGGCAGACCACCTGGTGTATGAAGACTTTTGAGAGACAGTCCCATAAAGCCATAGATGTATTAAATAAACTAGTGCAGGTGAGAGAGGAATGGATTGCACCCTCCTCCTTACATGTTGGTTATGTGTCTACTGATAATGGCTCCAACAAAATCGCTGCATTGAGAATAGGTGATATGGTGCATGTGCCCTGCTCTTCCTATGTGCTAAATTTAGTAGTGTTAGAATCTGAAACTCTCAGAGAGATGCTGAATATCACCTGCAAAATCTGTGCCCATTTTAGCCGATCTTTCAAGGCATTCAACACTTCATATTCTATACAAGAGAGTAACAATCTTCCCCATCACCAGCTAAAAATGGAGGTCTGTACCAGGTGAAATTCAACACTGTACATGCTAGAGCGCTTGTACAAGCAGAATAAGGCCATTAGAAATTACACAATGCAAAACTATAAGGCTTTGGATGGAGCCGCTTTGTCACCTGGGCAATGGCAACTAATTATATGTAAGCTGCTGAAACCCTTTGAGAAGGCAACCATGCTGGTTAGTCACCTAGGGGCAGGAATTAGTGATATTCTGCCACTGATATATTTATTGCAGAAAAAATGAGGAACATGGCTGAAGAATCTTACTATAATTACAACATAAATGTACCAGCTGATAAAGGACACATTAGTACGCTTTGAACAAGATCCTCGCATAGTGTCCATTAAAAGCAATGAGGAAATAAATTATTTTCACTTTGCTGGACCCCTGCTTAAAACACAACATTTCAGAATTTCTGTGACAACAAGGAGTCATGATGATCAGCAGCATCCCTCCGAGGAATCCGATTTTGTCAAGGTATATAGAGATATGCTCATTGATTAAGGGCAGGGTTGCGTTGTGGAGAAGGATAGGGAGAAAGTTAGTGCCCAACATTTCTAGACAGCAGTGAAAAAGAAAGCAGCAAAGCATTTAGATCATCATCAGCAGGAGCAGCCACATCATCAACCAGAATATCCCATTCTGAACACAGGACAATGGTTGGATAAGACCCCAACCTCGGACTCCTCTCGGTAGGTCTGCTTACTCCGTTCTTCAAATTTACTCTCCTATGTAGCATCCACAATGTATAAATTCCAAATCAATGAGATGCTGTGTCAATAAAAGGAGTATAGGTAAAGGATGGGTTTCACATACCATATAAAATACAGAGGAAACCTCCAGCATGGGTAAAAATGGAGTCGACAAAAAATGGAGTCGACAAAAAAATGGAGTAGAATAAAAATGGAGTAGACAAAAAATGGAGTAGAATAAAAAAGGAGTAGATAAAAAATGGAGTCGACTAAACATGGAGTCGAATAAAAGTGTAGTTGACTAATGACTAAAAAGGAAGTCTCAACTTAAAGGGGATCTATTACCCCTATACATGCTTGTCTAAAACATTAGTTTACATAGCGATTAGATTGAAAATTGTTTTCATTTTTTAAAAAAAAATCTTTATTCTGCCCAATGAGAGCACTCCAGCTTATAGGCAGAAAGCCTCCGCCATCATTGGAGAAGGCTGGATAGAGGGAGGGGAGCAGAGGACGAGTGACAGACTGTGGTTACAGAGCTGGTAACCACAGTCTGTCCGGTAAGAAGCCGCAGGGTAATCTTTAGACCTTTAATTTGGGCAAAATAATAATTAAAAAAAAAATGAAAACAGTTTTCAATCTAATCGCTATATAAACTATCGTTTTAGACAAACCTGTATAGGGGTGATAGATCCCCTTTAAGTTTGCATATTTGAAAACTGCATTAAAATCTGCCTAAAAGTAATTTTAACAAAAATTCAAGCAGATGTACAGTTTATTAGATACTCACACTTTTATTTCTGGGCAAAGTGAAAGTGAACATTTCCTGGTGCTGCACAAAGCTTCATTAGCATATGAAATGTAATTGATGAGCTTCATTAGCATATGAAAATGTCACTGGCACTGCAATTAGCATACATTAACTTATGAAAGAAGTGCAAATATCTCCTTAACTGTACATTTGCTGGTCTTTTGGCCAAAATGACACATAGGCAGTTTTTATAGCAGTTTTCAAATATCCAGACTTGCCTTAAGGTGAAAGTCCACTTTAATGTACATTAGTTGATCATTACTACATTCCTACTGATGTTAGTTAGGGATGATTAGTTGCGTGACTAACAGGTTTGTGCTATTCTCCCACCAGTTGTTGCTAGGTAGCAATCCTCCTGAACCACAATAAATAGACCGAAGTAACCTATGATCTGTGTGAACCTTATTTATTCTAGGACAGTGGTTCGCAACCTTTTTATTATATGATACATATAATCGAAAATCAAAGTTTTTGTGACGTGTGTAAATTGAAAACAATTATAACTTCCTGAAATGATTTGGAAATGTTAAAACAACATATAAATGTGTTGTGATGCTTGTTAGGAATCACTCTTCTAATGAAGAGGATTGACACCTAGAAACCTATTATATATATGCATTTTACTAAGAAAGAAAGGCAACAGATGGTATGACCTCTGCTCTTGACTAGAGACAGTCCACTTTGGGTTCTTTGTCACCGAAAAGGGTGAAGTGGATCAGGCAGGAGGAAGGTGCAACACAAATTTATTGGAACATCAGGGACATCACAACAACAGTACAGCATTCAACAGCAAGCAGGAACAACTGTGGGACATGTGGTGTCAGAATACACCCTAGGCTTGCACCCACCTGCTGGAAATGCCAGTAAGAACTGACTCTGATGTGGCATAGACACTGCATTTATACCAGCCACAGCACACATTTCTCCCTACCTTTTGCCGGTCCTCTTGTTAGCTGAAGGACCCACTGAAAGATCCTCTGTTGTTCCCTAGAACAATGTACCCCTCAAGCTTATTTCATTCTGTATTACACCTCAATTTACCAAAGCTGTCAGTGAGTAGTAGGCCTACAAGAATTAGGCATCAGCATAGCAGATATGCAGCACCTTTTTGAAGGTGAACATTTTTGCTTCAGATGAGGTGCATTTTGGGAGAAAGGTGTTGCAGGCAGAGGCTGCTGACTAGTGATATGGCACCAAAAGTGTTTATATCCTCTTGGTATTGGCAACTAACTCACTGAGATTGTGTGTGGGAGAGGAGACATGATGTGCAGGAGAGAGAAATGAAGTGAGATGAGGGAGAGATCGTGTGTGGGTTGGCAGATGGTCTACAGCCAGGAGAAGATGGGCTGAGGAGGGAACAGATGGAATGTGGAGGGAGACACGTGTTGCAGAGACACAGATGGGCTGCTCTAAGTGGAAGTGGGCAGAGAGAAAGAGAATGGTAGGATAAATTATAAGGTGTGGGGAGAAGGCTTCCAACATGTGAATAAGTGAGGGTGGACAGGGTAGAAAGTAGTGATTATTGTATTGACGGCAGAGAGTTCATTATGTGAGTGGGGGTGAAGAGTGGAGACAGTAAGATTCAGAAGGACGGCGTATTCAGGAGAAAAGTGATATGAGAGAATATGGACAACACACACAATGGCACCACCCAAAGCTCTCCTACTGGCAGCAGATGCTCCTGTTGTCGGTCACTGCTGGGGCCACCTGTTGTCTTCTGGCAGCAGCAGCTGCTCCTGTTGTCGGTCACTGCTGGGGCCTCCTCTTGTCTTCCCCCGGGAACCGAGCAGGGTAAAGTAAGGCAAGAGGAGGCTCCAGCAGTGACTGAAAACAGAAGCAGCTGCTGCTGGTAGGAGAGGTCCAGGTAGAGGCATTGCATGTGTTTTTGGCTTATTTTGGGGGGCTTGGAGTGTAAGTGTATGTGGGAGAAGAGCAGGAGTGAGGGTGAAAAAACAGGATTGTGTATATACATGGTCCGAGGTAATTCTGCCATTTTTTTTTAACCAGGGGGAAGTTGAGGGTTGGCTGGGTCCATGCAGAGGCATATCTCCTCCTTACTGCCTCCCCAGGGTGTGTTAGGCATGGCCAAATTATTTTGGGTCACGTGACCATGTTCTCTTTTATAGCATAGATATTAGTGTTGAGCGAGCATGCTCGGCCGATGCTCGGATCGGCTCGAGCATCGCTCTGCTCGGCACATGGCGGTACTCGTACGAGTACCGCATGTGCTCGCCCGCCATGTTCGGGTCTCCTCCCCGCACGTTTTGTGGCTGCTGCGCAGCCAATAAACGTGCAGGGAGGCTCTGACATCGGTGTAATGCCAGCAGCCATGTTGGCTGCTGGCATTACACTGATTGGCTGGCCAGAACCCGTGGTCAGGTGCTGTATAGCACCTGACCAGCGAGTTCGGCTCAGTCTGAGCCAGGGAGAGCTGAGGATAGGAAGGGAAAGGCAGTGTAGGGAGGAAAAAAACAAAAATTGTGAAAAAAAAAGAACCAAAAGTCCTTTTTAGGACTACTGTGTGTGGGGGCAGCAGGTTATTTGGTGTGGGGGGAAAAAAACAAAAAAAACAAAAAAAAAATATATATATTCTGTTTAGTGTGCAAAGTTGCAGATTAGAGCACATTCTGTTTAGTGTGCACAGTTGCAGATTAGAGCACATTCTGTTTAGTGTGCAAAGTTGCAGATTAGAGCACATTCTGTTTAGTGTGCAAAGTTGCAGATTAGAGCACATTCTGTTTAGTGTGCAAAGTTGCAGATTAGAGCACATTCTGTTAAGTCTTCAAACTAAAATATCAAAGTCACGTATTCCATTCAGTGTGCGTCGCCGCAGTTTAGCAGCACATTCTGAGTACTGTGCAGAGTTGCAGAATAGGAAGAAATACTGTTAAGTCTTCAAACTAAAATATCAAAGTCACATATTCCATTCAGTGTGCTTCGCCGCAGTTTAGCAGCACATTCTGTGTACTGTGCAGAGTTGCAGAATAGGAAGAAATACTGTTAAGTCTTCAAACTAAAATATCAAAGTCACATATTCCATTCAGTGTGCTTCGCCGCAGTTTAGCAGCACATTCTGTGTAGTGTGCAGAGTTGCAGAATAGGAAGAAATACTGTTAAGTCTTCAAACTCAAATATCAAAGTCACATATTCCATTCAGTGTGCTTCGCCGCAGTTTAGCAGCACATTCTGTGTACTGTGCAGAGTTGCAGAATAGGAAGAAATACTGTTAAGTCTTCAAACTAAAATATCAAAGTCACATATTCCATTCAGTGTGCTTCGCCGCAGTTTAGCAGCACATTCTGTGTAGTGTGCAGAGTTGCAGAATAGGAAGAAATACTGTTAAGTCTTCAAACTAAAATATCAAAGTCACATATTCCATTCAGTGTGCTTCGCCGCAGTTTAGCAGCACATTCTGTGTACTGTGCAGAGTTGCAGAATAGGAAGAAATACTGTTAAGTCTTCAAACTAAAATATCAAAGTCACATATTCCATTCAGTGTGCTTCGCCGCAGTTTAGCAGCACATTCTGTGTACTGTGCAGAGTTGCAGAATAGGAAGAAATACTGTTAAGTCTTCAAACTCAAATATCAAAGTCACATATTCCATTCAGTGTGCTTCGCCGCAGTGTAGCAGCACATTCTGTGTACTGTGCAGAGTTGCAGAATAGGAAGAAATACTGTTAAGTCTTCAAACTAAAATATCAAAGTCACATATTCCATTCAGTGTGCTTCGCCGCAGTTTAGCAGCACATTCTGTGTAGTGTGCAGAGTTGCAGAATAGGAAGAAATACTGTTAAGTCTTCAAACTCAAATATCAAAGTCACATATTCCATTCAGTGTGCTTCAACGCCGTTTAACAGCCTATTCTGTGTACTCTACAGAGTTGCAGAATAGTAAGAAATACTGTTAATTTTTCAAACTCAAATATCAAAGTCACATATTCCATTCAGTGTCTTTCACCGCCGTTTAACAGCCTATTCTGTGTACTCTGTACAGTTGCAGAATTATAAGAAATACTGTTAAGTTTTCAAACTCAAATATTAAAGTCACATATTCCATTCAGTGTCTTTCACCGCCGTTTAACAGCCTATTCTGTGTACTCTGTACAGTTCCAGAATTATAAGAAATACTGTTAAGTTTTCAAACTCAAATATTAAAGTCACATATTCCATTCAGTGTGTTTCAACGCCGTTTAACAGCCTATTCTGTGTACTCTGCAGAGTTGCAGAATAGTAAGAAATACTGTTAATTTTTCAAACTCAAATATTAAAGTCACATATTCCATTCAGTGTCTTTCACCGCCGTTTAACAGCCTATTCTGTGTACTCTGTACAGTTCCAGAATTATAAGAAATACTGTTAAGTTTTCAAACTCAAATATTAAAGTCACATATTCCATTCAGTGTGTTTCAACGCCGTTTAACAGCCTATTCTGTGTACTCTGCAGAGTTGCAGAATAGTAAGAAATACTGTTAATTTTTCAAACTCAAATATTAAAGTCACATATTCCATTCAGTGTCTTTCACCGCCGTTTAACAGCCTATTCTGTGTACTCTGTACAGTTCCAGAATTATAAGAAATACTGTTAAGTTTTCAAACTCAAATATTAAAGTCACATATTCCATTCAGTGTGTTTCAACGCCGTTTAACAGCCTATTCTGTGTACTCTGCAGAGTTGCAGAATAGTAAGAAATACTGTTAAGTTTTCAAACTCAAATATTAAAGTCACATATTCCATTCAGTGTGTTTCACCGCAGTTTAGCAGCCTATTCTGTGTACTCTGCACAGTTGCAGAATAATAAGAAATACTGTTAAGTTTTCAAACTCAAATATTAAAGTCACATATTCCATTCAGTGTGTATCACCGCCGTTTAGCAGCCTATTCTGTGTACTCTGAACAGTTGCAGAATAGTAAGAAATACTGTTAAGTTTTCAAACTCAAATATTAAAGTCACATATTCCATTCAGTGTGTTTCACCGCCGTTTAGCAGCCTATTCTGTGTACTCTGCAGAGTTGCAGAATAGTAAGAAATACTGTTAAGTTTTCAAACTCATATATATTAAAGTCATATATATCGTGTAAGATGAAGAAGGCGGGTAAAAAGGGACGGGGAAGTGGACGTGATCCTGAAAGTTCAGGGCGCGGGTCAGGACGCGGAGAAACTGTGCCTGGTGCCAGAGCACAAGAAAGAAAGACATCCACCATACCTAGCTTCATGTCTGATTTCACAGGGCGTCGCAGGACATCACTCTCGAGGTCCGACCAGTGCGAACAGGTGGTCGGTTGGATGACAGCTGATACTGCTTCCAGTCGGTTAAGCACCACCCTGTCTTCCACCAAGTCCACTCTCAGTAGCCAAGAGTCTGGTCAACATAATCCTCACTCTGATCATCCTTCCTCCCACCATACACGGTCTGGTCAAAGAAGTGATCCCACACTGGGATATAGTGATGAGCTCGTCTCATCACCAATCCTTCATTTGACCCTCTCTCCAAGCACGCTTGCAGAGGAACATGACATCTTGTGCCCTGATTCACAACCTCTAGAGGCTACCCAATCACAAGAAGATGACAGATGTGAACGGCATTTAAGGTCAAAGGAAGTAGTGGATGATGATGATGATGATGAGACACAGTTGCCATTAAATCAACCACTATTTCCTTCTCAAGACCTTGTTGAGGAGAATGTTATACAGTTGTCAATGACCGAGTATGTGGTGGGATCAAGACTTGAGGAGGATGATCAGAGTGAGGAAGTGGAGGAGGACTTGGTGGACGATGAGGTGACTGACCCCACCTGGGAAGGTGTAGAGCCGAGCGATGACAGCAGTCCTGAGGGTGAGCCATCTGCAGCACCGCAACAGGCTGGAAGAGGCAGTGGTGTGGCTACAGAAAGAAGGCGGACCGCACCAAACCGGCCCGCAAATGTTCCACGGAGCACCCCCTTGCGTAAATCTACCTTGCCAAGGGGTAGGTGTTCCGCGGTATGGCGTTTTTTTAAGGAAAGTGCGGACGACAAAAGATTTGTAGTTTGCAACCTGTGCCACACCAGAATGAGCCGAGGCATGAACACTAGAAACCTCACCACCACCAGCATGATCCGACACATGGCATCCAAGCACCGTAGTAAGTGGGAGGAACGCCTGGATCGCCCATCTGTGTCTGCAGGCCACACCACTGCCTCCTCTTCCCCTGTTTTCGGTGCCGGCCAATCGCCTGTCGAAGGCGCAGGCCCGCATACCTCCCGCCCTGCACCTGTACCATCTGAAGCACCATCAGCGACCACATCCACTTCCCTGTCCCAGCACAGCATCCAAATGTCGTTACCCCAGGCATTTGAGCGCAAGAGAAAATACCCAGCCACCCACCCACAGGCCATAGCACTAACCTCACACCTTTCAAAATTACTGGCCATCGAAATGCTGCCATTTAGGCTTGTGGACACTGAGTCCTTCCGCAGCCTGATGGCAGCAGCTGTCCCTCGGTACGCGGTCCCCAGCCGCCACTACTTTTCCCGGTGTGCCATCCCCGCATTACACCACCATGTGTCCCGTAACATCACCCGTGCCCTGACCAACGCAGTTACTGGGAAGGTCCACTTAACGACTGACACATGGACAAGTGCTTGTGGCCAGGGACGCTACATTTCCCTGACGGCACACTGGGTGAATGTCGTGGAGGCTGGGAGCGACTCGGACCCTGGGATGGCACGGGTGCTACCCACGCCGAGGATTGCGGGCCCTACCTCCATCAGGGTTTCCACCAGCACCTACGTTATTGGCTCCTCCTCCTCCGTTTCCACCTCCGAATTCTCTACACACACCGCCACTCCCCCATCAGCCAGTAGCTGGAAGCAGTGTAGCACTGCAGTGGGGAAGCGTCAACAGGCCGTGCTGAAGCTGATCTGCCTTGGGGACAAACAGCACACGGCCTCAGAGCTGTTGCAGGGGATTAGTCACCAGACCGAGCAGTGGCTCTCGCCACTCAACCTGCAAGCAGGCATGGTTGTGTGTGATAATGGGCGTAACTTGGTGGCGGCTTTGGAGCTCGGCAAGCTCACACACGTACCATGCCTAGCGCATGTATTTAATTTAGTGGTGCAGCGATTTCTAAAAACCTACCCCAATGTGCATGATCTCTTGACCAAGGTGCGCCGCGTGTGTGCACATTTCCGTAAGTCATCTACAGCTTCGGCCGGCCTGTTGAAGCTGCAGCAGCGCTTACAATTGCCAGCTCACCGGCTGCTGTGTGACGTGAGCACGCGCTGGAACTCCACCTTCCACATGTTGGCCCGGCTTTGTGAGCAGCAGAGGGCAGTAGTGGAGTACCAGCTGTTACACGGTCGTCGCCTCTCCGTTCAACTTCCTGTAATCAGAAGTGAGGAGTGGGAATGGATGTCAGACCTCTGCGAGGTTTTACGCAATTTTGAGGAATCGACACAGATGGTGAGCGGCGATAACGCTATTATCAGTGTAACCATCCCACTTCTGTGTCTACTGAAACGCTCGCTGCTCACAATTAAAACCGACGCTTTGCATGTGGAAGAGGTGGAAATGGGGGAGGAAGAGCTTACACAAGGTGATAGCCAGAGCACCCTCACTTCGTCTTCTCAGCGACAATTGGAGGAGGCGGAGGAGGAGGAGGAGGAGGAGGAGGAGGAGGAAGACACGGTTGCCTCCGCTACAGAGGGTAGCCATGGAACTTTAGTTCCATCTCTTCAGCGTGGGTGGGCAGAAGAGGAGGAAGAGGATGAGGATATTGAGAGTCAGCCTCCTGGTGAGGACAGCGAAATCTTGACTGTTGGTACTCTGGCACACATGGCTGACTTTATGTTAGGCTGCCTTTCCCGTGACCCACGCGTTGTACGCATTTTAGACAACACGGATTACTGGGTGTTCACCCTTCTGGACCCCCGCTACAAAGAGAATTTCTCATCTCTCATTCCTCCGGTGGAGAGGACAAGCAAAATGGTGCAATACCAGAAGGTTCTTGTTGAAAAATTGCTCCAAAATTTTCCATCTGACAACGCTGGCGGCAGAGTACGTGCTACCTTGGCCAACCGAGAAGGGGAGAAAAGGGGAGCACACAGCAGTTCCGAGAAAGGCAGGGCAACACTCTCCAAGGCGTGGGACACCTTCATGACACCCCGCCAGCACCCTCACCCTGATGCGCAGCCTAGTGTCACAAGGAGGGAAAAGTTTTGGAAGATGGTGAAGGAGTACGTAGCAGACCGTGTCAGCGTCCTCAATGATCCCTCTGTGCCTTACAACTACTGGGTGTCCAAGCTGGACACGTGGTATGAACTGGCACTCTACGCCTTGGAGGTGCTGGCCTGCCCTGCCGCCAGCGTTCTGTCTGAGCGGGTATTTAGTGCTGCTGGTGGCATCATAACAGATAAGCGTATCCGCCTTTCCACCGACAATGCTGATAGGTTGACACTTATAAAAATGAACAAGGCCTGGATTTCCCCTGACTTCTCCACTCCACTGGAGGAAAGCCCCGGGGGAACATAAACTCACTTTATATATGTTATTTACAATGATGGGAATACTCTGTATTCCCATTCACCCCTTCCACCCCAAAAACGGGTATATGGTTGACTCTTAATGTTCTCATCCTCCTCCTCCTCTTCCATATGCCCTGGGATATAATTTTTATATAGGGCCAGCTCACCAGCGTGCCCTGGGATATAATTTTTATATAGGGCCAGCTCACCAGCGGGCCCTGTGATATAATTTTTATATAGGGCCAGCTCACCAGCGGGCCCTGTTTGACAATTTTTATATAGGTCAGCTCACCAGCGGGCCTTCTCATATAATGTTTTATTGGGTCAGCTCTCTAGCGGGCCCTCTCATATAATGTTTTATAGCGTCAGCTCACTAGCGGGCCTTCGCATATAATGTTTAGGATGGTCAGCTCTGCAGCAGACCCTCACCCATAATGTTTTAGATGGTCAGCTCAGCGCACGTTTCCCTCTTAATCATGGCCTCAGTTCTGAAAATCAAGGAAATTTTTGGGAGAATTTGCCTCTGCGCACGTTTCCCTCTTAATCATGGCCTCAGTTCTGAAAATCAAGGAAATTTTTGGGATAATTTGCCTCTGCGCACGTTTCCCTCTTAATCATGGCCTCACTTCAGAAAATCGATGAAATTTTTGGGAGAATTTGCAGATGATATACAAGTAAATATACAGCAAATACTGTTTGGTAACAATTTTTCGCCTAAAGTCGTTTTTATTTTCCTTTTTGTGTGTTTTACGGTCAGTCTGTAAAAATGGCGTACTACGGGCGAAAGATCGTTCCCAGCAGCGATGTTGGAGTCCAAGGTGCATCCAGACATCCTCCCTATGCTGTCCCTGAACCATTTCTGTAGTGTTTCCATCTTTTTCTGCCCTTTTCCTATGGACCAGGCACCCTCCCCTCATCAGAGCAGGGGGTGCCTGGTGTAATGCTCGAGTCCTCCCATTGACTTCAATGGGGCTCGGGTGTTCGGCCGAGCACTCGAGCCTCAGGGGGTGCTCGGTCAGAGCACCCGAACATCCGAGCATTGGGGTGCTCGCTCATCACTAATAGATATATACACATGATATATTGTTCTTAAGAAAGTTTGTGGCTATAGTGTCCTTTATCATGATTGAATATGGTTGTTCACTTAATATGGGAGTTGCTTTTACTAGGTTATACATGTTTTTTCTCCCACTGATGGTAGCTTGAGGCAGCATTTGGATGTCCCCATGGTCCCTGTGTTCCCCCCATAAGGCAGCTGAAAATATCATTTTTGTGACCATTCTTTTCTCTGAGCCCATGGAGGACAGAAGACATCCCTGTTAGGGCCAGGAACCAGACAGACACAAAAATGTAAAATGCAAAACACCTTTATTAAAATAACAAAAGCAAACAAAGCAAAATCGTGATCCAGGGGGCATAAAACAAAAGACAAACCAGGGTCAGGAACCAAGACAGGTACTCAGACAAGCCGGTGTCAGGAATACAGAGATCAGTGATGTCAGGAACAAGCCAGGAGTCAGAAGCCAGAAGGGACGTCAGAGGAAGCCAGGTCATGCACAGATAATCAGCAACTCAGGAGAACGTACTTGCAGCCAGAATCAGACACAAGAGTAAGGAGGAAGTGAGCCTAGCTGCTTTAAATACTCTGGAAGGGTTTGGCTGATAACAGGTGAGTAACCATGGAGACTGAGAGGTCAAGGCAGATTGTTAAGAATCAGCTGACTCAGCCTAACCCAGGGAAGGAAAGGCAGCAGTAATCAACAGGCGAGTAATAGACCAGATTAGTCAAACCATAACAATCCCTCCTTGAGAAAACTCTTACAAAAGATCCCTCTACCAGGGGCTCCCTGCCTTTCCTTATGTCTCTGAAATGGTGGTTATTTTTCTTAGCTTCTCTTTCTATTATTGTCACGGGAGACTTGTAAATAACCACCCAGACAGGTACATAAAATCAATTCCACTTTATTGAAAATTATACAAGAAAAGTAATATAGACACTTCCCCAACCTTCCCGGGGTCAGGCGTGGGGACAGTGTGCAGTCCAGTACCAGGAGCTGACACTGAACCTTAACCAGACTGATGCACAAGCTAGGAGCGAACCAGTAGTGAGAGCAGAAGCACAGAGATAGCGATAGTGGTAAGCGTGCTCTATAGTGGAGCAGAAACAGAAGGCCCACCAGCAAGGACACAACCACAATACCCTAGAATGCTAGGGTCCTAGATCCCGCACACCCTAGAACGCTAGAGGCACAACAAGCCCTGGAGGAATTAGGCACTGCTGCACTTCTGACAGGACTTACCCGACCAATGACTGAGAATGAGAACCTGCCAGGGAAAGCCAAGCCTCTGGGAGCAAGAGAAACGAACCAGCCAATGGTCAAATGATTCCGGTAGTCAGATAAGCCAAAGTACTTAGCACGGAGCTTAAAGTCAGACAAGACACAGTACTAAGCACGGAGCAGGGTAGTCAGCCAGGCCAGAGCTCATACACGGAGCGGGTGTTCGGACAAGCCAAGATCAGCACGGAGCAGTTAGTTAGCCAGGCCAAAGGTCATACACGGAGCGGGTAGTCAGACAAGGCCAAAGTCGGTTCGGAGTGGACAATAGCTAGGCAAAAGGTTCAGGCACAAATCGATAGTCAGACAGAGCCAGGGTCATACACTAATCAGACTTAGCAGCCAGAAACGGATCGCAATGGAAGACTCAGAAAGCACTCAGATACACCACGAAAAGGCACTGAGGCAATGATAGAATGCAGCATATTAGGCCTCTCTAGGAGGCGGAGTCCACATAGGTCAATCAAGGTGGAAACTATAAAATAGTGAGCGCTCAGAATGACGCTCGAGTGATCAGGAAGTAGTCACCCGCCATGCTGCTGCCAGGCAATCACAAGAAAGCGAATAGGCCAGTAAGAGCACCAGAAACACGGGCACCGTGATAGTACCCCCCTTCAATGACCTGTCCCCCGCGGAAAAGGACCAGGCTTATCAGGAAAATGAGAGTGGAACTTCTGGAGCAGAGAAGGAGCATGGACATTGGCACTAGACATCCGAGAACATTCCTCAGGGCCATAGCCTTTCCAGTGTACCAGATATTGAAGGTGACCTCTGATTCTGAGAGAATCCAGAACACTCTGTATCTCATATTCCTCATGGTCCTCCACCTGCACAGGCCCTGGCACCACTGGGGCCGTAGTGTAGTGATTACAAATCAGAGGCTTGAGTAATGATAAGCGAAACACATTGTGTATGCGCATACTGGCAGGAAGGTCCAAAGCATAAGTGACAAGGTTCACTCTGCAAAGCACCCGGTATGGACCTACAAAGTGAGGGGGCAACTTTTTACATGGCACTTGGAGGTTCAGATTGCGGGAGGATAACCAAACCCTGTCTCCAACTTGAAACACTGGAGCAGGCAGTCTTCTCCGGACTGCATGTCTTTGATAGCACTGTGTGGACCTTTGTAGGGCTCTCTGGACTTGTACCCAAGTGGAGCGGAGCTGCCTAAGGTGCTCTTCCAGAGCCGGAATGTCTTGTGCACGAAAGGAGTTGGGAAGCACTGAGGGCTGGAACCCATAGTTGATCAAGAAAGGAGAACTCTGTGAGGAAGAGTTCACTGCACAATTCCTGGCAAAGTCTGTCCACGGTAACAAGGATGCCCAATTGTCTTGATGGTCCGAGATGAAACAACGCAAAACCTGTTCCAACCCTTGGTTGGATCTCTCGGCAGCACTGCTGGACAGGGGGTGGTATGCAGAGGAAAATGGGAGTTGGATACCCATATGGTTACAGAACGACCTCCAAAGACACGAATTGACTCCTTCGATCTGAAACCAGCACCTTGGGTACTCCGTGGAGTCAAAACACCTCTCTAGCAAATACTTCAGCCAATTCCCTGGAGGAAGGGAGTCCCCGGAGCGGTACAAAGTGAGCCATTTTCGAAAAATCGCTCCACTATCATAAGGATGACCGTGTACCCCTTGGATACCAGTAGTTCCACCATAAAGTCTAGGGAAACATGAGACCAGGGATGTTCACCATTATGGACAGTTTGGAGTAGAACCACAGGAAGATGTCTCGGGGGCTTAGCACGAGCACAAATGGAGCATGCTGCCACGAAGGCTGAGCAATCTGCCCTATGACTGGGCCACCAAATCAAGTGGTAGACCAACCAAATCAATTGGTCACAGCCAATATGACCAGCAGCCTTAGATGAGTGATTTGTCTCCAACAATTAGGCACGAAGGCCCTCGGGTACAAAACATTTACCACTGGGTTTGTCAGCCGGAGCAGTGGACTGGGAGGCCAAAATCTCCTCGCCCAGAGGAGAAGTGATGGTGGCACAGAAAGTAGCTAGAATACAATCAGTAGGAATGATAGGCACAGGTGTAGACTCAGCCTCCAGGTCAGATCCAAACTGCCTGGACAGGGCATCTGCTCTGACATTCCTGGAGCCAGGAAGGTTTGAGACTACGAAATTAAATCTGGACAGGAATAATGCCCACCTGACTTGTCGAGGAGACAGTCTCTTGGCCTCGGACAGATATATTAGATTCTTATGATCTGTCAGGATCAGGATTGGGGAACTTGTCCCCTCCAGTAGGTGCCACCACTCACGGAGAGTGAGGATAATAGCCAGGAGCTTGCGGTCACCTATATCATACAAACTCTGAGCTCTTGACAGTTTTTTAGAGAAAAACCCACATGGCAGAAGGGTTTTACCAGGACATGAACACTGGGACAGGAGGGCTCCTACTCCTGTTTCAGATGCATCCACCTCCAGTGTAAAGGGTAGGGTTGGATTGGGATGCGACAATATCGGAGCCTTGGCAAAGGTAGACTTCAAATCCTCAAAAGCCTGGATTGCACTGGAAGGCAATACAGATGGATTAGCCCCCTTAAGTGTCATATCAGTTAAAGGCTTAACCGCTACGGAGAAATTCCATATGAATCTCCTGTAATAGTTAGCGAACCCCAAAAATCTCTGTATGGCCTTCAGCCCACTGGCTTGGGCCACTGCAGGACGGACGAGAGTTTTGGGGGGTCCATAGCAATACCATGAGCTGAGATTATGTAACCTAGAAATGTCACCTGAGTCTTGTGGAACTCACATTTCTCTAATTTACAGAACAGCTTGTTCTCGCCCAAAAGCAGTAATACAGTTGCAACATCCTTCCGGTGTTCCACTAGATTCAGGGAATGGATTAAAATGTCATCCAAGTAGACTACTACGCAGCTCTGTAGTAAATCTCTTAATACATTGTTAATAAATTCTTGGAATACTGCCGGAGCATTACATAAACCGAAGTGGCATAAACAAGTATTCATAGTGGTCACTGCGTGTATTGAATGCAGTTTTCCACTCGACTCCCTCTCGGATTCTCATCAAGTTATAGGCCACCCTTAGATCCAGTTTGGTGAAGACCGAAGAGCCTTTAATTTGGTCAAACAATTTGGTAATCAAAGGTATGGGGTAAGCATTCTTGACTACCAGTTTATTCAAACCTCTATAATCAATGCAGGGTCTCAGCTCCCCATCCTTTTTCTTTCCAAAAAAAAAATCATGCGCCAGCAGGTGAGGAAGACTTCCGGATGATTCCTCGGACAGAGCATCGGCCACATACTCCTCCATAGCTCGGTTCTCCTCCACAGACAGAGGATAAGTACGTCCTTTAGAAGGTATAGCACCTGGTATCAAATTAACAGTACAGTCGTATGCCCTATGCATCAGCAAAGTATTAGCCTCCACCTTATTGAATAGCTAATTGAAAGCTTGATACTCTGAGTGTAATGAGGAAGAGGTACAAAGGATCTTGGTAGGTTGCTGTAGGCATGACTTAGAACAGTAAGAGGACCAAGACATAATGTCACAAGTCTCCCAACTTATTCTGGGGTTGAGTGTCTGAAGCCAAGGGAACCCCAGAATGATTGCGTAGTGAGGCGACTTTATAATTTGAAATTGTTGGGTCTCCATGTGGAAGGCCCCCACCCTTAGAGACAGGGGACATGACTCATGAGTCACCTGTGACAGTTGTAACGGTCTCCCGTCAATGGCCTCTAAAGCAAGAGGAGAGGAACGAGGCACCAAAGTAATCGAGTTATGGGTAGCAAAGTCTGCATCCACAAAATATATCCTGCCGCTCAGGAGTCAATCAAGGCCGGAGCCGTGATAGATGATGTATCCCAAGATAATATCACCTCTAGGATAGGTCTCTTCTGCATCTGTTCTGGGGACTGTGAAACTCCACCTGGGGTCTGTCTCCGACTCAACCCTAGGTGTGAGCGTTTCCTGGCTGAGCGGGACAAGTGCGTAATAAGTGCCCTGCCTTACCACAGTACAGGCATAGGCCCTCTCTGCGACAGAAGACCCACTCCTCCACTGAAAGGCGCGTGAACCCTACTTGCATAGATTCGGCCCTGCCCATCTCAGCAATAGGAGGCGTGGGAGGCAAGGGAGGATTGGGTGAGAGAGCAAAGTTAGGCGCCAATGGAGAAGGAGGCCTCCGTAACCATTCCTTGAATGGGGATCTTTCTCTGATCCTAGTATCTATTAGTATGGTAAAGGTGATTAGTTCATCAAGCTCCTCAGGCAGCTCATGGGCTGCCGTATCATGTTTAATCACATCACTTAATCCTTGCGAAAATGCGGCCACTAGAGCCTCATTGTTCCAGCCCCCTTCCTCCACCAATATACGAAATTCTATCGCGTACTCGGCTACCGTGCATGCGCCCTAGCAGATAGTCATAAGTCGCTTGGCTGCAGACACTGCCCGGGCTGGAACATCAAAGACCCTTTGAAAGCCAACACAAACTCAGAGAAATTCGAGATTATGGGTTTCCCTGTTTCCCATAATGGATTGGCCCATGCCAATGCTCTCTCAGATGAAGCCCACCTTGCTTCGATCACTTGGAAATGCCTTAGGTACCAGTTCCAGAAATATGCACAACTGGTTAATGAACTCACTACACAGAGTAGGTTCCCCATCATATCATTGAGAGTGTGGAGTGGCTCCAGACAGCCCTCGGAACGTATTGCACTCAGTATTGGCCCTTATCATTGGTGCCAGGTCAGGAGAGGCCACCGGTTGTCGCACAGCCCCTTAAAGTTTGCAAAGCCAAGGAAAACTGATCAATCCTCTGATCTTGTATGTCCATCCTGGCAAGGATGCTAGGCACTTGTGGATTTCCTGTACCTTCTGTGGTCATGGCCTAGAACGCTAGCGGCACAACAAGCCCCGGAGGAATTAGGCACTGTTGCACTACTGACAGGACTTACCCGACCAAGAACTGAGAATGAGAACCTGCCAGGGAAAGCCAGGCCTCAGGGAGCAAGAGAGACTAACCAGCCAATGGTCAAACGATTCGGGTAGTCAGACAAGCCAAAGTACTAGCATGGAGCAGGAAGTCAGACAAGCCACAGTACTTAGCAAGGAGTGGGTAGTCAGCCAGGCCAGAGGTCATACACGAAGCAGGTAGTCAGACAAGCCAAGATCAGCACTGAGCAGTTAGTAAGCCAGGCCATAGGTCATACACGGAGCGGGTAGTCAGACAAGGCCAAGGCCGGTACAGAACAGACAATAGCTAGGCAAAAGGTTCAGGCACAAATTGGTAGTCAGATGGAGCCAGGGTCATACACAAATCAGATTCAGCAGCCAGGAACAGATCACAACAGAAGATTCAGAGAGCGCTCAGATACACCACTAAAGGGCACTGAGGCAATGATAGAATGCAGCATATAAGGCCTCTCTAGGAGGCGGAGTCACGTAGGTCAATCAGAATGACACGCGAGTAACCAGGAAGTAGCCACCCGCCATGCTGTCGCCAGGCAATCACAAGAAAGCGAATAAACCAGTAAGAGTGTCAGAATCATGGGCACCGTGATAATTATTTTGACACTGCCTGACTTGGCATTGCTAAACTTAAATTAAGGAAGAGGCAAAGTTAACTAATAGTTGAGTGGAGTTGAGAGAGAGGATGCCTCCTCCAGATTCATTTTT
This sequence comes from Rhinophrynus dorsalis, assembly GCA_037306005.1. Lineage (NCBI taxonomy): Eukaryota > Metazoa > Chordata > Amphibia > Anura > Rhinophrynidae > Rhinophrynus > Rhinophrynus dorsalis. The sequence continues at coordinate 157,944,209 of CM074726.1, read as the reverse complement.
AATCCATGAATGACAGAGGGTTAAAGAGCTCTAAATGAGCCACTGTTAACTCCCATTGTCCCTATGACACCCATGGACTCAGAGAAAATAATTTATTAAGTATCACAAATATTATCTTATTGCTGCTACTTCCAGTGATGGGTTTATCATTGATTAAATAGTAACTAGAATGAGGTTTAAAAGCATAGTAATGTCTCACAAAAACATCAACTCCAATTAATCTTCACAGTATTTGAGCCATGGAGATCGTTATTTCAATACTGTCAGAGTTGTAGTTCAAGAGTAATTGAATGATAAAGTATCCCCCTCCTGCCCCTTTTACCTAGTGTAAGCCACCTCCCCTCAGATGTGGAATCTGGTCTTGAGACCGGACAGCTCACAGCAAGGGACAATCTTCTTACTGTGATCATAAGGAAAACCCTGCCCTCCTTGACAGGTTTTTCCTTATGGTCACTGAAGATTGTCCCTCTCTGCGATCCATCCAGACAGTCATGCTGCTCTGAGATGAGCACTGTTACATCAGTAAAAGGGGAGGAAGGGGATACTTTATCATTCATTTACTGTTGGACTACAACTCTGACAGCATTGAAATAACACTCTCCATGGCCAGAATACTGTGAAGATTCATTGGAGCTGCTTTTACTGTGAAACATCACTATCCCTTTAACATGTTTCTTTTTTATTAACTAACCAAGGATAGACAACCATTTGGTCTCCAGCTGTTGTTGTACTAGAACTATCATCATTGTTAGATAGCTATTGCCTGGAATTTTATTTGAGTTGTTGCCCAGTTGTTGCCCAATAAACCTTTCAATTTGTTGAACATACATTTTGTCCCGCAGTTCTGTTACCCACAGTGACAGCAAATCGATTCATGTATGTGGCTTTCACAAGCAATAATGGATTTGTATCAAGACAATCACAGCCATGGGTACATGTATAATAATCCATACACATATCAATGTGCAACATAATTTTAGCAGAGAAAGAGATACAAAAGTTAATGTTTCTAGTATCAAACTCAGATATAATTTATTACCTCAAGGAATTCTACCATGCAGTCTCCACAGCCTCCAGGTAATTAATTAGTGTTTTGTATGTCACTTAGGGATACAATTTCACAGCATTAATTGTTTCCCAATTAATGAGACCTGCAGAGGGATAATTAATGAGTTGTTTACCGCACACAGACTCTTGGGTTTTGAACTTTTCATGTCTCACGTAGCAAAATGTTGCGCTAATGATCTTAACACTAGACAAAATCTCTGTAGCACTTTATTCCTAATTATTTTACTTGAAATTACACCATGTGCACTGTGTGTTATTAAATAGACAGTGCAACTTAAACATTTTAAAAGTCCATATTAATTTAACTATTACGTGCTGAAAATGAAAAACTAAATATTTTAATTTAGAGCTTTAAAGTCTATTCATTGCATAAAAGCCATAAAATCAATGAGGCTGATAAACAAAAACGAATTGGAAAAGGTCTAGGGCAAACCAGATGCACCGTAGAAGGGATCTACAACTTCCTAAAATGTTCATCGATTTTAAATGGGCATTTTAACATCTTGAATGCTAGGGAGGCCTCCAACACACTGTGCAATCAAGGAGTTAAAAACCTCATTTAACGCAAGAAGAATTTTTACGTGTCCTCAGTGGGGCTGTTTGCTCCAAGTTATTCCAGTTCTGAGTACGTCAGCCTGATTCAGTAGTAAAATGAGCATGAGTTAAAATACTGCATTTAAAACGTCCTGGGCATTAAAATGGAGCATTTAAAATCTTGTGTTTTAAAATTTCTCATTACCCAAACTTAATATAACATACTCTAAATAGTCTAACCTACCTACGATAACCTATTGTACCATACCAGGGAACTTTGTCTTCTGGAGTCCCAGGAGGTGTCACATGTGGTGCCGCTGGAGGATACAAATTATGCAATCCATTTTAAAAAGGGGTGGGGCTTAACTGTGGGTGCGGCAGGGCTAACTGACATGCCATAATCTGGACATAAGTGGTGTGAAGGAGGAGGAGAAATGGGTGGGAAATGGGAAGAACAGAGTGGGAAGGAGCAGAAATGGGCAGAGTTTCATTAGAAACTCTCCACCACTGTAAAATCACCCTCTGTCCCCGGAGACTGGTAATTCACTGCAAAAAACAGAGTCTCCAGGGCAGATCCTGAGAGTTCCCAGGTATGACCCAAACCTTACTACCCTAAAGAAAAAAGTTAAGCCAAACCAATATGACCCCCCCAAACCCTAACAACTGTACCCCTAAACTACCTAACCTAATCTACTCTAACTTAAAGGGATAATAATGTTTCACAATATAAACAGCTCCAATTAATCTTCATAGTATTTGGGTCATGGAGAGTGTTATATCAATACTGTCAGAGTTGTAGTTCAAGAGTAATTGCATGATAAATTATTCCCCTTCCGCCCCTTTTACTGATGTAACACTACTCACCTCAGAGCAGCAAGACTGTCCGGATGGATTGCAGAGAGGGACAATCTTCAGTGATCATAAGCAAAAACCTGAAAAACCTGTCAAGGGGGGGAGGGTTTTCCTTATGTTCACAGTAAGAAGATTGTCCCTTGCTGTGACCTGTCCAGTCATGTGACCAGATTCCTCATCTGAGGGGAGGTGGCTTACACATTCAATTACACTTACACATTCAATTACTCTTGAACCACAACTCTGACAATATTGAAATAACACTCTCCATGGCCCACATACTATGAAAATTAATTGGAGCTGCTGCTTTTGTGAAACATTACTATCCCTTTAAGTACCCTAACCTAACCTACCCTAACCTTACTGCTGATGGATATCCTTTTGCAAAGGTGACATTTTTAAACAGCAAAATTTGAAATGCCATTGACATTTTAAATATGCCGTTTGGACTCTTGCCATTTACTACCCACCATTACAAAAGGATAGGTGTAAATCTCAGTGCTTTTTTGTGGGGGTATGCAATTGCACACATATTGACATTTATTTTCCAAAAAAATAATATTTATATTTTGATCTGGTCCTGGTTTTATTTCTGATATCAGATCCAGTTTCACGTGGTGCAATTCTGGCTTTTCTTGTCTTCTGTTTCCTTTTTACGGCTGGTCAGTGGTGTCCTCAGGAATGTGTTCAAAGTGATTCTTAACTGGTTCAAATGTGAGACCTTCACTGTATCCAGCCTGTGCTTCCAGTTTTGACCACTACCTGCTGATTTGGATTACCCACCTGCTATGTTTTCCTCTTGTGATCTCAGCCTGTCTGACCACACTTTTGCTTTTTTGTGTTGGTGCCTCACCTGCTTTCATTATTGCTATTCTGTGTTAATCCACTCTTTCCTAAGAGTCTCCAAATTAGTTTAGCTGGCCTCGGCTGCTAAGCTGTCTGTGTATCGGGGAGTCAAGTCCCAGAAGGGCAATACTTCTCAGCCTATCTAACAAGGTGCAGGAAGGACAATACTTCTCAGCCTCCCCAGCCAGGTCCCAGAAGGGCAATACTTATCATCCTTTCTAACAAGGTCAAGGAAGGGCAATACTTCTCAGCCTCCCCAGCTAGGTCCCAGAAGGGCAATACTTCTCAGCCTCCCTAGCTAGGTCCCAGAAGGGCAATACTTCTCAGCCTCCCTAACAAGGTCAAGGAAGGGCAATATTTCTCAGCCTCCGCAGCCAGGTCTCAGAAGAGCAATACTTCTCAGCTTCTCTGTCAAGGTTCAGGAAGAACAATACTTCTCAGTCTCTGCAGCCAGGTCCCAGAAGGGCAATGCTTCTCCGCCTATCTAACAGGGTCCAGGAAGGGCAATACTTCTCAGTCTCCCCAGCTAGGTCACAGAAGGGCAATACTTCTCAGCCTTTCTAACAAGGTCAAGGAAGGGCAATACGTCTCAGCCTCCCCAGCCAGGTTTCAGAAGGTCAATACTTCTCAGCCTCCCTAACAAGGTCAAGGAAGGGCAATACTTCTCAGCCTCCTCAGCCAGGTCTCAGAAGGGCAATACTTCTCAGCTTCTCTATCAAGGTCCAGGAAGGGCAATATTTCTCAGCCTCCGCATCCAGGTTCCAGAAGGGTAATACTTTTCAGCCTATCTAACAAAGTCCATGACGGGCAATACTTCTCAAACTTTCTAGCCAAGTCCCAGGTATATTGCTTAACCCAAGTGTTTCTGAATCTTTTTTTGCTCAAGGCACCTCTAACATGCAGTCTGACATTTTTTGTTAGGTAGTTATGAAGGATCCAGATACATAAATATTTAGTTATTTTTAGGTCTCACAATCATAATATTAAAAACAAAATATATTACTGTTTAAACTTCAATAAACTACTTTTAAAACAAAAAAAAAAATCCATAACAAATTTCATAATTATAAATTCAAACTCAAAATTCACTTTTTGTCAGTCTTTATAGAAAAGAAGGGACACCCTAAGTGGATGTCTGCCACACACACCTGGTTGAAGACCAGTGGCTTAACCTCTCCAGCCATGTCCTGGAAGGACAATACTCAGCCTCTTTAGACAGGTCCTGGAAGAATAATATTACTCAGCTTCTCTAGTCAGGTCCTAGAGGGGCAAAACCTCTCAGAAACTCAGCCATTCTGCACATGGGCTCCCTTCTGGCAGTCCCTGGCACGGCATTGCTGCAAAATGATGTGTCTTCAATCTGTTGCCATCTACTGAATTCTAATGTGATTTTCGCCCACAGATTTCCCAACAAAGCTCCAGTACTTAATTTTTTTCAATCACTGATGTAGTAATCCTGACTGATCACTGGCTCAACTGATGTTTGGTATCCAACCTTGCCGTTGGCATAGTTACCCACCCACAGTGTTAGTGTCACGGTTTATTATGACTCTCAGACACAAGTTTTAGGTAAAAAAAATCAATTTTATTGAAATAATAAATGATAACTTATGATGGCAATAACATACATATATATATATACAGAATATAGCACAGACAGAAGGCAGACTCTACCGGTCCTGTCAATATACCGGACAGGACAGTCTTTAGGCTCTACCGGCCTTGCCAATACCGGGTAAGGCAACCTGCAGATGGAATAGCATAACGGTTTTACCGGCCTTACCAAATTACCGGGCAAGGCAGCCCCAATAGATACACAATGTAGGCTCTACCGGCCCTGCCAATACCGGGTAAGGCAACCTCAGATGGAATGTGGCAAAAGGTTCTACCGGCCTTACCAATACCGGGCAGGGCAGCCCAGAGATAATAGCAGCAGTCAGATGGAACTGGCAAATTAGCAGAATCGTTAAGCAGCAAGGCTTTGGAGCAAACCAGCGTCCGCACGCTGGAAACAACACTGAATAGTATAGCCGTTAGGCTTAGCGAGCAAACCAGTGACCGCACACTGGAGTAACAAGCGAGTAGTATAGCCGCAAGGCTTAGGAGCAAACCAGCATCCGCACGCTGGGACCAACACAGATTTGTATAGCTGATAGGCTTTGGAGCAAACCAGTGACTGCACACTGGTGTAACAAGTGAGTTGTATAGCCGCAAGGCTTAGGAGCAAACCAGCGTCCGCACGCTGGGACCAACACAGAATTGTATAGCTGATAGGCTTTGGAGCAAACCAGTGACCGCACACTGGTGTAACAAGCGAGTTTGTATAGCCGCAAGGCTTAGGAGCAAACCAGCGTCCGCACGCTGGGACCAACACAGATTTGTATAGCTGAAAGGCTTTGGAGCAAACCAGTGACCGCACACTGGTGTAACAAGTGAGTTTGTATAGCCGCAAGGCTTAGGAGCAAACCAGCGTCCGCACGCTGGGACCAACACAGAATAGTATAGCTGATAGGCTTTGGAGCAAACCAGTGACCGCACACTGGTGTAACAAGCGAGTTTGTATAGCCGCAAGGCTTAGGAGCAAACCAGCGTCCGCACGCTGGGACCAACACAGATTTGTATAGCTGATAGGCTTTGGAGCAAACCAGTGACAGCACACTGGTGTAACAAGCGAGTTTGTATAGCCGCAATGCTTGGGAGCAAACCAGCGTCCGCACGCTGGGACCAACACGGAATTGTAGCAATGTCACCAACGCGACCAGGCAGAAGGTCGCCAGGATACTGAAGACAGGTGATGAGATGACAGGAACCAGCAACGATCAGTCAGGTCAGAAAACAGCAGAGAAGTTCAGCAGGAACTGCAACACCAGAGACTAGGCCGGAACCAGGACTGGAAGTACTTCAGCATGCAGGAAACACTGGAACAGTAGAGATCAGGAACTCAGGAACACATGAGATCAGGAACTCAGGAACACTGGAACAGAGGCCCAGCTATCACTAGCATAGTGATAGCAAGAAGGTCAGAAACAACACGAAAGGGCACTCAAAGGGTGCCCAATCCAGGTTTAAATAGTCAATAAGAGGCGGGCTATCTGCAGACAGCCAATAGAAGCCCCCTACTGGTGACAGACAAGTAACTGCAGCAAATCACGGGCACCGTGATAGTACCCCCCTTTCAAAGACCCCCTCTCCTAGAATAGGGTTTAGGTTTCTGCGGGTAATTGGCATGAAAGGCCCTAGTTAACCTAGGTGCATGAAGGTCCGTACTATCCACCCATGATCGATCCTCAGGACCATACCCTTTCCAATGTACCAGGTACTGTACCCTTCCTCTAAGCCTACGGGAATCAATAATGCTCTGAACCTCGTACTCCTCCTGGCCCTCGACCTCAACAGGTCCTGGCACCACAGCTGTGGTAGTATAGCGATTGCAAACCAGAGGCTTAAGAAGGGACACATGGAACACATTATGGATACGCATGGATGCAGGTAGGTCTAGTGCATAGGAGACAGGGTTAATTTTGCGAATAACTCTGTATGGACCAATAAACCGAGGAGCCAACTTATTAGACGGAACCTGCAGCTTGAGATTTCTGGAGGAAAGCCATACTCTATCCCCAACCTGAAAGGAAACCGCTGGAAGCCTTCTGCGATTAGCATGGCGCTGATGACGCTGAAATGACTGACCAAGTGCCCTCTGAACTTGTGCCCATGTGGAACGGAGTTGCTCGATATGCTCATCCAGAGCTGGAATCTGTTGCGTCTGAAATGAGTCTGGAAGCAAACAGGGCTGGAACCCATAATTAATCAGAAACGGAGAGCTCCCAGATGAAGAATTGACCGCACAGTTCCTGGCGAACTCTGCCCAAGGCAACAAGTCGGACCAATTATCATGATGGTCAGTAACGAAACAATGGAGAAATTGTTCCAAGCCCTGATTAGCTCGTTCAGCGGCTCCATTGGTCTGGGGATGGTAGGCAGAGGAGAAGGACAGCTGTATGCCCATCTGTTGGCAAAATGCCCTCCAAAATCTAGACACAAACTGGCTCCCCCTGTCAGACACCAGTACCCTAGGCACTCCATGCAACCGGAATACTTCTCTGGCGAACACCATTGCCAATTCCTTCGCTGAAGGAAGACCACGGAGGGGCACGAAATGAGCCATTTTAGAAAACCTGTCCACCACCATGAATATATAGGAGTACCCCTTCGACATAGGCAACTCTCCCATAAAATCAATGGAAACATGAGACCAGGGGCGTTCGCCATTAGGCACCGGTTGAAGCAAGCCCACAGGGAGATGTCTCGGGGTCTTAGCGCGGGCGCAGGTGGCACAGGCATTCGTAAATTCGGCACAATCGTTTCTCATGGAAGGCCACCAAAATAACTGAGAAAGGGACCATAACAATTGGTCTCTACCAATATGTCCCGCAGCCTTAGAGGAATGGTAGGTTTCGAGCAGCCTAGTACGAAATGATTCAGCGACAAAACATTTGCCCACTGGGGTTTCATGGGGAGCGGACCCCTGAGAGGCCAGGATCTCCTCCCCTAGAGGAGAAGTGATACTCGTGCGTATAGTAGCCAGTATTCTATCAGGTTGGATGATAGGAGCTGGTGCTTCCACTCTGTCACTGTCGGCCTCAAATTGTCTTGACAGTGCATCAGCCCTGATATTTTTTGACCCTGGTAAATATGATACAATGAAATTAAATCGAGACAGGAACAGTGCCCACCTGGCCTGACGAGAGGACAATCTCTTGGCCTCCGAGAGATAGGTCAGATTCTTATGATCTGTTAGGATTAAGACAGGATTCTTAGTACCTTCAAGCAAATGACGCCATTCCTTAAGAGCAAGGATAATGGCCAATAATTCTCTGTCACCTATCTCATAGTGGCTTTGAGTGACAGTCAACTTTTTAGAGAAAAACCCACAAGGTCTGAGAGTTCCACCTTTCTCGTGTCGCTGCGAAAGTACTGCCCCGACCCCAATATCTGAGGCATCAACCTCTAACGTAAATGGAAGTAAAGGATTGGGGTGGGATAACACAGGAGCCGCAGCAAATGCCAGCTTCAAATTCTCAAAGGCTTTCTCAGCAGATACCGGCCAACAAGAAGGATTAGCACCCTTGTGCGTAAGATCGGACAGAGGTTTGACAATGGAAGAAAAGTTCTTAATAAACCTCCTATAATAATTAGCGAAACACAGGAAACGCTGTATGGCTTTAAGACCCTTGGGTTTTGGCCATTGTAGGACAGCTGACAACTTTTCTTTGTCCATGGCAATGCCATCATTGCCAATTATGAACCCCAAGAATGGCACACTGGTTCTATGAAACTCACATTTTTCCATTTTACAAAATAATTTGTTCTCACGGAGTCGTAGCAATACTGCGGATACATCTTTGATGTGCTGTGCCATGTTTTGGGAGTAAATCAGTATATCGTCGAGGTACACCACAACACATGTCTGTAACATATCTCTCAGAACATCATTTATCAGTTCCTGGAAAACTGCGGGTGCATTACACAGCCCAAAAGGCATTACTAGATACTCGTAGTGCCCAGCTCGAGTATTAAAGGCAGTTTTCCACTCATCACCTGCTCGAATGCGAACCAGATTGTAAGCGGCCCGTAGGTCCAACTTGGTAAATATCGAAGCGCCCTTAAGCCTGTCAAAAAGCTCGGTGATGAGTGGTATTGGGTATGCGTTTTTTGCCATTAGTTTATTCAAGCCCCGGTAGTCAATGCATGGTCTTAATTCGCCATTTTTCTTTTTTACAAAAAAGAACCCAGCCCCAGCTGGAGAGGTAGATTTACGTATGATCCCTCTAGCAAGGGCATCAGAAATGTAATCCTCCATAGCCTTATTTTCATCACAAGATAATGGATAAGTGCGTCCTTTCGGAGGTACTGCACCAGGCTGCAATTCAATGCAACAATCATAAGGTCTATGCTGGGGTAGCATACTAGCCTCTCCTTTGCTAAAAACATCACCAAACTGTTGGTACACATCCGGCATAGCAGAGGAGGTGCACATGACCTTAATAGGCTGGATGACGCACTTGTCCATACAAAACTGGGACCAAGCAGCAATTTCACACTTTTTCCAATCGAATTGTGGGTTATGTAACTGTAACCACGGAAATCCCAATATCACCGCATGGTGCGGGGAATTAATCAGTTGAAACTGCTGCTCTTCTCTGTGAAGTGCCCCAATAGTCATAGACAATGGCATAGTTTCAAATATAACCTGAGGCGGTTCTAAGGGTCTACCATCAATCGCTTCAATAGTCAAGGGGTTTTCTCTTTCAATGCGTGGAACTCCGTGCAATTCAGCAAAGGTATTATCCATAAAATACCCTGCTGCACCAGAGTCAACCAAGGCCAAAACCTCCACAGAGCGTTGTGCCCAAGACAATACCACCTGTATGGTGGGTTTCATTATGCCCGACACTGGGGACGATTGTACACCACCTAGGGCCTGTCCCCCAAGATACCCTAGGTGTGTGCGTTTCCCGGACGTACCGGACAGTAATTTAGCAAGTGCCCTTTTTTACCGCAGTATAAACATAACCCTTGTTTTTTGCGATATAGTCTCTCTGCCTTGGATAGTCTAGTGAAGCCTATTTCCATAGGTTCACTTGTTTCCCGTACTGGTTCACTAGACTTCAATGCCAAGGGAGGGATGGGTGGGCAAAACATGCTACTAGGCTCATTATTTTTTGACCGTAACTTACGATCTCTGGCAATTGATCTCTCACGTATTCTGGAGTCAATTATCATAACATACTCAATGTAATCATCTAGATCAATAGGTAGATCTTTAGCAGCAATTTCGTCTTTAATGTGGTCATTCAGGCCTTGAGAGAAGGCTGCCAATAATGCCTCGTTATTCCAACCTACCTCTGCTGCCAATGTGCGGAATTCGATGGCATAGTCGCCCACTGTACGCCTGCCCTGTTGTATCTCCATAAGGCGTTTGGCAGCAGAGGTGGTTCTACCAGGAGGCTCAAACACTCTTCGAAAGGAACGCACAAATTCACTAAAGTTCTTAGTACAAGGTTTAGCATTCTCCCACAAGGGGTTAGCCCAAGCCAATGCTCTGCCAGTGAGCAGTGATATCGTGAACCCCACTTTACTACGATCATTGGGAAATGCGTGTGCCGTCAATTCCATAAAGATTTCGAGTTGATTGATGAACCCTCTGCAGAGACTAGGGTCACCATCATATCTTAGAGGCAAGGGTGCAGAAGCCGTTAACCCTTTAACAGTACCCCCTAGGGGTCTGGTATCACTTTCCGGTGTCTGACTTGGCGAGACCACCGGGCTAGAGCTAGATTGGTCAGCAGGTACCGTGCGTTCAAGGATCGTTTGAATTGCAACTGCCAACTGATCCAAACGTTGCTCGAGCACATCCATCCTCCAATGGATATTCTGTGCGTTACCTTCACCCTTGCTGTCTGAGGTCATGGCCCTTTCGTACTGTCACGGTTTATTATGACTCTCAGACACAAGTTTTAGGTAAAAAAAATCAATTTTATTGAAATAATAAATGATAACTTAGGATGGCAATAACATACATATCTATATATACAGAATATAGCACAGACAGAAGGCAGACTCTACCGGTCCTGTCAATATACCGGACAGGACAGTCTTTAGGCTCTACCGGCCTTGCCAATACCGGGTAAGGCAACCTGCAGATGGAATAGCATAACGGTTTTACCGGCCTTACCAAATTACCGGGCAAGGCAGCCTCAATAGATACACAATGTAGGCTCTACCGGCCCTGCCAATACCGGGTAAGGCAACCTCAGATGGAATGTGGCAAAAGGTTCTACCGGCCTTACCAATACCGGGCAGGGCAGCCCAGAGATAATAGCAGCAGTCAGATGGAACTGGCAAATTAGCAGAATCGTTAAGCAGCAAGGCTTTGGAGCAAACCAGCGTCCGCACGCTGGAAACAACACTGAATAGTATAGCCGTTAGGCTTAGCGAGCAAACCAGTGACCGCACACTGGAGTAACAAGCGAGTAGTATAGCCGCAAGGCTTAGGAGCAAACCAGCGTCCGCACGCTGGGACCAACACAGATTTGTATAGCTGATAGGCTTTGGAGCAAACCAGTGACCGCACACTGGTGTAACAAGTGAGTTGTATAGCCGCAAGGCTTAGGAGCAAACCAGCGTCCGCACGCTGGGACCAACACAGAATTGTATAGCTGATAGGCTTTGGAGCAAACCAGTGACCGCACACTGGTGTAACAAGCGAGTTTGTATAGCCGCAAGGCTTAGGAGCAAACCAGCGTCCGCACACTGGGACCAACACAGATTTGTATAGCTGAAAGGCTTTGGAGCAAACCAGTGACCGCACACTGGTGTAACAAGTGAGTTTGTATAGCCGCAAGGCTTAGGAGCAAACCAGCGTCCGCACGCTGGGACCAACACAGAATAGTATAGCTGATAGGCTTTGGAGCAAACCAGTGACCACACACTGGTGTAACAAGCGAGTTTGTATAGCCGCAAGGCTTAGGAGCAAACCAGCGTCCGCACGCTGGGACCAACACAGATTTGTATAGCTGATAGGCTTTGGAGCAAACCAGTGACAGCACACTGGTGTAACAAGCGAGTTTGTATAGCCGCAATGCTTGGGAGCAAACCAGCGTCCGCACGCTGGGACCAACACGGAATTGTAGCAATGTCACCAACGCGACCAGGCAGAAGGTCGCCAGGATACTGAAGACAGGTGATGAGATGACAGGAACCAGCAACGATCAGTCAGGTCAGAAAACAGCAGAGAAGTTCAGCAGGAACTGCAACACCAGAGACTAGGCCGGAACCAGGACTGGAAGTACTTCAGCATGCAGGAAACACTGGAACAGTAGAGATCAGGAACTCAGGAACACATGAGATCAGGAACTCAGGAACACTGGAACAGAGGCCCAGCTATCACTAGCATAGTGATAGCAAGAAGGTCAGAAACAACACGAAAGGGCACTCAAAGGGTGCCCAATCCAGGTTTAAATAGTCAATAAGAGGCGGGCTATCTGCAGACAGCCAATAGAAGCCCCCTACTGGTGACAGACAAGTAACTGCAGCAAATCACGGGCACCGTGATAGTTAGCCACAGCAAAACTACAGACAGTGGTCACCAACATATTCAAACAACACTATCAAGTATCACACATTAGCTTTTATAGGTAAAGTATCAGGGGTTATCATTATTAATCTTTTCCTTCACAATTGGTCACCTAGTCAAATCCAGGGAAGCTACCTATCTATATCTGGGGTGCTGTATCATTCAGCCACTTGACTACCTCTTTTTCCTAAAAAATAAGCTCTGTATAATATTTAGACACATTTTCAATATTTCTTGCATTGATTCTAAGACAGGTGTGGCTTTTTCGTTTTATCAACACGCACAACTCTTGTGTTGATTCTTTAACAGGTCAGATTAATGAAAGGGCTGTTTAGGAGTCAGAGGAGGTGATTTACTAAAGAGTCTGTCCAGCAGAGAAGTATATTGGATCTTCACCGTGGTTACTATGGAACCTATGTGCTTCAATAAATAATATGATTTATTATTATATACATAGTGGTTTCCATGCATCTCCCTTAGGGCCGTCTCCTCTTTGTAACTGATGACATGGTACCCATGATGCCAGGGTGCTTTCTCGTATGCTAACTAAAGCAGATTGGATATATCATAAAATAATTTCTATGTAAATTGCAAGGGTTTTTTTACCTTCACAAAGAAGTTAGGTAGCTAGTGGCTAGCTGCCTGCTTTTTTGGGATTTTCCCTTACCTTGCTTCCATCTGTAGGACAGTCATATCTTTGATCTCCAGGAAACCTTTCATATGGGCCCATTTTCTCAGCTCTAATGATCCAGTATTGGATTCATTGGTATCCTTTTCCTCAGCTACAGACTCACTGTTTGATGGACCCACTGTTTGATGGACCCCTTCTGTGTGTCCTCTGCAGAGACCAGCTTTAGAGCCTTTTGACAGGGGATATGCCCTGTGGATGAACTGGCCCATATAGGTCCACTCAGCTCTCTGCCAATTCTAATTAATCTAGTGATGTATATCTATCAAATCTCTAGGAAAGGCACTTGGAATGTGCTTACTCTACTAACACATCCTCTCAACAGAATTCAAACCCCCCGACTACTACTTCATCTTCTGAGGAATTCGACATTACTGAAGGACCAATGCAAATCAGGGATCCCTGTCTGCTGAAGAGAGAGCCTACAGGTGGAGACATCATTTATATCTATTTTGTGGAAAGGAGGGATGCTCCTATGAGACTGTCCTGACCGTTCTATAGGTAAACCTCTTTCTTCTTCCCCATTTCGCACACCTCTTCAGTGTGTTTGACATGAAAGAAGCAAATAAACTCTATTTTTAAAGAATTTATGACTTTCCCACTGATCTTCTCTCTGGCTCTTCTATTTCTTTTGAGATACTTTTCCAATGCACTGGCAACCTTAATAGATAGCATTTAAGGAACTGAAAATAATGAACATTTGGGAAAATGTTATTGCCCCCTACAGTGCAGTTAGTTTGACCAAGAATTGCTTCACTTTGCCTGTACACATAACGCACTATACATCAACCTGTAGCTCTCCATCTGTTGGTGACCACAACTTCCATCATCCTCAACCAGCTGTCCAACATAAGCAGGGCTAATGGTTATCTCAAAATCTCTCAAGACATTAGGGAGGAGTTATGGGTTTACCAACTCCAAGATGTGCTATAGACCATAAAGGACAAAGGATCAGATCTCCCTGGAGGGAAAAGGAGTTATCTAAAAGGATGGTTCATTCAGGAACGAGAGCCAGAAAGCAAAGAAGATAATGAATTATCTTCCACTGATCAGCTAAGATTCAGTGAGAGTTATCTGAGGCTATAGAAGGCCTTGTCAAAGCCGTATGAGACACTCTACAGTTATCGGCCAGACGGTAATAATAATAACTAGGATTTATATAGTGCCTTTCTCCCAGTGGTACTCAAAGCGTTTTCAGCGCACGCTCTTGGAATTAACCAAATCAGCAGCTGAATAATAGATGTTATTATTACCCAATCAATGGTACTCATTTCTTGACCTCGGAAGGATGAAGGGCCGAGTCAACCCTGCTGGGAATTGAACCTGGAACCTTGCGGTTTGAAAAGGCTCTACAGGCAGGGAAGCTACCACTGAGCTATCTCACTGGCTAAAAGTAAAAAGAAATCTGCTGTAAATGAGAACATTCTTATACAAAATTGTTGCTAACCAAGTGTTTTGACATTATGTACCCATTCACACAGGAATGACTTTACTTATGGGGAGCTGAATTGTTGATCTAGCATTTTCTAGGCTTTCAAAGAAAACAGCATTATTTATTGTGGAATCCAGAACATTCAGGGATCTGGCAGGCAAAAGCTTGATTACTCTTCTTAAGATGGTATTTTCGACAGCTTTACGACCCAATATCACAATTCCTGGGCAGGTAGAGCATTCAATATCTGGCGTGACTACTACAGAGGGCAAATCTTTATACCTGTGGCTTCACTGTTGACAAGGTTACATCTATTGCCAAAATGTCTGCTATTTCTATAGCAGCAAAAGTTATGACTCAAAATATGGACTTCTATTTCCATAAATCTCTCTGTGATCACTTTGCTTTTTTGGGTAACATACATAGTAACATAGTTGATGAGGCTGAAAAAAGACATGTGTCCATCAAGTCCAGTCCATGCCAAAAACACCCTCTGTTGATCCAGAGGAAGGCAAAAAATAACCCCTCTGGAGCAATTTCCCATTTAGCCCCAAGTGGGTAAAATAAATTCCTTCCTGACTCCAAATGGCAGTCAGATATTTCCCTGGATCAACATCCTATCTGTATTGAAGCCATCTGTCATAATCCTCAATACTGTTCTGAGCTAGATAGGCATCCATTGCTTTTTTGAAAGCAGTTGCATTATCTCTTGTTCTTAGCTTCGCTCTTTGTGTAAATAATTCATTGGCTAGTTCTTTGTATTGATCTTGAATGTACTTGTAAATGGTAACTATATCATCCCTTAGACGCCTCTTCTCTAATGTAAAAATAATCTAGTTTGGCTAGTCTTTCTTTATAACTCAGATTCTCCAATCCCTTTATCAGTTTTGTTGCACATCTCTGCACCTTTTCCAGTTCAACAATGTCTTTTTTAAGAACTGGCGCCCAAAATTGTACTCCATATTCTAGATGAGGCCATATTCTAGATCATTAATAAACAAATTAAAAAGCATTGGACCCAGGTCTGAACCCTGCGGAACCCCACTTATAACTTTAGACCAATTTGAAAAAGTTCTAAATTGGACTCAAACTAAATAAGATGATTAGACAGACAATGGGTGGCAAAAGTACACTGTTACAACAAACAAGAGAAAATACAGAATTTCACTATAAATCTTGATTGTTTAATTCCTTATGTAACTATACCAACTAACACAGGCAATCATAATCCTTGGGTGTAAAACTGTAATTTCCAGTTATCCTCCATTTTCAGAACAATACGAAGTGGCATGGACTGCCAAGATGCTACTCCAAAGGAAACAGGAAACAAAACTCCTTTACCTTGACAGAGACTGACGGCCAGAAGAGCAATCTATAGGGGCAGAAAGCATTTTTTTCAGGAAGAGTGACAAAAGCCAGTAGAAGATCCATGGTTATTCATCTTATCCATAGGATATAGACTAGAATTTGTGCAACTTACACCTTGTCAATTTTTCATATCCAGGGAAGCAAAATATCCTACAATAGATAGAATATTCAGAGAGTCCCTGAAATCCTTACAAGACTGGGAATGATAACACTTGTACCACAAGGGCACACATACAAGGGTTTGTACTCCAATTGTGTTGTATTACTGAAAAAAATGACAGTTCTCAACAGGTCTTGGATACAGGCACCTGCACAAATAGGCACGAAGAGGGGCTTGAGCACCTGCCCTTTTTGTCCAAAGTGCCCTCGTACCCTTTTAACAAAAAATAAAAAAGTTGCCTCGCCGCCCGCACTAACCCCCCCCCCACCGCCCAGTCAGGTCTGTGCCTCCTTCAGGACAGACCTGTAGATGCTGCGCTCCCTCGTCAGCTCTTTAGTATGCATGAAGAGAAGACCGCACGGGAGCTCCAGCAGCTACAGGTTTGTGCCAAAGGAGGCACATACAGACCTCTCCTGCCGCTGAACCACCAGGGAAGAGGTAGGAAATGGACACTGGGGGGCAATATGGATCTGATGGGGGGCAAGATGGAGATGATGGCAATGTAGAGATGATGGGGCAATGTATGTGAGGGTAAGTTGGAGCTGATGGCAATACAGAGCTGTTGGGGGGCAATATGGAGATGAAGGAGGCAATGTGAGGGTAAGTTGGAGCTGATGGGGGCAATATGGAGATGATGGGGCAATATCAAGATGATGGGGGGCAATGTGCAGCTGACAGGGGACAATGTAAGGGCAAGTTGGAGCTGAAGGGGCAATGTGAGGGCAATATGGAGATAATGGGGGCCAATGTGGAGATTAGGAGCATTGTGGAGGTGTCCAGTGGAGATAGCCAATGGGGGGGGCACTTCAGATTTCTGTGCCTACAGGCTCCTGAGATGTAAATTATTTTCTTTTTTTAAATATATATTTTGAATAAATAATTATGAGAAGTGCCCTTTTTTCATTTGAGTCCCTGCCCCCCAAAATGTCTGTGCACATCCCTGCTTGGATCTGAAGGCATGCAACACATTTGTTCATACCCTATAGTCAAAATGGAGTGCATTCAATAACTTATTGCCGTGATGTGTCCAGTTTCTGGTATCCCTGGACATAAAAGATGCTTATCTGCATACACCTATATGTGAAAAAATATCAAACAGTTCTCCAGCTCTCTTTTTGAGAAAATATTTCCAGTTTACAGCTCTGCTCATTGGTCTTGCAACAGCCCCAAGTTTTCGCCAAGGTAATGGCATCACTTGCAGGTTACATCTGGACAGGTTGTATTTCAATAACCCCTTAAGTGGATAATTTGCTAATCAAGGCTCCATCAGCAGACATTCTTCAATCCCATTTACAATCTATATAGAGTTCTGCAATGTCCTGACTGGGTCGTGACGCTCAGAAATTTCCAGCCTGTTACCTTTTCAGTTCCTTGTATTTCTGGGAATAGCTTTCAATATAGTGCAACAGAAAATGTCCCTACCTCCACCATCCAGATCAAGCAAGCACTTGAAGCCAATATGTTGAAACAAAAAGGTTCTACTCAGACATTATTTCAACTATGCTAAAAGCACAAACACCAACATCAGTCAAGGTCAATAACAGAATATGGGCATTTTACATCATTTTATATCATACTAGTTGAACAGCCTGTTACACGGGCCACAGTGTCACTGCCACCCGGTCGCGGGGCAGTCACGCGCAGAGGAGACTGCCCGCGCCGCGGCTGATACAGAGCTGGACGCTCCTTCGGAGAGCCCAGCTCTGTATCAGCCACGGCGCGGGCAGTCTCCACTGCGCATGACCGCAGCACGCGCAGCAGTGTGTACTGCACATGTCGCGCGTTACACACGATTTAGCAAATTATTATATAGGATGGTACAAGGAACCTCAACTTTGACATAAATCGTTTAATTTGCCCAGGGTGATGAATTTATTCCAAGGTGGTCTGTTGCTTAATTTCATCAAAGTGCAGATTTCTATGCTATCTATATTTTTCCAGCGGGGAATCATGGTCATACTGGACTTCATACATTTGTCCAAGGAGTATCTAACATTAATCCTAACTTCAGAGTACCATCTCCTCCCTGGGGTGCAAATTATGTGCTAAGGGGTACTACAGGAAGAGTCTTTCAAACCCATGGCTTCATATTCCATTTGCCCGCTGACATTGAAAATTATGTTTCTGATGGCCATAGCTACAGCACCCAGAATACTTACATTTTTCATGTACTGCTATTCCTGTTTTTTCATTTAAACAAGTGGTTCTTTAGAACAAATACAAATGTAGTATCTGGATTCCAATCTCTTTGTTCTCAATCTGTAAATAGCAAGGAGCAAGAGCTACATTTCACAGTAGCAAAAGCAAACAAAAATGCTATCCTGCATAATAACGGGTATTGAAGCAAAAGTACAAAACATAATTTTGCCATGGTACAACTCATTGATAAGACCTCACCTGGAATATGTAGTGCAGTTTTGGGTAACCATTCCAGAACTGGAGAATAAAGAGAAGAACAAGAAAATTAATTAAGGTAATGGAGTAATTGGGGTATGTAGAAAGTCTAGCCAAACATGCTTTATTTTCTCTAGAGAAAAGATGCCTAAGAGGGGATCTTGTTAAGCTGTATAGTGAACTTTTCCTTCCAAAGTCTGATCAAATAACTAGAGGCAAGCCCATACAATTACAAGTACAGAAATGTTAGCTTCAGCACAGAAAGGGGCTCTTAATAGTAAGGTCTGTTAAATTGTGGAATACTTTATCCAGAAATGGCAGATACAATGGATACCCTTAAAAGACGATTAGATACATTTCTAGCAGAAGGGAACATACAGTGTTATACTATGTATTAGTAAGTTAAAAAGTAAGTTCTATTAAATAGACTAATATCCACTTTCGAGTCAGTAAGGATTATGTAATTCTCATTTTCTGGGTTATATTGTGGCAAAGGTTGATGGACTTTTTTCAACCTAATTTACTATTTAATGATATATTAGACAAGCTCATTCCAGCAGGGCTCTCAGTGTATCATGTGCATATAAGAATCAGGGTTCAGTACAGCAGCTATTGAAATCTCCTACAGGGACATCTCACAAGACGCTTCTGAAACTTTACAACAACAATGTATTAGCTCAAGTATTAGCCTCAGATTAAATGAGTTTTGGGATAATGGCATTGCAGGAGGTAGGTGCCAACTTTTGTGATATATCTAAAGAGAATATTAGTTGAATGGATGGATATGTTTATTTATATAGTGCCAAAAGTGTAAGAAGGGCTTTACAATTTAAAGATTTAGGTTTGATAGATGAGAGGGCTGTAGACACAAAAGAAGCTGAGAGAAGACAGTCGCTGGCTGATCGTAAATGGCAGGATGGGGTATAGCAGAAGATCAGAGTGGAAATGTAGGAAGGGGTACAGGAGAGAAGGATCTTAAATGAGAGAAGCAAAGTTTTATGAGATATCCAGAGCCTGATAGGCAGCCATTGGAGAGATATGAGGAGGAGCAGGGCATGAACAAAACTAGGTGACAATAGAGTAATTCCTTCTGCAGCATTCTGTATGGATTGAAGTGGATGGAGTTGCAAGGGTTATGAGTTGATCAAGTTGTGCTTGTTAAGGAAGTCAAGCAGGTGGGAGAAGGCTAGGCGTTCAAGAGCTTAGAGGCAAAAGGCAGGAGAGAAACCGGTCTATAGCTAGAGGGTGTGGTACTGTCAGAGGAATTATTCTTGAGGATTGGTGTTACTATGGCATGTTGGAAGTCGTCAGGAAAGGTAGCAGTGGAAAAGAAGTTAAAAATCAATAATAGAGGGGTGTAATGTAGTGACAAGCCCTCCCCGTCAACCCACCCGAAGTAACGTTACAAAAACCCCCTCCTACTTCCCTGAGGAGCAGATGAAGGTCCAGCTCCTCCAACAAGGGATATGATAGCTAGAAGCTGGGGTGCGGCGCTAGGGCGCGATGCTCGCGGGCGGAGGTTGACTAGAGGGTGTTGCGCTGCAGCCTAGGCTGGAGTAAAGTTGCTAGCCGCGAAGCTAGATTAGCCCCCTTTGGTTGAGCCAAAGGGGACCCGCGATAACAGCCCCTAGACAAACTATACTACCCGATCCCCAGGGAGAAAAACTATAACTCCAACAGGAACCAGTACTCACTCAGGTAGCAGGTGGAAGGAAGTGAGCTACAGGGAACGGGAACACAGGAACACGGCGAAGGCTGGAGAGAAGTCAGGATCCAAGCCAGGTCATACACGGAGCAGTCAGGAACAAAACAGGAACCGCAGGCAGAAGAGTAGTCAAGAACGAGCCGGTCACACACAGGAGATCTGGAGGGCACAGGAAGACAGAACAGGAGTCAGACGGGCTAGTCAGAGGACCCACAGACACAGGAGCACAGAAACCCCAGAGAGACTAGCCAGGATAGGGCAGCGCTGGAAGCAAGGCAAGGCAAGGCAGAGCAGAGCAGAGCACAGTACAGCAGGACACAGACTACAGCACTGAGACGCTATACAAACGCGTCCCAGTGCTGAACTCACCCCAAGAAGAAGGCTGCAGGCCGGAAGAGGAAAGGCTGGAACGCAACCCATGGTGCGAAGTGCGCATGCGCCCGAACCAGGACGGCGCGTCATTCCAGGGCGCCGCACAGGAAGCGCAACCCGGAAGCAGCGGCACCCGGAGGTATGACACCGCCCCCCACCCAACGGCCGCCTCCGGAGGCCGCTAAGCAGGGCGAGAAGGATGCAGCGCATGAAAACGGCGACGAAGGGTAGAGGCATGGACGTCCCGGAAGGGCACCCAAGAACGTTCCTCCGGACCGTACCCTTTCCAATTGACCAGGTACTGGAGCCGACCCCGGACCCGTCGGGAATCAAGAATGTCGTCGATCACGTACTCATCCTGCCCCTGAACAGAAACAGGTGCAGGAACTGACACCCGGGGATGGGGAAAACGAGCTGGAACCCAGGGCTTGAGACGAGAGACGTGAAAGACGGGGTGGATACGAAGGGTACGCGGCAGGTCCAACCGGTAAACCACCGGAGATAACCGTCGAGTGATCCGAAACGGTCCGAGAAACCGAGGACCCAACTTGGCTGACGGCTGTCTGACATGCGTGTCTTGGGCAGATAACCACACCCTGTCGCCGGGAACAAAGGAAGGACCTGTGGAGCGGTAACGATCCGCGGCCGTCTTCTGACGCTGTTGGACGGCAAAAAGGGCAGAACGGAGACTGCGCCAATGATCCACCAAAGAACGGACTCGGGTCTCCGCAGATGGCACCAAGGCCGATCCGGGAGCCAAAAAAAGCACTCGGGGATGGTAACCGAGAGCAGCAAAAAAGGGGGAGCTGCCCAGAGAAGTCTGTAAGAGAGAGTTGTAAGACAACTCTGCCAACGGAAGCAGGGATACCCAGTCGTCCTGCCTATTGTTACAATGGGACCGTAGGTATGTCTTTAGCGACTGGTTTAACCGTTCCGTCTGGCCGTTGGTCTGAGGATGGTAACCGGAGGAGAATTGCAGGCGGATACCCAAACGAGAGCAGAGGGACCTCCAGAATTTGGAGGTGAACTGAACCCCCCGATCGGAAACTATCGTCAAAGGAACACCATGAAGACGTACCACGTGAAGGAGGAACAAGTCGACCAAAGCGGAAGACGTGGGTAAACGGGGTAAGGGAATAAAATGACCCTGCTTAGTAAGGCGGTCTACAACCACCCAGATAACAGACATGCCAGAAGAACAAGGAAGATCTACGATAAAGTCCATCGCGATCTCAGTCCATGGTAGAGCCGGTATGGGTAGAGGCTGCAGAAGACCAAAGGGTCGAGTGTGGGAGGACTTCATGCGGGCGCATACTGGACAAGAAGCGACGTAGGCAGTTAAGTCGGAACGACAACCCGGCCACCAAAAGTGACGGGTAAGGAGCTCATAGTTCCGAGCCACGCCAGGATGGCCCGCAAGTAAGGAGAGGTGGGACCATTGCAATATCTCAGTCCGGAACTGCGAAGGCACAAAAAGAGCCCTGCCGGTTCTAGCAGCCGGAGAGGAAGGTGGAGCCAAGTGTTGGGAGGCACGAATACCCCTGAGGGTACCGGTGGACAGAGAGGCCACAAGACAAGAAGGAGGTATAATAGTATCCGGAGCATCAGGACCAGTGGATGGGGGAGGCTCGGATAAACGAGACAGAGCATCCGCCTTAGTGTTCTTACTACCAGGGATATAAGTTATACGAAAATGAAACCTAGCAAAAAACAGAGACCACCGAGCTTGCCGGGAGTTCAGTCTTTTGGCAGAAGCCAAGTACGCAAGGTTCTGATGGTCAGTGAGGATAGTCACAATATGTGGGGAACCTTCAAGAAGGTAACGCCACTCTTCGAGAGCCATTTTGATAGCGAGGAGCTCCCTATTCCCGGTGTCGTAGTTTCGTTCGGCAAGCGTAAACCGTCTTGAGAAGAAGGAACAAGGATGGACAGTGCCGGTCTTGGGACACCGCTGCGAAAGAATGGCCCCAGCGGCTATTTCAGACGCATCTACCTCTACGGTAAAAGCACGATGTGGATCTGGGTAAGACAAAATAGGAGCCGAGATGAAGGCCTCTTTCAGAAGATCGAAAGCAGACAGTGCCGGGGACGGCCAGTTGCTAGGATCTGCTCCCTTTCGAGTAAGGGACACAATGGGATGGATTACCTTGGAGAATCCACGGATGAACTTGCGGTAATAGTTGGCGAACCCAATGAAGTGTTGTATAGCCTTCAGGGTCCGCGGGACCGGCCAGTCCTTAATCGCCGAAACCTTATCTGGGTCCATGCGAAGACCTCTGGGAGACACTACATAACCCAGGAATGGCAGAGAAGACTGTTCGAAAGAGCATTTCTCTAGTTTGGCGTATAAGTGATTCACCCGTAGACGTTCCAACACCGCAGAGACATGGGCACGATGTTCGGCCAGGGTTTTGGAGAAAATAAGAATGTCGTCAAGGTACACCACAACGTAGGTAAGCAGAAGATCCCGGAAAACATCGTTAATGAGGGCCTGGAAGACCGCCGGAGCATTCCGAAGTCCGAAAGGCATCACTAAGTATTCGTAATGACCGAACCTAGTGTTAAAAGCGGTCTTCCATTCTTCGCCTTCCCGCATACGAATGAGGTTATAAGCACCACGTAGATCTAACTTGGTAAAGACAGTAGCACCACGCAGACGATCAAGTAACTCGGGAATCAGTGGCAGTGGATAACAGTTCCTGCGGGTTATGGCATTCAAACCTCTGTAATCAATGCAGGGTCTCAGGGAACCGTCTTTCTTGGAAACAAAAAAGAAACCAGCCCCAGCGGGTGAGGTGGAAGGACGAATAAAACCACATGCCAGATTGTCCTTTATATATTCCTCCAGAGAGGCCGTCTCCGGTATGGACAAGGGGTATGTTCGCCCACGAGGAGGAATTGTTCCGGGCAGTAAATCGATAACACAATCATACGGGCGATGGGGAGGCAAAACACTAGCTTTAGTCTTGCAAAAGACGTCCGCAAAAGACCGGTAGGGAACAGGTATGCCCACAGTAGCAGATGGACTAATGGAGTCAGGACACAGGGTAACAGGGGCCACAGCCGTGGTAGCAGGAAAGGACAAAGAACCCGAGGACCAGTCTATGGCGGGGTTGTTTTTTCGCAACCATGGAAACCCTAGGATTACAGGGGTAAGAGGAGACGAGATGATGTCGAAGACAACGGTCTCAGGGTGGGTCTGGCCCACTTGCAGGCTAACGGGCACCGTGGAAAAAGCTATACTACCGGTCCCAAGGGGGGAACCGTCAACAGCGATCACACGCGTAGGAGGGTGTCGTCTAAGAAGGGGTATACCATGCTCTCTGGCCAAGCTTGAGTCCAGAAAAAGGCCCGAAGCCCCAGAATCGATAAAAGCAGATATCTGAAGAGAGGAAGAAGGCCAAGAGACAGAGACAGGAACCATAAGACGGTCAACAGGGGATATGGGGACAGAGGCTCGACTTAGAAGGGGTCCCCTACCTACTAAGTCCTGGCGTTTCCCGGCTTGTTCGGACATGAGCGGGCTATATGCCCGGATCCACCACAATACAGGCATAGGCCCTGGTTGCGTCGCCTGTTCCTCTCCTCGTCGGAAAGGCGAAAGACACGGCCGACCTCCATGGGCTCCGGGGTGACCTCAGGACGGACGACAGGAGCCTGGAACCTGGGGGCTAAGCGGACCGGTTGACGGGGAGGTAGATGACGACCCCGATCCCGATCCCTCTCGTGACGTCTTTCAACGATGCGGTGCTCTAGGGAGGAACACAATGTGATGAGACCCTCAAGGGTCTGGGGAATGGGACGAGTAGTCAGCTCGTCCTTAATCCGATCGTTGAGCCCACGCCGGAACGCAGCCTTTAGAGCGTTATCCCCCCAATCGGTGTCATAGGCGTGGGTACGGAACTCGATCGCATACTGGCTCAACGTACGGTGTCCTTGCTGCAATTCCAAAATAGCAGCCTCGGCTTGTTCTTGACGCCCGGGAATATCGAAGGTTGAGCGGAGCGCTAAAAGGAAGTCGTCCAGATCATCCAGGATAGGGGACTGATGATCAATGAGCGGAGACACCCATGCTAGAGCTTGACCACGAAGGAGCGAAATCACAAACGTGACCCTGGTCTGCTGAGTGGGATACGCTGCGGGCTGACAGCGGAAATGCAGAAGACATTGGTTGAGAAAACCCCTTAGATCCTTGGGGTTTCCGTCGAACCGTTCAGGCAAGGGTAAACGAGGGCTGGGAACAACCATGGAAGGAGGCGCCAACACCGGAGCGCTGGTGGTGGGAGCGCCTGCACCCTGTAGACTCTGTTGCAGCTGCTGAAGTAAACCGGAGATGGAGTCTAGCTTACGATCCAGATTCTGGATCTGGGTAGCATGCTCCTCCAGGATAGCCCCCTGCTGAACAACAGCCACGGACAACTCCTTGGGGTCAGTCGACATAATAGCAGAAGAGTGTGGCGTTTGTATAATGTAATGTAGTGACAAGCCCTCCCCGTCAACCCACCCGAAGTAACGTTACAAAAACCCCCTCCTACTTCCCTGAGGAGCAGATGAAGGTCCAGCTCCTCCAACAAGGGATATGATAGCTAGAAGCTGGGGTGCGGCGCTAGGGCGCGATGCTCGCGGGCGGAGGTTGACTAGAGGGTGTTGCGCTGCAGCCTAGGCTGGAGTAAAGTTGCTAGCCGCGAAGCTAGATTAGCCCCCTTTGGTTGAGCCAAAGGGGACCCGCGATAACAGCCCCTAGACAAACTATACTACCCGATCCCCAGGGAGAAAAACTATAACTCCAACAGGAACCAGTACTCACTCAGGTAGCAGGTGGAAGGAAGTGAGCTACAGGGAACGGGAACACAGGAACACGGCGAAGGCTGGAGAGAAGTCAGGATCCAAGCCAGGTCATACACGGAGCAGTCAGGAACAAAACAGGAACCGCAGGCAGAAGAGTAGTCAAGAACGAGCCGGTCACACACAGGAGATCTGGAGGGCACAGGAAGACAGAACAGGAGTCAGACGGGCTAGTCAGAGGACCCACAGACACAGGAGCACAGAAACCCCAGAGAGACTAGCCAGGATAGGGCAGCGCTGGAAGCAAGGCAAGGCAAGGCAGAGCAGAGCAGAGCACAGTACAGCAGGACACAGACTACAGCACTGAGACGCTATACAAACGCGTCCCAGTGCTGAACTCACCCCAAGAAGAAGGCTGCAGGCCGGAAGAGGAAAGGCTGGAACGCAACCCATGGTGCGAAGTGCGCATGCGCCCGAACCAGGACGGCGCGTCATTCCAGGGCGCCGCACAGGAAGCGCAACCCGGAAGCAGCGGCACCCGGAGGTATGACAAGGGGGAGAGGGACTGCATGAGGTGAGAAGTGTTCAGATAAAGTGTGCATGTAGTGGAGGAAGATGAGGATGGCAGATTAGTCAGGAGGGGAACGTGGGAGGACAGGAGAGTATTTACAAGGTGGAATATTTTCTTGGTTGGAGTCTACCTTGGTTTTCAAGAAGTCGACAGAGTCTTGTGGCTGCACAGCATATGAGAAGGAGGCAGATGAATGACGGAGAAGGAGTCATGGTAGAAAAAAGTGGTGGGGATTGTATTTATGGGTGTTAATTAGTTGCAAAATTGTTTTTTAGCGTATACATTTAACTGTTTCACCATGTCGCCTGGTTAAAAATAGCGACGTGACAATCTCGCAGTGCATGATAGCGCAAGATTGTCACGTCGCCTAGTTAATAGGTGCGTTTAATACTTATACAGCTGTTCAGTCACCTTCCGTTTCAGCTTCATAAGGCATTCAAGGGGTTACCATAATGTGCAACACCAGTGGCAGTACTAATGGATATACAGTGCAGTGTCTGATCTCTGAAACTTTGCATTACACAATAAGAACGTGAGCCGATCCTGCCTCTCCCCTTCTCTGCGTGCAGAATGAAAGGGAGAAGCGGAGCACACAGAGAAGGGGAGAGGCAGGATCGGCTCACATTCTGATTGTGTAATGCAAAATTACAGAGACCATACACCGTACTGTATATCCACTAGTGCTGCAACAGGTGTTGCACATTATGGTAACCCCTTGAATGCCTTATGAAGCTGAAACAGAAAGTGACGCACCCATTGACTAGGCGATGTGACAATCTTGCTCTGTCATGCACTGTGAGATTGTCAGGTCACTATTTTTAACCAGGCGACATGGTGAAACAGTTAAATGGTTGCACATTCAAAATAATACAATTTTTTAGCCATGGACAGAGCAGCATTAACGCAAGAAAGGATGAATCGAAGGTGGAGAAAGTCTGCCAGAGAGCCCAACTTTCTCCAGATTTGTTCAGCTGATTGGGTACAGAAGAGGAGGGACCCAGTGTCCTTATTAGGCCATGGCAGTGGATTAGTGTCACAGTACTGTTTGTAATGTCAACTCCACTGAGTATTTGGTTATGATTTGGTGTGGTTGATCACTAGGTTTGCCTTATATAGTAGTTCAGCTTTGTATTATTATGTTCTTTTTCGCTCCCATCCTAGTAAAAGTTTGGGACAGTGTTGGGATGTCACCATGGTCCCTGTGTCCCCCACGGCATAATAGAGAAATATTTGTTTAGACACTTACAGATGATTCTTGTCTCTGAGTCCTGGAGAAGACACGTGTGTCTTACGTTTGATATGTGGCAGAGGTGTCCTGCCTTTCTTTCTTTCTATGTGTTTGACCTATGGACATGGCACATTTGAGCTGACAAAAAGGCTGCTTTTCCCAGAGGCTTTTCTTAAAGGGACAGCATAATATACTTAAAGGGTTAGCAATGTCTAACATTAACTAAGCCTAATATTGAAGGTATTAAAAAGATAATATTAATGTGCCAAGTCGTAACTCTCAAACCTTTACGGTTGAAGAGATATAAGCTCTGAAAGTTCCCCCCTCCTGCTGATAAGCTGTAAAGATGTCAGCAGTGGATTTGTGTCGGCCGACTCGGTGGCTCTTCAGCAGTGCTGAACGAGCGCTATCGAAAACCAGGTACTTCACTGGAACGGTCTACAAAGTGTGCTTGATTAGCAGGAACACTTTGTAGACCATTCCACTGAAGTATTTGTTCTTCAACAGCACTCATTCAGCTTCGCTGAAGAGCCGCCGGCTGGTGTGCAACCGGGATCTCCTGACGTTGGCTACATGCTGACATCTGGAAAAGGGGAGGGAGGGTGAGGCTTTCAGCACTTATATCTCTCAAACCGTACAGGTCTGAGAGATACAACTTGGCACATTAATATTATATTTTTAATACCTTCAATATTAGGGTTAGTAAATGTGAGACATTACTAACCCTTTAAGTGGTAAAAAGGTGACTAGTTGTCATGACAGAAATGGAAATCCTATAAAACAAAGTAATGAAGGACAATTTTAGAAACCAAAAATGAGATCTGTTATGGCAGTGCAGTCATCCTGCCATAGTTAACCCTTTGAGTGCCAGAGGAGGTACACAAAGCTTTCCATACCCCTCTGGCACTCAAAGGGTTAAAATGAAATAGAAGAATTAAGTCAAATGCTGTTTTCCTACGCTTAAAACTATTGAGCGGCATGAAAAATTCGGATTCCAGGTCACTTCTTATAAACCTTGAACATTAGAAATCTATTATATTTTTTTAATTTCATTCCCAAATTTAATTATTTGCTCTCTGATATTTTTTCATCAGAGCTACAAAAAAATCCACTGAGCGGAATGACACCAGAGATGCAATTCAATTAGATAAATTGTTGCAGTTCAAGAACAAACTATTTCCATCATAGGAGAAAATAAAGACTCCCCACATTCCCATTGATTTAGTTGAGGCTTGTAACCCCTATAACCCTTTGAGTGCCAGAGGTGGTATGGAATGCATTGCTTTGCAATGCATTTCGTATCCCTCTGGAACTCAAAGGGTTAATGCTAGAGCGGTCACTAAAACACTGTGAAGCAATGAGGTGGCTACCTTTGTAGTTTTAAAGGGATAGCAATGTTTCACAAAAACAGCAGCTCCAATTAATCTTCATAGTATTTGGCCCATGGAGAGTGTTATATTAATACTGTCAAAGTTGTAGTACAAGAGTAATTGAATGATAAAGTATCCCCCTCCCGCCCCTTTTACCTAGTGTAACACTGCTCTCCTCAGGTGTGGAATCTGGTCCTGGGACCGGACAGCTCACAGCAAGGGACAATCTTCTTACTGTGAACATTAGGAAAACCCTGCCACCCTTGACAGGTTTTTCAGGATTTCCTTATGCTCACTGAAGATTGTCCCTCTCTGCGATCCATCTGGACAGTCTTGCTGATCTGAGGTGAGCATTGTTACATCAGTAAAAGGGATACTTTAAAAGGGGATACTTTATCATTCATTTACTCTTGAACTACAACTCTGACAGTATTGAAATAACACTCTCCAAGGCCCAAATACTATGATGATTAATTAATAATCTGCTTTTATTATGAAACATTACTATCCCTTTAAGGGGGTAAAAGCTCCCATTTAATCAATGATAATTTTCACCCTTCCCCTTTGGTGTAGTAGGTTTGCTCCAGAATTGCACCCCTTTATCTTACTGAATTGCACCTGACACACAAAAGAAAACTGAGCAATTCTGGAGCAAACCAACTGCCCCGTAGAGGATAAATACAAATTAATTGATTTTACATTGAATTAAACAGGGTTTTTAGCCCTTTGAATGCTAAGCAATGTGTTGGAGACCTCTCTAGTATTCCATCGCTTAGAGGAGTCATTAGCTCAGTTGGATGCTTTAATTGTCCCCTGTGATGCAGTTGGTTTGCTCCAGAATTGCTAATTTTTCATTTTATGCATGAGACTCTAATTCATCAAGATAAAGAGTTCCAGTTCTGGAACAAACCAAATGCACCAAAGTAGGGGGGTGGGCTGGTGAAAATGCCCATTTATTTAAATGGGGGATTTAACACTTTGAGTGCCAGAGGGGTGTGCAATGAATTGCACACCCCTCTGGCACTCACATGGTTATACCTGTGAGTGCTAAAGAGGTCTCCAATTTTTTTCTAGAATTCAAGAGGTTAAAAGCCTAATTTAACCTGACACCCCCCCTTCTCTCTCCACCCTTACCCAAAAGACCAGAATGGTCCTGCTTATCGACTCTTCTCAACGCTGTCAAATCCCTAACCCCCCTGCTCTGGGGTAAACAAGACCCCCCTCATTGAACCACTGGATTAACACATATTTGCTTATGGAAAGATGTCATGCTTGGTCGCTTTACACAATGGGGGGGACTTCAACTCTAAATGGTCAATATGGCACTCATTCCATCCACTTCCCTCCCCTAGGGATGATCTACTAATTTTGACCTCACAGCCTCCCTCCTGCCTTCTTCAACACAATAGACATACACGTTGGGCGTTCATCAATCCTGAGTTTGATTTAAAGGGATAGTAATGTTTTACAAAAACAGCAGCTCCAATTAATCTTCATAGCAATTGAGCCATAGAGAATGTTATTTCAATAATGTGAGAATTGTAGTTCAAGAGTAATTGAATGATAAAGTATCCCCCTCCCACCACTTTTACCTAGTGTAAGCCCCCTCTACTCAGATGTGGAATCCAGTCCATAGACCAGACAGCTCACATCAAGGGTCAATATTCTACTGTGAGAACAATGAAAACCCTGCCCCCCTTGACAGGTTGTTCAGGTTTTTCCCTTATCTTAATTAAAGATTGTCCCTCTCTGCAATCTACCTGGACACTCCCTGCTGCTCTGAGGTGAGCAGTGTTATATCAGTAAAAACATACATCCCAACATTTCAAATTGCCAAAGAGGGACACTTGTGTT
This sequence comes from Rhinophrynus dorsalis, assembly GCA_037306005.1. Taxonomy (NCBI): domain Eukaryota; kingdom Metazoa; phylum Chordata; class Amphibia; order Anura; family Rhinophrynidae; genus Rhinophrynus; species Rhinophrynus dorsalis. The sequence continues at coordinate 157,913,846 of CM074726.1, read as the reverse complement.
TTAGGGGGTGTTGCTCAGGGAGTTGCTGGTGGGCGAGGCATTACTGAGAATTTTTAGCCCATTTCATGACCTATTGTGTAACCTAATAAATGACTTATAACAAGTCCAAAGTATTTATTTACACAAAGTAATTTATAACCATATATACTGACGTTTAAAGAAACATTAATGTGAGTTTTATTGTTGTAGAGCAATGTGATACACTTCTATACACACCACACAGTCTGATCTCCTAAAAAGAGGGACATCAGGGTGGGAAAGAGGGACAGAGGGATTTGGGTCTAAAACAGGGACTGTCCCTCCTAAAGAGGGACACCTGGAAGGTATGGTAAAAGGGGTGGGAGGGGGATACTTTATCATTCAATTACTCTTGAACTACAACTCTGACAGAACTGAAATAACTCTCACCAAGGCCCAAATACTATGATGATTAATTAGAGCTGTTTTTATTATGAAACATTACTATCCCTTTTAACCCACGATCTGTTTCCTGAGATGGACAGGGTCGCCGACAAGCCACCTAAAATACCCCACCCCTCTCCTCAATCTCTAATCTCTCTCTCCTCCCCTTTTTTCCCCCCTCTTCCAGTACATTCACTTAGCCTGGCTACATCTCTTCCCCCTCCAGAAACACTCCACGTGTTCCTGCATTTCTTTCTCAAGGCCTCTTCAGGTATTTTGGTTGGTCCAACTCACTTCCCTTCATTCGATTCCATCCACACTGATGAACTACTTCATCCTCAGGATCCCCAGCTTTACACTGTTTATTTATATTTCCCTTTTCTGTTTCTGCTAGAATGTATATCATTCCTAATTGATCCCATCCATGCTATGTTAATTATTGTTCCTCTGGCAATATGTACTTTGTATGTTATTGACCTGCATTGGTTCTTATATCCTGTACCGCAATCATTCTTTATTAATAAAGCTTTTTTTTTATTTATTTTTTTAAGCCTAATTTAAATAATTATGACATTTTTTTACCCCCAGTAGTGAAGTTGGTTTGCTCCAGACTAGAGTTGCTCCTCTTAACTTTGTTTATATGACCATCAGAGTTCTAAGCAAACACGCTTAACCCTTTGAGTGTAATGCACTGGATATCTATCTGGCACTCAAAGGGTTAAACTAGATTACTCAGCTAAAAAAAAAAGATAAAGGGATTAGATAGCTAGATTAGACAGATACTAAACTCGTAATCTGAAGTGTGTATTAAAGATACATTGTTACTCTATACCCAGTGGCTACACATGCATTGTAGTGACACACTGACATGATGATATAAAAAGGCAAGAGACTTAACTTAGCAACTGTATCCTGAGAGACACATACACAGACAGAGGGAGGAGGGAGAGAGAGGAAGGACTGGGGGATAGTCTCACAGTGTCACAGACCAAGAGTAGGGACAGTATTACAGACATGGTTACTGCAGGAGTCCTGGAGAAGAGGGCAATGGAAAGAAAATAGGTAAGACTCGGAGGATATCTGTTTCTGCTTAAAGGAGAAGTCATACCTCCAGGGCCAGCCCTTAGATGGGTCCCGGTGGGTCCATGGACACAGGCGGCACTCTGATAGGGGCGGCAATTTGCCACCCCAAGGCATGCTATTTCGTGTGCGGCGTCTCCCCACTGCCCTGCACTGATTACAGCTGGGACCGCATCACACGCGGAGGCGCCGTTTAGAGCATGCCAGGGTTTTCTTCCTCTATTCGGAGGCCAGTGCAATTTTAAAAATGGCACCCAGGCTGATGAAGAAAATCCCAGCATGCACCACACGCCGTCTCTGCATGTGACACGGTCATCAGTGCAGAGCAGTGGGGAGACTGAGTATAAAGCAAGAGGAAGAGCTAGAAGGAGAAGAGAGCGAAGGAGAAGAGTGAGAGCGAAGGAGAAGAGAAACAGGCAAGGGGGGGGGAAGAGCCAGACAAGCGGAGAAGAGAGAGCCAGGGAGAAGAGAGACAGCGAAGGAGAAGAGAAACAGGCAAGGGGGGAAAAAAGAGGCACAAGGGGTGAAAAGAGGGGAAAAAAGGCACAAGGGGTGAAAAGGGGAAAATGTAGACACAAGGGGTGAAAAAGAGGCACAAGGGGTGAAAAGAGGTGAAAAAAGAGGCACAAGGGGTGAAAAGAGGCACAAGGGGTGAAAAGAGGTGAAAAAAGAGGCACAAGGGGTGAAAAGAGGCACAAGGGGTGAAAATAGGGGAAAACAGGCACAAGGGGGAGAAAGAGGTACAAGGGGTATAAAAAGGTAAGGGGGAGAAAGAGGTACAAGGGGTGTAAATAAAAAACATGACAGTTCTATGTTGTTTTAGGGGCAGGAAAGGGGTTAATATAATTAAGGATGTGGCGTGTTTTGGTGGGCGTGGTTTGGTGTGCGGAGGTGGGGGCAGCATTACATCCTTGGACCCAGGCAGCACAATGTCTTGGGCCGGGGCTGCATACCTCCTAATAATAAACCCCACTTACCTTGTTATGGCCAGAAAATTGCAATGACCCCCATGAATTTTGCCCATCTGTCTATGTTCAAGAGATAACATCTTCAGTCAGTCTTGGATCCTATGTCCATGGAGGTGGACATGACAGTTGTTGGTACTGTTTCCCAAACAGAAGCAGGAAGTGTGCATGAGCTTATTTAACTGAAAGCAACAGCCAGGGTGCGATGCATTGCAAATCAGTGTGTTGTATCCCCCTGTGGTTCGCAAAGGGTTAAGATTATCGTTTGCAGTGAGCAGAGTTTGAGGTCCTATGGTCTTGCCAGCAACATGGTCGCTTCCATGGACGTGACATTCAGGACTGATGTTATCTCTTAAATAAAGGCACACAAGCAGTATTCACAGGGGCTATTAGAGCTTTCTGATATAGTAAGCGGTGTGGAAGTTATTAAAGTGGAACTTTCTTCCTAATAAAATTGCCCCCAAATAGATTACTAACCTAGCGATATGCAAATGTACACTATCCTTAAGCACAATACGTCAGCGCTATTGAAGAACAACCACATCTTCTGTAGCATCGGGCTGCCCAGTGCTTACAAGAGAAGCTCTGTGCTACTGCGTGGTCAGTCCTTCCGGTGCCTTAAGGCACCAAGGAACGTCACCACCAATGCTGGCAGTGAACAGGACAGTCAGCGCAGACTCAGAAGTACATTTCCTCTAAGATGTCTGTGATGTCTGTACTCTGGTTCCTGACGAAGATGTTGATTTCTTCAATACCGCTGACTTATTGCGCTTAAGGATAGTATAACTTTGCATATCACTAGGTTAGTAATCTATTTGGGGGCAATTTTATTAGGATGAAAGTTCTGCTTTAATATGATGTGTCACTTGTATGCAGTCCTGTTTTACTGTGACTGATGCTTGAGTATATAGCACAGCGAGGGCAAACTGTGGCTTTCAAGCTGCTCTTGAACTGCAACTCCCATCATCCTCCTCCACCAGCCAATCAGAGATGCTTTCCTGGAGGCTGAGAGTAAATAGATCAAACCAAATGCATTGTAGTGGACAAATCATTCCCAAAGCAGAGATATCTTTGAAACCATAAGTGTCAGTGTGTATCAAGGACAGGCAGAGCCATATGCACAATGTAAAAGCGAAGCAATGATGTGCATGGGGATGCGTTGCGTACCCCTCTGGCACTCAAAGGTTTAAAAACCCTTGAATGCAAGAGAGGTCTATATTGGATTGCAACACATTGCCTCCCCTGTGGCACTAAAACTGTTAAAAGTACGGCCAACCTGCTTACTCAGGAGAAAGTGAGGAGAGCCGGGTAACTTGCTTCCCTCGTCCTGCTGGATGGAATATAATATACTAGTTGAAGAGCCTGTTACACGGGCCACAGTGCCACTGCCAGCTGGTCGCGGGGCAGTCATGCATAATAGAGACTGCCCACCCCCCGGCTGATACAGTGCCAGCCGGTCGCGGTGCAGTCATGCTCAGTAGAGACTGCCCGCGCAGCAGCTGATACAGAGCGGGACAGCTCCTCGCTCTGTATCAGCCTTGTCACGGGCAGTCTCTACTGCGCATGATTGCAGCACGCACAGCAGTCTCTACTGCGCATGACTGCGTCGTTACAAACGTTGTAGCAAATTATTATATAGGATGACAAGTTCTACCAAGGTATAGAAACGTTTACGTGTATATCTGTGAGCAATAAAAGAGACTGTATCATAGCAAGTAGCTGCTCCTTCAGTACATAGAGACAGGTGTAAAGGCTTTGGACACCAAAGACTACGTTATACATAGGGTGAGATGTTCAGAAAGTGGTGGCAACTGAAATTGTCTGTCATCAGAATAAAAAAATTCTTACATCAATGTCTGTCAATTCTCAGACATGTTTCCGTCATTTTTTGCATCCAATTCTGCCATCTCCGTCCAAGGAAAAAAGACATCTTAAAAGCGGGTTTGTTTTATCTATCGTCGTATCGTAAGGTATTTTCAGAAAAAAATATTATTTTGACCAACACTTTTTTGTCTTATTAATGTCATTTTTTTTAACGACAAAATATAAATGATCTAAACTTGGAGAAGAGAAAGTAAAGTGCTGTTAGCAATTTGTCATTTCAAAGACAAAAAATGTCTTTGTTTCTTTTAAATTTTTTGCTTCAAAGACAAAATCAAAGACTTTTTTAACATCAGAATTTGTAACCCTTTGAGTGCTAGAGGGGTAGGCAACGCATTGAGAAGCAATGCATTGTGTACCCCCCTGGCACACAAAGGGTTAAGGGCAATGTTCATCAAGATCTTCTAACCGTCATTTATAATTCTTTGGACACATTTTCAAACGTGACGGAGTTACTTCTGAAAATATTGTCCTTCTTTTGCCACCAACTCACGATCTGACAATTTTTTTCCATTATGATGACTTTTTGAACATCTCGCCCATAGTGTTTGTGCATAAGACAGATCTTCTAATTCCGTTGTTATTAAACTTAATGCTGCGGTGGAACATTTTAGTATCAAGTGAAACCTCGGAGGTACTGTATAACACTAATATTTAGAAAGGGAAATGCACCCTGGTTTGAATATGAGTATCAGTCAATTAGATTATCAAATGAGGGGCATGGAACAAGTTGGGGTGGGTATGCACTAAGGCAGGGCTTATAATTTTAAGTCCTTTGCTACTAGCCAGACCTGAAAAGTTACTCTCCACTGCAAGCCGTAACATACCCACCGGGCTGAATTTCTACTCGCCAGGGCTAAATTTTCACTCGCCATTGGCTAGTGGCGAGTGGAAATTTTGAGCACTGCACTAAGGTGTGATAAAGAGGTGATAACGTGGAGCTGACTTTTCCAATTATATTACTTCTTCAACTCCTATGTTATTCTATGGAGCCTGTGTACTATGATTCCTCAAATGGTAGAGATCTTAGTGCATTATTCTATAGACTAACAAAGGAATTGAAGAAGTGATATCACTGGGGAAGTCATCTCCACTTTATCACCTCTTTATCACACCTTAGTGCATAACCCTCCATTATCATTCACTCTTTCTTCAACAGGTGAAGTGGAATAGACAGTGACATAGGTGATAATTATACTTTACTTTACAATAGGTGAGGGTTAAGGATGAGCTCCTTCTAATGTATGTGAGAGTGTGTGGGGGCGGGTAAAATTAACCACAGTACTGCATTATCCTATTTAATAATACGCTAGGATGTTTGTCAGAAGCCATCATGCACAGTAGAGACTGCTCGAACGCACAGAATGCTGGGAGGTGTAGGAATGCTGGGAGCATGGAATGCTGGGAGGTGTAGGAATGCTGGGAGCACAGAATGTTGAGAGCACAGAATGCTGGGAGTTCTGTGCTGGGAGCATTCTGTGCTTTCGGGCAGTATCTACAGTGCATGACTGCCTTGGCGGCAGTACACAGACCGGGACCAGCCTCTTAACCTTTTGAGTGCCAAAGGGGTACACAACGCATTGCAAAGCAATGCGTTGTGTACCCCTCTGGCACTCAAAGGGTTAACATCACCCGGGCCTTGGCCCGTGTACACAGGCTTTTACACTAGTATATATATAAACACAATGCATTATATTTCAAGGTGACATTTGACCAAAAGAATGAAATTATTGTGAATGTCCTTACTTAACCCTTTGAGTGCCAGAGGGATAAGCATGCGTTGCTCTGCAATACGTTGCGTACCCCACTGACATTCAAAGGGTTAAACCCTTGAGGATCAGAGGGGTGTGCAATTCATTTCTCACTCCTCTGGTTCTCAAGGAGTTAACCCTTTGAGTGCCAGAGGGGTATGCAACGCTTTGCTATTCAATGCATTGTGTACCCCTCTGGCACTCAAAGGGTTAACAGCAAATGGCTAACACAATACATAAGCAGTTTTTAGCTCTCTTTACAGAAAAAAAATATGATCTTAAGGTAACATAGTTGATGAAGCCAAAAAAAGAAATGCACCCATCAAGTCCAGGCCATGTCATACACCCCTGTTGATCCAGAGGAAGGCAAAAAAAAAAACTTGAAGCCATTTCCAATTTAGCCTCAAATGGGTAAAAAAAAATCCTTCCTGGATCAACAACCTATCTGCAATGAAGCCACCTGTCATTATTCTCAATATTGTTCTGTGCTAGATAGGTATCCATTACTTTTATGAAATCAGTTACAGTATCTGCAAGAACAGCATCCCGAGGCATAGAATTCCATAGCTTTACTGCCGTTGCTGTAAAAAAACCCTTGCCTTTGTTTTAGCCTAAAGCACTTTTCCTCTAGTCTTAATGGGTGGCCTCTAGTTTTTCGCTCAGCTCTGAGTAAATAATTAATTGGAGAGTTCTCTGTTTTGATCCTGAATATATTTGTAAATGGTAATCATACCACCCCTTATATGTTTCTTCTCTAATGTAAACAAACCTAGTTTGGCTATAACTCAGATTCTCCAATCCCTTTATCTGTTTTTTTGCTAGTCTCTGGACTTTTTTCCAGTTCAGTAATGTCTTTTTTAAGAACTGGTGCCCAAACTTGTACTCCATATTGTAGATGACACCTTACCAAGGATTTATACAGGGGTAGAATTGTATTTGCATCTGGTGCATCTATACCTCTTTTTTATGCAGGTGAGTATCATATTTGGCAAACAGAAGAAAAACACACACATGTAGCGCTGTGGTGTCCTCAGTGGCACCTTTCACATAAAGAACAAACTGGAGAAGAGAAGAGGAGAAATGTGCACCATCTGAGAGTAACCTTTAAAAATGCTGTAATCAAAATAATAAAATAAATCTACTTACAAGAAGTGTTTCTTGCAAGAGAAGCCCAAAACAAATGGATGACAGCGGAGGATCTCAGTATGTCACTACGGCTCTCCAATATTTAGACCCGGGGCGCTTCACTCAGAGAATCGCACCATAAATTCAAGAAGTTTCCAGTCCTTGGTCTAAAAAGGTCCCTAATATGGAAAGAGACACTAGGGGGTAGATTTAAAGGCAGCCGTTAACAAAAAAAATCACTAACGGGTGCGTTAAGTGACATGTTGCAATTCAAAGATCCGTCTAAAGACCAGCTAACGGCAGTTGTACAATCCTTACGGCCGATACACTTACGTGCATTCAGACGCATGGAAAAACATACCCCAGAGCTATTCAAAGGCTTGCGGTACTGATAACGGCTGAAAAAAAGACACACCTAACGGCTAAAAGTTAAGACCCACTTTTTTTAGCCGTTAGACACTTAACGGCCAAAACAAAACACCCGTTACATAGGAAAAGACACAAAAGGCTTACCGCACAACCATGTAAATGGGAAAATTAACCCGTGCAATGCCAAAACAACACAAAAACATGCACACACAACACAAATCACTATACACACAACAACAACCAACACCACAGGGACAACGACACACTAAAAAACAACAACACAACATGGCACGGAACAATGGGGGTCATCACACAAAGCGGACACCTGCAAATACAAGCTCACCTGGGCAACATCAACACGCCACCTGCACCCCACAACTGCATGTCCGCAAATGGCACACACAGAACAAGCACAACACACCACATCTTATAACACACACACACCTGCAAACACTTACCTGGACAAAAACAACTCACCATTGGTCAGCACTCACCTCATCACCACACCCACACAACGCCCTAGCAAGTACTTAAAGGGACAACTCAACACACTCACTTGTGGCTTGTTTTCCACTCTGGGAGGGAGAGAGAGAGAGAGAGAGAGAGAGAGAGAGAGAGAGAGACAGACAGATAGAGAGAGAGAGACAGATAGAGAGAGAGAGACAGATAGATAGAGACAGATAGATAGAGCAAACAGTATGTTGGGTTACATATTGTTGCGAAGACTGAAGAGAAGGCGTGCAAGGGAGAGAGCTAGGGAACATCAGCAACCTCCAAGCATGCCTGATCAACAGCCACCACCTGTTGCAAGTGAGGAGGCTCTGGCTCAGCAGCCACACAGGAGCCCATCCCCACCTGGAGGGCACAGGATGTATAGACGACCACCAAGGCCCAGGGTATACCGCCCAAGGGTCACCCTCTTTGGAATGACCGATGATGAGGTAATTGATCGCTACAGGTTGAGGCCTGACAGCATCATTGCCTTGTATGAGGTCATCAAGGAGCAGGTGGATCCCATCTACATCTACAACCATGCCCTAACTGGCCTGCAGAAACTACTCTGTGCCATGCACTTCATGGCAAGCGGGGCCTTCCAGTCCACAGAGGGTTACGCATCTGGCATGTCACAGGCCACATTCTCCAGGGTGCTGGCCCAGGTCCTGCCAGCCCTCAAAAGCAAGGCCAGTACCTATATACATTTCCCCACCACCGACATGGACTGGATACAAGTCAAGCAGGCCTTTTACGCCAGGGGAGGCATGCCCAGGGTCATGGGTGCTATAGATTGCACCCATGTCCGAATTAAGGCCCCAGCACGTGACGCACAGATATTCATCAACAGGAAGAACTTTCACTCCATCAACGTGCAGATGGTGTGTGACAGCCATATGAGGATAATGAATGTCTGTGCAAAGTATCCTGGCAGCTCACATGATTCATACATTCTCCAAAACTCCTCAGTCCACAGAGATTTCGAGAATGGAACTTTTACAGGGGGATGGCTTTTGGGTGAGTTCACAATACAAAATCACATCACATACACAGGCGTACACACAACGCTGCTTAGCATGCTCCTGACCCACAGCTACTACGTCTACCACACAAAACATCATTCACACAACATGTGCTCCCTGTCTCACCATGTCACTCACATTACACAGGTGATGCTGGCTATGGATGCAAGTCCTGGCTACTGACCCCACTGGCCAATCCTCGAACACATGCCCAGGAAAGCTACAACCAGGCTCATGGCAGAACGAGGAATGCCATTGAGCGGACCTTTGGCCTCCTCAAGTCAAGATTCCGATGTCTGGACCACTCGGGGGGAGCACTGCAGTATGCACCTGGAAAGGTGTGCGACATCATTGTGGCGTGCGCAATACTGCACAACATCGCAGTGGACACCAGGCTGCTGGAGCACATCCAGGCCCCCCCCATACAGGAAGTGCCCATGGACATCGGACACGTTGAGGAGACCCTGAGAGGGACACAGATCAGAGACAGGCTCATCACGGAACACTTTACATGTGAGTATAACACAGGCATGCAAACAATCCATGCAAGTCCCCCATCAGTCCTGTGACACTAACCACACTGCACATTTTGTTCTGTCTCACCCCACAGGAACAGTGACACAGCACTGCACTTGCAGCGGACGTGGCAAATTGTGTGTGTGGACTCAAAAACCATCCTCCATTCCACTCTCCACGTTGACATACAGACCCCAAGGATATCACGCACACCCTCAGGAGAAACAAGGTACAACACATAACCCATGTTCATCGCCTTACAGGGCTTGATTGACAGCAGCTAACTTGATTTGCCATGAGCATAGCCAGAGCAACCATGCTAGCCTTGTAGCGAAAGAGTGTTATCCAATGCTATGCATTGGATAATACTCCGTCACATCAGGGGTTAAAGGGCCATTGGACTCAATATGGAACCTGTACTGTGCTACAGCTGAGAAGAGCAGCACAGGGGTGGATGTACAGTGGTATGGGCACACAATGTAGAGGTCATGAGACGTAGATCAGATTACCAGGGACACCATGCTGACCTGTGAGTGTGCAGACATATGTGCCCCCGACATGAATACACACATCAACAAATGTGTCCTAACAGTTCCATGGAACAAATGACATTGGGCTGCCACTGTCACATTAACAGTGGCAGCCCAAATTCATTACTTCCATGGAGCTCTCAGAACACTTGTTGATGTGTGTATCCATGTCAGGGGCACATATCCATAGGGCTGGGGCACATGTCCTTAGTTCTCCACATAATTGGTTACAGATGAGTACACAACACATTGTCAAGCAATGGTTTGTGTACTCACCTGTAACTGTGAAAATTGAGGGGATCAAAAAGACTAAATTGTTGTTGCTTGATGATCAGTTCAAGTCAACTACTCCAAATCCTGTCCTCTTCTTCCACAGGCATCCGTAACATGATCCATCCTTGAACTGAAGTTCTTCTATGTGACTGGATTGATGTCTTGACATCACCTTCATGGAGATCACCCCTTGCTGTTTATGTTGATGTTGTTGGTGATGCAAAGTTTGACCTGAGGTTCACACAAACCTCTACTGGATCATTTTCATATAGACACAGAAAACACTAATTCCTGAGTTTTATAACCTGTACAGTTAGGATGCTCAGCTACAGAGTTGTCAAACCTTGTGGACAACACATGAGCTGGGCAGCAGTGTAACTAAAGTACTATTTTTTTGTTTCAAAGTACATTTAGTGTTCTCATACAGGTGTTCAATGCATATAGGCAATACACAGAAAACACATGTACATCCTAATGTACTTTGAGACACAATAAAGATGAACCATCACCATTCTATCTGTGTCTGTAGGAGGATATATTTGAGAACACAGTTGTCAATGCGTTACCACACCCAGGGTAGAGTATCCCCATACATGGAAAGGCATCACCCATATCACAGGACTCCACCACTTGTTTGCAAGTGAGTGGACTCAGTGATGTATTCACGCTAACAGATGGTGGCAGTGATACACTAATGTGTTGTGGGAGTGATAAAGAGGTGATAAAGGGGACATACTTCCACAGTGAATTCCTGTCCACAGTTAATGTGTTGCTCAGTATAATCAATGTTCAGTGATATATTGCTCCACTGGGACATATCACAGTACATGACCAAGTGGACAAGTGTTTTCACTGGGGAAGTCTGTTACACCCTTAGAAAAAACAACAAGTCAACTTACTGGAGGCCCCAATGCTCACCCCAGGATATCAATGTGTGTGCTACACATTGAAATCCTAGGTTGAAAACATTGGCTTCCCCAGTCAGTCTGTTGCACAATGAGTGTGTGAATCCAAGACAATATGGATACATGTCCCATTTATCTGTCCTGCTTGTTATCTCACCGCTAAGCCGTTTGTTTGGTTATCCCCTTAACCCTCTGAGTGCCAGAGTGGTACCCAACGCATTTCTTTGCAATGCGTTGCCTACCACTCTGGATATCAAAGGGTTAAACACTACATATGATGTAGATGAATGTTCAATGTTGTACCAAATGTTGGGCTAAGGGGAATGTTTTGTTATGCAAAATCAACACACAACATTGCCATATAACACAGTTGTGTAATATGGCAACAGGGATGTTTTTACAGTTGATTTTGTACAACGATGTGTATGTGAACCCATGTTGTAACATCCCACAAACATCTTACCTAGGCAGGAGTTGTATTCACTGAATTGTTTGGCAATGCATTGGAGACAACTCTGCCACCCAAATCTATGACCAAATTCAAAGCAGATCAGACAGGATTCAAAAGCACAATGTTCCTTTATTCAGGGGAAATTTAACATGTTGGGCATTTTATTTTTTTTTCTTGGGGGGGGGGGGCTTAGACTGTGTGGCAGAAGTGGATAACCTGGATGATCTCCTGGTCACCCTTTGCCCCCTAGGTGTGGCTTCGGGGGTCACATTAGAGGGGGTGGTGGGGGCAGTGGATCCCTCTGTGGAGCGCAGGTTTTCCCTCTCCAAACGTAAGTCCTCCCTGCGGTTCAGCTCTCTCAACTCCACCAGTAGCTGTGCAAGCAGGTCCATCACCCCCGTGTGTAGCTGATGGAGTTGAGTGTTGATCCTCATGACCTCCGACTCCAGGGCATGGATCCTTGCCTCTATCCTGTTAGTGTTTATACGGGATTCCCTACGGCTCCTGGTGATGTTGTCATTGGTGCGGAGGCTTGACCTGAGTAGTCTCCTTTGCAGAGCCATACACTCAGCTTCCATCCCCGTGGGCCGTTCACTGCTGGTGATGCTTGTGCCTGGTGAATCAGCTGCTGCTGTGTCCTCCTCTGCTGGTGCTGTATCCTCCTCTGCTGGTGCTGTATCCTCCTCTGCTGCTGCTGTATCCTCCTCTGCTGGTGCTGTGTCCTCCTCTGCTGGTGCTGTGTCCTCCTCTGCTGCTGCTGTGTCCTCCTCTGCTGGTGCTGGTTGTGCTGCAGATGGGTATGTGCCCACCACATCAATTGACCCACTGCTGCCCACCGATGTCTGTGCTGGTGGAGGTGGTGGGGTAAACACGTCCCTTCGCATAGGCTGTTGGGGCTCCCCAAGCAGGCCCAGGTGTTGGTAGTCGAGTGGCCAAGGGTCAAACCTTGGCCACTGGTATGTGCTTGGCCCCCACCTAGGATCATACCTGGGGCCATGCTGGGGAGCCATCCAGGAGGGTAGGTCAATCTGTGGGTATGGCCCGTATTGGGTGGTGGCCACATCACCGGGCAGCCATTGCCTCCCTGGTGGTGGTGGTGCTGCTGCTGCTGCTGGGGGATAATAGCTCCTGGAGGTGGTGGGGGGCATCCAGTCACTGTAATAAGTCGGTGCAGGCAGAGTTGATGCAGGCAGAGTTGGTGCAGGCAGAGTTGGTGCAGGCAGAGTTGGTGCAGGCAGAGTTGGTGCATCCAGCTGGCCAAGAGGTGTGGATGTCGTTGGGTACGGTGCCCACTGGCTGGTCCCCTCCTCCAAATACTCCTCACTGGGTGGTGAGGTGGCCTCCTCCATGGGCTCCTGATGTGCTGGAGACACATAACCTGTGTGGAGGATTGAGATTGTGTGATCAGTAAACTTAGCCATGATGGTGTCAAATTGATATTAATACTTGAAATGTGTAAAGGAACATATATGTTGTATGGTGTATCCCCCTGTGTGAAACAACGGTACTCCTACTGGTGATGGGTGTTGTATTCTACATGTATTGCAGCTCAGAGTTGAATTCCTTTGGTGCCACATCCCAGTGGCCTGAAATTGTACATTTGCGCTGTTGCCACATCATCCTTTGTGGATATCTGTTCCCTGGACCAAAGCTAGCCAGAGGATGGTCTGGCAACATTGGCATAGTACATTTTCAGGCCACAGTGATATTGTCCCTGGAATATTCAACTTTGAGCTGTTATACTCTTGTGATGAAACACCTTTCAGTAGTGGGGATACCCTTGCATTACCCGGTGGATCAATCCTATGACATGTATTTTTCCTTTCACATTTTAGGTATTACTATCTCTTTAACGGGATAGCAATGGTTAATTTCACCTTGATGTAACATTGCAGGCATCATAGAGAGATGTTTAGAAAGATGTTGCTGTATGTGACAGCTGGAGATGTCAGTCATTTGACCACACGGAGGCTCTTCAGCAGACTCCACATTGACCCATTTGGAGATAACTACATCTTTGCCATTGTCTACTAAGTGTTCCTGGTTTGTAAGCACGCTCTGTGGACCATGTCAATGATGGATCCATCTCCAATTGTTTCAATTTTGGGTCTGCTGAAGAGCCTCCGTGTGGTCATATGACTGACATCTCCAGCTGTCACATACAGTAACATCTTTCTAAACATCTCTTTATGATGCCTGCAAGGTTACATCAAGTGAAATTAACCATTGCCATGCCAAGGTACACAGTGAGGAATATGGTCTGATATGTGTGTATATGTACCTTTCATACGGGTACAAACATATCCTTGATAGATATGAACCCAGAGATCTGTTCAGAACATGTGATTGTCTAACTGCCTATATATGTACAGCCATCACAAATGAACTTTCATAGATACAAGTGATACCCATCCAAGTAGGTGTAATATACTGGGTATATGTACTGTGATGATGATATCAATATGAGTTATTTTGTTGAGGGTGCACATATATGGGCAGTTGGACAATCACACGTACTGAACCGAACTCTGGGTTTACATCTTGTTGGGACCTATTTGTACCCATTTGAAAGGGACATATCCACATACAAATCTGGTTGTTTTTCTTTCTGTACATATCTTTTTTGAAGAGATCTGCAGTGTGATTCAAGTAGTATTCATCCCTATGTTATCAGTTCATCCCGTACAGTGCTGGATTTTGTCAGATTAGACATGTCCCTCTCTGGTTGTCATGATGGTATCCTATGCATAGCATTGTGATGCATGGGATACCACCGTGGCAATCAGGGATTGATGTACATTACAGGATTCTGTCCATGAGGTCTGTTCAAGTTGAATCCTGAGGGGCAACAATCAAGCCATCCTTGAAGGATATCATTGATTGAGGCCTTTTTTTTCCTGGATCAGCCCATCCATCCTTCTGTGTGAGGCAGCCAGACCCGATCATAGATATCCATAATCCCTGGCCTGTTATTGACCAAACCTCAATGGTTCATATTTGGTTCCCATATTTATCCTGCAAATAGTGTCTGGTGTACCATCCATCCATGGCATCAGCACTCCTGAGGATCTATATGTGAATCAAATGTGAGCTATGTAAATTGAAGTTAGAGTAAATGATTGCATACACAACACCAAGGCCAACTTTTTCACCTTTACTTATGTGTGATTGTTTTTGGCCTGTGTGTTGCACATACAAGCATTTATTCTCAGTGGCACTGTGATTTGTGACCTGATCCATCCTGTTGGTGATTCAGTAAGCGGTTAAGTGGACCTGATGAACTGATTATGATGCTGACTTCTCCGCTGACCTCATTTCACCATCTGCAATGTTTTCTATGGAGTCCACACAATGGGGCCTGTGCAGCTTGAATCCTGTTATTGGATGTTCTCCATAGACTAACATTGTAATTGGTAAAGTGAGGGTATGCAAGTGTCAAATTCACTACATCAGCTCTTTTTCACCGCTTAGTGAATGTCCCCTATGTGTCATGTAATTGTTAACCTATCGACATGTGTTTGTTGTCTGGTTAACCCTTTGAGTACCAGAGGGGTTGCCAAAGCATTGTTGATCGATGCATTGATGATCCCTCTGGCACTCATGGGGTTATGTGCTGGATTCCCTGTGTGAACATGGGTAACACTGTGTGACAACAATTGTGATGTTTAACATACAACACTTTACTGAGCATGGTTTGTGTGTATTGTGTGTGATGAGCACAGCAACATGAGGGTTAACCAGGGAGTTGGACAGGTTTTGGCCTTGTTGAACATTGACATTTGTCCTTGTCTTGATCCCTGTTTAAACCCTCAGGGTGCTGTGTTGGTGCAATTGTGTGGTTGAATGAAGAGCAGATGTTGGGATGTGAGTGCTTGTTTGTGATGGGTGTGTGGTTTGGGGTGGTGTGTGGTTTTGGGGTGATGCACTTACCGGTGGTGTGGAGGCTCCTCTCCTCCCCAGTGTCTGATCCTCCAGGGACCCCCTCAATGAGGGTGGATGACAGTGTCTGCCGCAGCCTCTCCTCCCATGCGCTGTAGGTGATGGGGACAGGTGGCCCACCTCCGGTGGCTCTGGCGTGCAGGGCGGCATCCCCCATCTTCCTCTTCACCTGCCTTTTGCAGTCGCCCCATCTCTTCTTGATTGAGTCCACATCCCGTCTGCAGGTGGCCACCGCATTAACTCTGCTGCAGATTTGACTCCAGGCAGCTCTCCTCCTCGCAGACAGGCCAGGGAGTCTGTCCCCCGGGAAGAGGACACTCTCCCTCTCCAGCACAGCCTCCACGAGGGCCGTGTTTTCTTCCTCGGTATATCGGGGATCCCTGACCCTGTCCCCCTCAGCTCCGGCATGCGAGGAGTCAGACCCGGAGTGTCCTGCCTGCTCTGCCCCTGCCTGTGTGTGGTGGTCCCCAGGCACTACCCCTCGTCCCACTGCAGGATCTGTCCCTCTTCTTCTTTGTGTGCCTGTTCTTGTGGGCCTGGTCCCCCTCCGCCCTGCGTATCTCCCTCTCCCACCCCTGCTCTGCTGAGGGATCCCCTCCTGACCTTCCTCCTCCTCCTCCTCCACTAGTCTCCCCATCCCTCTCTCCTGTCCTCCTCTCCTGGCCATCATTCACCCAGTCACACCCAGGCACTCTCACACGCCCTCACAGACACACTCGATCCCATTCACTCTCTGTCACACACTTTCACTCACGGATTCACACTGTAAAAATAAAGTTTAAAATGTGTAAGGTGTGATGAAAAAAAAAAGACTATGTGTATGTATGTGTATGTGTTTGTATGGATGTATGTGCTATGTGCAAAAGTGTGCTATGTGTCTATTTAAATGTAACTCTCTCCTCTCCAAAATCCTTCTACCTTACTCCTCTGTATGCTTCTCTCTCTCTCTCTCTCTCTCTCTCTAAATGCTATCCTCCACTCCTGGGTCCTGTGCTCTAGCTTGCTGAAACTCGAAACACAGACAGGGTGTAACCGTTATTTTGAGGTATATATAGGTGTATTTGAACATTTTTGATACTTTGGGGCCTTGGGATTGGCTGTAGGTTTGAATTTTGTTTGTGCATCTATCAGGGTTGCTAGACAACGGCAGCCGTAATGTAACATTTTGAGTTAAGTTGTGTTTTAACGGGTGTTTGGGACGCACGGTGATGCAAAATCAGGTGCGACGCTGGTTTTTGTTTAACGTGTTTTTGTAGTGCCTACGCCCGATAGCTATTCTTGAACGCTTACCTTTGAATCTGCCGTAAAACATGTGTTCTTTGCGGCCGACGTGCCTTTTTTACTTAGCGGATGGTTTAACGGCTGCCTTTAAATCTAGGCCTAGATCTGAGAGTAGATCTGTAATCCATATTACTCCCAAATAGACCTTTACTTTTGGGGCTCACCAGATAATCTTGGAAATATGTGCAAGTGTCTGAAGCCTGACCCAGCTTATAATTCAATGCCAATAGGAGCAAGATGTTATTCATAGACACACAAAAAATATAATTCCGTGAGTTAATCCCTCACAGAAACATCAGTCGCTACCGCTGCATGCATAGAAGCCAAAATTCCAATAATCACTCACCCGTTCCAATTCGGGCTTGATGGCCCCGGTGCTGCCCCCCACAATCGCAGTAAGCTGATTCCACAAACGTGAGGACAACAGGAAGGGAGCGCTCTCGGACCACCAACAAAGCTTGAGCCCAATCCAGATTTTTATAAATAATCTTACAATGGATTTTATTGGATCATATATTTAAAAACAACAACATGGGTTCTCAAACAGAACGTCAATTTCACCCATGAGAACCCATGTTGTTGTTTTTAAATATATGATCCAATAAAATCCATTGTAAGATTATTTATAAAAATCTGGATTGGGCTCAAGCTTTGTTGGTGGTCCCGAGAGCGCTCCCTTCCTGTTGTCCTCACAAAGATGTTATTCATATAAATATAAATATTTTATTTTTATATTACCCTACGCGTTTCATGAATATACATTCACTTAGTCAGGGGATAAAATAAGTTATACATTATCAATCTTATTTATACAATTAGTAAAAAAGACATACTATGTGAACAGCAAACTACATTATCTATTCTTCGTGGCTCGCCCCGCAACAAGGCTGGAACTGAGAGTAACAGAAAAGCCAACTCACTCCTCACTTCAGATCTCCTTCTCGTTCCGATAGTTCCCTTAACAAGGAGGATGCTGGGCTTCGCATACTCTCGCTGTGGCACTTTTCATTCAGACTCTAATATAGTACACATAACTAATCCATACTAATATGGAAATAGTATAAGTCTCAGAGATTATTTAAAAATATAATAAATATATAATATATAGTGATGAGCGAGCACCCCAATGCTCGGATGTTCGGGTGCTCTGACCGAGCACCCCCTGAGGCTCGAGTGCTCGGCCGAACACCCGAGCCCCATTGAAGTCAATGGGAGGACTCGAGCATTACACCAGGCACCCCCTGCTCTGATGAGGGGAGGGTGCCTGGTCCATAGGAAAAGGGCAGAAAAAGATGGAAACACTACAGAAATGGTTCAGGGACAGCATAGGGAGGATGTCTGGATGCACCTTGGACTCCAACATCGCTGCTGGGAACGATCTTTCGCCCGTAGTACGCCATTTTTACAGACTGACCGTAAAACACACAAAAAGGAAAATAAAAACGACTTTAGGCGAAAAATTGTTACCAAACAGTATTTGCTGTATATTTACTTGTATATCATCTGCAAATTCTCCCAAAAATTTCATCGATTTTCTGAAGTGAGGCCATGATTAAGAGGGAAACGTGCGCAGAGGCAAATTATCCCAAAAATTTCCTTGATTTTCAGAACTGAGGCCATGATTAAGAGGGAAACGTGCGCAGAGGCAAATTCTCCCAAAAATTTCCTTGATTTTCAGAACTGAGGCCATGATTAAGAGGGAAACGTGCGCTGAGCTGACCATCTAAAACATTATGGGTGAGGGTCTGCTGCAGAGCTGACCATCCTAAACATTATATGCGAAGGCCCGCTAGTGAGCTGACGCTATAAAACATTATATGAGAGGGCCCGCTAGAGAGCTGACCCAATAAAACATTATATGAGAAGGCCCGCTGGTGAGCTGACCTATATAAAAATTGTCAAACAGGGCCCGCTGGTGAGCTGGCCCTATATAAAAATTATATCACAGGGCCCGCTGGTGAGCTGGCCCTATATAAAAATTATATCCCAGGGCACGCTGGTGAGCTGGCCCTATATAAAAATTATATCCCAGGGCATATGGAAGAGGAGGAGGAGGATGAGAACATTAAGAGTCAACCATATACCCGTTTTTGGGGTGGAAGGGGTGAATGGGAATACAGAGTATTCCCATCATTGTAAATAACATATATAAAGTGAGTTTATGTTCCCCCGGGGCTTTCCTCCAGTGGAGTGGAGAAGTCAGGGGAAATCCAGGCCTTGTTCATTTTTATAAGTGTCAACCTATCAGCATTGTCGGTGGAAAGGCGGATACGCTTATCTGTTATGATGCCACCAGCAGCACTAAATACCCGCTCAGACAGAACGCTGGCGGCAGGGCAGGCCAGCACCTCCAAGGCGTAGAGTGCCAGTTCATACCACGTGTCCAGCTTGGACACCCAGTAGTTGTAAGGCACAGAGGGATCATTGAGGACGCTGACACGGTCTGCTACGTACTCCTTCACCATCTTCCAAAACTTTTCCCTCCTTGTGACACTAGGCTGCGCATCAGGGTGAGGGTGCTGGCGGGGTGTCATGAAGGTGTCCCACGCCTTGGAGAGTGTTGCCCTGCCTTTCTCGGAACTGCTGTGTGCTCCCCTTTTCTCCCCTTCTCGGTTGGCCAAGGTAGCACGTACTCTGCCGCCAGCGTTGTCAGATGGAAAATTTTGGAGCAATTTTTCAACAAGAACCTTCTGGTATTGCACCATTTTGCTTGTCCTCTCCACCGGAGGAATGAGAGATGAGAAATTCTCTTTGTAGCGGGGGTCCAGAAGGGTGAACACCCAGTAATCCGTGTTGTCTAAAATGCGTACAACGCGTGGGTCACGGGAAAGGCAGCCTAACATAAAGTCAGCCATGTGTGCCAGAGTACCAACAGTCAAGATTTCGCTGTCCTCACCAGGAGGCTGACTCTCAATATCCTCATCCTCTTCCTCCTCTTCTGCCCACCCACGCTGAAGAGATGGAACTAAAGTTCCATGGCTACCCTCTGTAGCGGAGGCAACCGTGTCTTCCTCCTCCTCCTCCTCCTCCTCCTCCGCCTCCTCCAATTGTCGCTGAGAAGACGAAGTGAGGGTGCTCTGGCTATCACCTTGTGTAAGCTCTTCCTCCCCCATTTCCACCTCTTCCACATGCAAAGCGTCGGTTTTAATTGTGAGCAGCGAGCGTTTCAGTAGACACAGAAGTGGGATGGTTACACTGATAATAGCGTTATCGCCGCTCACCATCTGTGTCGATTCCTCAAAATTGCGTAAAACCTCGCAGAGGTCTGACATCCATTCCCACTCCTCACTTCTGATTACAGGAAGTTGAACGGAGAGGCGACGACCGTGTAACAGCTGGTACTCCACTACTGCCCTCTGCTGCTCACAAAGCCGGGCCAACATGTGGAAGGTGGAGTTCCAGCGCGTGCTCACGTCACACAGCAGCCGGTGAGCTGGCAATTGTAAGCGCTGCTGCAGCTTCAACAGGCCGGCCGAAGCTGTAGATGACTTACGGAAATGTGCACACACGCGGCGCACCTTGGTCAAGAGATCATGCACATTGGGGTAGGTTTTTAGAAATCGCTGCACCACTAAATTAAATACATGCGCTAGGCATGGTACGTGTGTGAGCTTGCCGAGCTCCAAAGCCGCCACCAAGTTACGCCCATTATCACACACAACCATGCCTGCTTGCAGGTTGAGTGGCGAGAGCCACTGCTCGGTCTGGTGACTAATCCCCTGCAACAGCTCTGAGGCCGTGTGCTGTTTGTCCCCAAGGCAGATCAGCTTCAGCACGGCCTGTTGACGCTTCCCCACTGCAGTGCTACACTGCTTCCAGCTACTGGCTGATGGGGGAGTGGCGGTGTGTGTAGAGAATTCGGAGGTGGAAACGGAGGAGGAGGAGCCAATAACGTAGGTGCTGGTGGAAACCCTGATGGAGGTAGGGCCCGCAATCCTCGGCGTGGGTAGCACCCGTGCCATCCCAGGGTCCGAGTCGCTCCCAGCCTCCACGACATTCACCCAGTGTGCCGTCAGGGAAATGTAGCGTCCCTGGCCACAAGCACTTGTCCATGTGTCAGTCGTTAAGTGGACCTTCCCAGTAACTGCGTTGGTCAGGGCACGGGTGATGTTACGGGACACATGGTGGTGTAATGCGGGGATGGCACACCGGGAAAAGTAGTGGCGGCTGGGGACCGCGTACCGAGGGACAGCTGCTGCCATCAGGCTGCGGAAGGACTCAGTGTCCACAAGCCTAAATGGCAGCATTTCGATGGCCAGTAATTTTGAAAGGTGTGAGGTTAGTGCTATGGCCTGTGGGTGGGTGGCTGGGTATTTTCTCTTGCGCTCAAATGCCTGGGGTAACGACATTTGGATGCTGTGCTGGGACAGGGAAGTGGATGTGGTCGCTGATGGTGCTTCAGATGGTACAGGTGCAGGGCGGGAGGTATGCGGGCCTGCGCCTTCGACAGGCGATTGGCCGGCACCGAAAACAGGGGAAGAGGAGGCAGTGGTGTGGCCTGCAGACACAGATGGGCGATCCAGGCGTTCCTCCCACTTACTACGGTGCTTGGATGCCATGTGTCGGATCATGCTGGTGGTGGTGAGGTTTCTAGTGTTCATGCCTCGGCTCATTCTGGTGTGGCACAGGTTGCAAACTACAAATCTTTTGTCGTCCGCACTTTCCTTAAAAAAACGCCATACCACGGAACACCTACCCCTTGGCAAGGTAGATTTACGCAAGGGGGTGCTCCGTGGAACATTTGCGGGCCGGTTTGGTGCGGTCCGCCTTCTTTCTGTAGCCACACCACTGCCTCTTCCAGCCTGTTGCGGTGCTGCAGATGGCTCACCCTCAGGACTGCTGTCATCGCTCGGCTCTACACCTTCCCAGGTGGGGTCAGTCACCTCATCGTCCACCAAGTCCTCCTCCACTTCCTCACTCTGATCATCCTCCTCAAGTCTTGATCCCACCACATACTCGGTCATTGACAACTGTATAACATTCTCCTCAACAAGGTCTTGAGAAGGAAATAGTGGTTGATTTAATGGCAACTGTGTCTCATCATCATCATCATCATCCACTACTTCCTTTGACCTTAAATGCCGTTCACATCTGTCATCTTCTTGTGATTGGGTAGCCTCTAGAGGTTGTGAATCAGGGCACAAGATGTCATGTTCCTCTGCAAGCGTGCTTGGAGAGAGGGTCAAATGAAGGATTGGTGATGAGACGAGCTCATCACTATATCCCAGTGTGGGATCACTTCTTTGACCAGACCGTGTATGGTGGGAGGAAGGATGATCAGAGTGAGGATTATGTTGACCAGACTCTTGGCTACTGAGAGTGGACTTGGTGGAAGACAGGGTGGTGCTTAACCGACTGGAAGCAGTATCAGCTGTCATCCAACCGACCACCTGTTCGCACTGGTCGGACCTCGAGAGTGATGTCCTGCGACGCCCTGTGAAATCAGACATGAAGCTAGGTATGGTGGATGTCTTTCTTTCTTGTGCTCTGGCACCAGGCACAGTTTCTCCGCGTCCTGACCCGCGCCCTGAACTTTCAGGATCACGTCCACTTCCCCGTCCCTTTTTACCCGCCTTCTTCATCTTACACGATATATATGACTTTAATATATATGAGTTTGAAAACTTAACAGTATTTCTTACTATTCTGCAACTCTGCAGAGTACACAGAATAGGCTGCTAAACGGCGGTGAAACACACTGAATGGAATATGTGACTTTAATATTTGAGTTTGAAAACTTAACAGTATTTCTTACTATTCTGCAACTGTTCAGAGTACACAGAATAGGCTGCTAAACGGCGGTGATACACACTGAATGGAATATGTGACTTTAATATTTGAGTTTGAAAACTTAACAGTATTTCTTATTATTCTGCAACTGTGCAGAGTACACAGAATAGGCTGCTAAACTGCGGTGAAACACACTGAATGGAATATGTGACTTTAATATTTGAGTTTGAAAACTTAACAGTATTTCTTACTATTCTGCAACTCTGCAGAGTACACAGAATAGGCTGTTAAACGGCGTTGAAACACACTGAATGGAATATGTGACTTTAATATTTGAGTTTGAAAACTTAACAGTATTTCTTATAATTCTGGAACTGTACAGAGTACACAGAATAGGCTGTTAAACGGCGGTGAAAGACACTGAATGGAATATGTGACTTTAATATTTGAGTTTGAAAAATTAACAGTATTTCTTACTATTCTGCAACTCTGCAGAGTACACAGAATAGGCTGTTAAACGGCGTTGAAACACACTGAATGGAATATGTGACTTTAATATTTGAGTTTGAAAACTTAACAGTATTTCTTATAATTCTGGAACTGTACAGAGTACACAGAATAGGCTGTTAAACGGCGGTGAAAGACACTGAATGGAATATGTGACTTTAATATTTGAGTTTGAAAAATTAACAGTATTTCTTACTATTCTGCAACTCTGCAGAGTACACAGAATAGGCTGTTAAACGGCGTTGAAACACACTGAATGGAATATGTGACTTTAATATTTGAGTTTGAAAACTTAACAGTATTTCTTATAATTCTGGAACTGTACAGAGTACACAGAATAGGCTGTTAAACGGCGGTGAAAGACACTGAATGGAATATGTGACTTTAATATTTGAGTTTGAAAACTTAACAGTATTTCTTATAATTCTGCAACTGTACAGAGTACACAGAATAGGCTGTTAAACGGCGGTGAAAGACACTGAATGGAATATGTGACTTTGATATTTGAGTTTGAAAAATTAACAGTATTTCTTACTATTCTGCAACTCTGTAGAGTACACAGAATAGGCTGTTAAACGGCGTTGAAGCACACTGAATGGAATATGTGACTTTGATATTTGAGTTTGAAGACTTAACAGTATTTCTTCCTATTCTGCAACTCTGCACACTACACAGAATGTGCTGCTAAACTGCGGCGAAGCACACTGAATGGAATATGTGACTTTGATATTTTAGTTTGAAGACTTAACAGTATTTCTTCCTATTCTGCAACTCTGCACAGTACACAGAATGTGCTGCTACACTGCGGCGAAGCACACTGAATGGAATATGTGACTTTGATATTTGAGTTTGAAGACTTAACAGTATTTCTTCCTATTCTGCAACTCTGCACAGTACACAGAATGTGCTGCTAAACTGCGGCGAAGCACACTGAATGGAATATGTGACTTTGATATTTTAGTTTGAAGACTTAACAGTATTTCTTCCTATTCTGCAACTCTGCACAGTACACAGAATGTGCTGCTAAACTGCGGCGAAGCACACTGAATGGAATATGTGACTTTGATATTTTAGTTTGAAGACTTAACAGTATTTCTTCCTATTCTGCAACTCTGCACACTACACAGAATGTGCTGCTAAACTGCGGCGAAGCACACTGAATGGAATATGTGACTTTGATATTTTAGTTTGAAGACTTAACAGTATTTCTTCCTATTCTGCAACTCTGCACAGTACACAGAATGTGCTGCTAAACTGCGGCGAAGCACACTGAATGGAATATGTGACTTTGATATTTGAGTTTGAAGACTTAACAGTATTTCTTCCTATTCTGCAACTCTGCACACTACACAGAATGTGCTGCTAAACTGCGGCGAAGCACACTGAATGGAATATGTGACTTTGATATTTTAGTTTGAAGACTTAACAGTATTTCTTCCTATTCTGCAACTCTGCACAGTACACAGAATGTGCTGCTAAACTGCGGCGAAGCACACTGAATGGAATATGTGACTTTGATATTTTAGTTTGAAGACTTAACAGTATTTCTTCCTATTCTGCAACTCTGCACAGTACTCAGAATGTGCTGCTAAACTGCGGCGACGCACACTGAATGGAATACGTGACTTTGATATTTTAGTTTGAAGACTTAACAGAATGTGCTCTAATCTGCAACTTTGCACACTAAACAGAATGTGCTCTAATCTGCAACTTTGCACACTAAACAGAATGTGCTCTAATCTGCAACTTTGCACACTAAACAGAATGTGCTCTAATCTGCAACTGTGCACACTAAACAGAATGTGCTCTAATCTGCAACTTTGCACACTAAACAGAATATATATATTTTTTTTTTTTTTTTTTTGTTTTTTTCCCCCCACATCAAATAACCTGCTGCCCCCACACACAGTAGTCCTAAAAAGGACTTTTGGTTCTTTTTTTTTCACAATTTTTGTTTTTTTCCTCCCTACACTGCCTTTCCCTTCCTATCCTCAGCTCTCCCTGGCTCAGACTGAGCCGAACTCGCTGGTCAGGTGCTATACAGCACCTGACCACGGGTTCTGGCCAGCCAATCAGTGTAATGCCAGCAGCCAACATGGCTGCTGGCATTACACCGATGTCAGAGCCTCCCTGCACGTTTATTGGCTGCGCAGCAGCCACAAAACGTGCGGGGAGGAGACCCGAACATGGCGGGCGAGCACATGCGGTACTCGTACGAGTACCGCCATGTGCCGAGCAGAGCGATGCTCGAGCCGATCCGAGCATCGGCCGAGCATGCTCGCTCAACACTAATAATATAATATATGAACTTAAAAAATAGAGGAAGAATGTAAAGCATCTATACACAAATCAATAGTGAGTTACAAGATATATATCTAGCCATGGTGTTGGCCATTCCAGTAATTAAAATACAGTACGCTCAATTCTGTCAAACAAAAATAGAGAGAACAGTACATATGAATCTCATAGTTCATCTTAAATTTCTTAAATTTGTAAGGGGGCTTGGGAACTTATCCTTGAAGGAAATTACTAACCTCCAATTCCTCATTCATGTATTTAGGGGACAGGGTATCAAGTGTATATATCCTAAAAGCTTCTCTTTGGCAAAGAGTTGAAAATCTATTGGAATTGGATGTGGGGATATCTTCTATCTATATCTAAAATCCAGAAATTATTTATCCCTCCTTCTGGACAGTTGTTGAAATGTTTGGGAACTGCATGATCTTGTGAATTTTTGTTAATTAAATATCTGTTTTCGAGGGATCGGTCCCTCAATGCTCTTGTGGTACGTCCCACATATTGGGTTCCACATCCACATGTTATGACATAGATCACAAAAGTCGTGTCACATGTAATTAGAATTTTGATGTTGTAAGTGTTTTGATTCACAAAGCTTTTTACAGTGGTAATTTTGTTTACAATATATCTGCAGTTAGTACATCTGGTTGGAAGACATCTATAATTGCCCAAGGAAGCATTAGAATTTAAGCTACCTCTCTTTTCTCTATTTTAATTCAGCCATTTTGGTGTATTGGCTGCTATATGGCCCAATACATTTTTCACTTTTTTATGTTATTTTGGCTTTATTCTTTAATATATCCTGAAGTAGAGGGTCTTGTTTAAGAATGCTCCAGTTTTTTCTGAACAATGTTATTAAAGTGGAACTACCACCTCTTAAACACTTTAACTTCAATAACTCCCCATCTGGTGACTAGCAGCTTAGTAGCCCTAGTCGCCAGAATTATTGCCTTATTCAAAAGAAATATGCATTCTTACCGGGCTGACAGTGGCACGGAGCGTGGACATCTTGCCACAGTGACGTCCAGCGCCTGCACTGTCAGTCCGTTCCAGACCCGAACGGCTCGTAGCAACGCCTCCTAGACCCGGCTGGGACTGACAGCGCAGGTGCGCTGACGCCACTATGGCAAGATGTCCGCGCTGTCAGCCCGGTAAGAATGCATATTTCTTTTGAATAAGGTAATAATTCTGGTGACTAGTACTACTTAGCTGCTAGTCGCCAGATGGGGAGTTATTGAAGTTAAATTGTATAAGAGATGGTAGTTCCGCTTTAATCGGTGTAGATGCTCCATTGTATTGGGTAATTAGGGATGGTGGTCTTTTCCCTGATGTGTTCCTAGCTTTTTTGATCAGAATATCTTCTTTCCTGAGCCCCAAGGCTCTCTTTTGGGCAGACTCAACAACCGAGATTTTATGTCCTCTTTTTAGTAGTTGCCCTCTGAGATCTTCACTTTTCTTAATAAAGTCCTAGGTGTCACTGCAGTTCCTTCTTAATCTATGGAATTGCCCAAAGGGTGTATTTTTCACCCACTTTGAATGGTGGCAACTATCTTTTCTGAGGAATTGGTTCCTGCATACATCTTTTTTGTAGATAGAACTAACTATATTCTGATGAGGGACCCCTTCTAATTTGAGATCCAGAAAGTTGATGTTTTTCTGGTGGGCCTGAGAAGTAAAACTCAACTCCACATCATGGATGTTAAATAGTTCGATCAATTGTTGTAATGCTGCTTGTAAGCCACCCCATATTATGAGGATATTGTCTATGTAAAGACCATAGTAGACCAGGTTGCCCCCCCCCCCATTTCTCCCTGGGCCAAACAGTGATATCCTTCCACAGACCCATGCAGAGGTTGGCATAAGAGGGGGCAAACCTGGTTCCCATGGGTGTACCTTTGGTTTGTAAATAAAAATCCTCTTGAAATGAGAAAAAATTATGATTTAGAATGGAGACACATTTTATGGTAAATTCAATCTATTCAGGTGGTAATTGGGTGTCTGTTTCCAAAAAGTATCTACCTGCTTGTGGACCAAGAATGTGGTCTATGCAGGTATATAACGACAACACATCCAATGTTGCCCAGATGTATCCCTCTTTCCATATGATGTTGGATAACTCAATAAGTACATGCTGTGAGTCTATTATGTATGAAGGTAAAAGGATAAAAATCGATATATGTAGATAGATTAGAAGTGACATTATCGGCCTTCCTGGAGGATTCTCATTATATCTATGCAGCTTAAGTTTGTGATAAAAGAAGGGGGGGGGTCAGCATGTTCTAAAAAAATATATTGTTATTCTTGTTTACTTAAAGAGATCTTGAAAATAGATGTCTTACCGTTAAAAAATAGCTGTGTCGACTGAGCGGACGTGTGTTGGAGAGGCTCCGCTATCCTTAGTTATTATCCATTGCCATCCTGCAATTACAGCCCTATTTTTGCCTATACTCGGCAGTATACTAACTGCCCAGCTGCTGGGCTCTCTGTAGAGGCCCTTCTTTCCTCATTTCGTGGTTCACGGAGGTTCCCGGATGCATAGGCCTGAACCACGGCCTTGCGCGCCGCAACCGCCCGGCGGGGCGCCGAACGAACATATTATATATGTGCAATGTATACGCCCCTAACAGTCCGTCTCATATCTTTTTTGCCACTCTTCTAAACAATTTGTTGAACTTCCCATTGGATCAACTACTAGTGGGAGGAGACTTAAACTCTATTGTTAACCCTCATATTGACAGAAGTGGAAGGCCAATAGTTTCAGTTCGTCAGTCTCCGGCCATGCTGGTTAAGTGGATTGACCAACTGGCTCTCCGCGATGTATGGCAGACTCTTAATCCTATTGAATGACAATATACTTTTTACTCCCACCCACATTTGGTTTTTACTAGAATAGATTACTTTCTGGTGGCTTCAGCGATCTTGTCTCTCATTCAACATTGTCAAATCCACCCCATTCATATCTCAGATCACGCCCCGGTTTCTTGTAGCCTCTCATTCAAGCCTCCTCTTCCTGTCTCCTTTAATTGGCGTATGCCCGCTTTTCTTATTCACTCCCAGGAATTCAAGGCCAGTTTGAAAGTGGCTTGGGACTTATACTGCATTGACAACAAGGCCCACGAAAAAGATGCCCTCACGTTTTGGCCTGCTGCTAAAACTGTTCTTACAGGTCACATTATATCATATTATACTAAATTGCGTCGAGATACCAAAACCAAACTAAACTTGCTCCAACAACGCTTGTCTGCCAGCTATACGGCCTATTTGCGCTCCGCGACTGAACAAAATAAATCTCGATACCTTGAAGCCAAAAAAGCATACGATACACTATCTGCAACTATGGCACAATGGTATGTTAACCGTCGCTCAGCGCACTATTTCAAACATGCAAATAAACAAGGAAGACTTTTGGCACATGTTATAAAGACTTCCAGAGGCCCTAATTCTATCAGCTCAATTGTCAATTGTCAGGGAACAGTCACTACAGATAACACGCAAATAAATAACGCCTTTGAGGCATATTATAAAACCTTATATACGGGTGAAACGGACTGTCCCTTGTTGAGAGAAGCCTTTGTATCTGACATCAATCTTCCCAAACTTTCCGCAGCTCAGGCTGCCTCTCTTAATGCGCCAATCACATCCCTGGAATTGCAGGAGGCTCTCAATTCTCTTCCATCCGGGAAAGCACCGGGACCAGATGGCCTTCCGGGTGAATTTTACAAAGTTCTTGGTCCGGCTATAGCACCTTCACTTTTGGTCTTGTACAATGCAGCCCTTTGTGATCATCACCTCCCAAAGGATTTTACTTTGGCTAGGATTATAGTTCTCCCTAAACCGGGCAGAGACCATACCAAAGTCGAATCTTATAGATCCATTTCTTTACTTAATACTGACTATAAGCTTTTAACCAAAATTCTGGCGACTAGATTGAATCGTATTCTTTCTCTTCTTATTTCCCCTGAACAAACGGGATTCCTCACAGGTCGGCACTCTGTTACCAATATCCGTACTGCCTTGGCGGTGATTATGAAAGCGAACGACTTTCCCCATGTTCCGCATCTCATGGTGAATTTAGATGCAGAAAAAGCGTTCGACAAAATTCTCTGGCCCCATCTATTTTATCTCCTCTCGGTACAGTGCTTTGGACATCATTTTACTGGTTTTGTTAAACTCCTGTATAGCTCCCCCAGGGCCACTATCACTACGAATAATCTTAACTCTCCGCTATTCACTCTCTCGAAGGGTACCAGACAGGGTTGTCCGCTCTCCCCCTTGCTGTTTAACCTTGCCTTGGATCCTTTGCTAAGGAAGCTTAATCTGCTCCGTTCCTTCCGAGGGGTGACCCTGGGTGGTCGGGAGGTTAAATTATCTGCATTTGCTGATGATCTTCTGCTCTTTATTCGACACCCCCTAACAGCACTCGCTGATATTTCGACTGTTTTGGGTGACTTTCAATCTATAGCACGTTTCAAAGTTAACTTTCACAAATCTGAAGCACTCTGGCTGACACCTCATCATCCTCCTCTCACAGCCCCCTTGTGTAAATTTCGTATTGTCCATGATCACATCAAATTCCTAGGAATTCATTTGCCAGGGCACATGGATCGATTATACGAGAGTAATATTCCACCTCTACTTGGCCGGATCGCCTCGGATCTTCATGCATGGCGTTCACTCCCGCTCTCTTTTATTGGTAGGTCTCAACTGATTAAGATGGTGGTTTTCCCCAAACTGTTGTATTTA
Source organism: Rhinophrynus dorsalis (assembly GCA_037306005.1). Classification (NCBI taxonomy): domain Eukaryota; kingdom Metazoa; phylum Chordata; class Amphibia; order Anura; family Rhinophrynidae; genus Rhinophrynus; species Rhinophrynus dorsalis. The sequence goes on along the minus strand of CM074726.1, from coordinate 157,883,586 downwards.
TTACAAACAATGCCATTGTATTTGCCCAACTCGGATGTGAGATTTCTTGACAAGAAATTTCAGGGTTTCATTTGGAAAGGAAAACGGCCCAAAATTAGTATAAGCAAATTACAAAGGAGGAGAGAACAGGGGGTACTGGGACTCCCTAATATCAGATTATACAATGTGGCTTGTCTCTTATGTATTGCTAGAGATTGGATCAACCATACTAATACCTTCACGAACTCTACCTGGGACCAGGCGTTTACCCCTAACGTTTCTCTTAGCTATCTTCTACATGCCCCACGTTCTCATATCCCCGACCATTGCTTAAACAATCCTTTAATCAGCTCGACAATTAAAGCGTGGCAATACTCCCGGCATCTATTACACAAAACTAAAAATGTTTCAGTCTTTCTTCCTTTCCTCCGAAACCCTCTTTTCCAGCATGGCTCCCCAGATGGGAAATTTTATACATGGGCGGACAAGAAGATCTTTTACGTCGGGGCTCTCCTTGACCCAACCACTGGAAAGCCCTATCACTTTCCAGACTTCCAGGCTAGATATGATCTCCCATCTAATCATCTATTTACCTACCTTCAGGCTAAACATTACGTGTATTCGCTACTACCTATCTTACACTCCCAAATTTCAGATAACCCCCTTGATTGTCTTTTACAGGCCTCATGTCCTATTCCTTTCACAATTTCCAGCGCCTATAATCTATTATTACAGGTGCTCTCTACCCGCATCACTCAATCTCCCATTGATAAATGGATTATTGACATCTCGTCATTAACTCCTGAAAGGATTTATCAAAGCTTCCGTAGTCGTTTTTGCCACTCCCCTGCTTCTTACTTTCATGAAGTCTCCTACAGACTCCTACATAGGACTTATGTTACTCCCAAATTAGCCCATACTATTGGTCTGGCCACCTCTCCACTCTGTCCTAGGTGTGATGAACCCCAGGCTACTCTGTTACATGCTCTTTATCTCTGTCCACCTATTTTTTCTTTTTGGACCAAGATCTTTGCTTATATAACTGAGAAGATGGGTCTTTCGGTAGATTTCCCCACTCCGTCCTTTTTGCTGGGAGTCTATGAGTCCCCGCTATCACTGACGATACCTCAGATGACTTTGTTGGACTATTCTATACTGATAGCCATTAAGGTGATCTTAACTCATTGGCTCTCACCCGCACCCCCTACATTGCTTCAATGGAAAACTCGAATGTTACATTTCACAAAATTAAACTGGATTCTCTCATTGGAAAATAAAGAGGCACTGGGGGAAAAATTTGTGACGATATGGGATCCTTTTATTCAAACATTGTCCAAGTCTCAGCAAGATGATTTCTACACTTGCTTTCGATACACAAGGTGGATGGACGAACGGGCAATAAGACAACTAGACACATCTTCGTTAACACAGAGGGATTGGTAGGGATGGCGGATTGGGGGGGGGATGAGCCTTCTGGGGGGACGTTGTGGACACCCTTTATATATATTATTTTTTCCATGTTGCTTTGCAATGTAAGACCTTCTTGTTTCATTGAGACACCGTATTTCCCTGTTAGTTTGTGTTTTTTAGTAAGCTCTTTTTGATGGACTCGCTGTTGGAGTCCTATCTCAATGATATCGGAAGGTTGTTTGTTTCTGTAACCAAAGTTTCTTACATTTAGGTTCTTACTCATACCATTGTCCTCTCGGGTGTGTCAGTTGCGGTGTATGATGCAATATCACTTCATATGTAAAAGAACCTTTGTTCCAAGAATTGGTCCTTCAACTGTGTATGGACTGTAATCTACTGCTGTATTTGGCGACTGTTTCATTTTCTCTGATGTCATTGTTGTCTGCAAAATAATCTGTAAGTTTTAATGTATTTTATACTTTAAAATTTAATAAAAAAGTTTTGTAAAAAAAAAAAAAAATAGCTGTGTCTAATGTAATCCTTCCCATTTCGGGACTCATGGGCAGGTTAGTGCGGTCTGTGCACCTGTGCCGTCAGTCCCTTCCGGTGTCCATGTGGTGCACTGCAGTCTACTCAATGGAGACCGGGACTGACAGCGCAGGCGCACAGACAAGATGTCTGCACTGTAGCCTGGGTTCCGGTCTACAAACTGGAAGGATTTCTTTAGACACAGCTATTTTTTAATGGTAAGACATCTATTTTCAAGCTAGTCGCCATGCGTTTAATGAATGCATGGCGACTTGGTATTACATGAAGTTCCGCTTTAATACTCCCATCTCCATACCTTCTTCTAATACATTTTTCAATAAATCGTATATTGTGACTGGATTATATGATGATTTTTGATAGAATTCTGTATCAGAGGAGTCTGAGTGCTTCTGCTAGATACACTGTTGTGTCTTTCACATCTATAGCTCCTCCCTTATCCGCCACCCTTATAGTAATGGATTTATCCGAAGACAGCTGTTTTAGGGCCTTACGTTCATTTATGCTGAGGTTACCTTTAACTTTAAAATACCTGTTATCTTTGATCTGTGTCTTAAATTCTTTCATTACCATTCCAAAGAATGTTTCTACATAAGATCCCTTGCAATAAGAAGGAAAAAAACTGGGAACGCTTCTTGAAAGGTGTGTGTAGTAACACACATTCCGTATCAAAATTTGGGCTATTATAGTTTTCTATCTCAGACTTAAATTCTGTGGTGTTTTCCAATAAAAGAGATTCTAACAGCATCAAATTTACAAGATCTTCTTCTTTCAAAACATTATTCTCTGGTATCGGCCCTAAAATTGACTCCTGTGGTGTACTTTTGATTTTCTTAATGGCGAAATACCTGTGTAAAGATAATTCCCTGGTAAACCTCCTGAGGTCCAGGAATAAAGAAAATTTGTCAGGTTTGCACGTAGGTGCAAATTTAAGACCCTTCTAGTGAAGATTTTTCATCTTGACTGAGCACTCTACTTGAGAGATTGAAAATAGAATCTCCCATCTTTAGTGTTGGTTTGTGGAGTTCTTTAATCTTTTTGGATCTTCTTCTTCCACCTCGCTTGCCTCTGTGGAATCTCTAATTCTTTGTACACTGAATTCTTCCTTTCCCTTTGTTCTTCCCCTTGTCTTTGATGTGCTGATTGAGTATTAAAAAAAGAACCCTGATGGTTTATAGTTTCTTTAATTGAAGATCCCAAATCTACGATGTTAGTTTGCAAGGCTTCAAAGGAGATTTTAAGGGCCAAAGTACTTTTTGAGGTTGACGTTGTCACTTCATTTATTGTAGAATGTGAATTATCACAGGCTTTAGAGTCTGTATGGGATTTCTTATGGTTGTGTGACATTGGCCCTTCTTTACTCTTGAGATGTTTATCTGCAGTAGGATCATTGGTATATAAGTTCTTTTATGAGCTTTTCTTGAAGCATATCCAACTTTTGGTTGTTTTTTGGACAAGAATTTCACTTGGTTACAAGCATAGTCATTCCGAATCATATTTAGCTTCTTGGATTTTCTATCCCTTAATTCCTCTTCTAAATTATCTACCTTTACTATCTAATTCATTGAACTGGGAATTGTTGGTGTATTTCTCCAGAGACACATGGATGTTCTCTATATCCTTTTCAATTAAAGCAAGTAATTTTTCTCTAAATTGTATAATATGTCTCATTAAGTTAAAAGAACAATTATTCAGGATGTTCCCCCATTCTATAGAGAATTGTTCATCATTAAAACCACGTTGTTAAAATTCTTAAACCTCTTGGCACAATATTACTATCTAAATACTGTTGGAGGGTGTTACAGCTTACCTTGTTTTCAGCGTCATCTGCAGGCGCGAGGCTTCAAGCATGCAGCAGGCCTCTGTTTTATGTGCCATGCTTCCTGTAGTCCCCTCCTACCTACTTTCTTCCTCTGAGTTGCTCCTCCTACCTACTTCCTGAGGAGGGGTTTAAAGGGCAGTCTGAGTCCTGACTCAGTTGCCCTTACGTTGTTGTTCATAGGAGTTCTTTTACCTTGGGCTCTGTGTATGACCTGGCTAGTCTTCCATCTAACCTTGTGCTGACCTGTGGCTCTGTCTGACTATTCTTTTGTCTATCCCTATAGCGGACACCCAACCTGGCGCAGACCTGTGGCTCTGGCTGACTACCTGAACTGTGTATGACCTTGCTTGTCTTACTACCCCCTCTGGTGCTGACTTGTAGCTTTGTCTGACTATTCTTACGTTTGTTCCTTGTACCTAGCAGACACCCAATCTAGTGCGGACCTGGGGCTCTGGTAGATTAGCTCCGATACTGACTGCATGCGTGAGTCAGGTATCCCTTTCCTTATACTGACTGCAGGCGTGAGTCAGTTATCCATTTCCTTATACTGACTGCAGGTGTGGGTCAGTTATCCATTTCCTCATACTGACTGCAGGAGTGAGTCAGTACTCTTGCTTCATCGGATCAAGATCCAGTGTTGCTGTTCCTGCTCCTGTTAATGCAGAGACTACCAGTGGTTGAGGCCTAGTCTCCAGCAGAGTGGTCAAATTTGGCAGCCTACTATTCCTGATAGCAGTGCTCACTGGCTTGTAACCTTCTGCTTGCTACTTGTGTACCTAGTGTGCTCTACTTTTCTATTATTAATACATTTTGCATTTAACTATACCATACTGACTCCTGAATGTTACTGGTAAACTGTGAAAGAGGGACAGAATGTCCCACCAGTGTCTCAGTTCTTGACATAGCAGGTTCTCTAGGGTGTGAAAAATATTTTTAACTCATTGTTAGGGTCTTATATATTTGTAATACAATTAGGTTTGCAGTTTCCTAACATTTCAACAACTTTCCAGAAGGAGGGATAAATAATTTCCAGATTTTAGGTATAGAACATATACCCACATCCAATTCCAATAGATTTTCAACTCTTTGTCAAAGAGAAACTTTTTTGATATATACACTTGATACCCTGCCCCCTAAAGGCAGGAATGAGGAATTGGAGGCTAGTAATTTCCTTTAAGGATATGTTCACGATCCCCCTTACAAATTTAGGATGAACTATGAGATTCATATGTACTGTTCTCTCTATTTTTGTTTGACAGTATTGAGTGTACTATATTTTAATTACTGGAATGGCCAACACCATTGCTATTCATATGTACTGTTCTCTCTATTTTTGTTGAGTGTACTATATACTATATTTTAATTACTGGAATGACCAACAAAACCACGACCATATATATATATATATATATATATATATATATATATATATATATATATATATATATATATATATATACAGCCTGTAGCGCACCATTGATTTGTGTATAGACGCTTTACATTGTTCCTCTCTTTCATAAGTTCATATACTATACTATTTATTTATTATATTTTTACATAATATCTGGCGACTTATACTATTTCCATATTATTATGGATCAATTGTGTGTGCTATATTAGAGTCTGAATGAAAAGTGCCACACAGAGAGTATGCGAAGCCCAGCATCCTTGTTGTTATGGTAACTGTCGGAACAAGGCAGAGCTCTGAAGTGAGGCGTGAGTTGGTTTGCTGTTACTCTCAGCTCCAGCCTCCTTGCGAGACGAGCCATGAGGAATAGGCACTGTAATTTGCTGTTCACATGGTATATCTTTTTTTACTAATTTTATAAATAAGAGTTATAATGCATAATCTTTTTATCCCCTGACAAAGTGAATGTATATTCACGAAACGCGTAGGGTTCGGCTTCAGACACTTGCACATATATTCAAAATTAGCCGTGAGTCCCAAAAGTAAAGGTCCATTTGGGGGTAATATTAATTACAGATTTACTCTCAAATCTAGTGTCTTTTTCAATATTAAGGACCTTTTTAGACCATGGACTGGAAACTCCTTGAATTTATGGTGCGATTCTCTGACTGGAGCTCTCCGGATCTAACTATTGGAGAGCCGCAGTGACATACTGAGATCCTCCGCTGTCATCCATTTGTTTTGGCCTTCCTTTACAAGAAACTATTTTTTGGGGCTTCTCTTACAAGAAACACATCTTGTAAGTAGATTAATTTTATTATTTTGATTACAACATTTTTAAAGGTTACTCTCAGATGGTGCACACTTATCCTCTTTTCTTTAGTACCCTATTTGCTCTTGCAGCAGCAGAGTGACTCTGCACACTGCTGTGAAGCCTATTGTCTATCAGTACTCCTAAATCTTTCTCCAGTGAAGAGTCCCCAAATTGTTCCACGTTTAGTGTATATGCAGCATGTTTTTTCTACAGTCCAAATGCAAAACCTTACATTTATCTACATTAAATGACATCTGTAATTTTTCTGTCCATTCACTCAGTTTATCTAAATCCTTCTGCAGAGAAAAAACATTAAGCTCTGTATGTATTTCCTTACACAGCTTAAAGTCATCAGCAAAGACTCAGACATTACTTTCAACTTCTAGATCATTAATAAACAAATTAAGCACTGGGCCCAGGACTGAACCCTGCGGCACCCCACTTACAACTTTAGACCAACTTGAAAATGTTCCATTTACAACAACTCTCTGCCATCTATCATTTAACCAGTTCTCAATCCATGTACAGATAACACCTCCCAAACCGGAGGCTTTTAATCTGTTGTGAGGCACTGTATCAAAGGCTTTGGCAAAATACAAGTATAATACATCAACAGCAATCCCCTTGTCCAAAATACTACTTACTCTTTCTTAAAATGTAAGTAAATTAGTCTGATATGATCTATGTTTCATAAAACCATGCTGACTACTAATAGTAATGCTGGTCTTCACATAGTTCTGAATAGTGTTAGTTACTAACCCTTCTAGTATCTTGCCAACTATGGATTTTGCCCCCTTTTTGAACATTGGTACTATATCAGCTTTCCTCCAATCACAAGGCATTATGCCTGATGAAAGTGAATCAATAAATATTAAGTATAATGGTCTTACTATTGCTTATCTAAGTTCCTTAAGTACCCTTGGAAGTATACCATAAAGTCCAGGTGCTTTTTTCACCATCACACTTTCCAGTCTCTTTAGGACTTTCTCCTCAGTAAGCCATGTACATGATGTAGGAAATTCTGTGGTTTTGTCTGTTTGCCCATAGCCTGCCATTGTCACTTCCTTTGTATATATAAAAGAAAAGAATGTGTTTAAAGGGATAGTAATGTTTCATAATAAAAACAGCTCTAATTAATCATCCTAGTATTTGGACTTTGGAGTGTGTTATTTCAGTTCTGTTGGAGTTGTAGTTCAAGAGTAATTCAATGACAAAGTATCCCCCTCCCTCCCCTTTTACTGATGTAACACTGTTCAGCCAGATCAGAATGGAGGTGCCCAGGTAGACTGCACAGAGGGACAATCTTCAATTAAGATAAGGGACAAACCTGAAAAGCTTGCCAAGGGGGCAGGGCTTTCATTGTTTTCATATAAAGAAGATTGTCCCCTGCTGTTCTGTATCTGGTCTATGGCCTGCATTCCACATCTGAGAAGAGATTGTTTACACTAGGTAAAAGGGGAGGGAGGGGAAACTTTGCTTGTGAATATCTCTCAAACCATAAAGGTTTGAGAGATAAGACTTATATCGTTCTTCATGTTTTTTTAATGCCTACAAAATAAAATAAAGTTAAAACGAAGTATTACTATCCCTTTAAGGTGTTAGCCATAGCCGTATCTTCACTAATTAGTTCACCTGTCTCAGCCTTAAGAGGACCAGCCTTAATGTTTTTGTTACTTATATACTTGTAGAATTGCTTAGTATTTTCTTTGCTCTCTTTTGCAATACTTCTCTCATTTTCAATTTTAGCTAGTCTAATGGCTTGTTTGCAGATTTTATTACATTCTTTATATTTTTTAAAAGATGCATCTGACCCATCTTACTTAAACTCTTTAAAAGCCTGCTCCTTGTTTCTCATTTCCCTGCAAACCTCATTATTAAGCTACATTTGTCTTAATCTGCTCCTTTTATGCTTATTCTTTAATTATATATATTGACGTGTATATTTGTCTAAGACCATTTTAAACACATTCTTGTGCATTTTTATTTTTGAAGATTATATCCCGCTGAATATCTTTTAACGCTGCTTTTAGCTTTTTAAAATTAGCCTTTTTAAAATTGGATATTTTGTTTAAAGGGACAGTAATACTTACAATGTAAAAAATATATGTTGTAGGTTTATCCCTCAGAGTAAAAAAAAGGGTACTCCCACTGCCGAAAGGTGTTTTATTCAAACTGTTATAGCTCAAAGCTGATTTTTTTAGGTGCAGTATCACAGTGGCCTGAAATTGTATAGTGGCGCTGTTGCTACACCATCCTATGGAGATTTATGGTCCCAGGACCAGAGCTGTCTATAGGATGGTGTAACAACAGCGCCACTGTACAATTTTAGACCACTGTGATATTGCACCTAAAAAATTCAGCTATGAGTAATAACTTTTGAATAAAACACCTTTCAGCAGTGGGAGTACCCTTGTTTTACTCAGGGGGGATAAACCCTACAACATATATTTTTTACATATTAAGTATTACTATCCCTTTAAGCCCTTGTTACTGGTTTGACAGGTTTCACAGTAACCCCAAGGATCCTAGTGAGATCTCCAATACATTTCATTTGTGAACTCTCTACCATCCGAGCAGTTAGCATAGTACTCCTATTATTATCAATTACTATTATTATGGGACACCCAATTTAGTAGAACAAGCTGGGCTCTCTGACACACATAAACCAGGTGGCAAAAATCTATTATAAACCCATCACCTCTTGGCCCCCCGGCCACTGCCTCTTAACCCTTTGAGTGCCAGAGAGGTATTCAATAAATTGCAACACAATGCATTGGATACCTCTCTGTCACTCAAAGGGTTAATAAATTAACAGGATGTCTGTATGCCCTTGTACCTCACTCAAACCAGATGGATGCAGATTCCCTCTAAATGGTGACGTTGCAAATATAAAAGTATTGCCTTGGAGACCTCACAAACATTCAAAGGGAACTGGGTAGGAAGGAGGAAACGTACAGGAACTGGGTAGGAAGGAGGAGAAGTGGGAGGAACTGGGTAGGAAGGAGGAGAAGTGGGAGGAACTGGGTAGGAAGGAGGAAAAGTGGGAGGAACTGGGTAGGAAAGGAGGAAAAGTGGGAGGAACTGGGTAGGAAGGAGCAGAAAGGGGCAGAGTTTTAAAGCAAACTCCTCACATCCAGAGGCTCAGTCTCTGCCCCAGAGACCCGGTAATTCACTCTCATAACCGGAGAGTATCCAGGTATAAGCATACTGTGCTGTGAATTTGCATTAACCCCTTTGAGTGCCAGAGGGGTATGCAACTCATTGCTTTGCAATGAGTTGTGTACCCCTCTGGCACTCAAATGGTTAATTTCGCACTGTGCCATCGAAACGTAAAGGTTAATTTCCCAAAAACATCTTATGTTACAGAAAAATGGTGAGAAGCACCTATAGGCAGATTTTAGTTCTCTGTAAAACAAACGCAACTTGTCTCAAGATGTACGGTCCACCTTAATCCGTAGGATTCTAGAGAGGTGTTCAATGTATTAGAACCCAACCTAGCAATTGAAGAGTTAAAATTAATGAAAAGGAAAAAAGGCTTTGCACACGTAAAAGGGCAATTTTACATATATTAAATTTCGGGGGATAAAATCTCCATTGTGATGCATTCTACATTCCATTTGTTATTCCATGGAGCCTATGAGCTAAGACCTCACCAGCTTGAAAGAGAGGCTCCATAGAACAGCATAGGAACTGGAGAATTCTTCTGTCACAGCTTAGTGCATTTCCCCCAGATGATTTATCTCTCTATTCATGATTGTCTTTCGTGGCACTCTCACCCTAGTTACTGGCTGTTGTAGACTGCCATGTGTCCCGGACTGCCCAGGACAGTCCAGAATTTTAAATTTGTGTCCCATGTCCCAGGCAGTCCCCTTCTGGGACTGAAGACTTCAGAGCACAGAGTTCTAAACACTAGCAGGAGAACTGCTCATTGCCTACTGTGACAGGAAGTGATGTCTCTGCTGGGCTACAAGAAAATGGCTTCCAGATCGAGCTCTGAAAACTAGAAAGAGAACTGATCCTTGATCCTGACATGGACAGGAGCTGCAGAGCAATTAGTAGTAGTGTGATGATAGTCTAAGGCTTCGGGGCTTGATGTACACTTTTTTGGAGCCCAGTGCTGTTTCGCTTTTAAAGGGGAACATTCACATCCTGAAAACTTTTCAGCACTTGTTTAATCACCAAAGAAACATTAGGAAATGTGCTCTCTTTTTTTTTACTTACTTTTTAAGATATTAAACTTAAAAGTTATCCAATTCCGCATAGTGCGGATGATGAAGCTGTGGCATGGCTCTCAGGACTTCCCAGCAGTTTGTCATTCTCCTCCCATCTGCCCCCGGTGTGGTGTGAACAGCTCGTAACGTTACAGGAAGCGGTGATTAGCATTATACTGAGGTTGCAGTAGTAGTATTATTGAGGTTGCAACCTCAGTATAATGCTAATCACCACTTCCTGGGAGGAGAATGACAGACTGCTGGGATGTCCTGAGAGCCGTGACGCAGCTACATCGTGCCACACTATGCGGAAGTGGATAACTTTTAAGTTTAATATCTTAAAAATTAAGTAAAAAAAAAAAAAAAAGACAACACATTCCTAATGTTTCCTTGGTGATTAAACAAGTGCTCAAAAGTTTTTAGGATGCGAATGTTCCCCTTTAACCCCATACCGACAATTGACTTACCAGGTACGTCCCTCAAAAACTGTCACTTAGTGACAGAGAACGTACCTGGTAAGTCCCGGATGTCCGGGGCCCCGTGCGGCTGCATGCTGTTCGGGGACTCCGAAATCATTTCGAAAAAAAAAAAAAAAAAATGTTAGCCGGGCGTTAAGGTGACAGCCGCCGTGGCTGTCACTAAGGGGTTGAATAGTAGCAGCAACAGCATTAACCATGTCGCCTTGTTGAAAATGGAGACATGAGAATCTCGCATTGAATAAAAGCGCGAGGTTCTCATGTAGCCTCTTTAAACGTTGCTGTCTTCATGTATCTTATCCAGCTTGGCAGGATATCCTTCTGAAAAAAATAAATTTAGTTTTAATGTTAAATGTTATAGCAGAAAAGGTTTGGGATTTCAGGCCTGTGTCCTATGTTGCTTCACAAGGCTGCAGCTGCAGGAAATAAGTAGCAGTGGGAAACTATAAAAGTAAGTGTTCCGGTGCTGGTGTGGACTTGTGAAATGTAGCTTATATATAAACATTGCTTTGCCTGAGCTAGAACGTTACATGGAGAACCACTGGTTTAAAGTATTATAGAAACAAAAGGCAATGTGCAAAAAATTATATACATACACACAATGCAATGCACCAATTCTTTATTTTCATATTAATGGACAGCCTTGTCCAAGAGATAAGCCCTTCAGCATTGCCAGTGACAGTGCCCAGGTCAGACAGGTGACAGGTGCTCGCCACTAGCGAGTGATACAACCAATTGCTGATCACGTGGAACCTCTTGTCAGAATACACAGGGGACCCATTTAAGATCAGGTGACACAACACACTTAAAGGGATATTAATACTTTATTATTACTATCCCCCATATGGTACATATTTGTAAAATAATGTAATAGCCCCCAGTGTCATCTCTCAGACCTTTATGGTTTGAGAGATAACCAAAGGCAAAGTTCCCCCCTCCCTCCCCCTTCCCTGAATCAGCGTTGTACTGACTGCAGGGATATCTGGTCTGACTTTAATCATGCGGCTCTGCAGCAGAGCCGCTATCGAGTTAGCGACAGAATTATTGCATTATTATTGCAAACCAATCACATGTAGACAACCATTTCAGTGAAATAATTATTTGTCACTAACGGGATCTCGGCTCAGCTGCAGAGCCGCAAGCCTGTCGTACGACAGACTTCCCCTGCAGTCAATACAACTTCAGGGAAGGGGGAGGGAGGGGGAACTTTGCCTTCGGTTATCTCTCAAACCTTTATGAACCTGGAGGCTATTAAATTATTTTACAAATATGTACAATATGGGGGATAGTAATAATAACGTATTACTATCCCTTTAAATGTGGCTGGCTGTGATAGGAATTGTAGTCCCTCCAACAAGTAGAGTGCTGAAGGTTTGCCTACATGAAGTACCACCTAACGGATCGGCCCATACAAGACAAGGCTGGCGATGAATATGAAAAGAAAGAATTGGTGCCTTGCACTGGAGGCATTAAGGGTTGTGAGTATATATATCATTTTTTGCACGTGGTTCTCCATCTAACGTTCTGGCTCTCTATTTATTGAGCTCTCTTCCTCCTGAAACATGCGAGTTCTCAAAAAAATGTTAAAAGGAGCATAACAAATACAACATAATGAAGTGTAGGGGAAGTGTAATGGAGCAGCATGTCCTGAGAAGGCTGGGTGGCGTTTAAAGGGATAGTAATACTTCGTTTTAACTTTATTTTATTTTGTAGGCATTAAAAAAACATGAAGAACAATATAAGTCTTATCTCTCAAACCTTTATGGTTTGAGAGATATTCACAAGCAAAGTTCCCCCTCCCGCCCCTTTTACCTAGTGTAAGTCATCTCTTCTCAGATGTGGAATTCAGTCCATAGACCAGACAGATAACAGCAGGGGACAATCTTCTTCCTATGAGAACAATGAAAGCCCTGCCCCCCTTAACAAGTTTTTCAGGTTTTTCCCTTATCTTAATTGAAGATTGTCCCTCTCTGCAGTCTACCTGGGCACCTCCCTTCTGATCTGGCTGAGCAGTGTTACATCAGTAAAAGGAGCAGGAAGGGGATACTTTGTCATTGAATTACTCTTGAACTACAACTCTGACAGAATTGAATTAACACTCTCCAAAGTCCAAATAGTATGATGATTAATTAGAGCTGCTTTTATTATGAAATATTACTATCCCTTTAGGCATCTGACATCAGAGCAAGAGAAAATGAGAGTGTAATCACTATATTTTGTATTCAGGCTATGGCCACAACATTATCATTGCTGCAACATCAGAATGACAAGCTTTTCATGCAGGCGACATTCTGATATTGCTGTTTTCAACACAGTGACATATGTAATGCGCTGTTGTGATGCATGTCCAATAGAGGGCGACATTTTCAAAGGTTACCCCCAATACTTTTTGTCACAGCAGTCAATGGGTGATTCTCTCTCCAGTGTTTTGAACTGTGTGGTGTGCTCTCTTATCGCCTCAGTGTCCATTAATGGCAGAAATGAAATGTGATCACCTTATATTTCACGTTTCATTTAGTCTTTCCCATTAAAGCAATGGTGGGCAAATCCCATAAGCCCAGGAGATCTGAAGATTTCACTGCTGGCTCCTCCATTCTTGAAATATATTAGATACACCAATGTGCATGCATCCCTTTACTGGCTCTTAAAGCAGAACTTTCAGATCTTACTAAGTCGCCATACATTCATTAAACATATGGCGACTACCTGGGAAATAGATGTTTTACCTTTAAAAAATAGCACAGTGTAAAGTAATCCTTCCCGTTTGGGGACTGACAGGCAGGTTAGTGCGGTCTGCGTGCCTGCGCCGTCAGTCCCTTTCGGTAACCATATGGTGCACTGCAATGCTACTCAATGGAGACCGGGACTGACAGCGCAGGCGCACAGACAAGATGTCTGTGCTGTAGCCTGGGTTCCGGTCTCCAAACGGGAAGGATTTCTTTCTGCTGCGCTATTTTTTTTAAGGTAAGGCATCTATTTCCAAGCTGGTCGCCATGCATATAATGAATGCAGGGCGACTTAGTATGCTCTGAAAGTTACACTTTAAAACTCCCAACTGGCACCTAAAATGTTGTTGGACTCAATTTTTTAAATATTTTTGTCCAAACCTGCATTAAAGTAATCTGTCTTTTAGTCCCACAGAGCGGTCAGTGCTTTTTCTCCCTTCTCCATGGCAGACTCTAGAGTGGGGTCTGCCACCTGGCAGGATGCCTCCTATCGGCAGATCCAAATGGCGCATGACTTCACAAAACGCCCATTTTCTGCAGCCCCCTCCATTAAAGCTAGACAGATTTCGATATATAAAGAAGATGACTCCGGCAAGATGAAGAGCGTTGAGTGGAACCACAGAACAACTCACCCATTAAACCGAGGCCTGGTCATTCAGCTAGGCAACACTAAGGCTTCTAACTACATGAGAGACACAAAGATAATAATGTATCATCTAAGACAGGCAATAGGGGAGACTGAACGCCTTATTCATAGACTGCAGAGAGAAAGAGACATATTGGAGCGCAACCATGCCAATCTCAGGAGAGACCTCTTCACCAACAGAGAAACCTTTCAGCTCCGGAGTTTAAGGCCCAAGAGCGAGAGGGTGAGAGAGGATGCCTGTGCGTTTTTCAGTGACTGAATCATTACATAATATTACTTGGTTTTCTGGATGGAAAAGGACATCTGTACAATTTGTCCTTCAAATTAAGCTATTTAACCCTTTAAGTGCCAGATAGGTATCAAATGCATTGCTTTGCAATGTATTCAATACCCCTATGGCACTCAAATGGTTAAATGCCTTGTACAAAAGAAAAGTTGAGTTATTTTGCAGCAAACCAACTATATCACAGGCCAAACAGCAACCTTCCCCCGTGTAAAATGTTACTTTAATTTAACCTGTTAAAGTATACGCAAATTTAAAATATATTCTACAATTAAAACACTATGTTGGCCTCCTACATAGTTAGGGATTCTATCAATTGTTATTAATAGCTTTTATTGAGTTCTGTCAGATAATTCAGAGGAGTGTCGCCATGTTGATCTGTCACTGACCAACCAACACTGAAAGAGATGTACGAAGAAGAATTGGCGCAATACTGGGGCAGAGCATTTGCATCATAAGGGATAAATACAAATTCTCCAAATTTCTATTGATTTAAATTGGCTTTTAACCCCTTCAGTGCATTGCTTCACAATGTATTTGACGCAGCTCTAGCATTCATACCTAGTTGATGAGGTTAAAAAAAATTATTGTATCCCACAAATTCAGGCATTGAAACCATCTCTAATTAAGCCCCAAGTGGGTAATAAAATTCCTTCCTGACTCCAAAAGGCAATAAGATTGGTCCCGAGATCAACATTCTATCTGTTTTGTAACCAACTGTCATAGTTCTCCATAATGATGTGAGCAACAAATGTATCCAATATCTCTACCAAAGTGTGTATAGTATGTGCCAACACAGCTTCCTGTGAAAAATAATTCCATATACTTTCTGTCCATACTGTAATAAATCCCTGCATTTGTTTTAGTCTGAATTGCCTTTCCTTCAGTCTTAATAAATCCCCCCTTGTTTTTTGGTCAACTCTGAGTAAAGAGTTCCCCCCAGGGAGTTATTTGTATTGGCTTTGAAAATATTTAGCAAATAGTAATTAAGTACCCCCCGCCCCCTGGGACACCTCTTCCCATGTCGCATGCTTGTTTCTAAACCCAATTACATAACTTTACATTTATCTATATTAAACCTCATCTGCTACTTGTCCACCCATTCATTGAATCAATGGGTATTTGTAATTGCCCCCCTATAGCAGTTGGTGTGCGCATGAATTGTTCCTCTTTTGTGCATATGGCCCTGTCAGTCCTCAAGACACACAGACACTGTGAGTTATAAGGATATCCCTGTATAAGAAGCAGTAAATTAGTCAGTCACTGAGCCACTGATTAACCACCGGTGCCCAAGCAGAGACATGTTTTACATACCTGGAAACTCACAGGGTATGACCATGTTACTTAAAGGGACAGTAATGTCACGCTATAAAGGCATATCCGATTATTCCTTATACTTCTTTATAATGCTCTGTACCATTCTAAATGTCCATACCACTGTAGTTTTATTGTAATTTTATTTTAAAGTTTCTCCCTCCCCTTTCCCTTCAGTCATTCTTCTTCATTTCAGATCTGAAAGCTGGTCCAGACAGATCGCGATGAGGGACAATCTTGTGTCTGTATAAGAAAAACCCTGCCCCCCTTCGTCAGGGCGCCAGGGTTTCCTTATACAGACACAGACAATATGTCCCTCATTGCGATCTGTCCAG
This sequence comes from Rhinophrynus dorsalis, assembly GCA_037306005.1. Classification (NCBI taxonomy): domain Eukaryota; kingdom Metazoa; phylum Chordata; class Amphibia; order Anura; family Rhinophrynidae; genus Rhinophrynus; species Rhinophrynus dorsalis. The sequence goes on along the minus strand of CM074726.1, from coordinate 157,867,616 downwards.
ACAAGCAACCGGCTGTCAGATCTGAAGGGAAGAAAAATGGCGTTAGGGGAGGGGGAAACTTTTAAATAAAATTACAATAAAAAGACACCGCTATGAACATTTAGAATGGTACAGATCATTATAAAAAAGTATAAGGAATAATTGGATATGTCTGATTAACTGCTTCTATAGCCTCTAGGGTGGTGTCACTTCTACCACAAAGACGGATGGAGAATTCCTCATTGTCTTGTGTTCAAGCAGTGAAACCTCTAAGTTGTTGCATGTTAACCCCTTAAGGGTTGGCTGCACAGGAGGACCAGTGACTTTTTTCTTATGTGTTTGGAGAGCCGGTGCTTGTGAGAGGCTGAAACTGATTGTTCCGGTTCTGCAGCAGTCAGTTTTAGACTCCCCCTGCGATCGCAGCACACCTGCAGGTAAGCTTTGATCAAAGCAATTCATGACGTGCCAGGACCATCACCGGTCTTTAATGTACGGTCCATTGTGACGGTTCTGGCACGTCATTAAGGGTTTATTATGACTTAATGGGAACACCTCTGGGTTACAGCAAACAAAGACATAGGTCTCGATCCAAATGTTGTAGACAGCTGTTTTTTCTGCTGACTGTATTTTATCCAGCACAGTAAGCTATTCAAATGTCTGTGCTGTGACACAATACCGGCAAACAAAAGAGCCGTTGGGTGTTAAAGTTAAGAGGTGTTTTCATCCATAGAAAATGCTGAAAACACAGTAAATATCAATCCAAATGTCTGCGTTAGCCATGAAAACCCGATAAGGGATTCAAGTTATCGCAGGAAAGTTAACACCTATTTTTTTTTAACTTGAGTCCCTTATCGGCTCTTCAAACAGCCGACGCAGAAACTTGAATGAAAAAAGTCCTCAGTCCTCTGAGCCCCATGTCAGTACATCCAAAGTATGAAAAATGTGTCAAAAGTTAGTAGAATTAACCCACTGAGTGTCAGTGGGGTATAATTACCCCGCCAGCATTCATAGGGTTAACCCGACAAAGTTAAAAAAACATTGCATTACAAGTAACACTTACCATTAATCCTGATGTCCAGCGGAGTCCTCAGATACCTGGTCATCTTCTGTCCTTCTCTTCTTTCTTCTCTTCTTTCTTCCATTCCATCTTCTCTTCTATCTTCTCTTCTGTCTTCTCTTCTCTATTCTCCTTCTTCCTGTAAAATAAAACAATATTAGCATTACAAAACATTAACAATTATGTAATTTAACCCTTTGAGTGGCAGAGGGGTACACAACTCATTGCAAAGCAATGCATTACGTACCTCACTGGCACTCAAAGGGTTACAGTATTATTGTGCATGAGTACTCTATAACGTAAATGCTTCCATGTATTGTCACAATATGTAAACATTCCATAGAAATAATATATATATATAAACCAGACAAATGTTTTATGCAGAAATGCTAAGTAAATTCACTTAGCTTCTATTATCAAGTCTCCGCTGCTTGGTGCGGGCGCGGAGGTGGCGGAGACACAGACCAGCCGCACCAATGCCCTCAGCCTTGAACTGGCCGATGCCCGTAGCACACTGAGGGAATTGAAAGTGAGCCTACCTTTATATATGGGCAGTCTCACTTCTATTTACCTCACAGCCATTGGCTGGGATGTTCTTACTCACATCCCAGCCAATCAGTTTAAAGAACTGGCTGGGATGTGCGTCAGGCACGATCTTTAGCTATTTTACTGTTAAGTTCCCAATACTGCCGTTATTTAGTGGCATTTTGGGAACCTAACGCACAAAATGGACATTTGGCCACAACACCATTTTTGTGGCCTAACGTCCATTGTGCTTAATGCCAGTAGGACATTTGAATACTGACCAAGACATTTTCTTTTGTCGGTCGGTATCCATTTTGCCCTACCGGCATTTTTAACGACAAGATTTGGATCGAGCCCATATTGCCTAGATTCTATGTTCTGGGTAACTTAAGGGTTAATACCCCAATAATCTCAGGGTCAACGTATTCTGAAAGTTCTCAGGTATGATCTTTAAAGAAACAATACTATATTCTAATCATAAGCCCCCGCTTGCCAGAATCTGGGTTTAAAATTCTAATGTCCACTATTAAACAATTCTGTGTGGATTAGTTCACCATAATTAATCTTTACTTAGTAATGGATATCAGGTCTATGGAAGCACATATGATTCTTTGTTCCTTGACAAAAGGGATGAGGCTCCACCCACTGAAACCTTCCTTCCCTCAGTGGACATGATATCCAGTAATAATTAAATATTAATTTTGTGGAACATATCCACTCAGAATTGAAACATAAGCTTATTTAAAGGGCAATTATCTTGTTTCCTATGGGAGCAGACTTAGTTAACCCTTTGAGTGCCAGAGGTGTATGCTACGCACTGCAAAGCAATATGTTGTGTACCCCTCTGGCACTCAAGGGGTTAAAAGCATGCACAGCACCAAAGCTGCTCCAGTCATTCATTTAGAGCATCAGAAAATAGACCTTTCTGGCTGGCATCAGACTGGAACTCAACCAACAAGTTTGTGGCACCAGCTTTCTGAGCTGGTGGTTAGTTATTTAGTGTATTACAGGCAATAGTCACTCACACCCTCCGCCTCTCTCTGCAGCACCCTGATAAAGTGGACACCCTATTACAAGGAGAGAAAAATGGCCTGGTGGCCCTTACAAGACAGACAGAGCTGCAGCTACACAAGCTCCAGAGTCAGCTAGAGGTAAGACATGTCTTGGATTTACCATTATATACGGATGGGTTTCTTATTAGACACTGCAAACAACCATATAGAGTGCAAACTTTGAGGGGAGGTCCATATTCGCTGAACTAGACACCTACTTCTGTTGTTTTTTTGTAGCTGGTTTATTTACCAGTTTTCATATCCCTTTATAGGCCATTATTTAACTTCTAGGGTGCTAGAGAGCAGAGATGTAACTACAGGGGGTGCAATTGTACCAGGCCCAGCATTCAAGGGTCCCCCCTGCCTTAGTGTCCAGTAGGTTCTAGCTATGCACCTGTGAAATTAGTTATTTTAGTGTGTACAAATCCACTCTAAATGAGAGCTAAATACTACAAGTCCAGAAAAATATTTGCACCAGGACCCTCTGATAAACAGTTACGCCACTGCTAGAGAGGTCTGCCATGCACTGCTCCACAGTGTCTGAGAGACCTCTCTAACAGGCAGGTGGTTGGACCTTTTTAGTGCTTGTTCATTATAGGTTAAAGGCATTTCCTTGTGTCCAATGGGAGACCCAGGGATCATGAGGTAAAGGTCCCTCCACCAGGAGACGGAACTAGGGTTGCCACCTTTTCTTCAAAAAAATACCGGCCATGGCATTCCCTCCATAGACTTAACACTGGACAGAAGCCAATTTTTTTACCAGCCTGCCGGTAAAATACCGGCTGGGTGGCAACCCTAGACGGAACTTAACCTTTTGAGTGCCAGATGGGATATGCAATGCATTGCGTTGCACAGCCCTCTGAAACTCAAAAGGTTAACACTTTGAGTGCCCGAGGGGTACGCAATGCATTGCTCTGCAATGCGTTGCGTACCCCTCTGGCAATCAAAGAGTTAAAGCGTTAACTGAAATTCAGGATTAGACAAAATCAAAACCCCTTCCACTACTCTCACTGCTTTTCCCCTGAGGCTCTGCCTACTTGGCAGTTTTTAAAGCTGAACTTTCACATATAAAAAAGCCACCATTCAATCATTAAGCATATGGTGACTAGCTTGAAAATACCTGTCTTACCTATCACAAGTGGTAGATTCTTTAAAGGAGCAGTAAACTTATTTTTATGAAAACATGTATTTTATAGAGCTTTTCCTGCTGAATAAAACAAGGTCACTCCCATGGCTGTCAGATGTTTTATTCAAAATTTATAGCAGTTCAAATAATCAGGAAGTGAATTTACTGTGTTTACTTCCTGATAGTTCTGACAGGAAGTGACTGGCAGTTTCTATCACATTCTATGGAGAACTGTATGTCACTGACTTTTCTGACTTTCCTCTCCATTAGAATCTAACAGGAAATCTAATTAGAATTTGACCAGTAGAGGGCACTGCTAATGTAAAAAAAATGGGTTTAAACTGTAATAACTCTTGAAATATAAATCTCTCGGCAAAGGGAGTACCCTTATTTTACTCAGCAGGAAAAACCCTACAATATATATTTTTTCATAAAAAAAGTTTACTGCTCCTTTAAGGGACCCTGAAGGAGGTTGAAGAGCTGTCTTCATTTGTGGAGACTTTACTCCTTACTGGAAGTCATTTTATTTTATCATTTTGGTTTCTACTGGAATTACTCTGAAGTAACTTGTGGTAGCCTTGGATTACCTTATAGTAGATACTTTCATGCAGTACCATAGTCTACCATGTGATTCTCATCATATACATGAAGTATTAGGCCAGTAACACCTAATTCCCTGCCTGCCATTACTATACAGGTCAGGAATAGATGCCTCATAACTATCAGTGTTGCTTTTGACTTGATCAATAAACAAATAAATGTTTTTGAATAGCAGGCCAGCTACGACTCACCATCGTTATCAATAAAAAAAAAATAGTGTGGCCCTCTCACTTTATGGCTTTCTGATCATTAGGATCATGAATAAAAAGAACTTGGACGCCCTTGTTCTATCAGCGTAAGCGCCCCCTTGTTGTGTCCTCAATGTAAATGGGTCTTTTAACCTCTTAAATGCTAGAGGTCTCCAATGCATTGCAAAGGAAGATGGTGGAAGCCACCTTAGCAGTCAAGAAATGAAAAGTCTCAGTTAAATTAATGGGAATTTTGTTAATATTTATTTGTTCCTTTAAAGCGGAACTATCATGTACATATAAGTCACCCCCAATTAATTAATTTGTATACTGGTAATTATGGAAATAGTGTAATAAAGTTTGCTAAGTCCCGGCATGATTTGCAATCATAACTTTGTATGGGACTTACATCAATAGGACAGCACAGCCATCTTGGCAAAGTGGGATCTGTGAACCTGTGCTGTCCATCCCTGTCTGTACCATGTGGTACAATGCACCTCCCCCTTTGGTATATAACCTATCAGTGATGAGACAGGGATGGACAGTGCAGGCGCACAGATCCCACTTCACCAAGATGTCTGCACTGTCCATCCCTGTCTCATCACTGATAGGTTATATACCAAAGGAGGAGTTGCACTGTACCACATGGTACAGGTAGGAATGGACAGCACAGGCTCACAGATCCCACTTCGCCAAGATGGCTGTGCTGTCCAATTGATGTAAGTTTCATACGATATTATGACTGCAAATAATGCTGGCACTTAGCAAACTTTTTTTACACTTTTCCCATAATTACCAAGATATTAACAATTAATTGGGGGTGACTTATATGTATGTGATAGTTCTGCTTTAAAGGGATAGTAATGTTTCAAAATAAAAGCAGCTCCAATTAATCTTCATAGTATTGAGCCATGGAGAGTGTTATTTCAATACTATCAGAGTTGTAGTTCAAGAGTAATACAATATAATAATTCGTTAGGATGTTTGTCACGATGCAGTCATGCGCAGTAGAGTCTGTCCACGTGAGGCGACGCGTGGAGCAGTAAGGTAGCAGCCTCTTAACCCTTTGAGTGCTAAAGCAGTGCATTGCATACCCCTCTGGCACTCAAAGGGTTAACATTATCCGGACCTTGGACCATGTACACAGGCTTTTACACTAGTTGAATAATAAAGTATCCCCTCCTGCCCCTTTTACTTAGTGTAAGCTGCCTCTCCTCAGATGTGGAATCTGGTCTTGAGACCAGACAGGTTACAGCAAGGGACAATCTTCTTACTGTGAGAACAATTAAAGCCCTGCCCCCCTTAACAGGTTTTTCCCTTATGCTCACTGAAGATTGTCCCTCTCTGTGATCCATCCGAGCAGTCTTGCTGCTCTGAGGTGAGAAGTGTTACATCAATAAAAGGGGCAGAAGGCAGATACTTTATCATTCAATTACTCTTGAACTACAACTCTGACAGTATTGAAATAACACTCTCCATGGCCCAAATACTATGATGATTAACTGGAGCTGCTTTTATTTTGAAACATTACTATCCCTTTAAGGTGCAATTGATTTGTTCTAGAATTTCTTTGGTTGTTCACAATAAATCAGCCTCTCTGTGTGTGCTAGAGATGGGAAAAGTTTACCAGCTGCTTCATGGATTGATGGGGGTTGTAGTACAAGAACAGCTGTAGGTACAAAGGCTGCCTATTCATAATTTGTGTCCTTGTCCCAACTCTGTGAAATTATATTTTTTTATTGATTGCCTTTTCATTTTATGCCTCATTTCTCACTTCAAACTGTACACTGTCCTGCAACTTCTTTTGTATATAATTGTGTTATCCCTTACAGACGCTTTACCATCATCGTCAGAAGCTCTCTCAGTTCGCTAAAGAACAGAATCAAGTGCTGGATATTATAAGTGAGACAGCAAAACCCCGACTTCTAAGACAAGAGACCAGGGGAAGTGGCAAACCTTTTGGGCAAGATAACACAGGTGCCAAAAAATCTCTAAGATGAGAGAGGATTAGTTAAGTTTCATTATGAAGATAGATAGACAGACAGACAGAAAGACAGACAGGCAGAGAGATAGACAGATAGATAGATAGATAGATAGATAGATAGATAGATAGATTGATTAGTATGGCTTTTCATGTGGAACAAAACAAAGGTACCTCCACTTCTGGTAGATGCTTCTTTTAAATGTTATAACTGTGCAAAAATGATGTAGCTGTTACTGTCACATTTTATGTAAAACTGTACAGTGGTTCACCTCTCCCATAGAATGTAAAGAATAACTGTGTGGGCACTAGGTGGCAATGTTACCAACAGTTTGATTTATATATATATCAAAAACAAGTTTGATCTGTAATAACATTTTAATTAAGCATCTCCCAACAGTGGGGATATTCATGTTTTACTGAGTAGGAAAAAACATATATCACATTTTTCATTAAAAAAGTTTTGTTTTTGTTACAATAAAAGTGTACCGATCTTATAATCTATATTTGTTACTGATGGATGACTTGGTGTGGATTGATTATCCTCTTTAGACTGTCTCTCTGAAATAAGGAGCGCTCTTGAGACCTGCAAAAAGTTCCGCAGGGAACAGCACCTAGACTGGTATAAACCAGTAGAGAGCAGGGATCTGAAGGACAGCGTTACTGAGGGACTGCGCAAGAAGGCGGAGGAGAGTGCCAAGATTCGGGTAACACGTACAGAAAACGTGACAAAACAAATGAGAAGTACAACACAAAGTGACACACACCACACATAATGAGGCTGATGTACTAAGATCTGGAGTCATTGTGGAGCAAACCAAGTCCACTACAGGGGACAAATAAGAATTCCCATTGATTTACATGTGAATTTTACCCTCCTTCAATGCTAGACATGCTTCTAGCACATTCCTTGGAGACCACTTGTTTTAACCCATTGAATGCTAGAGGGGTGCGCAAAGCATTGTTAAGCACTGCATTGTGCACACCTTTGGCACTCAAAGGGTTAAAAGCCCCATTTGGGAATCCTTATATGTTCCTTATGGTGCATTTTTTGGCACCAGAATTGCTCCACCTTTTTCTTTGTGTACATGGTCCAAGTAAACAGACATAACTCACGTGAAATAACAAAATCTCAGGGATACGTCAGGACTTTAAAGGGATAGTAATACTTAAAATGTAAAAAAAAATATGTTGTAGGGTTTATCCCCCTGAGTAAAACAAGAGTACTCCCACTGCTGAGAGGTGTTTCATTCAAAAGTTATTAATTTTCAAAGTTGAATTTTTTAGGTGCAATATCACAGTGGCCTGAAATTGTACAGTGGCGCTGTTGCTACACGATCCTATGGAGATTTATGGTCAATTGACCAGAGCTGTCCATAGGATCGTGTAGCAACAGCGCCACTGTACAATTTCAGGCCACTGTGATATTGCACCTAAAAAATTCAACTTTGAAAATTAATAACTTTTGAATGAAACACCTCTCAGCAGTGGGAGTACTCTTGTTTTACTCAGGGGAATGAACCCTACAACATATTTTTTTTTACATTTTAAGTATTACTATCCCTTTAAGACTCCAAAAAAGAACAAAAAGAAAAGGAGCACCAGTGATGCAGTATCATTAACCCCTTAACAGCCCTTGACAGTCACAGTAAGTCATGGGTCAATCCGAGTTAACGACTCATGACGTACTATGACCGTCATGGAATTCCGGGCTCACCCCGCAGCTGCACGCCGTTCGGGGAGTCCGGAACTGGAATTTGAAAAAAAAAAAAAAAAATACTCCGTGGCCCTTAAGTGATCACGACGTGCCTATCGGCCAGTCATTAAGGGGTTAATAAAATTGTAGATGAATAAACAATCTGATGTGTAATCACAGTTTATTATTGTCAGAATCTTGATACCAAGGATCCTGGCTCTCAAGCTCACGGAGATGATATCCCCGTCTCTGTCCAGGTGATCACTGCAATCAGTGAAATATTGACAGGCGGAGACTCAAACTTTGTAAACTCTTATGCATTTAATAACAAAATAAAAATGTATACAATATTTAAAAGTTACACTGTTTAGTAACGCTAATCTTGGTATCAAGATTCTGGCAGTTATAAATTGTGAGTACACATCAGACTGTTTATTCATCTATATTTAATTAATGATACTGCATTGGCGCTCCTTTTCCTTTGGCTCTATTTTGAATTGTTGTACCACTTGGGAGAGCGAGTTCTGGTGAGAGAGCAGCCGACAGGAGCATACTGTATCCGGGGACAGTTCAATATTCCAGTGGCGCTGAAAGATGGATTAGACATATGTCTTCTCTAACATTCTATATTTGTGAGTGCAATACTATAAGGGTGTTTTGGTGACAGTGACCAGAATATACTGTTTTGATACACACAAGGGGCTCCCCTGTTTATTTCTCCCTTCCTTTGTTCTATTACCCACATGAACTTTAAGACCATCATCTACAAATGTCTACTCGGTCATAGCTGCACTTATCTATCATGTATCCTGCACGCACTCTGTGTAGTCCTTTAGTGACTGGCCTTCCCAATACACCAATTATACAGTAAGCTTATAGGATAGGGATCTGCCTATGACTCACTGTATTTAGCTTCTTGTGATTCATCGGTAAATAGCTGTATACACTGCATCTTACTATGATATATGTCTGTACAGGGGTGACAAATTCAACTCCGAGGAGGCAGTAACTAGAGGCTGTGCATTAGACTAGAAGTTGTGCAGGGTTATACAGTATGTGTGTATACTGTATGTACACACACGTACTGTACTGTATGATATAACAGGGGAGACTAAGGGTTCCACTCACATAAAAAGTTAAGCCTGTTCTCTCCTGTGCCCTTGGCTGGCTCAGCCTGTCCCTCTCTGTAATCCAGGTCCTTGGGTCACAGTTTCCCTATTCGGTTCCAATGCCTCTTATGTAACAGGTTCAGCACCATAGACAGCGCTAAGTCTGGAGCTCCTGTGTTCTCTGTTGGGTCACAGTTACATCAACCTCACCTGTCTGGCTAAGGAGAGTAGTAGTAGTTGTAGTCCAATAAGAGCTGTGAGCCAAAGTCTTATTAACAACAAACAGCCCCCTCTCGCATTAACCCTTTGAGTGCCAGAGACACGTATGCAGCGCATTGCATTGCAATATGTTTGATACCTCTCTGGTACTCAAAGGGTTACTGGTGTTTAAAGCCCTACATAAACCAGTGGTCATTTTAATTGTCCCTAAGGTGCAGCTGGTTGGCTCCAGCACCTATTTTCCCTTTGTGCATATGCCCCCTATTATGTTCCTATAAGGGCAGCAAAGGATAAGGGGTGCAAGGGGGAACTTTCAACCTAAAAGTTAGGGTTAGTAATGCCCAAAGATAACTTTGTGTTTTATTGTAGATTTAAAAAAGAAATTATGTGCAGGTTTGTAAAGGTTTGAGGGATATTCGGTGCTAAAGATCCCCCCTTACCGCCCCTTCTCCTGACATCAGCGCTCTACTGACAGCAGGAGATTCCGGTCCTGGGACCAGCCGGTGGCTCTTCGGCAGAGCCGAAATATCGATCTTTAAAAATAATTACTTAATTGGAACGGTCTACAAAGTGTGCTTGGAAGTAGTTCTTCTTAAAGTGATAGTAATGTTTCATACTAATATCAACTCTAATTAATCATCATAGTATTTGGACTTTGGAGAGTGTTATTTCAGTTCTGTCAGAGTTGTAGTTCAGGAGTAATTCAATGACAAAGTGTCCCCCTCCCGCCCCTTTTACTGATGTCACACTGTTCAGCCAGAGCAGAAGGGAGATGCCCAGGTAGACTGCAGAGAGAGACAATCTTCAATTAAGATAAGGGAAAAACATGAAAAACTTGTCAAGGGGGGCAGGGCTTTCATTGTTCTCATAGGAAGAAGATTGTCCCCTGTTGTTATCTGTCTGGTCTATGGACTGCATTCCACATCTGAGAAGAGATGGCTTACACTAGGGAAAAGGGGCGGGAGGGGAAACTTTGCTTGTGAATATCTCTTAAACCATAAAGGTTTGATAGATCAGACTTATATCATTCTTCATGTTTTTTAATGCCTACAAAATAAAGTTAAAATGAAGTATTACTATCCCTTTAAAGATCGTTATTTTGGCTCTGCTGAAGAGCCTCCTCGAGTCACCCAACTCGAATCTCCTGCTGACAGCTTTACAGTAGACGGAACTTTACTGGCGTTTGTCTCTCAGATCGTAAAAGTTTGAGAGACGGGACTTGCTGCACATAATTTCTTTTTTTTTTAATCTACAATAAAATATAAAGTTATCTTTGGGCATTACTAACCCTTTAAAATGGTACAGAGCATTATGTAACATTATAATGAATGATTGAATATTACTTTTTCTGGTGACATTACTATCCCATTAAAATGCCCATTTAAATCAATGAGAATTTGCAGTTCTCCCCTACAGCACATATAGTTTACCCTAGAACTTCTCCACTTTTTCTCTGAACGTAAGGCCCTTAGTGATTAGCAAGATGCTGAGCTGTCCAGACCCTCTTTAAATTAAAGGAAAAATTACCCAAGCAGTTGGCAGGCATGGCTAGGGCCCAAGATATCACTATAAGTCAAATACATCAGCGCACATTGATACGTGCTACACAATATGGCCACACAAACGTACAGCTTATTTATTGCACATTCATGTTTCATGGCAGGAGGATGTCATTCTGTCTTTGGGAAACATAAGGAATCTGACAAACAGACAACAGAGACTTCATGACAGAGTAGAGACCAGATACCAAATGGAACTGGTGAGTATCGGATACGACACCACTGAGACACCAGCAACATATTGATAAATATGTCTCAATTAGGGGTGGGCAAAAAGTGAGAAAAATTTCCCACATGACTTTTAGCGAAAACAAGCCAATTTTTCTATGTTTTTGCAAAAGTTTTCTCCTTTTCGCCAATGCAAAATTTTCCACCTTTTATGAGCAAGTACATAAAGGGTCAAATACTTTTGTACAGTAATAGATCTCTCCATTTACTCAATATACAGACTGCACATGAGAAAAGTCCATGTGGGAGGACTAAGGTGTTTTGGGTACTTATCAGAGATGGACTCCACATGTAAATTAATCAAATTGTTTATTATTTGTGGAGACTTCTTCCTTAGTGATTTGGGACTGATACCACCACCAGGTTAGTATCCAAAGCCTCGTGTCACCAATACACTAATTTGCCTCATCTATCAGGATGATCAGAGCAGAAAAGAGTTTCCTAAACATTATGGCCAAACCAGCCAGAACTGCATCATGCAACCTAGTTTAGGAGGTATCACCATTATGGAACAAGATACTGCACAACATGTGTGTACAGTGGGAGGAGTTATGAAACATAGTACAGACAGTCCCACACCCACAGAGGCTGGAAAATAGCATTAACTTGATTGGCTGAAGTTTTCCCTCTTCTGTACAGGATTTCCTGATAGAGATCAGTCACATCAGAGCTACCGGATATGGCAGATCCCTCTCAGCAACACTATTTCCACAACAGACATATATTTTACAAGTCACATAAGTGAAATTCATTTATGGTCTATAGTACATACCATGTCATAGAACAGGCAGTCTAGTAGACTGAAATGAACAGAGACCGATTAACGGTTTGGGAAAACATTAAACATTACTATGTGACACATAAAGAAAAAAATTCCATATGGGTATTCAGGTGCATCTTGCTCATAAAGTTCTCTGGGAACATCAAAGAATAATTGTGGAGGTAAATAATCCAATCAGAGAAGAAGGATCCATGTTAGAACCAAAAATGGGTTGAAACGATTTCAGACTCCTTTTTCACACCTATATCATTTTCAGTTGGAATACTTAAAAGAAAACAAAACTCTCAAACCCCCCCTCAGCCTCTTAGGAAAAGGCTAGATCTCCAGATGATGACGTGTTATCCACTGCTCCTGCTGAGGCTGAAGGAGAGGTAACTAAGAACAATGTTGAGGGCCTTATTAGAGACCCTGCAATTTTCAGAGTGACCACTATCAATAGAACCTTCTAAAGATGTATTTAAATGTGAAAAGAAATACGCTCCTGATCAGCTATATCAAATTGTGTCCGATGAATGGAAACATCCTGATAGAAAGGTATTATTGTCCAAACGGTTTGACATTATGTATCCATTTAGGCCTAAGTTGAGGTTATCTAAAGAAATGGCTCTACCTATCGCACATGCCGGCCATTCATGAGATTAGATACACTTCTAAGGACGGTGTTCTCGGCTGCTGGAGTAGAATCCAGGCTTTTGGAGCTCTGAAGGAGAATGCAGATCGACCGACTTCTTTCTTGTAGTGTGAGATACTCAGTGAGTTGCTAGCAGTGGAGCGGAGGTTATAGTTAGTATGGAGAGCTGGAGTGAGCATACTGCTCAGGTAGTCTGGTATTTTTCCACAGAAGTGGTTGTGTACTAAGCAAAAAAGGTGAAGTGCATGTCTAGATTCGATTGTGAACCAATTTATTTCTTTAAGTGTATCAAAGTGATGGGTAGTGTAATTACATTGGAGGGTAAAGCGGCATAATGAGTTATACAGAGTGTCAAGTTTACGAAGATGGATTTGTGGCGTGTGAGCATATACTACGTCCCCATTGTCTATGACTGGCAGTAACATCTGTTGAATAATACTTTTCCTTACAGGGGACATAAAAGGGATTTGTTTCTGAACAGAGCACCTATTTTGGGATCAAGTTTTCATGTTACTTTATCAAGACCAAAAGTGAGGCTGGGATCAAGCCACCTACCAAGATATTTGTAGGAGTCCATCGGGGCCAAGTTATGATTAGACTGTTACAATGAATAGATTAGTATTACTGAGATTATGAGGTTTGCACTTAGTACCAAATACCATTGTGGCCGTTTTGTCTGTGTTTAAGAACAGTTTGTTCTTTGCTATTCATGTTTCGACTTCAGAAAAATCATGCTGTAATATACAAATATATATACATACACAGAGAGGGACTAAGGTACTACATATGATTTTTTTTTATTTATAAATGTAAAGGGGAAACTACTGAGTACCTCTGAGCACCCACCACTTTTGCCTTGATACATATACTCCTCGCTGGTATGATGTCACAATATGATGTCATGATGACAAATATTCTGTTGAATGTCACAGGGCCCAGAATGTAACTTGAATCTCCTTGTAAAAGAGCATCTGGACCGTCCATTGGTGAAACTTCTCCAGAGACACTCAGGAACCCAGCTTCATGAGAAAGCTCTCATCTTACAGGTATGAATGAACTGACATCAATTGTATTTATAAGGCGTTAACAACAATTACAAATATAAAAATACTGCAATAGGAATACAAGTACAAAATGTACTATATATGTACAGAGGGACACAAGGGGGAGGAGAGGAAAAAACGTGGGTGGGAGATATGTACAAGATAGCTGATTGATGTTGGATCATGTGTGTGGGGGGGATGGACTGAATCTTAAATCGATGGCTAGATATGTATTAGTCCACACTCTGCAGATTAGTCTGATTTTGTTGTTCCGTACATCTGAGACAGAGATAAGCCATTCCATTCATATGATTTTAACCCTTTGAGAGCCAGTGCCAGCATTGCAATGTGTTGGATACCTCTCTGTCACCCAAAAGGTGTCACCCAATGTGTTCCGTACCCCTATGGCACTCAAAAGGTTAAGTTGGCCAGTCGTGTTGTTACACTGCATATGTAATTTGTAAATTGCGGGCTATGGTTCCAGAAAGGACGCAGAGGGTTAAAAGCCTCATTATGGCTCTTATTTTTACACCACTTTACACACATATTTTCACTTCATGCCCACTTAGCACATTTTTAAATCATTTTTCTTCCCTTTTGATCATGAGTATGCTTGTGCGATTACGAGATATGTCTGTGTGCTGTCAGTGGGAATTCCAATGTGAAAATGACATGTCTACAATTTACACCTCAGTAATTATCCCCTTTTCTCTTCCTTCCTCTGACCCCTGACAACCATCTCTTTTAGGGTGCAGCACCCTTCAAGCATTCTCTTGATAGAGCTGATGAGAAACTGGGCTGCCTTCAGATTACCCACTTGACACTACAGAACGATGCCAAGAACAAGTTCTGGGGGGAACACTTTGACTGGATGTCCATGAGGCTGCGAGAAAAGAGCGCTAGGGGAGTGCTGAGGGAAAGACTCTGTCTCTGATCAGAGAGACAGCCTGAAGACTAGGATAGACTCCCTGAAACCAAAACCCTTTATGTCAGTAATAAAGAGGAATTTAGCACTACGACTGGACTTATTGATAAAGGAAGAATATTTAACCCTTTGAGTGCCAGAGGGGTACGCAACGCATTGCAAAGCATACCCCTCTGGCACTCAGAGGGTTAGTGTATGCAGTCAGTGCACATATTGCAAGATTAAAGTGGAACTGTCACCTTAATTCAAGTTACATATTTGAAAACCAATAAAAACGGACTATATGTCACGTTAACCAAATGTCCAGCAGATGTCTAGTTAATACAGTTTATTTCTGGGCAAAGTGAAAGTAAACATTTCCTGGTACTGCACAAGGCTTCATTAGTATATGATACGTTACTAAAACCTTCATTAGCATATGACACCTCACTGAAAAGACTTAATTAGTGTATTAAACGTCACTAGTACTGCACACCAGTATTAGCATACATTAGCATATGGTAACAAGTTTGGGTATCTCTTTTATATTTGCTGGTCTTTTGGCTAACATGACACATACGCAGTTTTAATGCAGTTTTCAAATATGTAAAGTTCAATAAAGAGTCTGTTCGATTAATATATTCCTCCACCTGCCCCTTTTCAATTACAATAGGAAGAAATTCCCCAGACCCTTGACCATAGGGATTACAATGAGGAACAATATAATATTGTGTCTGTCAGTATAAGGAAAACCCTGACCCCCCCCCTTTTACTAAAGGGGACAGGGTGACACAATATTATCCCTTGTTGCGATCTGTCTAAACCAGCATTCAGATCTGCCTGGTGTAATGGAAAGGGGCGGAGGAGGAATCTTTTAAAATCGAATCTGAAAAAGAATATGAAGGTAACAAAATTTAAAAATACAATATACATTATAACAAATTAAAATGAACAACCCAATACAGAGTGTTCTTTTTACATTACTATCCCTTTAAGGTAAAAGTTCCACTTTAAGTCTAATAGGCCTTATTTATTAAAGAAAAAGTGAAGTAATTCTAGGGCAAACTAGTTGCATCACAGGGGATAAATAAAAAGAACAGCTGATTTAAAATGTCACTTTTAACCCTTTAAGTGCCAGAGTGGTATCCAAAATAGTCATACCACTGGAACGCAAAGGGTGAGCCCCTGGAATGCTGGAGTGGTCTTTAAAACATTGCTTATTCATAAAAGCAGTTGTGAGCTGTATGAACAATGAGCATTAGATCTAAAAACATTAAATGGTTAGTAATGTCTAATTAAAAGTATTTGGTTGAGTCTTCCTTATATTAAAACAAAGAGATTGCGCTATATTTAAGTGCTTACTTTCATGTAGTTTACAAGTTATGCAGAGATAGAGATCTACTGCCCGCCCTGCGGCGTAACTAGAAGCCTCCGGGCCCTGGTACAATAAGTGCCGTGGGCCCCATCCACAATGCCCCTCAATCTCCACAATGCCCCCATCTCCTACCTGGTGCTCCCATGCGGTCCTCTTAGTAATGCAAAGCTCTGGGAGATGATGTAATCTCCCAGCACTCTGCATTTCTAGAGCGCCAGCGGGAGATTGTGGGCGCCAGGCGGAGGGGTTGCACGGGGAGGCCGGGCCCCTGGAGTGCACGGGCCCGGTCATAGGTGCGACCCCTATAGTTACTCCACTGCACCCACCCATTTCTTGCACAACAGTGCTGCAGCTCTCTCTGCTCTGGACAGCTGTAGCCAGGGACAAATTTCAGTAAACAAAGGGAAATACTGCCCTCCTTTGTCAAGGATTTCCCTTATACTTATTTACTGAAGTTTGTCCCTCGCTGCAGCTGTCGAGTCGTACAACACAAATAGAGAATCCATGAGAGGCGGCCAGAAAGGGGCGGGCGGGGAATTTTTATCTTTGCATAACTTTTGAACTACACAACAGTAAGCACTTAAATAAAGTGGATTCTTTTCATTCTGATATAAAGAAGACTCAACCAAATACTTTTAAGTTGACATTCCTATCACTTTAAATTAAAAATGTATTGATCATGCCTGTTTCATCAAACAAAACTTTATTAAAACATAGTTGGTCGTGTGCAAAACAGGCTTCAGTAAACAAAAAATAACAAAGTTGCTGATTGTGCACACAAAGAGTGCTCACTTAAAACAATATTGATATTAACAATTATAAATGATGTGAGCGAAGTATGCCTAATCAAATAATATCAATAAACAGCTGATGATTGTGTGTCCGAAACTTGCTCAAACAGGAGTGATCAAATACATATCCTGTAATGTTATTTTATTTACATGACAGAAAATATACATTGAAAGAAAATAATAGAAGACCGATAGGACTTCTATAGTTAAGTTCAG
The DNA here is from genome assembly GCA_037306005.1 of Rhinophrynus dorsalis. Classification (NCBI taxonomy): domain Eukaryota; kingdom Metazoa; phylum Chordata; class Amphibia; order Anura; family Rhinophrynidae; genus Rhinophrynus; species Rhinophrynus dorsalis. The sequence goes on along the minus strand of CM074726.1, from coordinate 157,850,556 downwards.
TTAAGTTTCAACAAATCTGTTATTTGACAGTATAATTTTCGCCATAACCTTTAATTACAACAGTGAAATTGGCTGAAATTTTGGACTCCATGTCTGATCAGCAGTCTATTCAAACCCTGCAAGTTTCATACTTGCTTAGAAACCATACATCTTCCCCATTTTGTGCTATGACATGCTTTTCAGACCTACAGCCCAACCTACCCTATGGAGTCTCACCAGAGAATGGCAGAAAGAACAAGCCTTATGAGCATTGCTTTTTTTCTTTTTTTTTATCAGATCTGTAGAACTGGAGGTATTACCATTTAAAGGGGATCTCTCACCCCTATACAAGTTAGGCTTATTAGTTAGAGAATATAGCAAAAATGTTTAAAACGCTATTTATTTACTTTTTAGAAAAAGCTATTTGGGCTAAAATAATTGTTTACAGAGTGCCCTGCAGCCCACTTCTGCACAGACTGCTCTTGCCGAAGTTTGCCACTCTGCCTCTGCTCCCTTACCACTACCCAGCCTCCTCCGGTGACGGAGACTTTCTATCTGGAAGCTGGACCAGTCTCACTGACTAGATATCGATCTCTGCCAATGAGATCGCTCCAGCTTACAGACAGAAGCCTCCGTCACAGGAGGAGGCTGGGTAGTGGGAAGGGAGCAGAGGCAGAGCGGCAAACTACGGCAAGAACAATCTATGCAGAAGTGGGGTACAGGGCACTCTGTAAACAATAATTTTAGCCCAAATAGCATTTAAAAAAATAAATAACGTTTTAAACATTTTCGCTATAATCTATAACTAATAAGCCTAACTTGCATAGGGTTGAGAGATCCCCTTTAAAGTTTTTTTTTTTTTTTTTTAAAAGGAAACATAGCTCTCAAGTGTCCTGTTTTACGCAGGATAGTTTGGAATTTGGAGCACAATCCCGCTGTCCCGTCTCACACAGTAAATGCCCTGCTTCCCCATGTCCTATATGTGCTGGGGTGGGGCAGGCGGCTCAACAGTCTCTTCTCATTCTCAGTGATGCTTCCCTCCTGATTAGCATGGCCCCCTTTGTCACATCATACAAGTGTCAGCTGACTGACAACTGATGTCAGAGTCCTGTGCACTAGGTGTGTATGTGCAGTATTGATAAATGTGCAGCATAATCAGGAAGTGAAGGAATTTGGCCAGCTATAGTCAGGTTTACAGGTATGAGACGGTATTGTTTTTTTTTTAGCAGTGCACACGATTGTCACTAAGCATCATGTTACACAAGTTAACTCACAATAACACACTAGAAGTGCAGTACAATGCTTCTGCAGGGGCTTGGTGAGCAAGGTAGGATCAGGCTGGTAACATCATTAAGTTGTGCCGTGCTTCTTATTGGCTGGTGTGAGTCAGGCATCATGGTAAAAGACAGGGAGGGCACTTGTAACTGGAGGAAAGCGGAGATGAAATATTTAGCAGCTGGGGAGAATTCACAGCTCCAATGTGTTTCACATTGCTCCACCCCAAATAAACTCATGTTAATCTTTGTTTAAACTTCAGTTTATAACTTAGTTTGTGTAAAGAAAACAGTCTGGTATTGCATTAAACCATTTATTCACTTACATAAATGGATGTCAATAGGTAATGAAGTAACCTCTCCAGGCAATACCACCTAAAAAAAGTGTCCCACTTTGGCCATTTGAAAGTTTGGGAGGTATGAGATCATTTATGCCATAACATAATTGGTGCATTTGCTCATTAGAGAGCATATTACTATATGTATGGTTATTTAGGTTATGGTAGGCTGCCATCTACTGACGATTGATGGAACTGGCCTCTGAAGTGTATAAGATCTCAAAATTCACTCATTAAATTGTAAACATTTAGATATACTCTCACTCCAACATACACTGTTTACAATGCCATACCATCCTTGTTTCACTGCTCACTGGTAGTCACTGACTCCAACAGACACTCTCCCAATGAGAGACCTCCCTAACATTTAATGGATTAAAAGCTCCAAGCAACAGGAATTTGTATTTCATATCTATGATGCAGTTGGCTTGTTTCAGATTTGCACCACTTTAAGAAAAGTGGTGCAATTCTAGTGCAAATCTGCTGCACCAATTTGAACATCAAAACATGGAAATTCAATGGCAAAAAAGTAGTTAAAGCTATAGCTGAGTTGTCATTCAAACACACAGAAGCCAGATAACTGGTTACATTCTTCCATCTCAATTCTATACCCCCATGTGCTCTGCTGGTGACATCAGATATTACATTACACATTAATTCAGCCTGATCATTTGTGATGGAACAGAAATTTGATGATGTCACTAGTGATGGCACTGATGAAGTGATTTGTGATGTGACTGATGATATCATCAGCAAAGCACATGGTGGAGTTGAGTTAGACAATATTATCTGTATTTCCTTGCTACTGTGCATTTTTGTAAGAACTTAACTGTGTCTTTAACAAACATTGTTTGCCACTGACAATTATTATGCCTGTTAGCACTTCTGTGCACACCTCAACTGTTTGCATTTATCTATACTAATCTAAAGCAGATCTGTATATGTAGATCTAAAAATAAAACAGAAGCACAGAGAGGACCATCTAAAAGCAGAGTATTGTAAACCTTCTCATGCACAAAATAGAATCTCACAAGATCTTTAAAAGTAGCGCTTTTCTCCATTCCAAATCCAATACTCCTCAGCAGTTATTTCTTCCGCAACCTGTCCCTTTGAATGCCACTCTGTTATGATATAAAGTCAGTCATGTCTAGGCTCCAGTGATATAATTCAACATAAAATGGATATGTCACTTCCAACAAATCTGGAGTTAGTATATTGAAATAAAGATGGAATTACTCACACACTGTTCTCACAAATACTAAAAGCTATAAAAAAATGGAGTGCCGAAATCACACCAACTAGACCGGATGATGCAGAAGGAGGTAGAGGAGACAGAGAGAATCGGACACAGCTCCGTGGCTACATGGCCAGGAGAGACAGATAAGTGATTCCTAAATGTTATTCTTGTAAGTGTAACCGTTACACGTGCAGTTTGTTTTTAATAGATTGTTTTCTCTTCTTTGTTTGCGCCCTTGAATTGTAGAATTGTGTTCTCGTGAATAAACTGTCAGAAACCCTTCACTTGCATCCATATCAATTGAGTGGCACTCTCAGGATGCTGGCGTTCAACGTAGGAAAGGTGGCAGGGAAGAAACTAGCCTCTAACCAGGATAAATAGAATTTCCTGACACGTATCGTGAACTATACTGTCCGCTTCCTCAGGGGTTGAAGACAGCATTGACCCCATGGATGAAAATGCTACCACATCATATATGATCCGGATAGACCAATGCTGTTTCAGTTCCAATTATAAACAAATTGATGGCCTTAAAATATAATTCTGATAAAAGTATATTCACAAATAATTAAAAACACCCTGTATTTGATACTACTTAAATCTCAGTCACAACCTAACTATAATACAATATACCAATAATAAATCATATTCCAGGTCAGGGTTTAAAATTTGAAGTCCTTTGCTACTAGCCAGGTCTGAAAAGTTACTCACCGCTGCAAGCCATAACATACCCACCAGGGCTGAATTTCTACTCGCCAGGGCTGAATTTCTACTCACCAGGGCTAGATTTTCACTCGCCATTGGCTAGTGGCGAGTGGAAATTTTGAGCCCTGTTCCAGGTTATATAGATCCTTGTACAAACAGATACATAGGATGTACAACGAGAATATATAAATAGTAATCAGCCTGTACATATATGCAAACCTTACTAAATCCTTCCAACTAAAACCAAATCTAAAAGAGGAAGATGGGGGGAGAGCGAAAAAGGGGAGTCCATAAGTGCTTCAAAAGAAACACTCCTCTCACCCCTCGCACTCAAGTCCAATGAATTCATCAAATAAAAGCAGCCAAATCCAAGACTACATTAAGACCAGTAAGATGCAGCACTAGGGTGTCCACATTTCCTTTCTGCCATTCAGGGACACTTATGAAGATGCGTCACGTGGCATCATGTGACCTTGCACATCTGAGCAGACATCATTGGATATCAGTGAACAACCTGTGTTCACTTCAGAGCAGTAGCGAAGCTAGAGTATGGTACAAGGGCTTTCTCTACCAAAGGTGAACCAATATCCCTTGAAAGGTAGGATGCTTATGAAAAAACACACTCTGATTACAGTGCAGTACTGAAGAATGACATTTTCCTAAGCATCCTCATTTAAAGTGATATGGGTTTATCTCTGGATCACCTTGAACACATCCATTAATCCCAATGTACCTCAACTAACCAGCCCTAGACTGCAAGCTGCTGCAGCAGATATTTTGTTAGTGTGATAGTGTGGAAACCAATTGCTATACTCCTGAAGGGAAGCCACATGTTGCCCACCATACCATAGGCTGCACAATTACAGCTTGTTTTAGTTTATTTCACCCTTTCATTGCCAGGGAATAAGGGACTCGCTGGCAGCAACCATCACAAGGTCAGTGCTTCCTCAGAAAATCAAAACAAGGGGAAGTCAACTAGGCAGAATGGGAAGGAGTAGGACTGTGCAGTGCGTTTTCCTTACTGGCATGATCTGTCTGCTATCTCATGTCTTCCTCATCTTTGCTGCACTTGTCTGCTCAGCTCTGCTCCTGTCCTTGTGCTACATAAATCAACAGAATGGCATTTGGGACAGGAGACTCCCTGGCTTGCTTGCTTACATTATATTAAATATATATCCATGCATGCCGGCGCTGCGGTCCATCCCCTCTGTTTCACATACATCAAATCAGCCATCCAATGAGAGAGGAGCATCGTGACAATACTCTCCTCTCTCACTGGCTGATGGTGCATGTTGTTTTATGTAAGACACTGAGTGCCTGTTTAGCTCTACTTAGATTCACTTTATTCCGGGACTGTTTATTGTCCCAGTGGGGGGTGAAACGGGACGTGGGACTCAGAACTCAATTAAGGGACTGTCCCAGGTGTTCTGGGACATGTGGTCACCCTTTGCAGCACATTTAACTAATTGATCCAGAAAGTATCTTTCCTTCTTAACCTAAGTAAGTTATCTCCACCTCTCCTATCCTATCCAGACCTACTTGCTCTATGCCTAATACAGTAATCCCTTCTTTTTTCATTCCAAATGTTCTAAAAAAAAAGTGTTTGGTGCACTATGTTTGTCCATCTAATTTATAAGATTTCTCAAATGTTCCCCAAATCTAACCCTGGGACTACGCAATGTTCCCCCACATATTGGATGCCACAGTGACATGTAAGGAGATACACTACGTAGTCAAGTTACATCTGAGTAACTGGTGCAACGTATATGCTTTACCTGTAGCTGTAGATTTAAACATAATCTTAGGGACATTCCCTGAGAAGGGATAATACAAACATGCGGTGCAGCCCTTTTTTTTGCCACGCTTAAATAGTCAAGACGTTATTCTGATTCTTATTGGCATCTTTTTGTCTAATATTTTTCTTATAGATATCACTGGGCACAACAAGTTATTTTATGTCTCTGTTTCTCCTAAAAGAAACTTTCAAATCTCATCTAGTGCTGGCCCCAACACTGGATTCTCTTTTAATACATGCCAGTGTTTTCTCAATACCCTTTCTACTTGTTGAGATTATAAGTCGTAGAGAAATAGGGCATCCATTCCCCCCCCGCTCCACTTTTTTCTCCCTATACTGAATAAGTCCATTTCTAGGACTCTTCTTGGCTCTTTCTTCAGCACTATCCAAAAGTTGACAGCTATATCCCTTTTCAATAAACTTACTGTTGACAGCCTCCTCCTCAAAATCCGCCTCCTTGCAATTGTCTGAAGGGGATGTTTTGCTTCCATCTTATGTGGTATCCACAATCAAAATGGAGGTACGTTTTACTATCAAACCTTCTCCTATGTTTTTTTAGTAAAGACTCAATTATTATCTTTGAATAAAATTAATTCTAGAGACGCAATACTATTCTCAGCCGTATGTGTTGTAAAGTTCAAATTAAAAGCACTATTGTTTCTATACTCAATAAACTGATGTAGATCCTCATTTGAGCCTTCCCATACAATTAAAATGTTGTCTATATGTCACTTGTAATAGACCATATTTTCAGCAAAAGGATTATCATTCCAAATGAAAACTAGATCCCATATCCCTTTGAGTGCCAGAGGGGTACAGAATGCATTGCAAAGCAATGCATTCCATACACCTCTGGCACTCAAAGGGTTGCACAAATTGGAGAATGACATGGCAATTGCACACTCTATAGAATTACCAGTTCTCTCTGTAAACAACATGTGCAGCAGCTACTATACATTTTAATTTGTGAAATTTGGAGTTTGTTCTTCTGTAATAATAAATTTACAAATAACAAAAAATATTTCTAATCAACAAATTGGAAAATTAAAATACCTAAAAGTGGGAATACCATCTATATAAAGAACAATTAACATTAAAGAGCATGCGCATTTATCATCCGTAAACTGTTAATAAAGTTGATTTAAAAGCAACACAAAATGGCGCATTAGCCAACCACGCTTGGGTTAGGAATCCTACGAGGCACCACGCCGCTTTTGCCTTCAATTGAAATGACAGCTACCTCATGTACTTGAGTCCCAGTGTGCATTTGCCCACTTTCAATATGGCATTCAGGAAATGACGTTTCATGAATCTCCCTGAATAAAGATGGCGTTTTTTCCCTCGTTCTCCTGAAGAATACGAGGGACTTCCGAGAACACAGTAAGGGCAGACAAGTAGTGTTGAGGCCTTACAGGAAGTGTGGGCCCTTGTATAACTGGGTAGGAGACCCCGCCCCGACCTCTTTCCGCTCCGAGCTCCGACCGGTTAAGACACAGCCGAGGAGACACGTGAGTGGAATATATAGATTTATGCACAATATATCTATCGTGTGTCTCTGGATCCATGTGGGTTTAGGACAACTAAGCACTGTGCGTATGCTCGGTGACCGGTCACAGTACACTAGTGGCTAATGTGGTGGATTAGAAGTGGGCCATGTTCTGAGCCACAACAACCGAATTGTAGGGAACATGAAGAAAATAACGCGAACATGTATATATTGTTATATATATTTCAATATATATTTTTTAACACATTGAATTCTGTAGAGCACGTCAATAATGTCTTTATGTACTTGGTCTAGTGTATGTAAAAATAGACTCCCGTAAGACTTGTACTCCAACTTTATCCTGGCAGACTAGGTTTAGATAAGTGGATATTACCACACTCATTTAGGGGCTGATTACCCAGATTCTACATGAATTCTAAGGGCACATTTGTTGTGTATAATATTACGTTTATTTGACAATCACATTTGTTGTATTTACTGTGAATATGCTGCATGCAGCTGATCTATAAAGCATGTGTGACAGGTCTGTTTTCTCATAATTCTCAGCTCTATAAAAACAAAAAAAAACCTGTTCGTTTGCCATTAACTATTCCTTATAGCATAAATTATGTTGCTTTTTAGTTAAATTCATGCACCTCTGACACTCAAAGGGTTACAAAAAAAAACATCTGGTTTCATAAGTGTATATACTACTAATACTAGACATTCCAATCATTGAGAATGGAGATGAAGACCTTCTGGTCTACTATCAAATGTGGATCTATGTTAAAAATAAAAATGGAGTAACTCTGGGGAAAGGAACACAAATGGGGGAAAAATACAGAATTGCCTTTAGCATTAAATTGTTAGTGTTTTGATTACTTGTAGCACACAACTGGTTAATGTGCTTTTTAACTGTTCCCTATACTGCAGTTTGCTTGTTTCAGGCCTACTTATCTCTTCGGGCCCATAGTGATACAAATGATAGAGGTAGTAAATCTTTATCTTCTGATTTCTGACTGTCCTAAACCCTTTAAGGACCAGAGTACACTCCTCTGGTCCTTAGAGTTAATGTTCTTATACAGGTGACACTATAGCCTTGTGAAACACCACATTTTTGAGGTGGTCTAAATCTTTGACATTTGGAGATGTATTTATATTAAAATGGAAGCATTCTGGATCAAAACATGTGCATTAACCCTTTGAGTGTCAGGGGGATATGCAATGCAAAGAAATGTTGCCTACCCCTCTGGCACTCAAAGGGTTAAGACTTTTTTTTTTTTTTTTTTTTTTCCCCTAATAGCCTTTCTTTGGAATGTTTAATGTTGTATTTTGCCACAGTGTTGCCTCACTTTCTTGACACTTGCCCTTTTGTTGTATTTGTGACTGGTATAGTGAAACAGGCTGCTATACAGGGGGATATTCTCAGCAACCCACTGCTGTAAGGCAGATTCTGACTGACCCTTCTTGTTGCCTGACATGCTCCTGTTTGAGATCCTTTTTTGAGATTTACATTGGCTTGTTTAATTATGATTGCTCATACTGCGTTAGATGTCAACCTGGCTCCCTAAAGGGTGAGGCAGATGAATGTTTCAGGCATATCCTTAACTTTTAGGAGGTTTTGTCATTGGCACAGTGGTTTAGTTGATCTCTGGGGTTATGCACAAAGATGTTCTTAAGAGGAGTATTTCTCCAATGTGAAACTCTCCAGTTAATGTATTTGAGCCAATGCACTAGCATATCTCAGCTTAAGAAATCTCAGCGCATAAGCACCTTGGAATAACATGAGAACTGGATAGTTTATCTCTCTGGAGAAGTTATAACCTCTCTATCATACCTTGGTGTATAACATCCCCCCCCCAACACCCCAAGCAATGTTTGATGTAATACAGGGTGCATGTACATTGCTAATTAGTTTTACTCAGGTTTTGGTGATTTTAATACTGGTATGAGTCACTGTTTTGGTGCGTCCAAGTGTAGTCACCATTGTCTCAATTATTTTCATTAAGCCACCTGTGGAAAATAAGAAAAAAAGTGCCTATATGCACTGTATTGTCTGCCGTTTTAGGATTGCAGTTGGAGACCTTAAGATGCTACCATTTTGCAGCTGTCAGATTGAGTCCTATGAGGGACAGTGAAGCTGATGTATTGAGAAGAACCAGTGTCATTCCAGGGCAAACCAACTAACTGCACCATAGAGGACAAATATTTCCTTTATTTAAATGGGGTATAACACCTTGAATATCAGAGGTCTCTATCACATTGAGAAGCAATGTGCAGGATACTGCTAGTATAAATGGGGTTAAACAACATTTAACTCAATAGGAATTTGGCAGTTGGCATACTCCAGAATCAGCCATCTCTTTCTGAATAAAGCCCATAACCTTTTCAAACTTGTACTTTCATGTCCCACAGAACACCAGATCAATGAGCTATATTGGATATGTCTCTGGTGCGATTTACAGATCTCCCTTCTGTACACTATAATGCAGCCTCCTGTCTTGGCTTCAGCTAGTTACACAAACTGCAGACAGCTCTGTCTTTACAGACCTTTTTACTGATTATCATTACTCTTTCTGTTGTAGAATGGCAGACTGGGAGACAGCTCCTGTTGGGGCAGAGACCCCTGAAATTAAACTGTTTGGAAAATGGAGTACTGATGACGTGCAGATCAATGACATCTCACTGCAGGTAATCTTGCTATAGTCGACTAGACATCCTGTTTGTTTCCAGCGGTTCTTGAGATATACTTCTGTCGTCTTCAGCTGTTTCTTAGCTGAGGATTATGGGAACCGTACAACAGCTTGAGTGTTGACCGTTGTTCACCCTGCTGTAGATAAAGGGACTTATGTATAAAAATGGTAGTGGAATTCAGGAACAAATTGCATTATAAAGGATGCCATTGAATGCCATAGTGTTCAGTTCATTCCATTGCGCATGTTTAGCATTCATTGGGTTAAAGCTCCTTATAAATCTTTTGCATTTTTGAGAACTTTTTTTTTGTCCCATATAGTGGAGTGGATTGGTCCAGAAATGTTCAATGTTGTCTTTATCCATAAGGTACAATGTCTACAAAGCTTGTGTGTGTAAAATAAATATAAATTGGAGAAGGAAACACTCAGGCTTGCAGTTCATGCCTGGGACCAAGTCTGAACTGCTTGAAGTATAACAGAAAAACAGGAACACTCAGGACTTCAAGTCCTTTAGTTAGTTTGGCCACCTTTCTAACTCTTTTGAAGTCCTGCGTGTGTATGTGTACATTTTTTTCCCCCATTATTTATATAATGTATTCTGTTTGCCAGGATTACATTGCAGTTAAGGAGAAGTATGCCAAGTTCCTGCCACACAGCGGTGGGCGTTATGCAGCTAAGCGATTCCGTAAAGCTCAGTGTCCCATTGTGGAACGTCTCACAAACTCCCTCATGATGCACGGGAGGAACAATGGCAAGAAACTCATGACAGTCAGAATTGTGAAGCACGCGTTTGAAATAATTCACCTGCTAACTGGGGAGGTAATAATAAAATGTATTACATTGATCTGTTACTATACATTAAAATCACATACAAATCAATTATAAATTTGCTTATTGTGAACTTGAGATCCTCCATCTACTGACTTAGAATTGCAAAAACATACCAACACATAATATGTAATCTCTCTCTGAGTGGGAAATCCTAATGGTCATTCTTGAATCCATTCTGTGTAGACTGATTCTTCAAAATATGGAAAGTGACAGATCTGTTTTGTCATATCCTTCAAGTATGTAACATAAGTTTATATATATGTGTGCATGTAATATATATATATTTTTTTTTATTATTTTATACATCTTCACCTAGTCTTACAACTTTTATTCCTGCCAAGAAGCCCACTTAACTTTCTAGTGATCTTTCAGTTGGGGACTTTGACAACAGGGATAGTGATAACATTTTTCATTATCCTTGCAGCACTGAGTGGATGCAGGCTTTTCTGTTGTAGGGATTGTATTAAACTGTGTAACTGTCCTTGCTTTCACAGTTCCTGACAGCTCGCTGTAAACCAAATTAAGTGAGCTCCCTTTCAGAGGGACAGAAGTATTGGCAATTTGACTTTGCATATTATTGACTTTCATAATGTGTAAATTCAAATCTGATTGGCTTTCACTTCCGTGAGTATCGGATATCCATTTTGGAGAATCAATACATACAGGGTTGGTTCATTGCATTAATTTGTTTATGCACTGGCTGGTCAACCTGCAGCACCTGTCATCGGCTAAGGCTTGTTGGAATTGTAGTCCAGCAACCTATACACAATGATGGACATCTGAAATGTAATATCCCTGTGTTTAGATTTATTTATAGACTTTAAACTCTATAGTGAAGTAGTGGTAAATTATGCCAATGGAGTGAACGTCTCTCCTGTTCTGTATGGACATAAATTACGCCTTGTCCAGAAGCGCATCAAGCAGACTACTGTTCTCTGCTTTCCTGGCCAATATCACCCATAAGATTACTTATCCTCATACACACATACATGGCCTTAGTCATCTAGCTAAACAAGTGTATTTGCACCTGGGGGGGGTCCCATTAATGTAAACTTCTTTTAACCTCTCTATTGAGACAACTAGTGTGAGGAAATCTAGCATTCAAGGGGGTTAAAGATTCATTTAAGTAGATTGGCATTTGCACTTGAACCATATGGTACAGATGGCTTGCTACAAAACTGAATCTGTAACTTTGTGAATAAGGCCCTAAACCTCCATCTCCTGTTATTTCATGCCTATCTCTAGCCAACGGCTGGGCTAGTGATGATGAGATTTGTAGACTCAAACAGCTGGCGAGACAAAAGTTGCTTACCATTGTCTAAAGAAACTGTTGAAACAGGGCCTACTGGGAGTTTTGTACTGTGAGGCTTGCATAGTGTGTTGTGACTGAAATTGAACTAGAATGGGATTAATGAGGTCTGGAGAGAATGTGGTAGGTCATTTGGGAAATACCAATAGTCTTGTCCTGAACTTCTAGTTTGCCGTAAACACCCATCGAGTGTTCATGATCTTATTTTCCTGTATAGTCTACACTAAGGGCTATGCTGAGTGAAAGTGGACTAAGCTGGGCATGTTCATATTGGCCAAGGGGTTTTGAGTACCCATGTTTTCTTAGATGCTCTTTCACCAATACAATTTAATACTTTTCCAGAATCCCCTGCAAGTCCTCGTGAACGCCATAATCAACAGCGGCCCCCGTGAAGACTCTACACGTATTGGTAGAGCTGGAACAGTCAGGCGACAAGCTGTGGATGTGTCACCTCTCCGAAGAGTCAACCAGGTGACTAGGATTGAGGGTTAATGGGAAAGTGGGGAGAAGTGTGGAAAGGTCATCACTTGAGCCCCAGTATATTCTGCAGCTCTGTACATTGAGGTGACAGACAGTAATGTTAGTAGCAATAAGGCTGGGTTCATTTGGTGACTTTAGCACAGTGTTTCTATTGCTGGTTTAACATCCCAAAAATTAGAACAGCTTGCTGCTTAATGGATTGTTCTCAGGGTGACTTGCCTTGGTTGTTGGAGCCTCAACACAGTTTATTGTATCTTTACTGTGCTCCTATCAGAATGCATGAAGATGCAGCAGAGGTGATCAATCTGCATGGTGGCCTGTCGTACACATGGATGTATCACTGTGCCACTCACCACGACAATCCAAAAAATAGACACCTACATTGGCATTAGCCAATAATGATGCACATGTATCCTGCCTAATCAGGCACACTTACAGAACCCCCTCAATGTGTAACTGGTTACTTGGAGAATGCAGGAGAGTTTGGAGGTTACTTTACATCTGCAACTAGCCAGCATTACAACAGAGCATTGCCAAGTCAGTTTGTACCCAGCCTGACAGACAAACCAATAAGTGGGGAGTTCTGTCTGAGTCCAGTTGGAAGACACTGTAAATGTCTGTTCCAGGTTCTGTGATTTACCCATTTGGGAGTGGCCGGGAGGAGGAAGGTGGTTGACAACCTCCGCCTCCCGTGTTACCAGTGTGCAGGAGATTGTTAGGGGAGGGGGTGTGAAAGGTAGATATCTACTAGAGCAGGCATAGGCAGTCTTTGGCCCTACAGCTGTAGGAGACTACAACACCCATTGTTCCCAGCCAACAGGGTGGCTGAGGATGATGGGACTTCAGTTCTAACAGCTGGACGTTCAAAGACTGTCCCTGAATAAGAGCATAGTGATAGTAGTATTTGAAACTGCAGGACCATGGAGGATATTAACTTTTTTTTTTTTCCTGGATCCCTCAGGCTATTTGGCTCCTCTGCACTGGTGCCCGTGAAGCTGCCTTCAGGAACATTAAGACCATCGCAGAGTGTGTGGCTGATGAGCTCATCAACGCAGCCAAGGTGAGAGCTAGGAACAGTTACATCATATGCTGTGTGTGTTGTTGGAAGATGCTGGATTATAGCGGACTCACTGGTGTCTACCTGCACATGTCCTTTTTGTCCAAGTTGTGTATTTGTGATGTCAGCCTCTCTAACTTGTGTTTTTTGTTTGTTTTTTTTTCCCCCTCTTTCTTAGGGCTCATCTAACTCTTACGCTATCAAGAAGAAAGATGAGTTGGAGAGAGTAGCCAAATCCAACCGTTAGAGCATCAGCAGTCTAATGGGAGCATCAGTTGTCTCGTTCAATAAAGAAATCTGTTCTATACTTCCTGTCTCCTGAGCATGCTTGGTCTCCTGCAGCCAGAGTACACAATGCAGGAGGTGGTCTGTCTAACAGTATGTCTGAAAGAACACCTGATATAGCTCACTGACACACATGGTCAGAAAATCCCCATTGTCACTGTTTGTATGTGTGTTTATTTTCCCTCTTGTTTAAATGTTTTCTCCATTCAGCCCTGGATGCCCTATTTATGGAGGCAGACATAACACTTGCTGGCAGTTGTCAAGCTGAAGCATACAATGCATGCAGCTAATCTCCTTTGAGGACTAGATGGATGCATATTGCATTGAGCAATGCAGTGCCCTCTGCTCTGGTCCTTTTAAATGGGTTAAGATTACCATGTCCAGTGAGCAGAGTCTGAGGTACTAGTCCTGGCATCTGCCAACATGACATCCAGGACTGGCTAAAGGACATCTCTTGAACCAAACAGCAAGGGAAAATTCATAGGGGTCACTAGGATTTTCTAGCCATAGTAAGATAAGTGGCAGGTTATTAGGCTTTAACCTTGCTTAAATAGAAGGCATAGTGTGTGCATGTGCTTCAGGTTGGAGGTCACTGAATGTAGCTACTTTACTCCTATGTGCATCATGTTTGTGTATGACATGTTAACTTCCATCTGAAAAGTGATCCTGAGGGCTGCAATACACCACTTGACTACAATTCTCCTAATCGCTAAATGTACTGATACCAGGGTGTACAGAGGTTATGCATAAATGTAAGAGGATCAATTTTTGGACAAACCTATTAAATCCTATTGATTTAAATGCTTTTAAAACTTTAATGCTAGGTCTGTGTTGTAGATCTATATACTCACCATTAGTGTAATGGGTTCGTATCCAGATTGATAAGCATTACAATGTATCACAGTCTATATCTAATGGGGATAAGTGAATCACTGGATAAGCCTCAGAGTGGAGTCCTGAGGAGCTCACAGTAGAGGTCAGGGGTGTGTGACCTGCAGCCTTCCAGCTAGGAGTACAACTTGCATGATCCTCAGATGCCTTCACAGTATTGTAGTTGTAGCAAACATCTGGATTAGGTGTTTTGTAGCTGCCCACCCCTGATCTGTTGGTCCACTAAGTGACAGTGGGCTGTATTTGTAATTGATAAATGCTGCAGCAAACCAAATGTACAATGAAGAAGTAAAATTACCCTCATGGTGCTGTTTGACTTGCTTCTGATGTAGGTAAGAATGGCAATGGGCTTACAACTAGACCTTTAAGTAACACAAGAAAAAGGTGCCATGAAACTAGTGGTTACACCAATATGGGTTGAATTGGTTGGCAGGACCTTGAACTTGAATTAAGATTACGTTATGTGGAGAAAATAGGCCTGTTAGCATGTTGTCCTCCTTATATGTCAGTGGGAAGTGTTCTCCTTTTTTTTTTTTTTTTTTTTTTTTTCTTCCCCTCAAATGCCACTCTGCTCCTGGCTAATGCTGTTCCTACAAATTTTCTCATTTGGAACAGCATTTTTGTCATTTAATGGGAGGCTCAAATGAAGAAGAAAGCAGTTGAATGTAGGGGCCCTGGAGAAAATCAAAATGAGAACATCTGTATTTTTTTATATTTGATTTAGGATTGTTAGGCCACTTAGGGGTTTTAGGGACAAGCTTCTTAATGCTGCATTTATAAAGAAAAGCAATTCTATAGTCTAAGACTCACTGCCCCCTCTATAGGTACATGAATGCTGAATAATAAATTCTCTCCTTAGCCATTTGAGTGCCAGTGGGGTACAAAATGCATTGCATACCCTTCTGACAATCAAAGGGTTAAACTGCTAAAAGATTGTAATGACCAAAGGAATCAAATTTGTGGATTGGTTCCCCATGATCTTTGGTACTAATTATGTCCATAGAGTTGGACATAATTCTTTGATGCTGGACTTCAGTACCTCAATATCACAGTTCAATGGGATGAGTGTTGGGTTATGCACCTGTGTAGTACTTCTCTGCTCCACTCCTCGAAGACCAAAAGGTTAGATTTTCAGGTTAATACTAAACACAATGAGATCAATTTAAATGACTGAGCCACTGATTGGTCACCTGCAAATAAGAAGGAATATCTTGAAGATGACTTGGTGTGACACGAGGACCAATGCTGAAAAGCCACAAAGGCATGGTAAACTCTAGAATGTAACTCCAGTTCCTGTAGATCCTATGCATTAAGAGACTGGAGGGCAAATCTGTCCAAGGGCCACATAGTTTTAATAATGGAAGACCGGGGAGGCAAATCTTGTGCTTTTAAAGCTAGTGGGTTCCTCTGCACTGAGATGTGGCTTCTCTAGCGTTATCCTGTTGTGGCTTGGATGCTGCACAATGACTGTCATGATGGGGCAATGCTGAAATAGAAGCTGGATTAGATAAAGGAATTAGGGCAAGATCTAGTTGATCAGAGACTCCACCTGTATTTTGCCTGCCTCTGCACGAAGATCTCTTCAATTTAATAACTTTGTGCACAGGCTCCATTGATGAACTCATTTCATATGTTATTCGTAGTACATCTCTCCACACACACACACACCAGAATTCTCACCAGCGTGGACATGACATTCAGTACCACTTACAGATTAATTGGAGGGGGACTAAGTGCGATGCTCAGGAAATGGGTCCCCCTCTCTCCCGTATTATCCTCCTTTGGCACTGGTCACATAAGAGACTGGTATCCTGGATCCCTGTCTTGCCACAGAGGTTGTCTAGAGTCATAGTCCAATAATAGCTTTAGGGCTGCAGATCACAAATTGCTAATGTAAATTCTCAAAATGGTTGAAAGTCTCATTGTGGGCTTCTGAAGATGTGGAAACCCCATCCTGGTTTGCCCTTAACTTTTAAGGACTAGGAGTGTGCAACACATTGCTTCACGGTGTTGTGTATCATGCTGGTCCTTAAAGGTTTAATATTATACTTCCTTCCATTGTGCAGTAAAATACCAGGGGTTTGATTTGCATTATAGTAGACTTCTGTACCCACACACATTTAATAGTGCCAACATCTTTGCTGGTCACACAGTGCTATTATAAGAGGACATGGCCTGACATTGGAAAGCGGAAGACTGTCACAGTGTGAAATATATTTATTTCACTGAAAGAGGAGTATATGAATAGAATAGCCACTAGATGGGCTGAACATAGTTCAAAGATTTCTAGGACAGTAATTATTCCATGCAGGGGATTAACTAAGCTTTTTAAGTAGGTTGGAAAATGGTCTGATGGGTTATTCTAATCCCCACTCTTAGTGGCTTGTTTAATGAGAATCTGGAACAAAGCAAATGCAATTTCCTTTGCAATGTATTGGAGACCTCTAGCATTCAAGGGGTTAAAAGGCCCATTTAAATCAATGGAAATTGCGAGTACCCTGTGATAGAGGTTAATAATAAACTACGTGCCACAAATCCGATCCCTCAAACTGCTATGGTTAGTCATTGAACATTCCCTTCTGACGTCAGCATCTAGCTGATAGCATTAGATCCCGGTCCAGGGAGCAGCCTGCGGCTCTGCAGCAGAGCAGAAATAGCATTCTTGCAAGAGAATCACTTCATTGGAAAGGTCTACAAAGTGTGCCTGGTTTGCAAGCACACTTTGTAGACCGCTCCAATTAAGTAATTCTTTTTAAATAATGCGATTACTGAAGAGCCTTCTCTAGTCGGCTGACTTGAATCTCCTGTCAGCTTTACAGCTGACACCAGGAGAAGGGGAGGGAGGGGGAACTTTGAATGCGAATATCTCACATCATAGTGGTTTGAGAGGATTTGTGGCAGGTAGTTTATTATTTTAACCTCTACAAAACTAGAAGAGTTGTGTGGTTTTTTTTTTTTTTTTTTTTTTATGGGACACTACTGTCCCTTTAAATCAGCCCCATAGTCTAGTTCATATAACCACTAGTAGATATGTCACCCCTTGTTATGTGAAGGAGACTTAAGCAGATGAATAGAGGACAGCAGGTACAGACTCCACAGCAGACCTCCATGGTAATTGAAGCTTCTTTGGTAACATGAATAATTACCACATCTGAAGACCATTCTCCAGTACCCAAAGTCAATGTTCACACCTGAGTTTGTAGAACACTGCGGTGTTGGTTTTTTTTTTTGTGTTTGCAACACAATAGTTTGAATACTTGTTTGCATTTGCAATGCATTTTTTCATGTTTTTTGACTTATTTCTCTGTGTTGCTTAGAAACTAATTGGAACTGACAGTACACAGCTACAACTATGAATGAAAAACAGGAAAACATGATGATAATGCACATACACTGATTGCTTCTGAGGGTGTTAATGCATCTATGCACAAAAGGTCTCTCTAACTAAAAATCTTCCATTTCAGTATTTATTTTTATTGAAGTGCCCGAAACTGTACTGCAGAGATATGAAGCCTTACCAAGTTGTTTCTACTTATTTCATTATTTATTTATTTTTTTTGATGATGGCACACTACTTGGATCAGTTAAGTGACCCTGCACATTGCTGTGGAATCTGTCAGTAGTCCTAAATATTTCTCTAATAATGACTCCCCAGTTCCAATTTAGTGTATACCTAGAATGCTCATTTCTGCAAACAAAATGCATAAGCTTACATTAATCTATATTAAACCTCCTATTCCACTTCACCACCCAATACCTGTTTATCCAAATCTTTCAGTAGAGAAACACATTGTTCTATGTATGTATTTCTGAATCGTCATCAAAGATGTTTCTTTCAGTAATGGCTTCAAGATCATTAATAACCAACTGAAATGAGTTGGTCCCTAGAGTGAGTCCTGAGGCACTTCACTTGCAACTTTAAACCACCTTGAAAATGTTCCAGTCTTCATATAAAATTATACTATATCCGATATTATATTCTCTTTCATATCATGGAAAATAGAAGAACACAGGGTGTCTCATATTGTAGAATCGTTTAAGCAAGAAATATTTATTGATTGTACTCACAAATATGGTGGTCAGAGGTAAATTTGACAGAATTTGCAAATGGAGAAATTCCCATCTCCGCTCGGATACGTTCAGAAGTCCACCAAGCTCCAAAGGACGTCCTTTCAATAAGGACTGAATTTTCTCTAACTATATTGTGTAATTAATGGAACCTATAAACATTAATTGGTATAAAAATAAACACAAAAAATGGATATTTATAGATTCCATTAATTACACTATAGAGTGGAAATGGGAATTTCTCCATTTGCGAATTCTGTCAGATTTACCTCTGACCACCATATTTGTGAGTACAACCGATAAATATTTCTTCTATTTGTTGCTTAAACGATTTTCTTCTATTTGTTGCTTAAACGATTATACACTATATTCTTCTGTTTTCCATAATCCAAGATTTTGTGCCATTTGCAGAGAGCCTATTTCACAGGAGCAGTCCATTT
Organism: Rhinophrynus dorsalis; assembly: GCA_037306005.1. Taxonomy (NCBI): domain Eukaryota; kingdom Metazoa; phylum Chordata; class Amphibia; order Anura; family Rhinophrynidae; genus Rhinophrynus; species Rhinophrynus dorsalis. The sequence continues at coordinate 157,831,688 of CM074726.1, read as the reverse complement.
CCAGAGAGTGTTACGGTTAACCGTTTGGGACAGTTTGATAACCCAAAAATACCCATTGAGCTGTGTTCTACATAAGTAGAACAACAGCATCTACGTTTGTGAGTACCCAGTCACTGAATGTTTTTGGTGGAGGTTGGTGTTTATTAAATATACTACACAAGGAGGCCCCTTTCTTTTTCTCTTGTTTTTTTTATCATATGGATATGATCTTTGTCAGTTTATGTAAATAGGCCAGTACTTCCTGGTAGAAAGTGGTAATTGGGAGGGAGGTTGGAGGCCGGGCAGTCCTGCCGAATTTGTATAAACTGACCTGTAAATAAACTTAGTCTCATAATGTTAAAGAATGGTTAACGCGCTCAAAATCATCCAAGGAATTATGAAGTGTTAACCATTTGAGTGACAGGTATCTAACACATTGCATACCTCTCTGGCACCCAAAGGGTTAATTCCACGCTAACTTGTTTCCGGTCCATGCACAGATTTCAACTCCCAACCCCACATCTTTTATGCAGTAACCGCTTATGGGGCACAGTATCAAAAGCTTTTGCAAACTCCAGTTACACTACATTATCAGAAATATCCCTTCCCAGTTACTACTTACCCTTTCATAGAACACAAGTAAATTACTTTGATATGATCTGTTATTGACAAAACCAGGCTGACTCCTATTAGGTGTTGCTGGTTGTAAAATAGTCCTGAATGGTACAAAGATAGTACAGTTTCCTGTACATCACATCACAATGTGTAGAAGAATTCCAGCATTCAAGGTTGTTACTATGCTGTTTGTTTCCTTTTTTACATTAACAGTGTAATCTAGTATCCATACAATCATTGAGTTGCATTATATGGAATAAGCAAGCCACTGACTACAGTTCTGCAAAGAATCTGAGGCTAATCGTTCACCAGTTAATGGTAGCTTGAACTGCACTTAATAAACTACTGGAAAAAGTCCTACAGAGTATGCATGCTTCATAATGAAAATTTACTGATCATTTAAAGAGGAGATCTTGTCATCAGAGACCATACTTGTCAATATTTAACCCTTTGAGTGCCAGAAGGGTGTGTAATGCGTTGTGCACCCCTCTGCCACTCAGTGTTAAAAAAACAAACAAAAAAAAAACCTTGTGGCATTAGTGGTTCTGTGCATTGTGCACCAGCAGCAACCTCCCACAACACACTTACAACTGTACTTCTACAGTAGGACAGACATCACTAACTTAAAAGCATATAATTAACCATTTGAGTGCCAGAGAGGTATCCATTGCAATGTGTTGAATACACCTCTGGCACTCTAAGGTTTAAACAATAGTAACATGACATAACTGCATAGTCTAAATGTTTTTTTCCCTCATTAAAAAGCACATATAATTTGGGGATGGAATCCAGTTTTAAGAACAGGGACAGTGAGATTGTGGGACAGGAGTTAAACCCAGGGACTGTCCCTGTCAATTTAGGAACTTGGCAGGTATGTTTTTGCATACTTACCAACATTTACAAAATACATTGCAAGAACACTTTTCCCAGAGCAGTTACATGATACAGCACCACCTCTACAGTAATCATTTGTCAAGAAAGTAAAATACGTATTATCCACGTCTAAATACAATATGAAAACAATATTATCGTGTGGAAATCTCATAAACTACTATACTTTTAATGACTAGCACATAAAATATAAAGCTGAAACAGCTTTAAAACCCAAGGACAATAATGGTCACCGTGATCCCGGGTTGGGGTAGATAAAAGCACGGACTGCCCTATGCCTTTGTTATTCCAGGATTAGACATGTTGGGAGCTGTAGTCTAACAATAGTGGAAGGCCACTGATTGCCCCACCATTGCGACAGAATGAGTAGACTCAAATGGCAATGCACCCACAACTACATAGTGTTACAATGGGCTGTGTCTGTATCGCTGGTACAGCGGTTTCTATGGTAACAGAAAAGCCAAGACTTCAGCGGAAGTAAAGATCCCGGCAGGCGGTGCTTCTGTTGTACGGACACGGGGAGATACGGTGTTGACGGACTGATTTGGGTTGGCTTTCCGCCATTTTGTGGTAGTGACGCCACTGGTCCCTCAACCAAATCACCCACTCGCCCACTCTCGAGTTCACCACCATTTTCCGTACGAGGGGCTATTCAGCCGCCATGTTATTGTACGGTAAGTGAACATGGAATTTCCCCGCCCCTCTGCCTCTATGTCTTTCCCGGCTTCCGCTTCCGGTGCCGCTGGGCGCTACCGAGAGCCAGGCAACGGGATTAAGACCACAGCAAGTGGCAGTGCTGGGGGGCGCTGCGTGACGTCACTGTCAGGTGGGTGACGTCACGTGGTCTTCCAGCTCAATGACGTGATAGCGCAGGTGGGTGTATAAGCCAATTTAGTTAATTGATTGTTAAAAGTGGGGACATAAATCCTTTTTTCTAGCTGTTGATTGACTACAACTCCCACCGTCCTCAATCATGAGGATGATGGGAAATGTAGTACAGCAACTGGAGGGGTATGGGTTCCCCATGTCAGTGACAGAGTGTGTTTAAATATTTTGCTTATCTGGGTGCTGCTTATCCTCATCTGTTTTTACACAAGATAACATTTGTCATCTAGTCATCTTCCCTTCTTTCATTGGTACTTAAATGTTTTGAAATTCAGTATATGAGTATATAGCAATATATTGCCTTAGCACCAGTAATTTCCCAAAGGGAATGGCATGGCCTAAATACCAACTTGCTTCATGTAAGCTTTGTAAAAGGCACACACCTAATCTGTGTCGTGATTGTTATTATTTACATTTCTTCAAGACTGAAGCAGCTCAGATACAGTCAGAAACATCCGAAATTGTTGCAAACTGCTAATATAACTGACATACGTTGGTGTTTATGCCATTTACCATGAAAATAACACCACAGTCATTTGATGAATGTCCCTAAAAGTAAATGATGTACAAGCAACTGGTGTATTCATATAAAGACTGATGATGCCTGGGTGCAGATAATGAAGTAATAATGCAAAGTGGAATAATATTACACCCACACTTTCAGGAATATGGTCCAGATTGGGATGGTCACATCTGTCATCAGGCCCTGCTGTGGTGTGGGTTTTCAGGATCTCCTCACATGAACACAGATGAATCAATCATTGGTTGTCATTCTGAAGAATGTGTCCAAGTTAATGACTTTCACTTGTGTTTAATTGAGGAGATCCTGAAAACATGCACTGTTAGGGGTGTTGGGGACAGGTTTGAGTGTCAGTGGCCTACAATATAATGTACTATGCTGCCTTCTGCTGAGGTCCAAAGATGAACTCTTTGAGTGCCTGGGCATCCCTCTGGCACTCAAATGGTTAACATCTCCTGCATTAAGGTGAAATAAGTCACTCCATTTAGAGACACTCTCAGTTTCCTATATTATTCTGTGAAGACTCCTTTGTATATTGGAGGGATCATAGTGCCTAGGTCACACAGAAGATCATAGGCATTGGACCTGTTTACTACTTCACCACTGCTTTTCTGTGGTTTTAATCTCGTTGCCTGGGTGCTGGCAGCTTAGTACATAGCCTCCTGGACTTAAACTGGACTTGTCACCCTAAGATAAATGTAATTAATTTAAAGAAGAATCAACTGCTTATATGTTGTGCTACTGGATTTTTTTAATATTGATTTTAGAAATTAATCTCTATTTGTTGGTGGCACAGTCTGACAGTTTATAGAAATGTATTTATTTTCTGGGTCAGTATTACCTCATATTTTGTTATGAATGAATATAGGCAGAGGCCACACAATGGCGCTGTTTCTTATTGCACATTGAGTAGTAAGTTTGACCTTGAACATACTTAATTAGCACACAGTGCATATGATTGCATATAGCAGAGATAGAGTAAGGCTCCATGGGGCCCTAGGCAAGGTAACAATTTGGGACCCCACATCTCTTACTTCTGACACAGAGTGCTGCTAGCAGGTACTGGCATTGTGGCTCTAATGGAAGTGGTAGCAACTGGAAGACGCTTCAACAAAAAAGGACATCTGACACAAGATTTTAGTGTCAACAACAGCAGGGCCTTTGTCTGTGACCCATCACTTTTAACCAGGACCCCTAGTATTGCCATGGGCCATAGGCAGTAGCCTAGGTTGCCATAATGCATGATCTGGCTCTGGCATAAAGTGTCATACTGCGTCACCAACATATATAGAGTCGTGTGAAAAAAGAAAGTACACCCTCTTTGAATTCTATGGTTTTACATACCAGGACATAATAACAATCATCTGTTCCTTAGCAGGTCTAAAAATTAGGTAAATACAATCTCAGATGAACAATAGCAAAGGACATATTACACTGTGTCATGATTTATTTAACAAAAATAAAGCCAAAATGGAGAGGCCATGTATGAAAAACTAAGTACACCGTTACTGGGTCCATAGGAATTAAGATGCTAAGTAGCAGACAGGTGCTGCTAATCAAATGCCCTTGATTAATTGATCATCAGCAAGTGTGACCACCTCTGTAAAAGCCGAATTTTTAGCAGTTTGCGCAATGATCTTAGAGAAGCAATTGTTGCTGCCCATCAATCTGGGAAGGGTTATAAGGCCATTTCCAAACAATTTAAAGTCCATCATTCTACAGTGAGAAAGATTATTCAAAAGTGGAAAACATTCAAGACTGTTGTGTGGACGTCCCAGCAAATTCACCCCCAAGGTCAGACCATGCAATGCTCAGAGAAATTGCAAAAACCCAAGACTCTACAGGCCTCAGTTAGCATGTTAAATGTTAAAGTTCATGCAGTACAATTAGAAAAAGACTGAACAAGTATGGTTTGTTTGGAAGGGTTACCAGGAGAAAGCCTCTTCTCTCTAAAAAGAACATTGCCTCACGGCTTCTGTTTGCAAAATTGCATTTGAACAAACCCCACGACTTCTGGAACAATGTCTTTTGGACAGACAAGACCAAAGTGGAGATGTCTGGCCATAGTGCACAGCACCACATTTGTCAAAAACCAAACACGTCATATCAGCAAAAACACCTCATACCAACTGTCAATCAGGGTGGTGGAGGGGTGATTTGGGGCTTGTTTTTCAGCCACAGGACCTGGGAACTTTGCAGTCATTGACTGCATTGACTCCTCTGTATACCAAAGTATTCTAGAGTCAAATGTGAGGCCATCTGTCCGACAACTAAAGCTTGGCTGAAATTGGGTCACTCAACAGGACAATGATCCCAAGCACACCAGCAGATCTACAACTGAATGGCTGAAAAAGAAAAGAATCAAGGTGTTGTAATGGACCAGTCAAAGTTCAGACCTCAACCCAATTGAAATGCTGTGGTGGGACCTTAAAGGGATAGTAATACTTCATTTTAACTTTATTTTATTTTGTAGGCATTAAAAAAACATGAAGAATGATATAAGTCTTATCTCTGAAACCTTTATGGTTTAAGAGATATTCACAAACAAAGTACCCCCCCCCCCCCCTGTTCAACCAGATCAGAAGGGAGATGCCCAAGTAGACTGCAGAGAGGGACAATCTTCAATTAAGATAATGGAAAAAGCTGAAAAACTTGTCAAGGGGGGAAGGGCTTTCATTGTTTTCATACAAAGAAAATTGTCCCCTTCTGTTATCTGTCCTGTCATACAACCAGACTCACATCTGAGAAGAGATGGCTTACACTAGGTAAAAGGGGTGGGGAGGGGAACTTTGCTTGTGAATATCTCATAAACCATAAAGGTTTGAGAGATAAGACTTATATCATTCTTCATGTTTTTTTAATGCCTACAAAATAAAATAAAGTTAAAACGAAGTGTTACTATCCCTTTAAGGCAACTGTGCATAAACAAATGCCCCCAAACCTCATTGAACTGAAGCAACATCTTAAAGAAGAGTGGGCAATAATTCCTCTGCATCGATGTGAGAGACTGATAGTCATACAGAAAACAATTACTTGAAGTTATTGCTGGTAAAGGTGATTCTACAAGCTATTGAATCATAAGGTGTACTTAGTTTTTCACACATGACTTCTCCATTTTTGGCTTTATTTTTGTTAAATAAATCATGACCTGGTGTAATATGTCACGTTGTGTTGTTCTTCTGAGGTTGTATATACCTAATTTTTAGACCTGCTAAGGAACAGGTGATTGTTATTATGTCCTGATGTAAAACCATAGAATTCAAAGAGGGTGTACTTTCTTTTTCACACGACTGTAGCCTATTATCTCAAATTATACATTTTTTTACAGGAGAACTGTTATGACAACATACAGGTAGATTTTAATTCTCTGTATTGGAAATAAATATTTTCTTAAGATGACAGATCCACTCTGTCCTGTGACTGCTCCGTTTCTGGTTCACTACAAAAGGTGCATAGATGCACCTGCACCTTCAGTAAACCAAGTTCACAGAGTCGGTTAGCTTCCCAGTATGCTGTATGTTCCCTACCTCATGGTGCAGGTGGTTTGTTTATCTTAGTTAAAAAGGCCCTTTCAGTTTTCAAAGTTATTTAGAATTTGATAGACTCAAAGCAGCAGGCCATTTGATTTCTATGGCTTGCTGTTCATGCTCCATTACTCTGTCTGTATGTCTGTCTATTGCATGTAATAGACCAGGGGTGTTAATTTTTCAATAGTGGGCCACATGATCAGAAACAGTGATGTCAACTAATTCATTTTTTTACAGCTAACAATGGTAAATTTATAGCTATTTTTTTTTTTTTTTACTATAAAAAGGTTAATCAACTCTGTTTGAAAAAAAGAATAATGTGGTAGTTAACATACTGAACTATACAACAGTCATAGTCAGTTGTTTATACGTGTAACCATTGGGCACTTCAACTCCCAATTAATCCCTAATGAGCCAACAGCTAATGTGAGTTGTAGGCCCCAACAGCTGGCGGTAGTGTTTGATGGGTAGTTAGGCCCTACTACTTTACTAGTTTGTGTGTTCTAGTTAATTAGGTACTCTCCCTCTCTCCCCCCTCTCCTTTTAACCGCTTAAAGCGAAACTGTCACATAATATAAACTCCATCCTTTCTGTTTGTACATATGATCAGAAGCCAGAAACTCACAGTTGTATGATAACTAAATGTCTCTCTTACTTGTAAAGTTAACCTATATTGTTGTTTGCATCTGAACATTAGGACCTCTGTCCCTATTTAGTACTTTGCATCTGAACATTAGGACCTCTGTCCCTCTGATATCTGTTAGACCAGTATAAGACAAGGTTCTGGTTATTTAGTACTTTGCATCTGAACATTAGTACCTCTGTCCCTCTGATATCTGTTAGACCAGTATAAGACTAGGGTCTGGTTATGTAGTACTTTGCATCTGAACATTAGGACCTCTGTCCCTCTAATATCTGTTAGACCAGTATAAGACGAGGGTCTGGTTATTTAGTACTTTGTATCTGAACATTAGGACCTCTGTCCCTATTTAGTACTTTGCATCTGAACATTAGGACCTCTGTCCCTCTGATATCTGTTAGACCAGTATAAGAAGAGGGTCTGGTTATTTAGTACTTTGCATCTGAACATTAGGACCTCTGTCCCTCTGATATCTGTTAGACCAGTATAAGATGAGGGTCTGGTTATTTAGTACTTTGCATCTGAGCATTAGGACCTCTGTCCCTCTGATATCTGTTAGACCAGTATAAGACAAGGTTCTGGTTATTTAGTACTTTGCATCTGAACATTAGTACCTCTGTCCCTCTGATATCTGTTAGACTAGTATAAGACAAGGGTCTGGTTATGTAGTACTTTGCATCTGAACATTAGGACCTCTGTCCCTCTGATATCTGTTAGACCAGTATAAGACAAGGGTCTGGTTATGTAGTACTTTGCATCTGAACATTAGGACCTCTGTCCCTCTAATATCTGTTAGACCAGTATAAGACGAGGGTCTGGTTATTTAGTACTTTGTATCTGAACATTAGGACCTCTGTCTCTCTGATATCTGTTAGACCAGTATAAGACGAGGGTCTGGTTATTTAGTACTTTGTATCTGAACATTAGGACCTCTGTCCCTCTGATATCTGTTAGACCAGTATAAGACGAGGGTCTGGTTATTTAGTACTGGCTTATGAGCTTTTTTGGTAGCAAGTACCCCTGCAGATGTAAAGCAAATTCATGTCTACCCCAGCACTCTCGGTGTCAATTTTTCCAGATGAATAAAGCTTCCGCACTCACAGTTTTTAACATTTATATTATTTTTCGTAAGTAATATTTCAGTTATTCTTCATGGGGTATCATATCTTATTAATTTAAATAAAATGCAACAATAGATATTTTTTTGGGGGTAAATAATGTGAAAAAGGAGAGGAAAGGGGTTCCTAGCTTTCATTTAATGACCAAAGATGTCAGGCACTTGTTTATTTGCTATGCTTGCGCCCCTCTCTCGTCCTTAAGTGGTTAATGATGGATTAACCCTTTGAGTGCCAGATAATTATCGAACGCAATGCGTTGGATACCTCTCTGGCACTCAAAAGGTTAAATTGTTTAATACTCTGACTCACTCTTGCAAACACTCTCGTCAACACATACATGCTCACACACAGCTGCTTAACCCTTTGACCACTCTGGCACTCAAAGGGTTAAAAAAATTATATATATTTTTTTTTCCAATTAGTCTCTATGAGAGACTTAAGTCAGGCCTACAGCCCAAACTATTCTATGGATTCCCCACATAATTAATAGGGAGAAGGGCCCCCGACAAGTACTGTGTGTTTGCTTGCTTTTACATCTAGTAAATCGAATCAGTCGAACCTGAGATATTTATGGCTATAATGTAACTGATGTGCATGCTCAGTAGAGAGCATGTTAATGAAGATAAGGGTATTTATCTTATGGTAGGCTGCCATCTATTGATGATTGATGGAATTAGCCTCTGAGGCATATAAGCTCTCATCCCTCGTTCATTAAATTTACTACCCTTAGATATGTCTTCACAGACCCCAACATATATTGTTGTCTTTCCAGCCTTGTTTCACTGTTCATTTGTAGTCACTGACTCCAAAGTACATTGTCTCAACTGTCAATGGGTTAAAGGACAAATTTAAATTATCAGGACCTATTTATCTTTGAGGTGTAGTTGGCTTGATATAGAATTGCACCACTTTAAGAAAAGTGTGCGCCAATTTGAACATTTGAAAAAAAGACCTCTGGAAATTCTAATGGCTAAAAAACTTTTGTTAAAGGCATGGTTAAGTTCTCACTCAAACACACAGGTTATATTCTTCCAGCTTAACACCACATCGCCATGTGTATTCTGATAACATCAGACATGACGTCACTAATTGTCACCAGTGATACCACTGATGAGACGATTTGTAATGTGATAGATGATCTCATCAACAAAGCATACGGGATGCTGAGGTTAGTTGGAAGAAAATAACCTGTGTTTCCTGGATTTTGTGTATTTGAGTGAGAACTTGACTTGGCTTCAACTATTTTTTTGCCGTTTGAACACAAAAAGTTTCTCATTCTTTCTCTCTCTCTCTCTCTCTCTCTCTCTCTCTCTCTCTCCTCAAATTCAGCAATAGGTCTGTGCAGAAGGACAGGTCTATCACTCACAAGGTAAACCAGGGAGATAGGTAACTGGTACAGCTAACTAGTACAGACTCTCTCCTATTTCCAGTTTGCTGCCTGTCTCTGCACTTTGCAAGCCTGTTACTATCTGCCTGTTCTGATGACCTAAATCAGGCTAGAAGTAGCTGCATAAGGTTTATTCATTTGAAGGACATAGGCATATGGGCTGGCCCTTAGCTACATTGTACACTTATTTCCAATGTGGCTATGGAATAGCCTGGTACAACTCTACAGTGGACAGGTGCCCCTGTGGTAGTACCCCCCTGTCTGTGTGTCAGGTAGCCCTACAGGTTCTAGAACCACAAGCAGAGAACCCCCTGATTTAGTACATGCAGTTCGGTAGGGTGTTTTACATTGTGTTTGTATGTGTTGTTTACTAGTAGTGAAGGGGTTATTAATCTGTTACTCAGCACAAATGTTCTTTTCTGTGATTTTGCTATAGATCAGTAGTGTCCATATCTCGTCCTCAAGGGCAATTTACAAATAATCCTTTAATCCTTTGAGATCCAGAGTGCAACACATTGCACTCCCCTCTGGTGTTTAGGAGGTTACGTGGCAGTGCAAAATTTCCTTGCTTATCCTGTAGGGTTCAGAGGGTTATGCAGTGCGTTACTTTTGCAATCTGTTGCACACCTGTCAAGGTCCTTAAAGGGACGGTATCACTAAAAATGAATAGGGTTCATATCTTTTTAAACATCATGTTCACCTAATCAGCATTTGTAAAACATTTTTATGTGCTTTATCCCCTAAGTATAATATAAACATACTTTTCCTGTTAAAGGGATAGTAATACTTCGTTTTAACTTTATTTTATTTTGTAGGCATTAAAAAAACACGAAGAACGATATAAGTCTTATGTCTCAAACCTTTATGGTTTAAGAGATATTCACAAGCAAAGTATCCCCCCCCCCCCCCGTTCAGCCAGATCAGAAGGGAGGTGCCCAGGTAGACTGCAGAGAGGGACAATCTTCAATTAAGATAAGGGAAAAACCTGAAAAACTTGTAAAGGGGGGAAGGGCTTTCATTGTTTTCATACAAAGAAGATTGTCCACTTCTGTTATCTGTCCAGTCGTACAACCAGGTTCACATCTGAGAAGAGATGGCTTACACTGGAAAGAGGGGCGGGAGGGGGAAACTTTGCTTAAAGGTTTGAGACATAAGACTTATATCATTCTTCATGTTTTTTTTAATGCCTACAAAATAAAATAAAGTTAAAACGAAGTATTACTATCCCTTTAATCTGGAGACAGCTGTGCATTACCATTTAACACCATTGCGATTATACAAGTGATAAGGACAATATATATGGCTTAGGACAGTAAATAACTAAATAAAACATAAATGTCATTTAACTGAGCTGGGTGGGTTCTGGTCTCACAACAATTATGTCTGTTTATTATATTATCAGTTTTTGTCAACAGGCCTGATAAAAAGTAGCCAAATCTGGCCAAGATTTTAGAACTCTCTCGTGAAAGAGAGAAAAAAAATTGCTGTCTAGGCATGCTTAATATTTTTATGGATTTGAGCCCTCCTTTAACACTTTGAGGACCATGGGGTGAGCAACGCATTGCAAATCTGACCCACTAATGCTCCAGCATAGATGTCCATAACCCTGACATCATAACTGAATGTGGATACCCCTGCTGTAGACAGTGGGACATTCAATTGACTGAAATGGAAGCTTGTTTGGTAAATGAACACAGAGCCACTGGAACTTAAGAGAGCACCCCCTGCTGATATGTGTGTGTATATACTGTAATTTTAAGGTCTCCATATATCATGCACAACTGAGCTGCCTTGCCATGGATGGGAAGGATGGACCCCCTTGCGAAGTGCGACTGCCAACCCCTGGGGCGGAGAGAGATGGGCACATCCACCCAGAGCTGGGAGGTCCTGGAGAGAGTGCCCCTGATGTGAAGAGACCGAATGAGAACGACTTAAAGAAAGAGGAGCGAGAGGAGGAACTGGATCCCAGAATTCAGGTTTGGAAGTCTCTCTGGGAGATGCACTGAAGCTGATGTACTGATATGCCCTGGAACACACCAGCTGCAGCTCTGGGAATAATTCAGTACTTCCATTTGATTTAAACTTGGTTTATAACTACTTGAATGCTTTGGAGGTTTCCATCTCATTGCTTCATAATGCATTGGAGAGGGCTTTAGCATTCAACTGGTCATAAGTCCCATTTAAGTCATTGGAAATTGGTGGAATTTTTCTTTGTCCCCTGTGCTGCAGTTAGTTTGCCCCAGAACTGAGCTGATTTTGTTTTTCTATGCATTTCTCATTGTGTTGCACTAGATGATCTGACCCTGCGTTTATTCCGTTTGTCTTTATCCCATAACATAACCCTTCAAATGCCAGAAGAGTGTACAACTCAATGAGCTGCACTTCCTTCGAGTTAGTAAAATGTTATCGTTATTCAGTATTAACCCTTTTCGTTGCGAACCCCTCTGACACTCTGTGTTAATGGCCATGGTAGAGGGAACCCTATTGCCTACATTATCTCACCATTCATTGACATTGCTCAGCTATGCATTGCCCCCACCCAAGCACTGAAAGGGTTAAATGTCAGTGAGGTAATGTAGAACTAAGGCAGGAATTGACTGCATGGCATCCCTTAATTAGCATAATCTATACATCTAAATAAAGCAAAAACTAATTCTCTAAATAAAAAATTAAACAAAAATAGCAGAATTAACATATATAGGATTTTGAAAGCTCTTTCAGAATTGCCAGTTGCTAAAAAAAAAACAAAAACAAAAAAAAAAAAAAACAAGTCAAGGAGGGTAGTGTTTTCATTGTTCTCACAGTAAGACGATTGTCCTTTGCTGTGAGCTGTCCGGTCCCAGGACCAGATTCCACATCTGAGGGGAGGTGGCTTACACTAGGTAAAAGGGGCAGGAGGGGAAACTTTATAATTCAGTTACTCTTGTACTACAACTCTGACACCCGGCTTTTCACAGGAACTAATGGCAGCAGCGCTACTTGGCTTCAATACATCTTGAACATCATTAAAATACGAAGGTTTCTTTTTAATAACTTCTGAAAGAAATCCCTCCAGGTATTGAGTACCCTTTTTTTTTCTGAAGGAAAAGCCCTAAAATACAATTATTCATAATTTGGTTATACTGCTCCTTTGTTTGTTTGTTGTTTTTTCATTTATCTTATTCTTGTTTGATTGATTACACTCTTGCTGTCCCTTTTCATTAACATTATGGCAGAGAGTTAGTGATCCCCTTAAGGACCAGTGACGGCACTCTCACGTCACCAGTATCCGTGACAGTTCTGGCACGCTATAGGTTTTGTGATCACAGCCCTCCTGCAGGAGCGCTGTGATCAGTATGGGAGTCTGAAACTGATTGCTTCAAGACCGGTCAGTTTCAACTTCTCTTTCAGTGAGCCGGTACAGCTGATCGGACACATTGCTTTTAACCCTTTGAGTGCCAGAGGTGTATGCAGCGCATTGCAATGCGTTGGACACCTCTCTGGCACTCGAGGGGTTAAAATGTAGTTGATTCATCCCAGGATTGCTAGAACTTGCTTTTTATGCCCGTTGTTTCTCTGTCTGTGTATGTTGCATCTTCTCAGCTTTCCCTTCAACCTCTTGAATGCAACAGACAAATCCAATGGACTGCAGGTAAAGCTTCAGTATCCAAGGGGATAAAAAAAAATTATTAGGGAATATGTATCAAGACAAAAGTAGGTAAAATTCTGGGCTAAATCACCTGGAGATAAGAGACTAATAAAAAGTGTGTTTGATTATATAGGACTTTTAAAGCGGAACTTTCATGCATTTGTCATTTGCCCCCCAAATCAATTTTTTTTTTTTTTTTTTTTAAATTGAAATTTCAAGAAAAAATACATATGCCCCTGAATCATTTTTAACATAGCGGCAAGCATATCTATCCTTGTATTATCTTTAGCAAGTGTGGCATTATTTATAAATGTAACTTCTGCAGAGGACCGGGCAAACATCTTGCAGAATAGGCATCTGTGCTCCTGCACTGTCCATCCCTGTCTCCTCTATGATTGGCTAGGGGGAGCTCCATTGTACCTTAAGGTACAGACAGGTATGGACAGCGCAGGAACACAGATGCCTCTATGTTAAGGTCCCTGCCGGTGAGTCTTTGATGAAGTTGAATTTCTAAATAATGCTGGACTAACTAAGAATAATAAAAGTATGGATATGCTTCACACTATGTTAAAAATTATTTGGGGGGGGGCACATTAAAATACATGAAAATTACACTTTAATACTTTGAAAGCAAGAGAGCGTGCCAAACTTTAACCCCTTAATGTCCAGGGGTTCTGTGATTAGATCACCCTTAAAGGGATAGTGAGGTTTCATAATAAAAGCAGCTCCAATTAATCTTCATAGCATTTGGGCCATGGAAAGTGTTATTTCAATTCTGTCAGAGTTGTAGTACAAGAGTAATTGAATGATAAAGTATCACCCTCCTGCCGCTTTTACTGATGTAACACTGCTCACCTCAGAGCAGCAAGACTGTCTGGATGGATCACAGAGAGGGACAAGCAATGCTTCGAATCCCACTGAATTCAATGTGGATTTTTTATTTGGTGCCTGTAGGACAGTTGGTGTGCTCCAGAATGGCTCCACTTTTGCGTTATGACTATTAAAACCTATATATACTAGTGTAAAAGCCCTTGTACACGGGCAAAAATGCAAGGGTCGGATGGGAGAGAGCATCTGTGGCACAGTGCTGGAACGGCAGGTGTACTACCGCAGAACTACACCTCCCAGCATTCTGTGTGTTCGGGCAGTCTCTCCTGTGCAGACTCTGTCTGTCTCCAAGCCCGTGTCTCTCTCCCCTCTCTCTCATTCTTGTCCCCATGCCCATCTGTCTCTCCTCTGCGTACAGCCCTGTCTGTGTCTCCTCGCTCTCTCTCTCTGTCTCCATGTCCATCCATCTGTCTGCCTCCTCTTTGTTTCCATTCCTGTTTCTCCTCTCTGTCTCCATGACTGTCTTTTCTGTCTCTCTTTCCATGCTTGTCTCTGTCTGTCTCAATGTCTTCATGCTGGTTTCTCCTCTCTTTCTATCTCCAAGCATATTTCTGTCCTCTCCTCAGGCAGTCTGTACTGCGCATAAGTACCTCCCAGCATTCTGTGCATTCAGCCAGTCTCTACTGCGCACAACTGCACTGGACAAACATTCTGTCTTTTTATATAGGATTTTGCAGGCTCTGTCCTACTGAGTATATCAACAGTCCACCTGTTGCTGAGAGGTTTAACCCTTTGAGTGCCAGAGAGGTATCCAACGCATTGCATTGCAATGCGTTGGATACCTCTCTGGCATTCAAAGGGTTCATTAAAATGTTGTTGCAGCTAAAACATGCATATTTCGGGTGCAGTACCTTCTTGACCTGATAGGTTACAGTGGTGCCGGTGCTACAGCATTCCTTGGAGGTGTCTAAACAAGTGACCAGTGCTGTCCATAGACTGCTGTAACAGTACCTCCATAACAATTCAGGCCATGAAAATGCTACACCCAAAAAATTGCAAGTTTAAGCTGCAATAACCTTTGCATAAAGTATCTCTCGCAGTGGGAATAGCCGTGTTTTACTCAGCAGAGTAAACCCTACGATATGCCATATTACATGAAAAGTAAACCATAAAATCCTAATCTAACTAAAACACTGGCCATGTGTAGCTGACTACTGCTAAATTGCTCCGGTAGTTCGGTGGTTAATGCTTACGCTGTTGTATCTTGAAGACTATGGAAAGCAGCCCTCAACTTCCACCTGTGGTCACCGACTGTCACCAAGGGAGCTGGGATTGACATGTCCATACCCCATAGAACCAGTGAGCCTGGTCAGACACAAAAGCCCCATAGACTTTTGACCCTTTATAGAGGGTGAAAATTACACTTTAAAGGGGGTGTATCACCCCTATACAAGTTAGTCTTATTAGTTAGATTATTTAGCAAATATGTTTAAAACTGTATTCATTTGTTTTTTTAAAACGCTATTTGGGCGAAAAGTAATGTTTAAGTACTACCCTGCATTCTACTTGTGGACAGACTGCGGTTACCAGCTCTGTACCCGCAATCTGTCACTCTGCCTCTGCTCCCCTCCCTCTATCCAGCCTCCTCCAATGACAGAGGCTTCTGTCTGTAAGCGGGAGCGGTCTCATTAGCTAGATATCGATCTCTGCCAGTGACACCACTCCAGCTTACAGGCAGGAAATCTCCTTCATTGGAGGAGGCTGGATAGAAGGAGGGGAGCAGGGGCAGAGTGATAGACTGCGGTTGCAAAGCTGGTACCTGCAGTCTATCCAGAAGTAGGGTGCAGGGCACTCTTTAAACATTAATTTTTACCCAAATAGCATTTTAAAAAAACAAGTGAATACAGTTTTAAAGGGATAGTAATACTTCGTTTTAACTTTATTTTATTTTGTAGGCATTAAAAAAACATGAAGAATGATATAAGTCTTATCTCTCAAACCTTTATGGTTTATGAGATATTCACAAGCAAAGTTCCCCTCCCGCCCCTTTTACCTAGTGTAAGCCATCTCTTCTCAGATGTGGAATCCAGTCCATATACCAGACAGATAACAGCAGGTGACAATTTTCTTTGTATGAAAACAATGAAAGCCCTTCCCCCCTTGACAAGATTTTCAGCTTTTTCCCTTATCTTAATTGAAGATTGTCCCTCTCTGCAGTCTACCTGGGCACCTCCCTTCTGATCTGGTTGAACGGGGGGGGGGATACTTTGCTTGTGAATATCTCTTAAACCGTAAAGGTTTGAGAGATAAGACTTGTATCATTTTTTAATGCCTACAAAATAAAATAAAGATAAAACGAAGTATTACTATCCCTTTAAGCATATTTGCTAAATAATCTAACTAATAAGACTAACTTGTATAGGGGTGATACACCCCCTTTAAAGCGGAATTTTCACCCTCTATAAAGTCGCCCTCCAATAATTATACATATGGTGACTAGCTTCATAATAGTGCTATTATCTCTCATAAGTACCCGGTTCTGAAGTAATCCTTATTCTTTGGAGACTAAAAGCCAGGCATCAGTGCAGACATCTTGTCTTAGAGACGCCTGCGCTGTCCGTCCCGGTCTCCTCTAGGAGGCGCTGCAATGTGCCTTAAGGTACCGGAAGGGACTGACAGCACAGACAGCTATAAGTAAGAAACCTGGCCATCAGTCTCTGAAGAATAAGGATTACTTCAGAACTGGCTACTAATGAGAGATAATAGCACTATTATGAAGCTAGTCGCCATGTGTCTAATTATTGGAGGGCAACTTTATAGAGAGTGAAAGTTCTGCTTTAAAAGTAGTTAAAATTGTCTTCTCATATAGATACTGTCAGTTTGGGTGCCTAATGAGATCACAGTTACAGTGCATACATCCCACACAGGTGCTTAGAATGGGCTTCTTGTGAACGAGCATTCACCTTTAGTATGTCTTCCCTGAAAATGTCTGTTTTTTTTTAAGCAGAGAGGGGGGAGAAAAGACATAATTCCTTTAGGTACTGGATCTGTCTCAGAGATCTTCCAGTGCCTGAGTATATCTATTTTAGAACCCTGAGGCAGTGCTAAATTTAGATATAAATGAGATTCTAGACTTCTGTTCCTTTATAGGATGTATTTGTAACAATTCCACTCCCTGTCCTACTGGATGAACTTGCAGGTTTGTTCCTTTATCAGATTAATAGGGTATTCCATATGCAATTGGTTTTACCCATTTTAGTAACCTCCGTTTGAAAGCATCATCACTCACAGTCTTGTTTTCCAAGAGGCTGAGTGTAGAAAGCTGAATGTTACCAGTGTGAGCCAGATTACACCCCGCGGGAATGGTGAGCTGTACTGGAAGTTTGTCCGGACTTAGTGAGAGATTATTTGCACAGGGTGTTTGTATATAGATCTCTCTATATAAAATCTATGCTGATGAATGCTGCGCTGTGTTAACTGTGGGATTCTGAGCTCAGTCTTTGTTGTCTGGAGGATGTCATGGAACGGCTGCAAGTCAATGGCACTGAATCTCGCTGGAGCGATTTTGACAGGATTGGCCAGGGGGTCTCTGTCCCCTGTGCCACTCCTGTCAAAATCACTGCCCCAGAGATCTCCACCCCCTTGCCACCCTGGGGAGAGGTGTACATCAAACCAGAAACAGATTTTAATTAAAATAAAGTGGTATAATCTGTATTTCTCCCCTATGGTGAAGTTCATTTGCCCCAGAATTACTCCATTTCTTTTAAAGGGATAGTAATGTTTCACAGTAAAAGCAGCTCCAATTAATCTTCATAGTATTTGGGCCATGGAGAGTGTTATTTCAGTACTGTCAGAGTTGTAGTTCAGGAGTAATTGAATGATAAAGTATCCCCCCCCTATACTTATGTGGCAGTGGGAGTACCGTTGTTTTACTCCGCAAATCCCTACAAGTATGTTTTTGTTTTTTTCATTTAAAAAAGTTACTGATTTTAGTAACATTGGTGTTGTTACTAGTGTTACATAGCGTTGTGCCCATCTAACACCTGGTATTGTATATGTTTGTGCAGGAAGAGTTGGAGCGACTGAACCAGGCTAGCGAGGAGATCAATCAGCTGGAATTACAGCTGGATGTAAGTGCTATTCCTGCTCTTTGCATTTTCTTTCCCCTATTTTCCCAGCCCCCATATATATATTGTCTATCTTTACAGGATGCACGCACTGCGTACCGCCGGATACTGTCCGAGTCCGCCAGACGTCTGAACACACTAGCGACTCAACTGGGAGCCTGTATAGAAAAGGCCAGACCTTACTATGAAGCTAGGAGACTGGCTAAGGAGGTATACATGCTGCCAGTTTGTGTGTAATGCAATCTATCTTATCTGTCTGTCTGTCTATTCTATCATGTCTGTCTGTCTGTCTTTTTCTATCATGTCTGTCTATCTATCTGTTTGTCAATATGTCTGCCTATCTTTCTATTTGTCTCTCTGTATGTCTGTATATCTGTGTATCTACCTATCTATGTATTTTTCTGTCTGTCTGTCTATCTATCTATCTATCTATATCATATCTATCTGTCTGTCTGTCTATCTATCTATCTATCTGTCTATCGGTCTGTCTGTCTATATAGCTATCTTTCCATGTATCTATCTCTTATCTGCCTGTCTATCTATCCATGTATCTATCTATCTATCTATCTATCTATCTATCTATCTATCTATCTATCGGTCTGTCTGTCTATATAGCTGTCTATCCATGTATCTATCTCTTATCTGTCTGTCTATCCATGTATCTATCTATCCATGTATCTATCTATCCATGTATCTATCTATCTATCTATCTATCTATCTATCTATCTATCTATCTGTCTGTCTGTCTATCTACACTACCAGTCAAAAGTTTAAGAACACCTCAATTTTTGCTGCTTTTAGTTCTTGCCATATATCTTGGCAAAAACATGCTTTCTTTTTTCTAGAACAAATATACAATTTTGTTTAACCCCTTAAGGACTGGAGGTTTGGACCTTTTTTTGTCTTTCTGGACAATGGCCGTTTTAACACTTCTACTGTGTTTGTGTTTAGCTGTAATTTTCCTCTTAGTCACTTAATGTTCCCACATCCTATAAAATAATTAGCTAAATTGTGTGTAACGCCGTGACATGCGCAGTAGACATTGCTGCGCGTGCTGCAGTCATGTGCAGTAGAGACTGCCCACGCCGCGGCTGATACAGAGCTGGGCGCTCTGAAGGAGCATCCAGCTCTGTATCAGCCGTGGAGCTGGCAGTCTCTACTACGCGTGACTGCCCCGCGACCGGGTTGCAGTGGCACTGTGGCCCGTGTAACGGGCTGTTCAACTAGTATATTATATACTGTTTTTGTTGCCATAAGATGGGCTTTCTAACAATACCATTATCTTCATCATATCATAAAATTTACTATAAACAAATTATAAAATATGATGAAAAAATGTAGCAAAAGCACTTTTTTAGCTTTTACAGAAAAAATCTTTTACACATCTACAAACACTAAAAGAAACCCTGCTAAATGGATGTTTGTCTTGAGATTAGAAATCAATCTATCAATCTATGTGGCCATGTAGAGTGGGAGCGTAGTCCAGGACAAGACACCCTGCTATATGAAGTCTCTTCTTGGATATTTATCTGTATTCTATGTGTACCCACAGGCCCAGCAGGACACACACAGTGCTGCCCTGCGATATGAGCGAGCAGTCAGTATGCACTCAGCGGCTCGGGAAATGGTGTTTGTGGCTGAGCAGGGAGTCACCGCTGACAAAAACAGACTGGACCCAACATGGCAGGAGATGCTGAACCACGCAACATGCAAAGTGAGAGGGATTAGGGAAGGACTGGTGTGGGGGTGGGGGAGCTACAGTTTGTAAGGGGAAGGAGAGTGAGTGAATAAGTAATGAAGTACCTCCTCATTCTCCTCCTTTCCCTTCCTATATATGTTCTACGTCTCGTATTTGCTGTCTTCTCCACCTCTGTCTTCTCTTTCTCTCTCTTCTGTTTTTACTTCTATCTCATACACTCTGTGTTCTTCACCTTTATACCTCTTATCTTCTCCCTCTCTGTGTCTCTCTCACACATACTGATTCACTCCCCCACCCCCAATTCTCCTCTCTTGCTGTTCCAGGTGAATGAGGCGGAAGAGGAGCGGCTGCGCAGCGAGTTTGAGCACCAGCGAGTGACCCGTCAGTGTCACCAGGCTGAAGCCAGAGTTCAGACCTTGCAGAAGAGCTTAAAACGGGTCATAATCAAGAGCCGCCCCTACTTTGAGCTGAAGGCTCAGTTCAACACTGTTCTAGAGGTGACAGCCGCTATAGGGATAGGCTCGAAGCTGTCTTCTGCTTGTGTCACCTTGTGGGAGGGGGGATATACTCATAGTTGGTTCTTTTATTTCTGTGTCGCCCTGTACAGGGAGGGATAAACTTTAAAGGGATAGTAATACTTCTTTTTAGGTGCAGCTCTGAGTCTTCTTTATATACTTTTTTTTAACATGTAGTCCTATATTTAATTACTTACAGTGTTGTAGCTCAATCTCAATTCAAGCTGTAAGGACCCCCCTCCCGTCCCTTCTGACCACCTCCCATCAGATCTGGAATCCAGTTGTGGGACTGGATGGACGCGGCAGGGGGCAATCTTCACCCAGTAAGTATAAGGGAAATACTGCCCCCTAGATGAAGAAGGGTAGGATTTTCCTTTTGCTAACTGAAGATTGTCCCATGCTGCACTCCATCCAGACCTGATTGAGAGGCAGAGTGACACAGGGAAAGGGGCGGGAGGGGGATCCTTTCGGCTTGAATTGAGATTGAACTACAACACTAAGTAATTAAATATAGGGCTGCATATTAAAAATATATAAAAAGACTCTGAGCTGCATTTAAATAGAAGTATTATTATCCCTTTAATTCATTTCTGTCTTTGTCTTTCTGTTGAGGATGGGATAGATTCATAGTACAGTTATGTGTGTGTTGCCCTACATGGGGAAGGAACATATCTCTGGTTTCTTTGTGTGTAGGATGGACTACAGGGATGGGCAACCTGAGGCGCTCCAGCTGTTGTTAGATTACAATTCTCATCATCCTTAGCTTGCCATTGGGAGTTGAAGCATATTCAAGTGGCACTCACCTTCCACCATGCCCAGCAATTACATTTTATGTGCTTTAATGCTATGTATTTCCAACCTCTTCCCACAAACACAGGTTTTTAAACTACGTACTCTTCTGTGAGTGGGTTCGACTACATTGGCAGCAGTAGTGGGAACATGCTGCAGTTTGGGAGGCCTTGGGAGGTGGGGTGGAGGTACCAGAGAGCTATGTGTCTGGCCACACCCCCTGCATGACATCACCTACCTCACTTATACCATGTGACTGTTGGGAGAAATCCGCAATTCTAATGTATTTTGTAAGTTTTGTGAAGCTGAGGCAAGCTACTCCATCCTCACACTACTTCCAAAATATGCTATAATAATATCATTCCCATGCATCACTGCTCGGTGCAGGAAAGGTTTATGATGACTTGTGGGTTGGGTCTGTCTTCTAAACAGACACCAGTAAAGGCACATTTGCGGTATCCTCCTTGGTGTTAAAACTTGTGTCAGAAATAGGAAAATTAAGCTTTCTCCATCTCCAGGAAGCAGCCAGAGAAATGACACAGTTGACATAAAGCACTGCTGCCTGTCAGACAGGTCTAGTATTGAACCACAGTGTATGCTTTAATGCTAGAGATTGTGTGTGTGTGTGTGTGTGTGTGTGTGTGTGTGTGTGTGTGTGTCAGTTTGCAAGTGAACGGGCAAAAAGTTTGTGGTCACTTAGTAATGTCAATAAAACAGTGCTCTCACGCCAATAACCTGAAAATTAGCTGGACTCACCAACAATGCTTCAGGTGCTCGATCCACCTCGGTCCTCCCCCGACCGGTATAATGGAACAGTAAATAGAAACAAATGTTGCAGCTGCACTCTGAAGACTTAGATATATGTAGCAACTCAGACGATAAATAAAACATAGAAATCTTTATTGAAGAATCTTAAAAGTACATCGGTGCATATATCTGTGGACCTGATTAAGCGCTATTATGCGCAAAACATGTTAGACTGAGTGCCGTGACACCCAGTTTTGCTTTGCTTTCCTTGTATGTCCCGTTTCATCTCCACAGCTATATGCACGGATGTACTTTTAAGGTTCTTCAATAAAGATTTCTATGTTTTATTTATCGTCGAGTTGCTACTTATATCTAAGTCTTCAGAGTGCAGCTGCAACATTTGTTTCTATTTATTGTTCACTTAGAAATGTCCTTGTTTTTGAAAGAAAAGCAAATCTTTATTAAAATAACATCAAATGGATCAGAAATACAGTGTAGACATTGTTAAAGGGATAGTAATGTCAGAAATAAAGTAGTAACTATATGGTAGATACAATTAAAAGAGAGTACTTGCACTTATTCCTATCTCTCAAACCATATGTTCAGGGCCCATACAAAGGGCTGTCGAAAGACCTGTTCATTAACAGAACAGTACACAGGACAAGAGGCCACCCGCTTAGACTTGAGGAAAGGAGATTTAATCTACAACAGCTGAAGGGATTCTTTACTGTAAGGACAATAAAGGTATGGAATTCACAGCCTGAGGAGGTGGTGCTATCGAATACATTAGACGCCTTTAAAAAGGGCCTGGATACTTACTTAGAAGAGCATAACATAGAGTGCTATGTATGTTAGTATTGGGATTAATATTTACTTAGGGCTTGTTGATCCAAGGAGAAATCTGATTGCCATTTGGAATCAAGAAGGAACCCCCCCCCCCAATTCAAGGCAGAATTTGAAATTGCTATATTGAGGGTGTTTTTTTTGCCTTCTTTTGGATCAACAATGGTAAACAGGAATAGGAAAAGGGTTGAACTAGATGGACGCAAGTCTTTTTTTCAACCTAAATTACTATGTTATTATGGTGAGAGAGATAGGAAAATAAAGTTCTCTACTCCCTCCCCTTTCTGCTTGACGAGCAGTAAAGCTGTCAGAAGTTAACTTCTGAAGTGACCCCAAACTTTTGAACGGTAGTGTATCTCTTGCTTTACATCACTGATTCTCAACCAGGCTGCCATGTCAGTTTTTTTTTTTTTTTTAAATACCGGCGCTCCTGCGGGAGCACCGTAAGCACAAATGGGGTCTGAAATTGACCGCTCCAAGACCAGAGTGGTCTCCCTCAGACCCCCTTTCACCTGGCAGGAACATGTCTCCAGTCGCACCGACAACAATCAAAGTGGTCCTTAAAGTGGAACTTTCACTTAGTATAAAGTCGACCTCCAATAATTAAACATATGTCCACAAGCTTCATAATAGTTCTGTTACCTCTCAGAAGAACCAGGTTCTAAAGTAATCCTTAATCTTCAGAGACCGGACACTAGACTTCAGAGTAGACATCTTGCCTGCGCTGTCAATCCCGATCTCCTCTAAGAGGTATTACACTGTGCCACAAGGTAACCGGAAGGGACTGACGGTACAGGCACACAGACTGTCTCTGAGGATTAAGGATTTCTTTATAATCTGCCATCTCTGAGAGGTAACAAGTATTATGAAGCTAGTTACCATATGTTTAATTATTGGAGGGCAACTTTATACTAATTGAAAGTTCCTGTTTAAGATACGGTAACTTCCCGGACCGCTGGTCGTTAAGGGGTTAAGGTGCTCCTTGTTTTCTGCACACAGAATGTGACTGTTGAGTTTGAGATGTATGTAGATGGTATTTTTATGCACAACGTGTTTGATTTTGTTATTCTGTTAACTAGAATAACTAGATATAAT
Organism: Rhinophrynus dorsalis; assembly: GCA_037306005.1. Classification (NCBI taxonomy): domain Eukaryota; kingdom Metazoa; phylum Chordata; class Amphibia; order Anura; family Rhinophrynidae; genus Rhinophrynus; species Rhinophrynus dorsalis. The sequence continues at coordinate 157,807,855 of CM074726.1, read as the reverse complement.
GCATTTGCACTCGCCATAACACCCATGCCTAATGACATATAACATATTAGGGGTTCCAATCTTCATTGCATGTTAGAGGGGCCCAGAGCAAAAGAAGATGGAGAACCACTGCTTTACTGTGTAGTGGGAGGTGAAAAGTCCTACAGGCTTCTGCACAAAGACAAAAGTGGAGCAATTGTGGCACAAACCAGCCTCACCACAGGGGACAAACAATATTTCCTTTTGATTTAACCCTCTGAGTTCAAGAGGGGTATCTAACGCATTGCAAAGCAGTGGTTGGATACCCCACTGGCACTCAGAGGGTTAATCCATTGAATGCTAGAGTGCCCCCATTGCAAAGCAGTGCATTAGAGATGTCTAGCTTTCAGGAGGTTAAAAGCTCCATGTAAATCAGTCAGACTTTTGGGAATGTTTACCTGTTCCCTCTATTGCAGTTGTGTTCCCCAGGATTACCTCCGTTTTGTCTTTGTTCATATACACCACCCTTTCCTTATGTCTGTGTCACTTTATCCCCTCTGTTTAATCACAGGAGCACAAGTCCCGTGTCACCTCCCTGGAGGTCTCTGTGTCTCAGGCAAAACTGCGATACTCTGCAACACTGCGCAGCCTAGAACTGATCAGCGAGGAGATCCATGCACGTCGCACCCAAGGGTCTCTCTTATCCCTCCGGGCCCCACCCCTTGGGGCTGAAGCCCCTCCTTCAATGAAGGATGGAGAAGTCGGGCCTCCAGCAGACACCGTGTCCCTTCTCAGCCTGCAGACTATTGCATCTGACCTGCAGAAGAGCGACTCTGTGGAACACTTGAGGGGGTTCAGTGATGTCACCAGTCTGGATGGGAGGGAGATGGGGGAAGACGAGTCAGAGGGGAGTAGAGAGAGGGCAGGTGAGAGAGGGACCGGAGGGGCGTTCCGGCATCACAGGAGTGTAAGTCTTTGAGGGGGGGGAGAGAAGTGAGGAAGAAGGGGGGATTCAGATATTTGAATTTTGTAAGACTAAGGCCCTTATGCACAATAGAAAAGGGAATTCATTTTGGGGCAAACCAGCTTTGCACCACAGGGAACAAATAAAAAAAAAAATCTCCTATTGAGTTAAGCCTTTGACCCCTCTGCCACTCAAAGGGTTAAGTAGGCGTCATGGAGGTGTCCAGTGCATTGAAAACAATTCTCTGTCATCCATGGGGGTTGAAGGGGTAGAAAATTGTCTGATCCAGCAACAGATGTGATAAAGAGAGGCCTGGGACTGCAGCCCCAAAATGTCTACTATTAGCTGGTTATGGGTCATAAAACTGACCCCCTCAGTTGGATCACAAACTGTTTATTTCCCATAAATGCTTATGTGCCAGGTCTTTACTCCCAAAGCAGAGGTCCTTTGGGGAACTGTTCTGAGTAGACGAGGAAGCTGCCTGCACACTGCAGCATCAATTCACCTGGGGTGTTCTATCAGACACCCATCCTTCTCCCCTGTTGGTCCTCTAGGGCTCACAATACAGCCCCAGTTTAATTCCCTAGTGTGTTCCCAAGGGATCAGATTTGTTGTTCGGAAACTAACTGCTGACAGTTGCCCTTTAAAAATGTCCTATTGCCTCTACTGATTCACAGGGTTGGGTGATAATGTCACGTTTTCACTGTGCGCTTCTGGAAGAGGTGATCACATTGATATCATCTCCATTAACTCCTTCAGGAAGAGTGATGGACCAGGTCCATCACACATTTTTGACCTTTAAGGACAGGTGACTGACCTGGTCCATTATAGACTTCATGATCGCAGTGAGCCTCAGGGAGAGCTGTGATCACGTCGGGGAGGCTGTAACTGCCTGCATCAGGACCAGAACAGTCAGTTCAGTCTTTCCCTGGCAAGCTGGTACATGTGATCGCTGCTAGTTGAGCCAATGACCAATGTAATGTATACTGCACATTGCCTTTGTCTGTGTTTTCTGCCTCTCTTCCTCACTGTGATAGAGAGGGAGAGAGAAGCAGAGAATACACATCCCCACAGTGGGAAAGAGCCACAATGGGGTGAATTTTTATAGTAAATTATACATGCTGAGGACAGAACTAAGAGCAGTTTTGGTCACTTGATGTCCTACTTCCACCTCTTTGTGTCACAAAGTAAATGATTTCGAGCAAGATCCTAGTATTTTATTTACACAACCTAATTTAAAAACACATATACTGAAGTTTCAACAAACATTATCTAAGTTTTATTACTGTGGATCAATGTGATACACTTATATACACACCAAATAGTCTTATCGCCTAAAAGAGGGACACAAGGTAGGGAATGAGGGACTTTGGGATTTTCACCACAGGGGGGCAGCACCCCCCCTTAACCCCTTCGCGACACAGGACGTACATGTACGTCCTGTGTGGCTGTCACTTAGTGACAGAGGACGTACATGTACGTCCCGGAAATCCGGCTCCCCGCGCGGCTGCACGCCGTTCGGGGACTCCGGATTCTTTTTAAAAAAAAAAAATGTTGACGGGCGTTAAGTGACGGCCGCGTCTGCACGCGGCCGTCACTAAGGGGTTAAAAAGGGACATTTGGGATTATCCAGTCCCTATTTATGACAGGAAAACCTATAAAAAGTTGTTGTTTTTTTAATCAAATGAAGGCGCTCTTCAGCATAGCCGAAATACCGATCTCTAAAGAGAAATACTTCATTGGAACAGTATACAAAGTGTGCCTGCGAGCCGCCGGCTGGCCCAGGGACCGGGATCTCCTGTGTGTTGTCAGTGCAAGGTGAAGGAGGGATCTGAGAGATGGGACTTGCTCCACATAATTTCTTTTTTTTTTAAACTACAATATAGCATACATATGTGGACATTATTAACCCTTTAAGATACAGGAACTCAATTCCTGTAGATGTCAGGTAACTGCTTAAATTAGAAAGCCCATTACCCTTTGCCTTTAAAAAAGCCCATTTAAAGGGGATGTTTAACCCATTAACAACTTTGCCTAAGTCATTTCGTTATATAATATAAACAAAGAAATGTGGAGAAAAAAAAAACGCTTGTTTGGAGGAATTAAGAGAATAAACGTAGCTCTGTACCCACTTCCTGGCAGACTGTGTTTAACTGATCTGTACCGCAGTCTGACACTTCTAACCAGCCTCCTCCAATGACAGAGGCTTCTGTCTGTAAGCTGGAGCGCTCTCATTGGCCAGAAATCGATCTCTGCCAATCAGAGTGCTCCAGCTTACAGACAGAAAGCCTCCGTCATTGGAGGAGGCTGGTTAGAAGTGTCAGACTGTGGTACAGATCAGTTAAACACAGTCTGCCAGGAAGTGGGTACAGAGCTGCATTTATTCTCTTAATTCCTCCAAATAAGCGTTTTTATTAGAAAAAATGCTTACACTTTTCATTGTCTATATTATATAAAGAAACTATTTAGGCAAAGTTGTTAAGGGGTTAAACATCCCCTTTAAAGCAGTTGGGAATTTGCCTTTGCTCCAGAATTGCTCTATGTTTGTGCATAAGGTACTTAGATGAGGAGTTATAACAGTATTACCGTGAATTTGGAGTTCTTCATACATGTAGGAGTGGGTGTCTGTGTGAGAAGATACTGAGGCAAAGGAGCGGCACCTTCCAAAAGATAGCCAGTCTGATTTGGATGGAAAGATATAGGGTAATGGATATGCTAACATTTTTGTTTGAATCTGAGGGGGGAGGGAGCTTGGGGAGGATTTTAGACATCTCAGGAGTGTGTATGGGAAGAGAGATGGCATTAGTACTGACCGCTATAGTGCAAGAACACTCTAAATAGTGAATATAATGTACTTATACAGACAGGGTAGAAGAGTCAGGCTGGGGATGTCTCGCTGCAATGAGAACTGTTTGTGTTTGATGCAGCGCTCAGAATGTCTCTGTGTTTAATTAAATGTATCTTGATGTCTTTGAGACTGATGTATTAATAGAAATGGAGTCATTATTGGGCAAATCACCTGCTCTATAGGGGAGGGGAACAAATAAAAATTCACATTCATTTAAAGGGATAGTAATGTTTCATAATAAAAGCAGGTCCGATTATTCTTAATAGTTTTTGGGCCATGTAGAGGGTTATTACCATTCTTTGCTATGTGTATTTCCAGAGTAATTGAATCATTAAAGGGATAGTAATACTTAAAATGTAAAAAAAAAAAAATATGTGGTAAGGGTGTATCCTCCTGAGTAAAACAAGAGTTCTCCCACTGCTGAAAGGTGTTTCATTCAAAAGTTATTAATTATCAAAGTTGAATTTTTTAGGTGCAATATCACAGTGGCCTGAAATTGTACAGTGGCGCTGTTGCTACACCATCCTATGGAGATTTATGGTCCCTGGACCAGATCTGTCCATAGGATCGTGTAGCAACAGCGCCACTGTACAATTTCAGGCCACTGTGATATTGCACCTAAAAAATTCAACTTTGATAATTAATAACTTTTGAATGAAACAACTTTCAGCAGTGTTTTACTCAGGGGGATAAACCCTACAACATATTCTTTTTACATTTTAAGTATTACTGTCCCTTTAAGTGTCCCTCTCCCACCCCTTTGACCTCTGTAAAGCTGCACAGCAAGACCATCCGGATGGATATCGGCAAGGGACAATCTTCTGTTAGCATAAGGAAAAACCTGCCCTTCTCCTTCAAGGGGGCAGGGTTTTCCTTATACTCGCAGTAAGAAGATTGTCCCTCTCTGTGACATGTCCAGTCAAGTGACCAGATTCCACATCTGAGGGGAGGAGGCTTACACTAGGTAAAAGGGATGGTAGGGGGGATACCTCAATTACTGTGGAACTACACGTCGTACAGAATGATTATAACGCTCTGCATGGCCCCCAAAAGTCTATAAAGAATAATTGGAGCTATGTTTATTTTGAAACATTACTATCCTTTTAAATGGGAAATCTAACCCCTTAAATCCTAGAGGTCACCAATGCGTTGGAGACCTTTATAGCATACAATAAGTTACGAGCCCCATTTAAAGGGGGCCTGTTGCCTTGAATTGAAGTTTACATATCTAAAAAATGTAATTCAGAGCAGTCTATGAGTTATGTTAGCCTGAAATTTATCAGATCCATAGTTTAACCTCTTGTGTGCCTGAGGGATGAGCAATGCATTGTAAAGCAATGTGTTGCTCACCCCGTGACTGAAAGGGTTAACCCTTTGTGTGCCAGTGGGGTACTGCATTGCGTACCCCTCTGGCATGCAAAGGGTTAAGATAGTTATTTCCTTATTGGTCACAGGTAGCTAATCAGTAATTCAGCGATTGTGATTAATGCACCTGTGTTTAACCTTTTGAGTGCCAGAGTGGGTGAACAGTGCATTTGCTCACCCCCTGTTATTCAAAGGGTTAAGATAGTTATTCCCCTTTTTGATCACTGGTAATCAGTAACTCAGTGGTTGTGATTAATGCACCAGTGTTTAACCTTTTCAGGGCCAGAGGGGCACGTAATGCGTTGCGTATCCCTCTGGTACGGAATGGGTTAAGTAGGGAGATCATGAAAACCTGACCTGTTGGGACGTCTCGGGGACTGGAGCGGAGAATCACTGGTTTGGAGATAATGATACTTTTATTTTTGTGAAAGTCTCTGTGCTCCATTTGCAGCTGCACTGATACATATCATTACCATAACGCAGCATGTGGTTACGTACTCCGCTTACCATGCATACATATAAGTGTGAGTATCTCCTAAATTCTACATCTGCTTATCTTCCAGATAATGTGATATAGGGAGTTTTTTACTAAAATGTTCAAATATGCAAAAGAATACAAGGTGACGGGTACACTTTAACCTATGAGAATTTAGGGAATGTTGATTTGTCCTTTACGGTACGCTTGGTTTGCTTGTGACTTCCTCCAGTGCCTATTAGTACATCAGTCTCACTTGTGCCTGAACGCTAATGAACTGCCTGTATTAATACTATGGTATAGAGCAGTGTATGTGTATATAGGGGGTGACTGGGGGGATGTATATACGTATGTGTGTACCCACTACAAAAACCGAATTAAAACAATTTAGACCTGACAAAAGCTGTTGTGCTGGAAGTTTATTGGGACTTTGTAAGTGATTTTTGTACAGTGGCAGAACTGGGATTCAAGGGCAAACCATGAGGGGGTTCCCAGTTACCCCGTAACCCCCATTAGTCTCTACTGCCCCTGTAAGGCTGGAGAGAGAGACAAAGGTTTAGCTGTAATGGGAATTGTTTGCATCTACAATTATGTAACGTGCATCATACAGCTGTTCATGGACTACAACTCCCGTCATCCTCAGCTGGCCAGTGGATTGGCAACAATGGGGAATTGTAGTCTAGCAGCTAGAGAGACTCAAATGGCCTACTCTTGGTCTATATACAGTAAGCTGCAGTTAATTGTAAGTCCCTGCTCATGGGAGCTTACAGTCTAGAGAAAGGGAAGTGGGGCACAGAAGGAGTAAGTGCTATAGGGTGTAAGTGACATACAAGGGATGTCAGCTCTGTGTAGTGCTATGGGGTTTAACCCCTTACCGCCCGAGGACGTACATGGAGCGGATGTCCCAGGTAAACAGAGGGCGTACATGTACGTCCAGGAAGTCATTTAAGCAAATAACAAAAAATATTCGGCAGGTGTTAAGTGCCAGCCTCGTGCGCGTGGCCGGGCACTAAGGGGTTAATAAACTCAGAACTTTGTCCTTCTTAGCTCCTGAAGCAGCCAGTCATCAATAAAACCAGAAGTGGAGTAGCCTTCCCCCTACCCTGCAAGAAACAGAGTGGGATCGGCATGGCATTTGGGTGTTAACCCCTAAGCTCCTGGTGCACTATATTGATAGGGATAAATAGCTGAAGTTTTACTTTAATGATCTAGAAGTCTCCATTGCATTGCCTTGGTCACCTGTCTTGCAGTCGGGGGTTAATTAATGTGAATATGGGGATTTGTTTTGCTTTCCCTAGAATTGTTTCACTTTACTATTGAAAATACGGCCTTTAGGAAATTGGTGGTGGGAACTGTGTGAAAGAAGGTTTGTTTCTTTTGTTTGTTTTGTGTTTTTATTGGCCCCAGCAAACAAAAATATGTTTCTTGGCGTCTGAGGACCATCACACTACACGTCTGAGGACCATCACACTACACGTCTGAGGACCATCACACTACATGTTTGAGGACCATCACACTACATGTCTGAGGACCATCACACTACACGTCTGAGGACCATCACACTACACGTCTGAGGACCATCACACTACACGTCTGAGGACCATCACACTACACGTCTGAGGACCATCACACTACACGTCTGAGGACCATCACACTACACGTCTGAGGACCATCACACTACACGTTTGAGGACCATCACACTACATGTCTGAGGACCATCACACTACACGTCTGAGGACCATCACACTACACGTCTGAGGACCATCACACTACACGTCTGAGGACCATCACACTACACGTCTGAGGACCATCACACTACATGTCTGAGGAAGATGTTCACCAGAAAGGAGGAAACACAAACCTCAGAGGAACTTAATGGCAAGTGAGAACAGAGAAAGTAATGGAAGAGAAGGAGATTCTGAAGAGAACAATGGCCCATATTTATAAAAACAAACTTGAGTTATTACGGAGTAAACCAATAACACTATAGGGAACAAATACAAATTCCTGTTAAATTGGGCTTTAATGCCAGAGAGGTCTCCAATGCGAAGCCATTCATTCAGTGATAGTGGCATAGCATAGAACTCTCTGGATCTGCCCCAGAGACTCAGGTTTTTGTAGTAAATTACCAGGTCTCCAGGGACAGAGGCTGATTTTCCTGTGGTGGGGAATTTCCTCTGAAACTCTGCCCACTTCGTCTCCTCCTTCCCAGCCTGTTCCTCCCACTGACCACCTACTTCTTCTCCTACCCCACCCTGATCTGCCCACTTTATAAGACAGCCAGTTAAGCCCCACCCTCACCCATGATTAAGCCACGCCCTGTTATGATTCAAATCGTGTTATTTATATGCTCCCTCTGGGAACTCCAGAAGAACAAGTTCTCAGGTATGGTTTTGTGTCTAGATGAGTTTCTAACTTCACTGGATTTAACAAACGCTCATATGCATATGCCTGTATGCAAAATCCATCAGAAATTTCTCAGATTTGGATTTCCAGTTTAGAGCTTTGGTTTGTAACAGCCAGAGAACAGTCACCATTGTGTATGATGGCAGCACTCACAGTTATCTAGACAATGAGTATCTCTATAACTCATTATTTAGATGAGCTCCTACTAAACATACCATTTTCAGAACTTCTGCATTCCCATCTACAATGCTGATAAGAGATCATGGATTGTTCAGGTTGAGTAATAGATCTCAAGGAATCTAATCTAACCCCAGCCGAGTCCCTGCTCTTTGTAGAGGTCACAAGAACTATTCCTACCTCTGGACATAGCTCTCCTGCAATATCACGTCCAAAATATCTGTTACCACAGTGCAAACAAGTCATAGTAAGGGACTGTATGAGGATATTTAGTACAATGGGAGGAGGGATTTAGAAACTATGCCCTATTCCTAGTTCCACACTAGATTACTGCAACTAGAGATTTTGTCAAACCAGTGGCTTCAGATCTATCGTCTCTCCCACAAAATATCAACAGCCACAGAAAAGAGACTTACAACGTGGACAGATGTGAGCAATCTAAACAGAGGAATACCATTCACAATTAAAAAAATGCCACCAAAGTTGTGTTATTGCAATTAAAAATGAATAAATTAGTCTCTTTTTATCATGAGTAAAATATAATAGCAATAGTCTAATTATGAGATCTGTAGGGTAAGTTCTTTTTTGCTGAATTCAAAGATAAAATATTCACTGGGCCAGTTGCAACTGTTTGGTTTCTTATAGTGAGACGCTGCCCTCTTTACACCAGGGGCACTTAAACGTTACAAACAACGGAAAAGACAACAGAGCGAGAGGACGCTGGCCCATGTAAGAGAAAACGAATAAAAAATGATTTCTGAAATATCTCCGGATTCTGGATTAACTATTCTGGGTATCTCTCATGGAGTACTACTAATGGGGATTCCCTAGAGGTTCAACACTGAGGAGTCTCCAACTACTGACATATACGCTGTTGATTTTCTTCCAATTTGGTGAGAGCATATATATCTTTTGGGGGCCTTTTATTCGATTAAATCTCAGGTGTACTCTAAGATGGGTCGACGCCCTCTCTCTCTTTATTGTCTTTACAATGAAAGAATGGGATGTGCTGACAACAGATGTCAGCCTGACGGGATGGAAAGCATTGATTCAAAATAACCCATTTCAGGGTCTTTGGTCAAAACTGGAAATCTCTTTTCAGATCAACATACTAGAGCTTTGTGTGAGAAGACTAGCGTTAGAACATTACATCACACTGCTAAAGAACCAACCAGTATGAAGTCAGACAACACATCAATGGTGTACATATACTGTTAGGGAGGCACCATGAGCAGAGCTATCTCTAAGAGTTTTAGATGTTATTAAAGTGGACTGAAAGGAATATTTCATACATACCCTCAGTCTACATACCAAGTGTGAACAACAAAGATGCGGACATCAAAGGGGTTGATGTCCTCAAGGGGTTAAATTATGTACATATGATTTTCTTTAGTTGTAAACATATTAGACATTTGAGTGCCAGAGGGGTGGAAAGCATTGCTTTGCAATGTGTTGCATACCCCTCTGGCACTGAAAGGGTTAATAATGTATTTCTGTATTACAGGGCTTTTCTTACCACGTACACTAAAGTTCTTGTCATTGCTAGAAGATACTTCATTCAAATGTTACCACATTTCAGTTCAGTCAGCATTTAAAGGGACATTTACCGAAGGAAAAGTACCCTTAATATTTTTCAAATTTGAGCTGTATTTACTTTTCAATAAAGCATCTCCCAGCAGTGGGACTACTTGTTTTATGCAATTTGCAATATATATATGTTGAAAGTTGTGTACCAAATTTGTTGGTACCCAGTGGCAGTAAAAAGCACAAGACAGCAAGTTTCCAAGAAATTCTGAGGAGGCCTTCATCCTGCAGTGGATCGACAACGGCTGGAGATAGTAACGTAGTAAGAAAGTTGATGAGGCTGAAAAAAGACATCGGTCCATTAAGTTCAGCTTATGCTAAATCACCCCAGAGGAAGGCAAAAAAAAAAAGAAAAACATTGACGCCATTTCCAATGAAGCCACAAGTGGGTAAACAAAATTCCTTCCTGACTCCAAATGGCAGACAGATAGTTCCCTGGATCACCATCCTATCTTTATTGAAGCCATCTGTCATATTTTTCAATATTGTTCTGTGCTAGATAGGTATCCATTCCTTTTTTTTAAAGCAGTATCTGCAAGCACAACATCCCAAGGCAAAAAACTCCAAATCTTTACCTCCTTTATTGTAAAAAAAAAAAACCCTGCCTTTGTTTTAGTCGAAAGCGCCTTTTCTCTAGTCTTAATGGATGACCTCTCATTCTTAGCTCAGCTCTTTGTGTAAAAAATGAATTTAGATCTTTTTTGAAAAAAAAAAATATATATATACACTATTCCTTTAAAAAAACATTCTGACTCTGCTTTGTAATGTCACTCCCCAGCTGGGTAATGGATTTCAGTGTCCTTCACATTCTTTCTGCCTCCCACAATTTACATTAGTGTCGGCACTGACATTAGGGTAAGGCCTGCTTCACGCAGGCATTTTTAACACATAAAAACAAAACCAGAAACCACAAGCATTAACTGAAGCTCCCTGTAAAGGCCAGTGCAGCTTGCTGAACATTTCATGTGCTGATGTGTTAAAGCTCCATCAGAAGTGTATATTAGATTTCAAAGAACATACATTACTATTGTGTGTTTTTGTATGTTTCACATATAATTGAAGCTACTTTGGCCCGGATTCATCAAGGTGCGAATGGATTAATACGCAGGAAAATCAGAGGATTTCTCTGCGTATTAACCATTTGCACATTCAACAACTTTCGAATTGTATCTGGCTATCACTTATTCTTCAATAAACGATAGCCAGATAGATCCACAAATGTGATCCTCTAGCTGCAAGCTGGCGTATCCCATTTGAATGCATGGAGCGAACACACGCATATGCATTTTCGCATACGCATTTTTTTTTTTTTTTATTCCCCTGAAGAAGTGGACCTAAGACGTCCACTATACGCGTCGGGTGATTCTGCTCCCCCTCCATTTTTCATTGTGTGCCGGGTCCCTCCCCGCCCCCTGTGAGCTTTCCCTGATTCCGGTTTCAAACACAGGTCTCCCGGCAGAACGCTGTATTCGACGTGTTTCGCTCCACGTGTATTATTAGATCTAACTACATTTGGAGTTTCCCTGTCTCCATCGGGCGATCAGCCCATTGCAGCATACATACCATTGCAGGGACATTGACAAGACATTACACGACTATCGGAGCATCTTTAGACTGATAACGGAGTTGGGACCAGTTGGCTGAACCAAGGGACACAGTTACGTGGCTGTATAGGGGTTGGGACCCCTGAGATGCATAAAGCCCAAGATGGGCGTATTGTAAGTGCAATGGGAGAGGGGGGGGGATTGTTTATAAATGTGATTTTAATTATTTATTGTTTTATTAAAGATACTGCACTTAGAGGATTCCTTGCCCTCCTCTTTGATTGTCGTTGCGTTCTATTTCTCTAGATTTTTCGAATTGTATCTGGATATCACTTATTCTTCAATAAATGATAGCCAGATAGATCCGCAAATGTGATCCTCTAGCTTCAAGATGGCGTATCCCATTTGAATGCATGGAGTTAACACACGCATACGCATTTTCGTGTATGTGTATATGTGTGTTTTCCCCATGACTGACCAATTTGCAGAAGTTTCCCTGTTTCACATACGCAAAGCAGGGGAACACGCAAAATCAAGGATTAATACCCAAAGGTATCCACCAATTATGGCGGCAAAGAGGAGCGTATTTGATACGCTGCTCTTCCTGCAGTTTGATTAATCCGGGCCTTTGTGTCATTACTTACAATTCCTAAGCTACATACAGATAAATAATAGATACAAATAAATAAATAAGTCAATAAAAAAGGCAACATACATGCACTGCAGATGTGCATTAAAGACATGCCTTGCTGCAAAAAACAGTGCATTGCAAACCCCTGTGTGTACTTAGCCTTAGTAGTACGTATTACCTAAGTGAGAGATATATGACATCATGGCGACCTTGCTTTCCAACTGAGATCAGTGTTGCTGGTGTTGGAGGTTAACCCTCTGAGTGTCAGAAGGGTGTGCAGCACATTGCTTTGCAATGCATTGCCTCCCCCGACACTCAAAGGATTAAGGAAATGGCAAGACACAGCAGGACCTCACCCATGAGGGTTTGCAAGCTCTGCACTTTGTCACTAATGACTCCAGTAACGGCTTGCACAGTCAGGAGACACTGAGGCACGTCAAATGACCAAGGAGGAGCAATTCTGGAGTAAATCAACTGAACTATGGTGAACAAAATTTCCCATTGATTTAATTAGGACTTTTTACCTTTTAATTGCCAGAAAGGTTGCCAATGCATTGATCTCTCTAGCATTCAAGGGGGTAAAAGCTCATTGAAATCAATGTGAAGTTTTGGGGATATTTATTAGTCCTCTATGGTGCTGCAATTGGTTTGCCCCAGAATTGCTCCTCTTTTCTAGTGAATATATGGCCCTTATGAGGCTGATGTGATAGGCATGACAGTTCTAGGACCCCCCAAGGCCCCTGGAGAAGCTGTGAATGGAGGCCACCAAATATGGGTATGGATTTAGGATTCTTTTACATTCAGTTGTAAAATTCCATATGCCTCCCCAGTGTCCCTATTTAGGAGATTTTATGGCTCCATACCTCTCAAGTGCAAGACAAAAAAAGTAGGAAGGCGCTCCTGGTGTAATATCATCAATGATTCTATGTTTCACCACCCCACCACCGGTGTAAGAAATGTACTCACAGATTAATGTGTTCAGCTTAAAGGGATAGTAATACTTAAAATGTAAAAAAATATGTTGTAGGGTTTATCCCCCTGAGTAAAACAAGAGTATTCCCACTGCTGAAAGGTGTTTCATTCAAAAGTTATTAATTTTCAAAGTTGAATTTTTTAGGTGCAATATCACAGTGGCCTGAAATTGTACAGTGGCGCTGTTGCTACACTATCCTATGGAGATTTATGGTCCCTGGACCAGAGCTGTCCATAGGATTGTGTAGCAACAGCGCCACTGTACAATTTCAGGCCACTGTGATATTGCACCTAAAAAATTCAACTTTGAAAATTAATAACTTTTGAATGAAACACCTTTCAGCAGTGGGAGTACTCTTGTTTTACTCAGGGGGATAAACCCTACAACATATTTGTTTTTACATTTTAAGTATTACTATCCCTTTAACACATATGTGAATGCTGAATATATCGCTTGTGGGGTATATTTAACACTGTCCCCCAATAGTATAGATTAATTGATTCAACCGGTTGCTCCTCGCAACAACTCTCAGGAAGTATAGAACATACAAGAAAACACAGACAGGGCGCCCAATAGTGCCTATTATCTTTTAAGACACAATCAATGTTGAAATCTTCAAAATATACTCACAGATGTGATGGTTGTGGAAAGGCTTATGCCCAAACACAACAAACGAGCCTACAGAGAGTTTGACCTGTCTCTGTTCAGGTGACCCCAAATAGAAGTATATAATCCACAGGATGCTGCTTGTCTTCATTGCGTTGTGTACCCCTATGTCACTCAAAGGGTTAAATGTCTGCCAGCAGCCCCATAAACCATACCATCTACCATTTTAACTGGCCGAAGAGGAACACTTTTTTGGGGGGTGCGTGGCTTGTAAATGGGGCATTACCGAGAATTTTTAGGTTATTTCTTGACCTATTAACACCTCTTTGTGTAACTGGATAAATAATTTAAACCAAGACCAAAGTTTTTTATTTACACAGACTAATGTATAAACACATATACTGAGGATTAAACAAACATTAACCCCTTAAGGAACCATGATGTGCCAGAACGATCATGGGAAAGCTTGTGTTAAGGACCATTGATGGTCCTGGAACATCATGGAATTCAGACATCCCACCCCTTAATCCATTGCGCGAATAAAAGAAAAAAAAGTTCTGTGGTCCATAACTGCAGACCGCGCTGCGGGTTGTTAGGGGTTAATGTGAGTTTTATTGCTGTGGAGCAATGTGATACACTTATATACACACCACACAGTCTGATCTCCTAAACACAGGGACACCAGGGTGATACACTTATATACACACCACACAGTCTGATCTCCTAAACACAGGGACACCAGGGTGATACACTTATATACACACCACACAGTCTGATCTCCTAAACACAGGGACACCAGGGTGATACACTTATATACACACCACACAGTATGATCTCCTAAACACAATGACATCAGGGTGATACACTTGTATACACACCACACAGTGTGATCTCCTAAACACAGGGATGCCAGGTTGGGAAAGAGAGATAGAGGGATATGGGTCTCAAAGAGGGACTTTTCCTCCTATGTAGACACTTACTATCTCTTAAGAGGGACACTTAGGAGGTACAGACACCCAATATCTCCTAAAGAGGGACACTTGGAAGGTATGGTCCCCTAATATCTCCTAAAGAGGGACACTTGGAAGGTATGGTCCCCTAATATCTCCTAAAGAGGGACACTTGGGAGGTATGGACCCCAATATCTTCTAAATAGTGACACTTGGGAAGTATGTACTCCTAATATTTCCTAAAGAGGGACACTTGGGAGGTACAGGCACCCAATACCTCCTAAAGAGTGACACTTGGGAAGAATGGACCCTTAATATCTCCTAAAGAGGGACACTTGGGAGGAATGGAACCCTAATATCTCCTAAAGAGGGACACTTGGGAGGTATGGACCCCAATATCTCCTAAAGATGGACACTTGGGAGGCACAGGCACCCAGTAACACCTAAAGAGGGACACTTGGGAGGAATTAATTCCTAATATCTCCTAAAGAGGGACACTTGGGAGAAATTGACCCCTAATATCTCCTAAAGAGGGACAATTCGGAGGTATGGACCCCTAATATCTCCTAAAGAGGGACACTTGGGGTGCATGCCATAAACTACTGCCTAGACCCTCCTTGCTGCATCTTTACTGTGTTCCTGAGTTAGTGTTTCCCATGTGTAAAGGCCTGAAAGTCATTGGAAACAAAAGATAACAGGGTTCTGCTCGCTGGAGTTCACAGTCTACAGGAGGTAAGGGGGATCAATACAAAATGTCTAAGTGCTTGGTTTGCTATGTGGTATAGTCATTGAATGTGAAATAATTGGAAGAGGAAGAGCAACACAATAAGGAGGGGAAGTGAAAGAATATATGGGGCGGACATGGCGTGCAGTTGTGCTGGGGTCCAGCATCTGTGGTGGACTCCATCTGCCCCACAGTCTATCAGGTTCTAGATATGCATCTGTGAAAATAATGTTGCTTTAGAGCCCCAAAAAATGTTTTCCATTGGGGTCCTCCAATGACTAGTTATGTCACTGGGGGGGTTACAGAAATAAGGGAAGACAGAAGTAAAGAGAAAGAGACAGGATGAGGCAGAAAAAAAATCAGGAGAAATAAAATGTACGGTTTGCTGAGTAAGAGAGCTCTCAGCAGGCACACGAGAGCGCAGCGTGTCACCTTGTCACCAGCTGTGTCTGTATGATCTCTGCTGACACACCAACCTGCCCGCGTTCCCTTCATCTCTCACACTCCCTCCTCTCTCTCCCGCTTCCTTGCTCTGTTCTCCAGGTAGCAATGTCAACATTTCCTGTTTTAACTCACTGATTCTAAAGGTGCAATTCAATAACTTCAAGAGGACCAATTCCAAAGCAAAGCATAGGGAGAAAGGAAATTCCATGTTGATTTAAATGGGGTGTTTAACCCCTAGAATGCTGAAGCAATGCGTTGGAGACCTCTTTAGCATTAAATACCCCTTTTAATTCAATGATAATTTGAATTAAATACCCCTTTTAATTCAATGATAATTTGGGTAATTTCTGTTTCTTAGTAGAGCTGATATATTCCAGGTTTGCACAAATGGTAATAGGCATACCTGGGAACTTTACATTTTGTTCTCCCTGGAGGGGTTTCCTTTGGTGCCACTGGGGGAAATCTATGACACGATTTGCGCCATAAAGTGGGAGTGGCTTAATCCAGAGTGGGGGCGGGGCTTCACAGGCCTGCAAAATTGACTGGGGTAGGAAAAGAAATGGGAGAAACAGACAGGGAAGGAGCAGATGTGGGCAGGGTTTCAGAAGAAACTCCCCACATCCGGATAATCAGCCTCTGCTCCAGAGACCCAGCAATGCAGAGGCAAATCCAGAGTCTCTGGGGCAAAATCGGAGAGTTCCCAGCTATGGTAATAGGGCGGCAAGCAAGAAAGAGGAGCATTAACTATTCTCTGAAAGCCATAAATGTATGCTCTGTTTGTGATTGCTCACGTTTTGAAGCAAGAAACATACTAATACCTGAATAGCCCGTGTACCTAAACTAATGACAAACTTAGTGAATGCCCTTAAATTAACATTAAAGGGATAGTAATACTTCGTTTTAACTTTATTTTATTTTGTAGCCATTAAAAAAACATGAAGAACGATATAAGTCTCTTAAACCTTTATGGTCTGAGAGATATTCACAAGAAAAGTTTCCCCCTCCCGCCCCTTTTACCTAGTGTAAGCCATCTCTTCTCAGATGTGGATCTGGTTGTAAGACCAGACAGATAACAGCAGGGGACAATCTTCTATATATGAGAACAATGAAAGGCCTGCCCCCGCTTGACAAGTTTTTCAGGTTTTTCCCTTATCTTAATTGAAGCTTGTCCCTCTCTGCAGTCTACCTGGGCACCTCCCTTCTGATCTGGCTGAACAGGGGGGGGATACTTTACTTGTGAATATCTCTTAAACCATAAAGGTTTGAGAGATAGGACTTATATCATTCTTCATGTTTTTTTAATGCCTACAAAATAAAATAAAGATAAAACAAAGTATTACTATCCCTTTAAAGTTAGTGAATGCACCTAAATTAACGTCAAAGTTAGTGAATGCCCCCTAAATTAATGTCAGTTGGGCACCCTCTGCCCTCTCCCGTCTCAAACCTTTCTCGCTTTCTGCTCCATACCTATGGAACTCCATACCCCTCTCCCTATGTCTTGAAAAATCCCCCTCTGTCTTTAAGTCTACCCTGATATCTTATCTTCTGGATCACTAGGACCATGCACTGCCTTTGGCCAAACTCAGCACTTGTAATCTCAGCACTAAACACCCTGTTACCCCATTGTATGTCTTCTTTTACCCATTTAGACTGTAAGCTCCTTGGGGCAGGGACCTCTCTTCCATTGTTTCTATGAATGTCACACTTATTTCATCCTCTCTTATTTATTGTAACATATGTCTATTGTAAGGCACTGCGTACACTGTTTGGCACATTATAAATAAAGATATACATACATACATACATACATACAAAGCCCCTAAGTTAATGGCAAAGTTAGTGAATGCCCCCTAAATTAATGACATAAGTGAGTGCCCCCTAAATTAATGTCAGTTGGTGAAAGCCCCTAAGTTAATGGCAAAGTTAGTGAATTCCCCCTAAATTAACATCAAAGTTAGTGAATGCCCCTAAATGAATGGCAAAGTTAGCCAGATGTATGAAAATGTGTGCTAATTGCTTTGCTGAATTAAGTGCAATCTCTCATCCTCTCACAAAATGGCGGACATTTTAGCCATGCCTACTTTTTGAAAAACAGTCACAAAAAAAAAAAATGGACAAATGTTCGCTAATTCTGAAAAACAATTTGCAATTCAGTAACATTTCGGTGCTAATCATTTTGCCATCAAAAGTACATTGTATTGTGACTGCAAACGTTTCTTACATTCCGCCCGTGACGTAGTAATTCTGGGGCAAATGAACTGCACCGTAGGGGCGAAAAAAATTGTCAGACATTTTTAAATCAGGATTTTAACCTCCAATGAAAATTCGTTGTAGACCTCTCTGGCATTACAGGGTTAAAAAGCCTGCATTTTAAATCAGTGGGAATTTTTATTTATTCATTATGGATGCTGCTTTAACCAAGGATTGCTCACTTTTTTTTTCTCTGTGTACATATGATCCTAAAGGGAATGGGACACAGAAAGGTCACCACTCCCTAGAACAGGCATGAAAAACCTATGGCTCTCCAGTTATTTCACTACAACTGCCATGATCTGCAGCTGACCATTGGCTCAGTTGATGTTGTTGGACAAGGGGAGGGGTAGCCCGAGGGGTAGGGGGGCAATTCCCCTGGGCCAGTCATCTGTCTGGGCCTGTGGGCCACTGCCTCACTCAGTCTCTGCTTGATGGTTTAAATGGAGCTACACTAGCGATACCAACAAGCTCACAATTGAACTGGATCTACACGAATGATTCCACAGAGCCACAATCCAAATGGAGTTACATTAGTAACATAATCCGTTTCACCTGTAAGCTCTATCGTATCGCTAGTGTAGCTTTACTTTAATTGTAAGCTCTGTAGTAGCACTAGGGTGGCCCCATTTGAGTTGTAAGCTGCATGGTATCACTTCCCTTACTTTACAACATCAATGGCAATTTTAAAATTAACAAAAGGAGGTGGACTGGGACAGCGGACTGGAACAAGTGTAGAAATGGGCTACTGGACTGTATCAGACAACAAGTTGTCAGACCGTCTCTGTGTTGGACTCCGATTACTATCCCCCTCAGACGACTGCTGGCTCTGCAGCTACTTTGTGGACTATGGGATGACACAGGAGGGGAATTCTCAGCAGAGCTGCCACAGAATGATGCCAGCCACAGATTTTTTTTTTGTTAACCCTTTGAGTGCCAGAGAGTTAGCCGACGGAGTACGGTGCAATGTGTTGGACACCTCTCTGGCACTCAAAGGGTTAAAGTCAACTGTTTTATTTAACCCTGTGAGTGCAAGAGAGATATTAAACATATTCTGGCACTCAGAGGGTTAATATATGAAACTAAAAACAACAAAGGAACGCGTACAAGGCAATGAATGGAGAAAACCACAATCTGCCTTATGCGTTTAGTTAAAAGGATTCATTTAAAGGGGAACTACCACCCCGCAATTGGCTCCAAAAGGGACTGACAGTGCTGGTGCACGGACGTCACTATGACGAGATGTCTGTTCTTCCTGCTACTGTGAGCCTCCGAAAAAGTGGAATATCTTGTAAACCGGTTAATATTTCTGGCGACTAGCGCTACTAAGCAGCTAGTCGCCAGATGAAGAATTGAATAATGTGAACTTATTGCGGGGTGGTAGTTCCCCTTTAAATCATTTAAAGGGATAGTAATACTGAAAACAAAATGCAGCACTGATTGTTCTTCATACTATTTGTCCCACGTAGCGCTGTATTTCAGTACTATCAGGCTTGTAGTTCTTCAGTAACTGAATTAGAAAGAATCCCCCCTCACCCCTTTTAGCCGCCTCCCATCAATCGTGGAATCCGATCATGGGATCGGACGGATGCAGTAAGTATAAGGAAAACCCTGCCCTCATTATGCTTACTGAAGATTGTCCCTCTCTGCTCTCCATCTGGACTGCCTTGGAGAAGCAGCGTGACACAGGGAAAGGGGCAGGAGGCTGATCCTTTCTCATTGAATTATTGCTGAACTACAAGACTGATAGTATTGAACTACAGTGCTACATGAGACACATAGTATAAAGAAGAATTGGAGCTGTATTTTGTTTCATGAGTTACTATCCCATTAATAATAAGCTTCTTGGACTACAACTGTCATCATCCTCATGGTTCTAACTAAGCAGGCATGCCAAATTCAGATACAGTCTAGGGCTGCATATTCAACATTTCCCTCTAACGTTGGCTGCCAGGGGCTGCGTATGTGTATGTATATGTAAACGCACACATATACATATATAGGGGATTATGCACTAAGGTGTGATAAAGAGGTGATAAAGCGGAGATAATGTCTCCAGTGATATCACTTCTCCAGTTCCTATGTTATTTTGTAGAAATCTTAGTGCATAGACTCTATAGAATAACATAGGAACTGGAGAATTGATATCACTGGAGAAGTCATCTCCGCTTTATCACCTCTTTATCACCTCTTTATCACACCTTATTGAATTCCCATTATCTGTGAATGTTGGGAATGATGATACACTCTCTGACACCTCATTTTTGGTCTATTGGAATCCAGAGATTCACCCATATACTGCCCACTGGTATCCAGAGATTCACCCATATACTGTCCACTGGTATCCAGAGATTCACCCATATACTGTCCACTGGTATCCAGAGATTCACCCATATACTGTCCACTGGTATCCAGAGATTCACCCTTATACTGTCCACTGGTATTCAGAGATTCACCCATATACTGTCCGCGAGATTCACCCTTATACTGTCCACTGGTATCCAGAGATTCACCCATATACTGTCCGATGGTATCTAGAGATTCACCCATATACTGTCCACTGGTATCCAGAGATTCACCCATATACTGTCCACTGGTATCTAGAGATTCACCCATATACTGTCCACTGGTATCCAGAGATTCACCCATATACTGTCCACTGGTATCCAGAGATTCACCCATATACTGTCCACTGGTATCTAGAGATTCACCCATATACTGTCCACTGGTATCCAGAGATTCACCCATATACTGTCCACTGGTATTCAGAGATTCACCCATATACTGTCCACTGGTATCTAGAGATTCACCCATATACTGTCCACTGGTATTCAGAGAACCACCCATATACTGTCCACTGGTATCCAGAGATTTACCCTTATACTGTCCACTGGTATCCAGAGATTCACCCATATACTGTACGCGAGATTCACCCATATACTGTCCACTGGTATCCAGAGATTCACCCATATACTGTCCGATGGTATCTAGAGATTCACCCATATACTGTCCACTGGTATCTAGAGATTCACCCATACACTGTCCACTGGTATCCAGAGATTCACCCTTATACTGTCCACTGGTATCCAGAGATTCACCCATATACTGTCCACTGGTATCCAGAGATTCACCCATATACTGTCCACTGGTATCTAGAGATTCACCCATATACTGTCCACTGGTATCCAGAGATTCACCATTATACTGTCCACTGGTATCCAGAGATTCACCCTTATACTGTCCACTGGTATCCAGAGATTCACCCTTATACTGTCTACTGGTATCCAGAGAACCACCCATATACTGTTCACTGGTATCCAGAGAACCACCCATATACTGTCCACTGGAATCCAGAGATTCACCCATATACTGTCCACTGGTATCTAGAGATTCACCCATATACTGTCCACTGGTATCCAGAGAACCACCCATATACTGTCCACTGGTATCTAGAGATTCACCCATATACTGTCCACTGGTATCCAGAGATTCACCATTATACTGTCCACTGGTATCCACAGATTCACCCTTATACTGTCCACTGGTATCCAGAGATTCACCCTTATACTGTCCACTGGTATCCAGAGAACCACCCATATACTGTTCACTGGTATCCAGAGAACCACCCATATACTGTCCACTGGAATCCAGAGATTCACCCATATACTGTCCACTGGTATCTAGAGATTCACCCATATACTGTCCACTGGTATCCAGAGATTCACCCATATACTGTCCGTTGGTATCTAGAGATTCACCCATATACTGTCCACTGGTATCCAGAGATTCACCCATATACTGTCCGATGGTATCCACAGATTCACCCATACACTGTCCACTGGTATCCAGAGATTCACCCTTATACTGTCCACTGGTATCCAGAGATTCACCCATATACTGTCCGATGGTATCTAGAGATTCACCCATATACTGTTCACTGGTATCCAGAGAACCACCCACATACTGTCCACTGGTATCTAGAGAACCACCCATATACTGTCCACTGGTATCCACAGATTCACCCATACACTGTCCACTGGTATCCAGAGATTCACCCTTATACTGTCCACTGGTATCCAGAGATTCACCCATATACTGTCCGATGGTATCTAGAGATTCACCCATATACTGTCCACTGGTATCCAGAGATTCACCCATATACTGTCCACTGGTATCTAGAGATTCACCCATATACTGTCCACTGGTATCCAGAGATTCACCCATATACTGTCCGTTGGTATCTAGAGATTCACCCATATACTGTCCACTGGTATCCAGAGAACCACCCACATACTGTCCACTGGTATCTAGAGATTCACCCATATACTGTCCACTGGTATCCAGAGATTCACCCTTATACTGTCCACTGGTATCCAGAGATTCACCCATATACTGTCCACTGGTATCCAGAGATTCACCCATATACTGTCCACTGGTATCTAGAGATTCACCCATATACTGTCCACTGGTATCCAGAGATTCACCATTATACTGTCCACTGGTATCCAGAGATTCACCCTTATACTGTCCACTGGTATCCAGAGATTCACCCTTATACTGTCTACTGGTATCCAGAGAACCACCCATATACTGTTCACTGGTATCCAGAGAACCACCCATATACTGTCCACTGGAATCCAGAGATTCACCCATATACTGTCCACTGGTATCTAGAGATTCACCCATATACTGTCCACTGGTATCCAGAGAACCACCCATATACTGTCCACTGGTATCTAGAGATTCACCCATATACTGTCCACTGGTATCCAGAGATTCACCATTATACTGTCCACTGGTATCCACAGATTCACCCTTATACTGTCCACTGGTATCCAGAGATTCACCCTTATACTGTCCACTGGTATCCAGAGAACCACCCATATACTGTTCACTGGTATCCAGAGAACCACCCATATACTGTCCACTGGAATCCAGAGATTCACCCATATACTGTCCACTGGTATCTAGAGATTCACCCATATACTGTCCACTGGTATCCAGAGATTCACCCATATACTGTCCGTTGGTATCTAGAGATTCACCCATATACTGTCCACTGGTATCCAGAGATTCACCCATATACTGTCCGATGGTATCCACAGATTCACCCATACACTGTCCACTGGTATCCAGAGATTCACCCTTATACTGTCCACTGGTATCCAGAGATTCACCCATATACTGTCCGATGGTATCTAGAGATTCACCCATATACTGTTCACTGGTATCCAGAGAACCACCCACATACTGTCCACTGGTATCTAGAGAACCACCCATATACTGTCCACTGGTATCCACAGATTCACCCATACACTGTCCACTGGTATCCAGAGATTCACCCTTATACTGTCCACTGGTATCCAGAGATTCACCCATATACTGTCCGATGGTATCTAGAGATTCACCCATATACTGTCCACTGGTATCCAGAGATTCACCCATATACTGTCCACTGGTATCTAGAGATTCACCCATATACTGTCCACTGGTATCCAGAGATTCACCCATATACTGTCCGTTGGTATCTAGAGATTCACCCATATACTGTCCACTGGTATCCAGAGAACCACCCACATACTGTCCACTGGTATCTAGAGATTCACCCATATACTGTCCACTGGTATCTAGAGATTCACCCTTATACTGTCCACTGGTATCCAGAGATTCACCCATATACTGTCCACTGGTATCCAGAGATTCACCCATATACTGTCCACTGGTATCTAGAGATTCACCCATATACTGTCCACTGGTATCCAGAGATTCACCATTATACTGTCCACTGGTATCCAGAGATTCACCCTTATACTGTCCACTGGTATCCAGAGATTCACCCTTATACTGTCCACTGGTATCCAGAGAACCACCCATATACTGTTCACTGGTATCCAGAGAACCACCCATATACTGTCCACTGGAATCCAGAGATTCACCCATATACTGTCCACTGGTATCTAGAGATTCACCCATATACTGTCCACTGGTATCCAGAGAACCACCCATATACTGTCCACTGGTATCTAGAGATACACCCATATACTGTCCACTGGTATCCAGAGATTCACCATTATACTGTCCACTGGTATCCAGAGATTCACCCTTATACTGTCCACTGGTATCCAGAGATTCACCCTTATACTGTCCACTGGTATCCAGAGAACCACCCATATACTGTTCACTGGTATCCAGAGAACCACCCATATACTGTCCACTGGAATCCAGAGATTCACCCTTATACTGTCCACTGGTATCTAGAGATTCACCCATATACTGTCCACTGGTATCCAGAGATTCACCCATATACTGTCCGATGATATCCACAGATTCATCCATACACTGTCCACTGGTATCCAGAGATTCACCCTTATACTGTCCACTGGTATCCAGAGATTCACCCATATACTGTCCGATGGTATCTAGAGATTCACCCAAATACTGTTCACTGGTATCCAGAGAACCACCCACATACTGTCCACTGGTATCCAGAGAACCACCCATATACTGTCCACTGGTATCCACAGATTCACCCATACACTGTCCACTGGTATCCAGAGATTCACCCTTATACTGTCCACTGGTATCCAGAGATTCACCCATATACTGTCCGATGGTATCTAGAGATTCACCCATATACTGTCCACTGGTATCCAGAGATTCACCCATATACTGTCCACTGGTATCTAGAGATTCACCCATATACTGTCCACTGGTATCCAGAGATTCACCCATATACTGTCCGTTGGTATCTAGAGATTCACCCATATACTGTCCACTGGTATCCAGAGAACCACCCACATACTGTCCACTGGTATCCAGAGAACCACCCATATACTGTCCACTGGTATCCAGAGATTCACCCATACACTGTCCACTGGTATCCAGAGAACCACCCATATACTGTCCACTGGTATCCAGAGAACCACCCATATACTGTCCACTGGTATCCAGAGAACCACCCTTATACTGTCCACTGGTATCCAGAGATTCACCCATATACTGTCCACTGGTATCCAGAGAACCACCCATATACTGTTCACTGGTATCCAGAGATTCACCCATATACTGTCCACTGGTATCCAGAGATAAACCCATACACTGTCCACTGGTATCCAGAGAACCACCCATATACTGTCCACTGGTATCCAGAGATTCACCCATATACTGTCTGTTGGTATCTAGAGATTCACCCATATACTGTCCACTGGTATCCAGAGATTCACCCATATACTGTCCACTGGTATCCAGAGAACCACCCATATACTGTCCGTTGGTATCTAGAGATTCACCCATATACTGTCCACTGGTATCCAGAGAACCACCCTTATACTGTCCACTGGTATCCAGAGATTCACCCATATACTGTCCACTGGTATCCAGAGAACCACCCATATACTGTCCACTGGTATCCAGAGATTCACCCATATACTGTCCACTGGTATCCAGAGATTCACCCATATACTGTCCACTGGTATCCAGAGAACCACCCATATACTGTCCACTGGTATCCAGAGATTCACCCATATACTGTCCACTGGTATCCAGAGATTCACCCTTATACTGTCCACTGGTATCTAGAGATTCACCCATATACTGTCCACTGGTATCCAGAGATTCACCCATATACTGTCCACTGGTATCCAGAGATTCACCCATATACTGTCCACTGGTATCCAGAGAACCACCCATATACTGTCCACTGGTATCCAGAGATTCACCCTTATACTGTCCACTGTTATCCAGAGATTCACCCATATACTGTCCACTGGTATCCAGAGATTCACCCATATACTGTCCACTGGTATCCAGAGATTCACCCATATACTGTCTGTTGGTATCTAGAGATTCACCCATATACTGTCCACTGGTATCCAGAGATTCACCCATATACTGTCCACTGGTATCCAGAGATTCACCCATATACTGTCCACTGGTATGCAGAGATTCACCCATATACTGTCCACTGGAATCCAGAGAACCACCCATATACTGTCCGTTGGTATCTAGAGATTCACCCTTATACTGTCCACTGGTATCCAGAGATTCACCATTACACTGTCCACTGGTATTCAGAGATTCACCATTACACTGTCCACTGGTATCTAGAGATTCACCCATATACTGTCCACTGGTATCCAGAGGATCACCCATAAACTGTCCGTTGGTATCTAGAGATTCACCCATACACCCATATACTGTCCACTGGTATCCAGAGATTCACCCATATACTGTCCACTGGTATCCAGAGATTCACCATTATACTGTCCACTGGTATCCAGAGATTCACCATTATACTGTCCACTGGTATCCAGAGATTCACCCATATACTGTCCATTGGTATCCAGAGATTCACCCATATACTGTCCACTGGTATCCAGAGAACCACCCATATACTGTCCACTGGTATCCAGAGAACCACCCACATACTGTCCACTGGTATCCAGAGATTCACCCTTATACTGTCCACTGGTATCCAGAGATTCACCCATATACTGTCCACTGGTATCCAGAGATTCACCCATATACTGTCCACTGGTATCCAGAGATTCACCCATATACTGTCCACTGGTATGCAGAGATTCACCCATATACTGTCCACTGGAATCCAGAGATTCACCCATATACTGTCCACTGGTATCCAGAGAACCACCCACATACTGTCCACTGGTATCCAGAGATTCACCCTTATACTGTCCACTGGTATCCAGAGATTCACCCATATACTGTCCATTGGTATCCAGAGATTCACCCATATACTGTCCACTGGTATCCAGAGAACCACCCATATACTGTCCACTGGTATCCAGAGAACCACCCACATACTGTCCACTGGTATCCAGAGATTCACCCTTATACTGTCCACTGGTATCCAGAGATTCACCCATATACTGTCCACTGGTATCCAGAGATTCACCCATATACTGTCCACTGTTATCCAGAGATTCACCCATATACTGTCCACTGGTATGCAGAGATTCACCCATATACTGTCCACTGGAATCCAGAGAACCACCCATATACTGTCCGTTGGTATCTAGAGCTTCACCCTTATACTGTCCACTGGTATCCAGAGATTCACCATTACACTGTCCACTGGTATTCAGAGATTCACCATTACACTGTCCACTGGTATCTAGAGATTCACCCATATACTGTCCACTGGTATCCAGAGGATCACCCATAAACTGTCCGTTGGTATCTAGAGATTCACCCATACACCCATATACTGTCCACTGGTATCCAGAGATTCACCCATATACTGTCCACTGGTATCCAGAGATTCACCATTATACTGTCCACTGGTATCCAGAGATTCACCATTATACTGTCCACTGGTATCCAGAGATTCACCATTATACTGTCCACTGGTATCCAGAGATTCACCCATATACTGTCCATTGGTATCCAGAGAACCACCCATATACTGTCCACTGGTATCCAGAGAACCACCCACATACTGTCCACTGGTATCCAGAGATTCACCCTTATACTGTCCACTGGTATCCAGAGATTCACCCATATACTGTCCACTGGTATCCAGAGATTCACCCTTATACTGTCCACTGGTATCCAGAGATTCACCCTTATACTGTCCACTGGTATCCAGAGATTCACCCATATACTGTCCACTGGTATCCAGAGATTCACCCTTATACTGTCCACTGGTATCCAGAGAACCACCCACATACTGTCCACTGGTATCCAGAGATTCACCCATATACTGTCCACTGGTATCCAGAGAACCACCCATATACTGTCCACTGGTATCCAGAGATTCACCCATATACTGTCCACTGGTATCCAGAGATTCACCCATATACTGTCCATTGGTATCCAGAGATTCACCCATATACTGTCCACTGGTATCCAGAGATTCACCCTTATACTGTCCACTGGTATCCAGAGATTCACCCATATACTGTCCACTGGTATCCAGAGATTCACCCATATACTGTCCATTGGTATCCAGAGATTCACCCATATACTGTCCACTGGTATCCAGAGATTCACCCTTATACTGTCCACTGGTATCCAGAGAACCACCCACATACTGTCCACTGGTATCCAGAGATTCACCCATATACTGTCCACTGGTATCCAGAGAACCACCCATATACTGTCCACTGGTATCCAGAGATTCACCCATATACTGTCCACTGGTATCCAGAGATTCACCCATATACTGTCCATTGGTATCCAGAGATTCACCCATATACTGTCCACTGGTATCCAGAGATTCACCCATATACTGTCCATTGGTATCCAGAGATTCACCCATATACTGTCCACTGGTATCCAGAGATTCACCCATATACTGTCCACTGGTATCCAGAGATTCACCCATATACTGTCCACTGGTATCCAGAGATTCACCCACATACTGTCCACTGGTATCCAGAGAACCACCCATATACTGTCCACTGGTATCCAGAGATTCACCCATATACTGTCCACTGGTATCCAGAGAACCACCCATATACTGTCCACTGGTATCCAGAGATTCACCCATATACTGTCCACTGGTATCCAGAGATTCACCCATATACTGTCCATTGGTATCCAGAGATTCACCCATATACTGTCCACTGGTATCCAGAGATTCACCCATATACTGTCCATTGGTATCCAGAGATTCACCCATATACTGTCCACTGGTATCCAGAGAACCACCCATATACTGTCCACTGGTATCCAGAGATTCACCCATATACTGTCCACTGGTATCCAGAGATTCACCCATATACTGTCCATTGGTATCCAGAGATTCACCCATATACTGTCCACTGGTATCCAGAGATTCACCCATATACTGTCCACTGGTATCCAGAGATTCACCCATATACTGTCCATTGGTATCCAGAGATTCACCCATATACTGTCCACTGGTATCCAGAGAACCACCCATATACTGTCCACTGGTATCCAGAGAACCACCCATATACTGTCCACTGGTATCCAGAGATTCACCCTTATACTGTCCACTGGTATCCAGAGATTCACCCATATACTGTCCACTGGTATCCAGAGATTCACCCATATACTGTCCACTGGTATCCAGAGATTCACCAATATACTGTCCATTGGTATCCAGAGATTCACCCATATACTGTCCACTGGTATCCAGAGATTCACCCATATACTGTCCATTGGTATCCAGAGATTCACCCATATACTGTCCACTGGTATCCAGAGATTCACCCATATACTGTCCACTGGTATCCAGAGATTCACCCATATACTGTCCACTGGTATCCAGAGATTCACCCTTATACTGTCCACTGGTATCCAGAGAACCACCCATATACTGTCCACTGGTATCCAGAGATTCACCCATACACTGTCCACTGGTATCCAGAGATTCACCCATATACTGTCCACTGGTATCCAGAGATTCACCCATATACTGTCCACTGGTATCCAGAGAACCACCCATATACTGTTCACTGGTATCCAGAGATTCACCCATATACTGTCCACTGGTATCCAGAGATTCACCCATATACTGTCCACTGGTATCCAGAGATTCACCCTTATACTGTCCACTGGTATCCAGAGAACCACCCATATACTGTCCACTGGTATGCAGAGATTCACCCATATACTGTCCACTGGTATCCAGAGATTCACCCATATACTGTCCACTGGTATCCAGAGATTCACCCATATACTGTCCACTGGTATCCAGAGATTCACCATTATACTGTCCACTGGTATCCAGAGATTCACCCATATACTGTCCACTGGTATCCAGAGATTCACCCATATACTGTCCACTGGTATCTAGAGATTCACCCATATACTGTCCACTGTTATCCAGAGATTCACCATTATACTGTCCACTGGTATCCAGAGATTCACCCATATACTGTCCACTGGTATGCAGAGATTCACCCACATACTGTCCACTGGTATCCAGAGATTCACCCATATACTGTCCAGAGATTCACCCTTATAGTGCCCGCTCTCTCTTTCTTACTAAAACACTCAGGTGGATCAGTTAACCCACTGAGTACCAGATTAGTGTACAATGCATTGCAAAGCAATGGGACTAGACTGGCTGGACCACTGATTCACCATCTGTGTCCAAGAAAACATGGGACCATATGTATAAAAGGAGCAGTTCTGGAGCAAACCATCTATATCATAGGGGACAAAGAAAAATCACATTGACCTAAATGTGTATTTTAACCCCTTGATCCTGGGTTGCCAGGCATAAAACATTTCTCTATATGGAGGTCCTCACATTGCCGGCCCGCACCGTACATACCTGTACTAAGTGAAACTAGAGCAATTCTGGATTAAACTAACTTCAGAATAGGGGACACATAAAATGATCCGAATTCCCATTGACTTAAATGGGCCTTTTAACCCCCACAAATGCTAGAGAAGTCTCCAACGTATTGCCTTGCTGTGCATTGGTGACCTTGCTAGTGTTCATAGGATTTAGAGCACCAGGTAAATCAGTGGGATGTTTAATTGTCCCCTATGGTGCAGTTGGTTTGTCCCAATATGTGTGTGTACCTGTCTTTACTCTGATTCTTGTTCTCTTCTCCTCATTGTGAGTTCGTTTAGCCACCTCTGTCCACCTCTGTCCACCTCTGTCCACCTCTGTCCATCTGTGTTTGTCTCTGTCCATCTCTGTACTGATCATTGTATCCATTTCCCTCTGTCTACCTGTCTCAGAAATTCCTTGTATGTCTCGTCTCTCCATCTGACCTTTTCTCATCGCCTGTCCCCCTCCTCTCATTTTCACCCATCTACATACTTGGGAACTTTAAAAATAGCTGATCCTGAGATTCTTCAAATTTAATCCTTTTCGGGCAGACACACGTTTCTTGCATTCCGCTTCTGGGGAACTTTAACCCTTTGAGTTAAGTGCCAGAGGGGTATCCGATACCCCTAGGTCACTCAACTCAAAGGGTTAAAAGGGATCTATCACCCCTTTACAACTTTGTGTAAATAGTTTTCTTATACAGTGAATATGCTTTAAAGCGGAACTACCACCCCACACAATGTTTATCTTTACTAAGTCCCCATCTGGCGACTAGCTGCTTAGTAGCGCTAGTCGCCAGAATAATTACCTTATTTAATAGATTTCTCTTCCATGGGTGACAGGCAGGACAGAGTGCAGACATCTTCCCATTGTGACGTCCACTCGCCTGCGCTGTCAGTCCCAGCCGGAGCCAAATGGCTCCTGGCAATGTCTCCTAGACCCGGCTGGGACTGATAGTGAAGGCGCGCAGACGTCACTATGGCAAGATGTCCGCACTCCGTCCTGCCTGTCACCCATGGAAGAGGGGAGAAATCTATTACATAAGGTAATTATTCTGGCGACTAGCGCTACTAAGCAGCTAGTCGCCAGATGGGGACTTAGTAAAGGTAAACATTGTGTGGGGTGGTAGTTCCCCTTTAAAGTTTATTCATTTTTCTTTTTTTAAACCACTTGTTTGCAGAAATTAGAGGAATAAATACAACCCCACGCCTACTACTGGGCAGGCTGCGGTTACCTGATCCTTGCCGCAGCCTGCCTCTCTCTATCCAGCTTCCTCCAATAACAGAAACTGTCTGTCTGTAAGCTGAAGCACTCTCATTGGCCAGAAATCGATCTCTGCCAATCAGAGCGCTCCAGCTTACAGACAGAAAGCCTCTTTCATCGGAGGAGGCGGGGTAGTGGGAAGGCAGCAGAGGCAGTGCGGCAAACTTCGGCAGAAGCAGTCTATGCGGAAGTAGGCAAACAATTTCTGCAAACAAGCGGTTTAAAAAAAAAAAGAATAAACCTTAAAGCATATTCGCTATATAAGAAAACTATTTACTCAAAGTTGTAAAGGGGTGATAGATCCCCTTTAAAGGGATAGTAATGTTTCATAATAAAAGCAGCTCTAATTAATCATCATAGTATTTGGACTTTGGAGAGTGTTATTTCAATTCTGTCAGAGTTGTAGTTCAAGAGTTATTCAATGACAAAGTATCCCCCTCTCGCCCCTTTTACTGATGTAACACTGTTCAGCCAGAGCAGAAGGGAGGTGCCCAGGTAGACTGCAGAGAGGGACAATCTTCAATTAAGATAAGAGAAAAACTTGTCAAGGGGGGCAGGGCTTTCATTGTTCTCATAGGAAGAAGATTGTCCCCTGCTGTTATCTGTCTGGTCTATGGACTGGATTCCACATCTGAGAAGAGATGGCTTACACTAGGTAAAAGGGGCTGGAGGGGGAAACTTTGCTTGTGAATATCTCTCAAACCGTAAAGGTTTGAGAGATCAGACTTATATCATTCTTCATATTTTTTTAATGCCTACAAAATAAAGTTAAAATGAAGCATTACTATCCCTTTAAAGTTCCCCAGAAGAGGAATGCAAGAAACGAGCGCATGCACTAAAAGGCATTTTTCCTGGGCGAACAGAGATTGCGCACATTGTAATGCAGGAAGTCGCATACCGAAAGCTTCTTGAATTCCGCATAAAAAATTAGCTTCTATGACAACACTCCACAGACGTATAAAATTGTGTACAACAGAGCGTCCTGCATTAGGCACATTTGCTATTCCACTCAGTCCGATTCGTTAATCCTGAACACGCCCATATGACCACACCCACAGAAAATAAGAGCAGCTGTTTGCTAATTTTGATTTTTTTATGTGCAATTCAACATCATGCGCAAAGTGTGATTATCGCACTTGAAATAGCGAATGTGCATGTTTCTTGAATCCCACCCATAGATTGTAGGTAATGTGACCAGGCTTACTACTATCGGTCCATGTGGATCTCTTCACATACTGCAGCTTAGAGATATCTCTCTGCTTGAATACACAGAACACAAGCAGGACTTCTCACCTATCCTTCTGGTAGAAATAACACCAATTTAGAGACTAAAAAGCAGTTATTTGGTGCAGATCATATGATAACACAGGACTCACTCCCTGAGAATTTGGCCCTTCATCCTGAGAGTTCCCAGGAATGTCACATCTACCCCTCATGTAGATCTCTATTGTCTGTCATTGTTCTCCTGCCTGTACATCACTCCTCCCTGTCTGTATCTATGACCCTGCTGTCGCTCATTCTCTCTCTCTTTTGCCCCAGTCTCTTGTTTTCCTGCTCTTTTTGTTTTGTTGCCCCTCTGTGTCTATTTTCTCCTCTCTTGTTTCTTTGCCCCAGCTGATCTGTTTTCATGCCCCATCTGACTTTCTATTTGCCCCTTCTGACACTGTTTATTTGCCCTATTCAAGTCTCTCTCTAACTCATCTGAGTCTGTTTATTTGCCTTATTCAAGTCTCTCTCTAACCCATCTGAGTCTGTTTATTTGGCCATTCTGACTCTCTCTTTGCCCCAACTGACTCTCTCTCTCTTTGCCCCATCTGACTCTCTCTCTTTCTTTGCCCCTCTGACTCTATTTATCTGCCCTGTTTACTGTCTCTGTTTCTTTGCCCAGTCTAACTCTGTTCCTTTTGACTCTCTTTGTTGTACCTGTGTTTCTTTGCACCCTCTGTCTGGTTTGTATCCCTCTCTCTTTCTTTCTCCATCCTCTCTGTGCTGCACTCTCTCTCTCTCTACTCTCTCTCTCTCTATATATATATATATGAGATACACACACATACACATACACACACACACACACACATACACATACACACACACACACACACACACACACACACAAACACATTTTCTCTCCATCCTCTGTCTCTTACCCTGCCCCATTCTCCATCCTTTCTGTATATATGTCTATCTAGCCATCTCTCTCCATCCTTTCTGTTTCTTTCTACCCATCTCTCTGTACCTCTCTCTCCCACATCCTGTCTCTCTGTACCTCTCTCTCCTCCATCTTGTCTCTCTGTACCTCTCTCTCCCACATCCTGTCTCTCTGTACCTCTCTCTCCCACATCCTGTCTCTCTGTACCTCTCTCTCCCACATCCTGTCTCTCTGTACCTCTCTCTCCTCCATCCTGTCTCTCTGTGCCTCTCTCTCCCACATCCTGTCTCTCTGTGCCTCTCTCTCCTCCATCCTGTCTCTCTGTACCTCTCTCTCCCACATCCTGTCTCTCTGTACCTCTCTCTCCCACATCCTGTCTCTCTGTACCTCTCCCCCACATCCTGTCTCTCTGTACCTCTCTCTCCCACATCCTGTATCTCTGTACCTCTCTCTCCTCCATCCTGTCTCTCTGTACCTCTCTCTCCCACATCCTGTCTCTCTGTACCTCTCTCTCCCACATCCTGTCTCTCTGTACCTCTCTCCCACATCCTGTCTCTCTGTACCTCTCTCTCCCACATCCTGTCTCTCTGTACCTCTCTCTCCTCCATCCTGTCTCTCTGTGCCTCTCTCTCCTCCATCCTGTCTCTCTGTGCCTCTCTCTCCTCCATCCTGTCTCTCTGTACCTCTCTCTCCCACATCCTGTCTCTCTGTACCTCTCTCTCCTCCATCCTGTCTCTCTGTGCCTCTCTCTCTGTGCCCTGTATGTGTGGCTTTCTCTCTGCCTGTCTGTGTACCTGTCTCTCCCTATCCCGTCTCTGTTTCTCTCTATACTGTCTCTCTGTGCCAGTCTCTCTCCCCATCCTCCGTCTCTGTGTATCTATCTACATTCTGTGTACCTGCCTCTCTAGCCTCTATCTGCCTGTCTATCTCCATCCTGTCCCTGTCTCTATGCCTGCCTCTCTCTCTCCATCCCTTATCCCTGTCTGCCTGTGTCTCTCTCTCTGTAGCGGTCTCTCGGTGGGAGGCTGATGTAAAGAGACAGAGGGGGAGGGAGAAAGGGAGGAGAGAAGGGAGTGGAGAGACAGACATCCAGAGAGAATGAGTGGGGAGGAGGGAGAGCTAAGGATGAGACAGCTGGAGATAGAGAGACAGCCTGTTTGCTGAGCCATTGCACTGAGGCCTCAGAGACGGCTGGAAAGAGGGGAGGGACATTGTATGTGACAGCTAGAGAGGGTGATGAGATGAGAGACAGCTGGGGTTAGACAGAGAGACTGTCACATCGCTCCAGCAGACTGCCACTTCACCTGGCCTTAGAGTGATCAGAGCTCCGGTACGGAGACCGGAGAGAGATTGACTGAGAGAGAGAGGCACAGAGAACGGGAGACTGTAACTTTCACAGGCCCGAGAGACAGACAGCACCCGGAGAGCAAATCAGAGCATCCACACCCAGACCTGCGAGACTGCCAGGTACAATGAGTGTGCATCGCCTGTACACATTACTGTGTGATATATATAATATTCCTCTACACACATAGTCATTGCCTGTGTACGTACACTGCCTCTATACACATCCCCCTGTATGTGTACATACATATACACACCCAGACTTGTATACTGCCTGTTTATATTTGTGCACATACACACTGCTTGTATACACACACACACACACACACACACACACACACACACACACACACACACACACACACACACACACACACACACACACACACACACACACACACACACACACACACACACACACACACACACACACACACACACACACACACACACACACACACAGGATTGCAGGATCATCCCTTTAAAATGTATTAAAAATGCCTACTGCAGGGTTCCGTTGCCTAATTTTTAGGTTACAGTGATTCCCATGTATCAGCGCAGCAGGCATTTTTCATGTGTCCACTTTTAAAAAGGTATGGACAGGTAATTATATAAATATGTGTGTGTGTGTGTATATATATATATATGTACATTTCTGTATGTATTTCCACACCCAGATCTATGAGATTAAAAGACAGAGAATACATATACACACCTGCCTGTATTGACATTTGCACACACACCTACACTTTCCTGTATGTACACACACACACATGCTTGTACACACACAAGCACACACCTGCCTGTATACACCAACAAACACCTGCCTGTACGTACGCGCGCGTACACACTCCTGCCTGTATGTATG
This sequence comes from Rhinophrynus dorsalis, assembly GCA_037306005.1. NCBI lineage: Eukaryota > Metazoa > Chordata > Amphibia > Anura > Rhinophrynidae > Rhinophrynus > Rhinophrynus dorsalis. The sequence goes on along the minus strand of CM074726.1, from coordinate 157,772,058 downwards.
TCTGTGCGCGCACACACCTGCCTGTATGTACATACGTACGTACGCACGCACACACACCAGCCTGTACATACATACATACGCACGCACACACACGCACACACACCTGCCTATACGTACATACTTATACACACACACACACCTGCCTATACGTACGCACACACACACCTGCCTGTACGTACATACGTACGCACACACACACCTGCCTGCACATACATATGTACGCACACACACCTGCCTGCACGTACATATGTACGCACACACACACACACACCTGCCTGTACGTACATGCGTACGCACACACCTGCCTGTACATACATACGTACGCACACACAGACACCTGCCTGTACGCACGCGCGCTCACACACATACAGACACCTGCCTGTACGCACGCGCGCTCACACACACAGACACCTGCCTGTACGCACGCGCGCTCACACACACAGACACCTGCCTGTACGCACGCGCGCTCACACACACAGACACCTGCCTGTACGCACGCGCGCTCACACACACAGACACCTGCCTGTACGCACGCGCGCTCACACACACACAGACACCTGCCTGTACGCACACGCGCTCACCTGCCTGTATGCACGCACGCTCACAGACACCTGCCTGTACGCACGCGCGCTCACAGACACCTGCCTGTACGCACGCGCGCTCACAGACACCTGCCTGTACGCACGCGCGCTCACAGACACCTGCCTGTACGCACACGCACTCACAGACACCTGCCTGTATGCACGCGCGCTCACACACACACACCTGCCTGTACACACGCGCGCTCACAGACACCTGCCTGTACGCACACGCGTTCACACACACACACACACACACACACACACACACCTGCCTGTACGCACGCGCGTTCACACACACACACACACACACACACCTGCCTGTACACACGCGCGTTCACACACACACACACCTGCCTGTATGCACGCGCGTTCACACACACACCTGCCTGTATGCACGCGCGTTCACACACACACCTGCCTGTACGCACGCGCGTTCACACACACAAACCTGCCTGTACGCACGCGCGTTCACACACACAAACCTTCCTGTACGCACGCGCGTTCACACCCGCACACACACACACACACCTGCCTGTACGCACACGCGTTCACACACACACGTGCCTGTACGCACGCGCGCTCACACACACGTGCCTGTACGCACGCGCGCTCACACCTGCCTGTACGCACACGCGCTCACACACACACACACACACACACACATGCCTGTACGCACGCTCTCTCACACACACACACACATGCCTGTATGCACGCGCGCTCACACATACACCTACCTGTATGTAGACACACACCTGTTTCTACTACACACACCTGCCTGTATGTACACACACACACACCTGCCTGTACGTACGTACGCACACACACACACACCTACAAATGCCTGGACACACACACACCTACCTGTACGTACACACAAACAAACATGTACACACACCTGCCTGTATGTACACACACACACAAACACACCTGCCTGTATGTACACACACACACAAACACACCTGCCTGTATGTACACACACAAATACACCTGCCTGTATGTACACATAGACAAACACACCTGCCTGTATGTACACACACACCTGCCTGTATGTACACACACACCTGCCTGTATGTACACACACACACACACCTGCCTGTATGTACACACACACACACACACACACCTGCCTGTATGTACACACACACACACCTGCCTGTATGTACACACACACAAATACACCTGCCTGTATGTACACACACGCAAACACACCTGCCTGTATGTACACACACACACCTGCCTGTATGTACACACACACACCTGCCTGTATGTACACACACACACCTGCCTGTATGTACACACACACACACACCTGCCTGTATGTACACACACACACACCTGCCTGTATGTACACACACACAAATACACCTGCCTTTATGTACATGCACACAAACACACCTGCGTGTATGTACACACACACACACACACACACCTGCCTGTATGTACACACACACACCTGCCTGTATGTACACACACACACACACAAACACACCTGCCTGTATGTACACATACACACACACAAACACACCTGCCTGTATGTACACACACACACACACACACACACACACCTGCCTGTATGTACACACACACACACACACACACACACACACACATACACACCTGCCTGTATGTACACACACACACACCTGCCTGTATGTACACACACAAACACACCTGCCTGTATGTACACACACAAACACACCTGCCTGTATGTACACACACACAAATACACCTGCCTGTATGTACACACACACACACACACATACACCTGCCTGTATGTACACACACACACACCTGCCTGTATGTACACACACACACACAAACACACCTGCCTGTATGTACACACACAGACACACCTGCCTGTAAGTACACACACACAGACACACCTGCCTGTATGTACACACACACAGACACTCCTGCCTGTATGTACACACACACACAAACACACCTGCCTGTATGTACACACACACACACCTGCCTGTATGTACACACACACACCTGCCTGTATGTACACACACACCTGCCTGTATGTACACAAACACACACACCTGCCTGTATGTACACACACACACACACACCTGCCTGTATGTACACACACACAAATACACCTGTCTGTATGTACACACACACAAACACACCTGCCTGTATGTACACACACACACACACACCTGCCTGTATGTACACACACACACACACCTGCCTGTATGTACACACACACACACACAAACACACCTGCCTGTATGTACACACACACAAACACACCTGCCTGTATGTACACACACACAAATACACCTGCCGTTATGTACACGCACACACACATGCTCCTGCCTGTATGTACACACACACACACACCTGCCTGTATGTACACACACACGCACCTGCCTGTATGTACACACACACGCACACGCACCTGCCTGTATGTACACACACACGCACACGCACCTGCCTGTATGTACACACACACGTCTGCCTGTATGTGAACACACACACGTCTGCCTATGTGTAAACACACACACACACATCTGCCTGTATGTAGACAGACACCTGTCTGTATTTACACACACACACACACACACACACACACACCTGTCTGTATGTACACACACACGCATGTCTGCCTGTATGTAAACACACACACGTCTGCCTGTATGTAAAAACACACACACACCTGCCTATATATAAACACACACACACACATCTGCCTGTATGTAGACACACACACGCGCCCACACCTGCCTGTATGTACACGCGCCCACACCTGCCTGTATGTACACGCGTGCACACACCTGCCTGTATGTACACGCGTGCACACACCTGCCTGTATGTACACGCGCGCACACACCTGCCTGTATGTACACGCACACACACACACCTGCCTGTATGTACACACACATACACACCTGCCTGTATGTAAACGCACACACACACACACCTGCCTGTATGTACACGCACACACACACACACCTGCCTGAATGTACACGCACACACACACCCCTGCCTGTATGTACACGCACACACCCCTGCCTGTATGTACACACACCCCTGCCTGTATGTACACACACACCTGCCTGTATGTACGCGCGCGCACACCTGCCTGTACGTACGCGCGCACACACACCTGCCTGTACGTACGCACACACACCTGCCTGTATGTAGACACACATACACACACATCAGTGTGCACACACACATGTCTACGTGCACACGTCTACGTGCACACACACACACGTCTACGTGCACACACATGCACCTGTCTGTATGTACCCACACACACACACCTACTTGTCTGTATGTACACACACACACATACACCTGCCTGTATGTACACACACTTGCCTGTATGTATACACCCGCACACACCTGCATTTATGTACACACACCCACACACACATACACCTGTGCTTGTATGTAGACACACACTCCTGTCTGTATACACACACACCTGCCTGTATACGCGCGCACACACACCTACCTGTATGCATATTCACGCACACCTTCCTGTATGTATATATACACAAACACACACACACACCTGCCTGTATGTACACACAAACACACACCTGCTTGTATGTACAAACACACACCTGTTTATATGCATACACACACACACGTGCGCCTGCCTGTGTGTGTATGTGTGTGTGTATATATATATATATATATATATATATATATATATATATATATATATTCACACCTGTCTGTATGTATACACCCACACACGCACACTCACACGTGTCTGTATATATACAGTACACTCACACCTGTCTATATGTATACACTCACACAGATGTTGTGGACTACAGCCTCTATCATCCAGTGGGGATTGTAGTCCTCAACAGCTGGAAGGTCACTGGTTGCACAGACCTGAACTGTATAGAAGCGAAGGTTTAGCAACTATCAGAGCTGAGTTACCCATTTGGCAGTGTAGACAAATGTTGAGGGGGCTGTGTCTCAGGTGAATTAGCCACTCCCACCATGTCAATTGTGGGTGTGGCAAAATAATTTCCAGTGCCACTGCTCTGTACAAATTATCCTGTCATCTGAGGTCTGGGGGTGTGGCCATGGGTGGGGCTAAGGCATGTAGGATGCAAATCAGGTCGTGGAGATTATTTTCTTTAGTCAAGGTCACACTCTCCTCCTCCTCCAATTGTACGTTTCCCTCTGTGGGCTCATGTGATCTGTGCGTGCGTGTGTGTGTGTTTGAGAATTATCTACATAACCATGAAACATTTTCTGAATTTTTATAAAGCTCTGAAATGGAAGTTTTTCTTTTTTTTTGGGGGGGGGGGGGGGCTTGTGGAACTGAAAGGAATTTGGTGTAAAGAATAACTGTTCTGCTTATTAAAGAAGTAAAGTCTAAAAATCCCCCCTTACCTTATCATGACTAGACACTTCTAATAGCCCCTATGGATGTCATGTCAATGAAGGCAGCCATGACAGTTGCTAAAGCAGGCAGAGTGCATGAGTTTACATAACTTTTTTTTTTTTTTTAAAGAACCAATGCAATCACTTTGTGCACCCTTGTGGTATATAAAGAGTTAACCCATTGAGTGTCAGAGAGGTATCCAACTCATTTGCAATACAATGCATTGGTTACCTCCCTGGCACTAAAAGGGTTAAGAGTACCATGTGCTGTGAGCAGAAGTTGTGTCTTTGTATCCGGCCAGCAGCTGTTATGACATAACATCCATGGTGAAATGATGATGTTATCTCTTGAACAAAGGCAAAAATCACAGGGAACATTAGGATTTTCTGACCATAGTATGGTAGGAGTAGGGGTATTATTAGGAGGTTTAACTTTTTCATTTAAATTTAAGGGTCATATAGTCTAGATGGAATTGACCTCTTTTGGACTTAAAGGAGCAGTAAACTTTTTTTTATGAAAAAATATATATTGTAGGGATTTTCCTACTGAGTAAAATAAGAGTACTCCCGCTGCCAAGAGATTTATATTTCCAGAGTTATTACAGTTTAAACCTGTTTTTTTTTACATTAGCAGTGCCCTCTAGTGGTCAAATTCTAATTAGATTTAATGTTAGATTCTAATGGAGAGGAAAGTCAGAGACATACAGTTCTCCACAGAATGTGATAGAAACTGCCTGTCACTTCCTGTCAGTTAGAACTATCAGGAAGTAAACACAGTAAATTCACTTCCTGATTATTTAAACTGATATAACTTTTTAATACAACATCTGACAGCCATGGGAGTGACCTAGTTTTATTCAGCAGGAAATGCTCTATAAAATGTGTTTTCTTAAAAAAAGTTTACTGCTCCTTTAAAGGGATAGTAATACATCTAATAAAGTGATTGAGTCTTTTTTATTCTTTTTTGAACCCATAGCGCTATATTTAATTACTTACAGTTTTGTAGTTCAAGCGCTATTCAGTCCAAAAGGATCTCCCTCCCACCCCTTTCCATGTGTCATGCTGCCTCTCAGTCTTGTCCGGATGGAGAGCAGTGAGGGACAATCTTCAGTAAGCAAAAGGAAAATCCTGCCCTCCTTCGTCAAGGGGGGCAGTGTTTTTCTTATACTTCCTGTGTGAAGATTGTCCCTCACTGCATCCGTCCAGTCCCAAGACCGGATTCCAGATCAAAGGGGAGGTGTCCAGAAGGGGCAGGAGGGTAATCCTTTTGGCTTGAATAGAGCTTGAACTACAAAACTGTAAGTATTAAAATATAGCGCTACGTGTTAAAAATAAATAAATAAATAAAAATAAAGAAGACTCGGACCGCCACTTTAATAAAGTATTATTATTCCTCTAAAGGAGAAGTAATATTTCATTATAAATATATGCATGTATGTATATTAGAATGGATTTTCCAACTAAATTATTGTATGGGTACAAAGACAGACTGAACAAAAGATGTATTTTTCTGATCACGACAAAAAAATTGGTCTTTAGCACCAATGAGTTAAATAACTATTCGTTTCAAAGCATCATGAGACAGGGTATTTGGAAGTTAAACTGTCATGCAACCTTAACGTCTCTACGAGCTCCAAAGGGTTTTGTGTCTCACTCGTTAATGCCATTACATAGGACATGATTAATGATATCAATTATAAAGGCTTTCTCTGGGGTGGAAGTGTATAATTTGTATATTTTATCACTACACAAGGTAAAAAACAATGGACTCCTCTATTTATTAAAGGGACAGCAATACTTAAAATGTAAAAAAAAAAAATGTTGTAGGGTTTATCCCCTGAGTAAAACAAGAGTACTCCCACTGCTGAAAGGTGTTTCATTCAAAAGTTAATAATTTTCAAATTTGAATTTTTTAGGTGCAATATCACAGTGGCCTCAAATTGTACAGTGGCGCTGTTGCTACACCATCCTATGGAGAGTTAAGGTCCCGGGACCAGAGCTGTCCATAGGATGGTGTAGCAACAGCGCCACAGTACAATTTCAGGCCACTGTGATATTGCACCTAAAAAATTCAAATTTGAAAATTATTAACTTTTGAATGAAACACCTTTCAGCAGTGGGAGTACTCTTGTTTTACTCAGGGGATAAACCCTACAACATTTTTTTTTTTTTTTACATTTTAAGTATTACTATCCCTTTTAAAGGTAAAGTTGCCCCATATGTGTGAGAGGATTTTTACTCATTCCTCATTTTGCATAAGTGTGTTTTCCCATGTTTCCTCTCGCTTATGACACGAATGGAGACACACAGGCTTATATATTAAAGGCATAGTTAAATTTTAAAAAGTTAGAAAAATGTTGTAGGGTTTATCCCCTTGTTTTACTACAACAGTGATGGCAAAGGCTTTTGGGCCCGTGTGCCAGTTTGCAGCACAGAGACAAGGTTGGAGATATCTAAGTGCCATCTCTGAAAATTTACCATGGAAAATACAGCCATTAGTTGACTGTAGAACAGATGATGGGAATTGTAGTCCTGAACAGCTGCAGTGCTTCAGGTTGCCCATCTGTGAAAGATTGTGTCTCACAAAGCAAAGCACTGTCATACTCTGCCCTCTATTCACATAAATACGATATGTATGTGCTGACCTGCCTGCTGGTATTGTGCTCCTTTTTTTCCTGGCTCAGCTCATCTATGAACACTGAGCACTAGCATGGCTGGATTTGCCATTAGGCAAAGTAGGCACCTGCCTACAAGCGCATGCCACCGAGGGGCGCCTGCCAATCGGATTATTTTTTTTTAAAATATTTTTTATTTATTTTTTTTTAACTAGCCACCTCGCTGGCTGCGCCGGCGGCACCCACTCACATTGCCCGCCCACCCCCCATTGTCTATTTCCTACCTCCCCAGCAGGACAGGTCTGTGCCTCCTTTGGCACAGTCCTGTAGGTGCTGAGCTCCCTCGTCGCCTTTTTAGGAATGCAGAGCGCTGGGAGATGACATCATCTCCCAGCACTCTGCATTCCTGAATAGGAGACCGCGTGGGAGCTCCATCAGGTACAAGACTGGGCCAAAGGAGGCACAGATGACAGATCTCCTACCAGGGAGGTAGGAAATGGACAACGGGGGGAGGTAGGAAATGGACAATGGGAGGGGGGGAGGCAATGTGAGGGTAACATGGAGATGGTGGGGGGCAACGTGGAGATTAGGAGCATTGTGGAGGTATCCAGTGCAGATGGCCCATGGGGGGGGGGGGAGCGCTTCAAATTTCTGTGCCTACAGGCTCCTGAGATGTAAATCCAGCCCTGAGCACTAGGTACGCAACTACTTCTGGAAATTCAAGCTATTGAATTCCGCACGGTGACACTACACAGGGATGTCAATGTCCTCGCTCAATCTAAAGAAAGAAGTGTGTGGGGACTTTATCTCGGGCGCCGCTCTCCACTTCCTCTCTCACTCACAGGCCTCCACATTGCCTTAAGAGGGGGATAAAGAGAAAGGAGCAAGGGGGGGGGATAAAGAGGCAAGGAAGGGAAGAGGCAAGAGGGGGGAGATAGAGGGAGGATAAAGCAAAGAAGGCAAGGGGGGGCAAAAGAGGCAAGAGGGGCAAAAAGAGAGAGGAGCAAGAGGCAAGAATAGAATAAAGAGAATCAAGGGGGATAAAGTCTCTCTCCACTTCTTGCCTCCTTCTCTTTATCCCATTCTTACCTCTTTCTCCCTCTTGTGTCTTTCTCTTTTTTCCCCTCTTGCCTCTTTCAGTTTATCCCCTCTTTCTTCCTGTCTTGCCTCTTTTTTTTATCCCCCCACTCTTTCTCTCCCCTCTTGTTTCTTCCCTTCCTTGCCTTTTTATCACTCTCTTGCTCCTTTCTCTGTATCACTCTCTTGCTCCTTTCTCTTTATCCCTCTCTTGCTCCTTTCTCTTTATCCCTCTCTTGCTCCTTTCTCTGTATCCCTCTCTTGCTGCTTTCTCTGTATCCCTCTCTTGCTGCTTTCTCTTTATCCCTCTCTTGCTCCTTTCTCTTTATCCCTCTCTTGCTCCTTTCTCTGTATCCCTCTCTTGCTGCTTTCTCTTTATCCGTCTCTTGCTCTTTTCTCTTTATCCCTCATTTGCTCCTTTCTCTGTATCCCTCACTTGCTGCTTTCTCTTTATCCCCCTCTTGCTCCTTTCTCTTTATCCCCCTCTTGCTCCTTTCTCTTTATCCCCCTCTTGCTCCTTTCTCTTTATCCCTCTCTTGCTCCTTTCTCTGTATCCCTCTCTTGCTGCTTTCTCTTTATCCGTCTCTTGCTCTTTTCTCTTTATCCCTCTCTTGCTCCTTTCTCTGTATCCGTCTCTTGCTCTTTTCTCTTTATCCCTCTCTTGCTCCTTTCTCTTTATCCTCCTCTTACTCCTTTCTCTTTATCCCCCTCTTGCTCCTTTCTCTTTATCCCCCTCTTGCTCCTTTCTCTGTATCCCTCTCTTGCTGCTTTCTCTTTATCCGTCTCTTGCTCCTTTCTCTTTATCCCCCTCTTGCTGCTTTCTCTTTATCCCTCTCTTGCTCCTTTCTCTGTATCCCTCTCTTGCTGCTTTCTCTTTATCCCTCTCTTACTCCTTTCTCTTTATCCCCCTCTTGCTCCTTTCTCTTTATCCCTCTCTTGCTCCTTTCTCTGTATCCCTCTCTTGCTGCTTTCTCTTTATCCCTCATTTGCTCCTTTCTTTTTATCCCTCTCTTACTCCTTTCTCTTTATCCCCCTCTTGCTCCTTTCTCTTTATCCCTCTCTTGCTCCTTTCTCTGTATCCCTCTCTTGCTGCTTTCTCTTTATCCCTCATTTGCTCCTTTCTTTTTATCCCTTTCTTGCTCCTTTCTCTGTATCCCTCTCTTGCTCCTTTCTCTTTATCCCTCTCTTGCTCCTTTCTCTTTATCCCTCTCTTGCTCCTTTCTCTGTATCCCTCACTTGCTCCTTTCTCTTTATCCCTCTCTTGCTCCTTTCTCTTTATCCCTCTCTTGCTCCTTTCTCTTTATCCCTCTCTTGCTGCTTTCTCTTTCTCCCCCTCATCAGGCAGTGTGGAGGTCTGTTAGTGAGAGAGGAGGTGGTGAGAGGTGCAGAGTGAAAATCCCCACACACTTCTTTCTGTAGATTGAGCGAGGACATTGACATCCCTGTGTTACTGCACAGGATTTAAGAGCTTGAATTTCCAGCTGCCGTTATACACCTAGTACTCAGTGCTCATGGAGGAGCTGAGCCAGGAAGAAGAGGAGCACAATTCCAAAAGGCACGTCAGCACATACATTTTGTATTTATGTGAATAGAGGACAGATTGTGTCTCACAAAGCTAAGCACTGTCATATTCTTTCAGTGGTGGGCAACCAGAAGCACTGCAGCTGTTCAGGACTACAATTCCCATCATCCATTCTACAATTAATGGCTGACTGAAGATGCTGGGAGTTGTGGTCCTGAACAGCTAGACAGCCTCAGGTTGCCCACCACAGTTGTACATGAATCCTAGATACCAGCCCAGCAGTAGTGGTTCCCACCTTCTGTTTGCACTTTACACTGCCCCAGCCGATGACAAGTGTTTGCATCTCATTCAACAATAGGTGCTTCTCATCAGGGCATTGTGACCAGTGGAAGCGATGTGTGCATCAGAGGCCTACAGGTCCAATTATAGAGGCACAATCGGTAGTCATGTGGTATCACTAGTCAGTGCTGTATCTTGGCCTAAGCTGACTAGGCTTAGGCCTAGGCCTAGGGCAGCACTTTACAGGGGGCAGCATAAAAAGCCTCTGTCCCGCGGTGCCACATTTGGACTTAGCTTGCCTTTGCTTTGCTCCACCTCCCAGTAATGCCTGGGCTGCTTTGCAGCCTTTTAAGGCGGAACTACCACTGCACAACATCTTGAGCTTAATTAAGTCCCCATCTGGTGACTAGCTGCTTAGTAGCGCTAGTCAACAGAATTATTACCTTATTTAATAGATTTGAGCTTTCTTCCATGGGTGACAGGCAGGATGGAGCACGGACATCTTGCCATAGTGACGTCCGCCCGCCTAAGCTGTCAGTCCCTTTTGGAGCCGGCCAGCTCCTAGCAACGCCTCCTAGACCCGGCTGGGACTGACAGCGCAGGCGCGCGGACGTCACTATGGCAAGATGTCCGTGCTCCGTCCTGCCTGTCACCCATGGAAGAAAGCTTAAATCTAATAAATAAGGTAATAATTCTGACGACTAGCACTACTAAGCAGCTAGTCGCCAGTTGGGGACTTAATTAAGCTAAAGATGTTGTGCGGTGGTAGTTCCGCTTTAAATTCATGTCGCTCTTTGAGCAATCAGACAAGTTTCTGTGAGACGCCTAATTGTACTATGGATGAGCGTTGTGCTCCAGCTTGGCCGCTTTCCGAGTAAGTGCTCTGACTGCTGCTCATTAGCTGCCACTGCTGTTGCATGCGGACAACGGCACTGAGCCAGTTGAGTGCCATCACGATCAGCAACAACAAGACCAGTCTCCCTGTCTGACAGACCAGAGGTACAACTTATAGACCTCAATGACTGGAAGGCCTCAGGTTGTCCAACATTGATCTACGTAAACACTTTGCAATGCATAACAACATCCAAGCATTTATATAAATAGATATGGAAAAAGCAGAGGAACCAAATTAGATAAGGGTTTTCAATTTCATTTGATCTTGCAAATTAAGGTTTTAAAGACACAAATAAACAGGGGAAAATTTATAATGGAAGAAAGTTAGTTTCAGTAGAAGTGGTAATGGTTCTTGCCCCATTTTATCAGTGGAGACTTTCAGGAGCAGGGGTAAAAATAAGCTTTCGTACACACCTGCTACAATTTGGCATTTATATGATCATTATCTAGATAGAGGCTGATGCACTAAAAGAAGTGGAACCGTTCTGGGGCAAGGTAACTGCACTATTGGGTGCATATAAACATACCCATGGATTGACATGCAATGGAGAACTCTTTAGTTTGATTTAAATCAATAGGAATTTGGGGGATTTTTATTCATATTAGTGTAATTCATATCAGCCTCAGAGATTTGAAAAAAATATATCAGAACATATTGTTTGCTTTGTTAAATCACATACAGGAATCCATAACTGTATACTTTTATTTCCCAATTAGATATTCCACTTTCATTGTTCTGGGGATCACTATAGGTGGAGCTGAGGACTGGGTCTTGCTACTGACTGCTCATGGCAAGTTGGGAGGAGGCATATACTAAATATACATTGTGACATGGATCTCTGCAGCTATAGGCACATGCATACTGCATACCTCCCAACATTTCAAAAGGCCAAAGAGGGACACTTGTGCTTTACGGGGTGTTTCTGGGGGCGTGGCTGGTGGGCAGGGCATTACAGAGAATTTATAGGCTATTTCATGACCTATTGACACCTCCTTGTGTAACCTAATAAATTACTTAGAACAACACCAATGTATTTTATTTACACAGACTAATTTATAAACACGTAGAATGACATTTAAACAAACATTAATGTGAGTTTTATTGCTGGAGAGCAGTGTGATATACTTATATACACACCACACAGTCTGATCTCCTAAAAAGAGGGACATCGGGGTGGGAAAGAGGGACAGAGGGATGTGGGTCTAAAAGAGGGACTGTCCCTCATAAAGAGGGGCACTTGGGAGGTATGATACTGCAAATGCAAAAACAAAGACAATATTATAGAGCCACCTGACTACTGTTTGAAAGACTTCTACCCAGATAAAATATTGCCGAACAATTATTTCTAAAGGTATATTTCATTGAGGAGTGATAAATGTGCTCGTTTCAGCTATATAGCAGGAAATTGTTATCTTGTTGGGACGGGACAAGATGGTGGCAGTTGTTGACACCTCCAAGTAGAACATCTTAAAGGGATATTAACATTCACAATGCAACAGCTGAGAGGTGTTTTTTTTTCTCAATTTTTCGAGGCTCAAACTTGAATTTTTTGGTGCGGTATCTTAGTGGCCTGAAATGTTACAGTGGTCCTGTTGTTACACCATCCTATGGCGATTTATGATCAATAATAAATAATCAGTAATATTTCATGCCATTTAGATACTACACCTAAAAAAAAAATCAGGTTTGAACTGCAATTGCTTTTGAATATAGCACCTCCCAGCATTGGGAGTACCTTGTTTTACTAAGGAGAATAAACCCTACAATCTATTTTTTTTTCCTATTACATGTTACTATCCCTTTAATGGTTTTTAATAAACTTGAGATTTTAACTAGATCATCTGTGAATAACTGTTAACCCTTTGAGTGCCAGTGAGGGTGTCGGACACTGTCTCCTGTGCTAGCATATCATGATGTTGGGTAGAAGCAAGGGTCAGACAGACAGATCCTATTCTTACAGTATAGAGGTTACAGGGGAAAACATAGTCAGTGGGTATGCAAGGCATGATCCTGGCCTAGGGCAGCACAAAACCAAAATACATCACTGTCACTAGTGTAGCTTCATTTCCTTTGTAAGTTCACTAGTAACATTAGTGTAGCTTTATTTCAGTTGTAGGCTCTTTAGTTTCACTGATGTATCTACATTTCAATTGTAAACTCTGTGGTATTGTTTGTTTAGCTCCATTAACCTCTTAACGACCGGCGCACACATGCACGGCTGGCACTTGAGGACCACAGGGCGTTTTTTTTTTAGTGAACTGATTCGTGCAGCGAGCCCTGAATTCCATGATGTGCCAGGACCGTCACTGGTCCTTAAGTGCCAGACCGCTGTGACGGTCCTGGCACGTCAGTGGATGCGAAGAGATTAAAATTGTAAGCTCTGTGGTATCACTAGTGTAGCACCTTTTCAATTTTAAACTATGTGGTATCACTTGCCGTGCGTAACATCATTAATGTCAGTTCCAAGATGTCTGTTTCATGTGTTTTTATTCAGAGAAAAACAGTTTTCATCTGTCTGATAACATGTTAACTATCAGTGTGGTATGAAAGTTTGTGCTGTGTGAAGTAAAATGAAAGCATACCTCCCAAGTGTCCCTCTCTGGGAGATATTAGGTGTAGATATCTCCCAAGTGTCCCTCTCTGGGAGATATTAGGTGTAGATATCTCCCAAGTGTCCCTCTATGGGAGATATTAGGTGTAGATACCTCCCAAGAGTCCCTCTATGGGAGATATTAGGTGTAGATACCTCCCAAGAGTCCCTCTTTAGGAAGCACAGTCCCTCTGTGAGACCCAAATCCCTCTGTCCCTCTTTTCCACACTGGTGTCCCTCTTTTAAGAAGATCAGAATGTGTGTTGTGCAAATAAGTGTATGAAATTGCTGTATCAGCACAATGTTACTTTACACTATAGTATATGTTTATACATTAGTCACTGTAAATGAAATAATTTAGTCTTATCCTATATAATAATTCTCTAAGGATGTTTGTCAGAAGCCGTCATGCGTGATAGAGACTGCCCAAACTCACAGAATGCTGGGAATTCTGTGCTGGGAGCATTCTGTGCTTTCGGCCAGTCTCTACAGTGCATGACTGCATCGGTGGTAGGATGCAGAGCAGGGCCAGCCTCTTAACCGTTTGAGTGCCAGAGGGCACTTTGCAATGCCTTGTGTACCCCTCTGGCACTCAAAGGGTTAACATCACACGGACCTTGGCCCGTGTACACGGGCTTTTACACTAGTTCTAAATAATCCATTAACCCCTTAACGACCGGCACTCGTGGATGGCACTTGATGACCACGGGGCATTTTTTTTGTTTTTTGTAGATCCGATTCAAGGCTCGCGCAGAGTGCCCTGAATTCAATGACGTGTCAGGACCATCACTGGTCCTTAAGTGCCGGACAGCCATGACGGTCCTGGCACGGCATTGGATGTTAAGGGGTTAAATTATAAAATGAGCTGTCATTAGATTGAGAAGTAACCTAAAAATTCTCAGTCGTGCCCCTAAGCAACACCCCCTAAAACAAAAGTGTCCCTCTTTGGCCATTTGAAATGTTGGGAGGCATGTGAAAGTGAGTAAATGATTCAAATCTGAAATAGAAGTTGGCTTTGGAATAAAAAGTTAGGTCAATTGCAACAGTATTAATGTCATATATTTGTGTACATGCACCCAATGCAGTGTGCATCATGTGGGGAGGAGAACATGAGAGAACACCTAAGCAAGATTCCCAGTGACCACCCACTTTCTGCCTGTTACAATGACATTGGCCTTGGTCACTCAGAAGGTGGTTTTGCAGCCCCGGGTTAGGGACCTTCACTGTATGATAGCCTAGAGTGGTCTTTTGGATATTCCAGGGTGGATAAAAATTGACGATTTAAAAAAAAAAAAAAATCTTTTTTTTTTATTTTTTTTATCAAATTTATTTTAATGAAATGCTCTTGGAGGAAGAATCTAAAGATAGTTTCCTATTTAAGATACATTATAATTTAAAGGTTATTCAATTATATTTTGTTATGTTTTATTATATGTTCCAAATATGAGTGATTAATCTATTAAACTAAAATCAGTTCTGATATTGCTGTTTTACTAATCTGACCGGTTATATTCTAAATATGACTTCTTCACCTGGTTCCAAATATTGATGGTTTTACCTTCCAGCAAGAATGAGTTTTTGCATTTAAAAATCATGATTTAAATTGAGTCTTACTGACTGGTAATTTAAATCGTGATTTAAATCAAACCCACCCTGGGACATTCACTTGGGAAGCAAGGGTGCTTCAAGAGTTAAACAAGGAGTATGATGTTATGTTTAGCTCAGTATTTTTATGTTTGTATATTTATTCATCTCTCATCTGTCCTTATACTTTGAACTGATAGAATTATCCAACCCTTTGAGTGTCAGGTATCCAATGCATTGAGCTGCAATGCATTGGATACCACTTTGGCACTCAAATGGTTAAAGGGATAGTAATGTTTCATAATAAAAGCAGCTCTAATTAATCATCATAGTATTTGGACTTTGTAGAGTGTTATTTCAATTCTGTCAGAGTTGTAGTTCAAGAGTAATTCAATGATAAAGTATCCCCCTCCTGCCCATTTTACTGATGAAACACTGCTCAGCCAGATCAGAAGGGAGGTGCCCAGGTAGATTGCAGAGAGGGACAATCTTCAATTAAGATAAGGGAAAAACCTGAAAAGCTTGTCAAGGGGGGCAGGGCTTTCATTGTTTTCATAGGAAGAAGATTGTCCCCTTCTGTTATCTGTCTGGTCTGTGGACTGGATTCCACATCTGAGAAGAGATGGCTTACACTAGGTAAAAGGGGCGGGAGGGGAAACTTTGCTTGTGAATATCTCTCAAACCATAAAGGTTTGAGAGATAAGACTTATATCGTTCTTCATGTTTTTTTAATGCCTACAAAATAAAATAAAGATAAAACGAAGTATTACTATCCCTTTAAGATCTATATCTGTTTATTTTTTGTGGAATATATAAAGCAAGGTGAATACTGTTTATGGGATTAATAATGCAGTTGTAGTAAACAAGGTATCTCCTTACTTTGGGGTCTTTCTGGTGTGTTTATGCTGTAGTGGCGCAGCGAGTACTGCGGCAGCGCTCTGCTCAACATGGAAGTGGTGCTGGCTTTTGGACATCTTCCAGTTATGTGTGTAGAAGCGCTGGTGACGTGCTGGGTTCAAAATGAAACCATCCCATTGACACCCTTCTGGGAAGTGATCCTCCTTTATAATAATTCTGTTTTCCCATAGTCTACACTTTATAGGATTCTTTACATGGCTTTGGAATGTTGGCATACACTTAGTATGTAGAGATATTATTGGGTACTAGTGTAAAAGCCCATGTAAACGGGCCAAGGTACGGGTAATGTTAACCCTTTGAATGCCAGAGGGGTATGCAACACATTGTGTACCCCTCTGGCACTCAAAGGGTTAAGCGTCCGCTTCAATCGCAGTAGGAACTGCCCGAACGCGCGCAGTCTCTACAGGGCATGACTGCTTCTGACAAACATCCTAGAGAATTATTATATAGGAGGATGTATAATGTGACGCACAGGGTTACTGAGGCATCTGCATCTCCTAGTTTGGCAATACTGGATTTAAAGTAACATTAACACAAAAAAACAAATATTGAAAATATTTAAACAAATATTGAAATATTTAAATATCATGTAGTTAGAGCAATCTTATATAACTATTATTCATGTTACGTACATAAAATATATTCAGAAAACTTGCTTTACATGTGTAAATCATCCTATTCAGAGAATTTATTTAAAGGGATAGTAATACTTTGTTTTATCTTTATTTTATTTTGTAGGCATGAAAAAAACATGAAGAACAATATAAGTCTTATCTCTCAAACCTTTATGGTTTGAGAGATATTCACAAGCAAAGTTTCCCCCTCCCCGCCCCTTTTTCCTAGTGTAAGTCATCTCTTCTCAGATGTGAATCTGGTTGTAAGACCAGACAGATAACAGAAGGGGACAGTCTTCTTTGTATGAAAACAATGAAAGCCCTGCCCCCCTTGACAAGTTTTTCAGCTTTTTCCCTTATCTTAACCCCTTAAGGACCAGCGGTCCCGGGGCATGCCGTCCCTTAAGGACCACATAGGAAACTTTGACGTGCCGTCCCACGTGACTGATCACGTGGGGCGGCACGTCAAACAGGGCACTGGAAGAGATCGCTCCGGTCTTGGAGCGATCAACTTCAGTGCCAGGTATTACTCACCCCGCTCCTACAGGAGCGCAGTGAGTAAAAGTACGTGACGTGCCAGGACCGTCACTGGTCCTTAAGTGCCAGACCAGTGTGACGGTCCTGCCACGTCAATGGTCCTTAAGGGGTTAATTGAAGATTGTCCCTCTCTGCAGTCTACCTGGGCACCTCCCTTCTGATCTGGCTGAACGGGGGGGGATACTTTGTTTGTGAATATCTCTTAAACCATAAAGGTTTGAGAGATAAGACTTATATCGTTCTTCATGTTTTTTTAATGCCTACAAAATAAAATAAAGATAAAATGAAGTATTACTATCCCTTTAAAGCGGAACTACCACCCTTAAAAAACATTGCCCCAAATAATTCCCCCTTCTGGCGGCTAGCTGCTCAGTAGTGCTAGCCGCCAGAATTCTTACCCGTTCATGAGAATGAGCCACTACTCTGGGACTGAGAGGCAGGACGGAGCACGGACATCTTTCCATAGTGACGTCCGTGCACGCAGACGTCACTGTGGAAAGATGTTTGCACTCCTTCCTGCCTGTCAGTCCCTGAGTAGTGGCCCATTCTCATGAACGCAGTAATAATTCTGATGACTAGCGCTACTGAGCAGCTAGTTGCCGGATGGGGAATTATTTGGGACAGTGTTTTTTAAGGGTGGTAGTTCTGCTTTAATCTTAATTTGGCTGTTTTGTTTTGAAAGAGGAGAGTTAATGTTCATAAATGGAGTGTGATTAGTGCTGCTCTCTTTGATATGTTATCTTAACCCAATCATGTATAAACCCGGACAATCAGTGGGAGCCCTGCAAAAGTAAGGTGTTTCTGCTCCCTCGGAGCAAATTTAAGATTAGATTTTAGGCTTCAGGGAACAAATAGAAAATGTTCAGTTACTAGCTTCAAGTACAGGGTATTTAACTACGTATAACTCCAGTTCATTTCCCTCATTGACATGAAAGGGTTTGCCAGTCCTGTCACCATTGGCTCCGGGTAGAATGGAAGCAGGGAAGCGCTGTTACTCCCCTGTGTCACCTCCATTGATCTCCCAGCTGAATTGGCATCAGGAGGGGTCCTGTCCCCACCACAAGGTATGACTTTTAATACCGTTGGATACCTCTCTGGCAATCAAAGGGTTTAAAGTGGAACTACCATCACTAAACAAGTTGATATGTAATAAATCCCCATCTGGCGACTAGCTGCTCAGTAGTGCTAGTCGCCAGAATTATTACCTTATTCAATAGAATTCTCCATTCTTCCTGGGATGACAGGCAGGAGGGAGTGCAGACATCTTTCAATAGTGACGTCTGCGCGCCTGCACTGTCAGTCCCTGCCAGCACTAGGAGGCGTTGCTAGGAGTCATCTAGCTCCAAAAGGGACTGACAGCGCAGGCGTGCAGACGTCACTTTTGAAAGATGTCAAAGCTCCATCCTGCCTGTCAGCCCGGGAAGAATGGAGAATTCTATTGAATGAGGTAATAATTCTGGCGACTAGCACTACTGAGCAGCTAGTCACTAGATGGGGATTTATTACATATCAACTCAAAGGGTTAAGAGGCCAGTCCTGCTGCCAACGCAGTCATGCACTGTAGCGACTGCCCAAAAGCACAGAATGCTCCCAGCACAGAATTCCCAGCATTCCATGGGCAGTCTCTACTGCACATGACAGCTTCTGACAAACATCCTAGCTAATTATTATATAGGATACCTGCGTAGTTGTACATTGTTTCTTTACAAAAGGTGTAGAGATCATATCTCCCAACATTTCAAATGTCCAAATAGGGACACGTTTGTTTTAGGTGGTGTTGCTGGGGGCTTGGCTGGTGGGCGAAGCATCACCAAGAATTTTAGGTTATTTTATGACCTATTGACAACTCTTTGTGTAAAAGAGTAATTGATTTAGAGCAAGACCAGAGTATCATATTTAGAAAGACTCATTCAAAAACACATATACAGAAGTTTAAACAAATATTGATGTGAGTTTTATTGCTTCGGAGCAATGTGATACACATATACATACATGGGAATGCTTGGGATTTAACTCTGAGCCTCAGGGTTTTGACCCGGGTCTTGGGGTAAAGGGCCAAAATCTCAGGAGAAAGAGCTTGGTGTTACCCATTACATTAGCTGCACTAAATTGGCGATATGTACTTAGGCTTGTCTTGTGCGTGTTCAAGCAGTGATATCTCTAAGTTGAAGGCTTGAAGCAGGTTGGAGGTCCCTTGACAACTGTTTGGTGCACCTCTTGCTTAGAGCAAGCAGCGAGATATCAACTAGAATCTCTGTTCTTGGGAAACTTAAGGTTAATACTACAAAGATCTCAGGGTTAGCTCATTTTAAAAGTTCCCTGCTATGCTTCTATACATACCACGCAGCTAATCTGTTAAAAAGAGGGACACCAGGGTGGGAAAGAGGGACAGAGGGATTTGGGTCTCAAAGAGGGACACTTTGGAGGTATGGACACCTGATATAGCCTAAAGAGGGACACTTAGGAGGTATGGACCTCTAATATCTCCCAAAGAATGACACTTGGGAGGTATGGACCCCTAATATCTCCTAAAGAGGGACACTTGGGAGGTATGGACCCCTACTAACTCCTAAAGAGAAACACTTGGATGGTATGGACCTCTAATATCTCCTAAAGAGGGACACATGGGAGGTATGGACCCCTAATATCTCCTGAAGAGGGACACTTGGGAGGTATGGACCCCTAATATCTCCTAAAGAGAGACACTTGGGAGGTATGTACCCCTACTAACTGCTAAAGAGGGACACTTGGGAGGTATGTACCCCTAATATCTCCTAAAGAGGGACACGTGGGAGGTATGTACCCCTAATATCTCCTAAAGAGGGTCACATGGGAGGTATGGACCCCTAATATCTCCTAAAGAGCGACACTTGGGAGGTATGGACCCCTAATATCTCCTAAAGAGGGACACATGGGAGGTATGGACCCCTAATATCTCCTAAAGAGAGACACTTGGGAGGTATGTACCCCTACTAACTGCTAAAGAGGGACACTTGGGAGCTATATACCCCTAATATCTCCTAAAGAGGGACACTTGGGAGGTATGTACCCCTAATATCTCCTAAAGAGGGACACTTGGGAGGTACAGACACCTGATATCTCCTGAAGAGGGACAAATATTTTTCATTAATGCCGGAATTATTCTGCTAAATACTTGTATGCATATCACTATTTCTAATTAGGATTTGAGGCTCAATATAAGTTTGATGATAGTTCTACTATAAGCAAGAGCCTGGTTGCTTTGGCCATACAAGGGGGTTATTTGTGATAGCCCGGGGTCTATTGAAAAGGATGACGAGGTTGGGAGTAGGTTCATTTGTTATTATGGTTAGATGGTTGTTATACTCATAGTATTGATATTTATAAGTGTTCTGGTAAAAAGTGTATTTATTAACCCCTTAACAACCTATCAGTGATAGATTCTGGGGTCACTAAGTGGCGTGCAGCTGCGAGGCAAACCTGGAAATTCATGAAGTGCATGGCCCACCACTTGTCCTTAGGTGAGGGACTGCCTTGATGGTCTTGGCATGTCGATAGTCATTAAGGGGTTAATAAATGTAGCCTGTACTTGCCCAACAACTGTATGTGTGTGTCCTTATAGCCTAGATCTTTTGCCAGTACCTGAATATTGTCAACAGAGCCAGACAGGATTCTTTGTTGCGAGACTCAAAAACCCCAAACGCCTCCTCCCAAACTTCCCCTTCTTAACCCTTTGATTGCTAGAGGGGTGTCCAGTGCATTGCAGAGCAATGTGTTGGACACCCCTCTGGCACTCAAAGGGTTAAGGCTCCACCGGGAGTAATTCTAAAACTAGTTACAAATACCTGTATAAGAGCGCTTGCTGCTAACACGGTAATGGTCAATTTGGCCTCCTATTGCAGCATCCAGCATTCAGTCTCCCCCTCTAGTGGTTTTTCCCATACATTGCAGTCCCAGGAATATAAAGAAATTCAAGTTGATCTTACACCCTTTGAGCGCGAGAGGGATGTGCAACGCATTGCAAAGCAATGAGCCTAAGAAGAACTGGAACAAGCCAACTGCATCATAGGGAAAAATACAAAATTCCTTTTGATTTAAATGGGGCTTGTAGCATCTTGATAGGTTCAGAATGTGCAAGAGACCTTTCTAGCAATCTGTTGTACTGCTCTGGGATTCAAGGGCTTAAAGCAGAAAATTCATTAGGAAACTAATGGTGTATTGAATTCTACTACAATGCTCACCTCTAATAACTCCTAAAGAGGGACACTTGGGAGGTATGTACCCTAATATCTCCTAAAGAGGGACACTTGGGAGGTACGGACCCCTAATAACTCCTAAAGAGGGACACTTGGGAGGTATGGACCCCTAATAACGCCTAAAGAGGGACACTTGGGAGGTATGGACCCCTAATATCTCCTAAAGAGGGACACTTGGGAGGTATGTACCCTAATAACTCCTAAAGAAGGACACTTGGGAGGTATGTACCCTAATATCTCCTAAAGAGGGACACTTGGGAGGTACGGACCCCTAATAACTCCTAAAGAGGGACACTTGGGAGGTATGGACCCCTAATAACGCCTAAAGAGGGACACTTGGGAGGTATGGACCCCTAATATCTCCTAAAGAGGGACACTTGGGAGGTATGTACCCTAATAACTCCTAAAGAAGGACACTTGGGAGGTATGTACCCTAATATCTCCTAAAGAGGGACACTTGGGAGGTATGGACCACTAATATCTCCTAAAGAGGGACACTTGGGAGGTATGGACCCCAATATCTCCTAAAGAGAGACACATGGGAGGTATGGACCCCTAATATCTCATAAAGAGGGACACTTGGGAGGTATGGACCCCAATATCTCCTAAAGAGAGACACATGGGAGGTATGGACCCCTAATATCTCATAAAGAGAGACACATGGGAGGTATGGACCTCTAATATCTCCTAAAGAGGGACACTTGGGAAGTATGGACCCCTAATATCTCCTAAAGAGGGACACTTGGGAAGTATGCTGTACAATATCAGTAATCAATATAATCAGGTTATTCAATCATTTTTGTTACTAATTCCTATATTTTTATTGTTCTGTTTGTACACTGTTGTCCTCCCCTCTTCTCCTGCTACAAAGTCTAGTGTAGGTGTAATCTTATTGGTGAACTACATAATGTCCTCCTTATCAGTGCCTAAAGAAGACTGAAATAAGTAAATCTACAGTCCCAGACTTACCTGAGCGGCCATTGTGTGTGTTTGTATGTGTGTGTGTGTGTGTGTGTGTGTGTGTGTGTGTGTGTGTTTGTGTGTTTGTGTGTGTAGAGCCTCGTCCCACAGATTATAAGCTCTTACACAAAACCTGCAAAACATGGAGAAATACTATCACTAATATAGTAGAGTGTTTATTAACATAAATAAAACTTGTTTCTTGATGAAGGTTTGCATTTAACCCTTTGAGTGCCAGTGGGGTATCTGATGACCTCTAAAATGTTTTGCAATGAGCTGGATGCACCCTCTGGCACTCAAAGCATTAAAAGCCATGGTGCCAAGGTAAGGAGATAGCAATCTAGAAGTGCTAGATAGTATGGAAAGGGCTAGCTGCCTGAGTGGAGTTGGGTTAGACAAGTGGTAGTGGAAATGTATATTCTGAGAGAGGGGGAGTGTTAGATGCTGTGGAAAATAAGCTAGCTTCTGAAGAGAGAGAGTTGGCTGCACAAGAGAGGAATGTTAACCTCCGAGAGAGAGGAGTGGAAGAAAGTGTCAAGTGTTTGAGGGGGGATCGGGTGTAGGAGAAAAAGAGGAATGCTAACTTCTGAGAGAGAGAATGTGAGGCGTGCTTGATGCTGCTGAAAGAGAGCTAGCTGCTGGAGGAGAGGTTGGGTGCTGGTGAGTGAGCTGCTGGCAGTAGAACATCCCGAGAGTGATGTACTAAGAAGAACTGCAGTAATTCTAGAGTAACCAACTGCACCACAGGGAACAGATACAGTTCCAATTGATTCGAATTGGGGACTTTAACCCCTTGAATGTTAGAAAGGATTCCAATTAATCGCAAAGCAAAGCATTGAAGACCTTTTTAGCAGTCCATAATCGCCTTGTTTAAAGCAACTGAAATGTCTGTGTCTCCTATAGCTCAGTTGTTTTGATTACTAAGGACATATGTATGGGGAAACAATGGAGCGTATCTGTGGCACACCAACAGCACCATTGTTAACCCCTTGAATGCTAGTGAGGTCTCTCGATGATGCATTGGAGACCTCTAGCATTCAAAGGGTTAAAAGTCCTACTTAATCCCTTTGCGTACCAGAGGACTAATGTGTTGGCTACCCCCCGGTACTGAAAGGGTTAGAACAATTGGATTGTTTGTTGCATGGAGTGGAGTGCAGTTAATTGGCCCACAATGACTCACTCCTCTCTTTACATTAGATTCATTATACATAACTAGTGTAAAAGCCCATGTACAAGGGCCAAGGTCCAGGTGATGTTAACCGTTTGAGTGACAGAGGGGTACGGCGTTGCGTACACCCCTGGCACTCAAAGGGTTAAGAGGCCGGTCCTGCTCTGCGTCCTGCCACAGATGCAGTCATGCACTGTAGAGACTGCCTGAAAGCACAGAATGCTCCCAGCACAGAACTCCCAACATTCTGTGCTCCCAACAGTATGTGCTCTCAGCAGAGAACTCCCAGCATTCCATGCTCCCAGCATTCCGTGTTCCCAGCAGAGAACTCCCAACATTCTGTGCTTCCAGCATTCTGTGCATTCAGGCAGTCTCTACTGCACATGACGGCTTCTGACAAACATCCTAGCGAATTATTAAATAGGATGTTGTTTTTTGTTCTGTTTGAATTTGATTGCATGTGATTATGTTGGCTTCATTGTGTGTGTGTGTGTGGGGGGGGGGGTACATAAAAGTGGAGGTAGGTCACAGACCCTAACATGGCAAAACCGCCAACCATGGAAAGTATAATTTAGTAAAAAATGGAAAAATAAGAAACTTTAAGAAAATTCAAATAGCACCATAAATTGTTGCAAACCGGTTGTTAAATTGAGCAAACTGAGTTTTGAATTGTAGCAAATTGCACCATATATTGTAGCAAACTGGGTTTTAACCCTCCGAGTACTAGAGAGGTATCCAACGCATTGAGCTGCAATGCGTTGGATACCTCTCTTGAACTTGAAGGGTTAAATTGTAGCAAATTGCACCATAATTTGTAGCAAACTGGGCTTTAAATTGTAGCAAATTGTGCCATGAATTGTAGCATGTTAAATTGTATCAAACTGCAGTGTGGAGTCGCTCTATAAATTGTACTGTAACACGGAGCAGTGCATCAGGGGCTGGATTCAAGTGCAGGAGATAAATGTTACCTCCTGTTTTATAGAAAAAATGTTCCTACTGAAGTCTATGGGGAAACCTGGAGATAAAAGCAGATATAAAATTAGCACCTGTAGTTGAATACGGCCCCTAATGTATAAAAATTCCACAGTTCCCATTATACAGTCACATTATCACACTCTGATCTAGATGACACATCTCTTCTGGCCAATTTTATACCACCTCCGCACACACACACACACACACTCGCTCGCTCGCACACATGCACACACTATCTAATCTTCAAAACTTTCAAAGCACTCAGGTGGGTAATCACCCACTTGAAAATTGGGCGATTTATTTGTCATAATTGCTACTCTTTTTATTTATTTATCTTTTCCTCTCCTTATACCTGCAGCCCAGTTCACTTTTTTTTTAATCCCTCCCACTTGTTTTAGGGGGTGTTCCTGGGTGAGTAGCTGGTGGGCTGGTCATTACCGAGATTTTTAGGTTATTTAATAACCAACTGACACCTCATTGGATAAGTGAATAAATTATTTAGAGCAAGACCAAAGTATTTATTTACACAGACTAATTTATAAATACATATACTGATGTTTAACCCCTTAAGGACCGGAGGTTATGGGGCATTTCCGTCCCATAACGTCCGCATAGGGGCACTTTGACAAGCCGGTACACGTGACCTGTCACGTGTATCGGCGCGTCACTATGGGGCTTGAAACAGATCGCTCCGATCTTGGAGCGGTCTATTTCATGCCCTATTTTTACTTACAGCGCTCTCGGTAGAGCGCTGTAAGTAAAAAGTACGTGACGTACCAGGACCGTCAAGGGTCTTTCGAGCAAATTTACCCTTGACGGTCCTGGTACGTCAAGGGTCCCTAAGGGGTTAAACAAAGATTACTGTGAGTATTATTGCTGTGGAGCAATGTGATACATTTATATACACACCACACAATCTGATCTCCTAAACACAGGGACACCAGGGTGATACACTTATATACACACCACACAGTCTGATCTCCTAAACACAGGGACACCAGGGTGATACACTTATATACACACCACACAGTCTGATCTCCTAAACACAGGGACACCAGGGTGACACACTTATATACACACCACACAGTCTGATCTCCTAAACACAGGGACACCAGGGTGATACACTTATATACACACCACACAGTCTGATCTCCTAAACACAGGGACACCAGGGTGATACACTTATATACACACCACACAGTCTGATCTCCTAAACACAGGGACATCAGGGTGATACACTTATATACACACCACACAGTCTGATCTCCTAAACACAGGGACACCAGGGTGATACATTTATATACACACCACACAGTCTGATCTCCTAAACACAGGGACACCAGGGTGATACACTTCTATACACACCACGCAGTCTGATCTCCTAAACACAGGGACACCAGGGTGATACACTTCTATACACACCACGCAGTCTGATCTCCTAAACACAGGGACACCAGGGTGATACACTTATATACACACCACACAGTCGGATCTCCTAAACACAGGGACACCAGGGTGATACACTTCTATACACACCACACAGTCTGATCTCCTAAACACAGGGACACCAGGGTGATACACTTATATACACACCTCACAGTCTGATCTCCTAAACACAGGGATACCAGGGTGATACACTTCTATACACCACACAGTCTGATCTCCTAAACACAGGGACACCAGGGTGATACACTTATATACGCACCGCACAGTCTGATCTCATAAACACAGAGACACCAGTGTGATACATTTATATACACACCACACAGTCTGATCTCCTAAACACAGGGACATCAGGGGGATACACTTATATACACACCACACAGTCTGATCTCATAAACACAGAGACACCAGGGTGATACATTTATATACACACCACACAGTCTGATCTCCTAAACACAGGGACACCAGGGTGATACACTTATATACACACCACACAGTCTGATCTCCTAAACACAGGGACACCAGGGTGATACACTTATATACACACCACACAGTCTGATCTCCTAAACACAGGGACAACAGAGTGATACAATTATATACACACACCACACAGTCTGATTTCCTAAACAGGGGGACACCAGGGTGATACACATATATACACACCACACAGTCTGATCTCCTAAACACATGGACACTAGAGTGGGAGAGAAGGACAGAGGGATTAGGGTCTCAAAGAGGTACTGTCCTTCCTAAAGAGGTACACTTGGGAGGCATGTACCCCTACTGTCTCCTAAAGAGGGACACTTGGAAGGTATGGACCCCTAATATTTCCTAAAGATGGACACTTGGGAGGTATGGACCCCTAATATCTCCTAAAGAGGGACACTTGGGAGGTATGTACCCCCTAATAACCCCTAAAGAGGGACACTTGGGAGGTATGTACCCCCTAATAACCCCTAAAGAGGGACACTTGGGAGCTATGTACCCCTAATATCTCCTAAAGAGGGACACTTGGGAGGTATGTTCTTTGCTTTTACTTAAGTTTGAGTATATTTGTAATAGTAGGTACATCTCTTGTCTCCCAGGTCATGTGACCTGCTCATCAACTACACCATTGGATGCCGTGAATCATGTGACACAATCAGCTGGAAGGCAATAGCAGAACGTAGAACTGTTTGAGGAAAAAACAAAATAAAATGGAGAAAAAAGTGAGTCTTTTATGGTTAACATTGGTGCTTTGTAAACGCATGTGGATAATAATTATAATTTACAGTTTTCAACTTTTAGTGACAGAAGGGTATTCAAAGTGTTTTTGGGGGTTACATTTAAATACATGCCAAAGGCTAATACCCCCATCCCCACATATCTAAACCATCACGGCGGTCCGGCACTTAAGGAACAGTGATGGTCCTGGCATGTTGTGGATTTCCGGAATCCATTCTATAAAAAAAAGTATGATCCTTAATGGCCGCCCTTCTGCAGTTTGGGTGATCGTTAAAGGGGATCTATCACCCCAGTACAAATGTTAGATTACCTAGCGATTTAGGTGGAATTCATGAATAATTATTATTTTTTTTTAATCCTATGTTGGCGAAAATTAAAGTTTATAGACTCCACTTCTGTATATACTGTGGGTAATAATAAGGGTACAGCTCTATACCCGCAGTCTGTAATGCTACCTCCGCTCCCTTCCCTATGTCTAGCCTCCTCCAATGATGGAGGCTTCTGTCTGTAAGCCAGAGCAATCCCATTGGCTAGAAATCGATTTCTGCCAATGAGACCGCTCTAGCTTACAGACAGAAGCCTCTGTCATTGGAGGAGGTTAGATAGAGGGAGGAGAGCGGAGGTAGCATTACAGACTGCGGGTATAGAGCTGTACCCTTATTATTACCCACAGTATATACAGAAGTGGAGTCTATAAACTTTAATTTTTGCCAACATAGGATTAAGAAAAAAATAATAATTATTCATGAATTCCAACTAATCGCTAGGTAATCTAATGTTTAAAGGAATAGTATTACTTCAAAATTACTATCCCTCATATTGTAGCCCTTAATAAACTGAGTTAAATGACACCAGCGGCATCTCTCAGACCTTTATGGTTTAAGAGATAGCCGCTTTCAAAGTTTCCACTCCCCTGCTGTCAGCGTTCTGCTGCCAGCAGGGGAATCCGGTCCCGGGACAGGCGGAGGCTCTTAAACAGAGCCGATATCTCGTTATGGAAGGAAAAATGATTAATTGAAACAGTCTTCTACGTGTGGTTGGTTACCAAGCACACGTAGAAGACTGTTTCAATTAATCATTTTTCCTTCCATAACGAGATATCGGCTCTGCTGAAGAGCCTCCTCTTGATTCAGAGACCGGATTCCCCTGC
Organism: Rhinophrynus dorsalis; assembly: GCA_037306005.1. Classification (NCBI taxonomy): domain Eukaryota; kingdom Metazoa; phylum Chordata; class Amphibia; order Anura; family Rhinophrynidae; genus Rhinophrynus; species Rhinophrynus dorsalis. The sequence continues at coordinate 157,743,329 of CM074726.1, read as the reverse complement.
TGGCAGCAGAACGCTGACAGCAGGGGAGAGGAAACTTTGAAAGCGGCTATCTCTTAAACCATAAAGGTTTGAGAGATGCCGCTGGTGTCATTTAACTCAGTTTATTAAGGGCTACAATATGAGGGATAGTCATTTTGAAGTAATACTATCCCTTTAACACACATTTGTACTGGGGTGCTAGATCCCCTTTAAGGGGTTAAAGAATTTCCAAACCCTTATTAAGAAAACACATACTGTAGGGCTTTTCCTCCTGACTAAAACATATATTTCTCTGTCGTCCAATACAGGTTACTGGTAACTCTGGGTAGGCAATCCGTCCCTTTTAAGTAGGCAGGAACAATTCTAGAATTGATTGCAGGGGGTGGAGCCTACCTTCCCTCCTTGGCTGCAGCTAGACAACCAGCTCCAGAAAGATTTGTTCCTTGGTGAAGATAAAACAGGCAAGAGAACAGTTCTGCTATAGTTTTAGAAATGTTTTATTTTTCTGTTAGAAATGGAATACCACCATTAGGCGGATTACCATAACTGACAATGCCCTTAGATGTGGCTAGCTCAGTAACCAGGTGCTTTCGTGGACCTTAAGCCCTGGGGGGGGGATCTTGGGTTCAAGTTCTTTCCTCAGAAGTTGCCCACTGAGGTTACTTCTTAATACATGGTAATCTTAAGACAGAAGATCTGCAGGAAAGGTGAGCAACCCTTTGAGTGCTGCAGGTCCACATGTCCCACAGTGCTCCTCCACACATGTTTTTTTTTCCTTGGGAGTTCCTGTTGCACACTCCTGCACTCATTGGGTCTATCTGTATGTCTGTTGGGTTTTTGGAGCAGGTTTATGTGGTAATTTAACCCTTTAACTGCTGTTTTTGCATCTTTTTTTGGGGGGGTTAACATTTTTCCCTACTGGTTCAGTGTTTTTTGGGTCTCCTAACATGTTCTAGTTATGTTTCATGTTTTTTTATTTTACTGTTTCAACTCTGTAAAATTTGCTTTAAAGGCGCACTCCACTGCATAGACGCCATTGCTCCATTCACTCCTATGGGACTGTACAGTTTGGGACATATCTCTGCAACCACTCCACCTAGCGACTTCAGAGATGGCTCATTTTTATTGTCTCCCTTTGCTATATCATCCGGTTCATGTTTCTAGTGTGTTGGGGGGCTCAGGGGGCTTTGGGCACTGTTGGGGACTTATTTTGGGAAAACTACTTTTCCCATGAGAGCTTGCTTCGCTTGCTTGTTTCTGATTGGCTCCTGCCGCAGCAGCCATTTTGTGCCATTTTCAGAACGAGCATCCTACGCAGGGCTTGGACTCTCATTCTCTCCTCTGCTGATTAACCCTTTGCCTGCCAGATAAGTCTGTTTTAGTGATTTCTGGGCTGAAACTTTAATCCTACACACTACAATTGGGTGATTTCTTATACTGTAACATTTTTTGACACTGTGGGAATGTCTAATCCATTGGAGCTTGGGGCCAGACCTAAGACTAAGGATGCTGGGGTCTCTGTATCCCCCATTGCACGTTGCTCTTCCTGTCATTCAGGGTTACCTAGAGAATTCTCAGGTCATTTATTCTCAGCATGTTCTGATGTCCCTGAGAGTCTCCCAGGGACCTCCAGCCATGCATTAGAGTCAGTATGGGTGCAAGAGTTCAAGGCTGCTACTGGGGACCTGCAACTCTTTCCATCCCAGTTACAGGGGGTCTTCCATTCTTGGCAGACCCCCTCCTCCGTCAGGTCTTCCCTGCCAAAACCACAGGGAGTACATGACGTATCAGATTCCTCTGAGGAGCAACTGCTGGTGGATTCAGATGTTGAGAAATGTTCTGTTGTGGGCTCCTCTCATTTTTTTGGGGATCCCTTTGAGGCTGATCCTAACCCCTAGGCTGAGGGCCTTATCAGGGCTGTTTTGACTACCCTAAACATTCCCTTAGTTCCGGAGGTCCCTTCTGATCCCTCTGATGTATTTCAGGAGCCTAAAAAGTCCCTTACTTGCTTTCCGCCTAATCCCACTCTTGACCGCCTTGTGTCTGAAGAGTGGAAGTCTCCGGACAGAAAACCTTCTGTGTCCAAGAAATTTTCCAAGCTTTATCCCTTCTTCAAGGCAGGGCTCGTTCAGTGGATTCATCCTCCCATGGTGGATGCTCCTATCTCCAGGCTACCTAAGTCTACTGCCTTGCCACTTTCTGATGCATCCTCTGAAAGACTGGACTGACAAGAAACTTGAGGTCTCCCTGAAGTCCATTTTTGCTACTCCTGGTACTGCCACGTGTCTAGCGTTCGCTGCAGCATGGCTGAACCGGGCCATTGCGGTCTGGACTGAACAGCTCACCCGGGCTGTCTGTCAGTGTACTCCTACCTCGGATATGTTGCGCCTTCTTGCCAATATTTCTGAGGCACAGCACTATGTTTCTGCTGCCTTATTTGATGCCATTCGTTTGGTGGCTAGGGTTTCCACCATGTCTGTGGTTGCCAGACGGGCTCTTTGGCTCAAGATCTGGTCTGCTGACACTGCTTCCAAGGAAGCCTTGCTCTCCATACCTTTTCAAGGTACTTCAATGTTTGGGCCAGATCTTAATGATCTGATTAGTGAGGCCACAGGGGGTAAAAGTACCCTTCTGCCCTTGGTCCCCAGGAAGAAAATGCCACTTAAATGTAATCGGTATTTTCGTTCCTTTCAGAATGAGACACGTCTGGCGAACCAGACGGTTCCCTCAGCTCCGCGTGCCTCCTCCAAGCCCAAACAGCAACGGAAACCCAAGGTCTCCTTCAAGACCAAGGCTTCCAAGCCTTCTTCTGCATGACTCACCGAACCCAGGTCCCCACTCTGCTGTGGGTGGCCATCTGCGTCACTACCACAGCATCTGGGAGGATCCAGTGGTGAACCCCATGGGTTTTACAGGTGGTGACGGAAGGGTACAGGATCCCTTTCGTCTCTCTTCCTCCTTTTCACTTCTTTCCTTCTCATACACCTCAGGGTGCAGAGAAATGCCGTCTGTTCAATGGCGCTATCCAGGCCCTTCTGGACAAGGATGTCCTAGAGCCAGTTCCAGTTCAGGACAGAGGTATGGGTTTTTACTCAAACCTCTTTGTGGTCTCCAAGAAGGACGGCGGTTGTCGTCCCATTTTGGACTTGAAGGATCTCAATTCCTTTGTGATCCAGACTCATTATCACCAGGAGTCTCTAAGGACGGTGATTGCTGCTATGTCCCCAGGGGAAATCCTTGATTCTCTGGACCTTCAGGGCGTGTATCTTCATATTGCCATTCACCCAGAGAGCAGGCAGTATCTCAGATTTGCCTGCGACCAAGGGCACTTTCAGTTTTCAGCTTTTCCCTTTGTTCTGACTACATCTCCTCAAGTCTTCAGCCGTGTCCTGGGAGCCTTAGTGTCTGTCCTCCACCGGGAAAGCATCAGAGTTACCCCATACATGGAGGACCTGCTTCTGAAAGCCCCTTCTGAGGAACTTCTTCATCAGCAGGTTCAGAACTGCATTCATGCTCTCACTTATCATGGGTGGATCATCAACATGGACAAGTCAGACCTTGTCCCATCTCAGCGTCTGGTCTTCCTGGGCCTTCTCTTCGACACTCAGAAGAGCACAGTGTTTCTCACCAACGAGGTGTCTCACCAGATCGCCCACAGGGTTTCCACTGTTCTGGCTCAAGATCCAGTTCCAGCCAAGAAGCTGTCCTCTCTAGTGGGGAAGTTCATTTCCACCATAGAAGCGGTCCAGTTTGCCATGGTACACACCAGGGAACTCCAGAGGTTTGTGATCCAGGTGTGCAGGGGTCAGCCGGACCTTCTGAAGATGACGGTGTCCCTCCCTCTTTATGTGGAACTGAGTTTGTCATGGTGGCTCGACCTCTCCAATCTGCTGAAGGGCAAGTACTTCCTGGTATCCTTCTGGAGCACGGTGACAACGGATGCCAGACTCTCCAGCTGGGGAGCAGTCCTGGGTCGCCTGAGTGCTCAGGGTCAGTGGACTCCAGAGGAATCTCTCCTTCCTGTCAGTGTGTTGGAGCTTCGAGCGATATTTCATGCTCTTCGTCATTGGACATCTCAGCTGGAAGACTGTCCAGTCCGGGTACAGTCCGACAACGGACCGGCCGTGACTTACATCAACAAGCATGGCGGAACAAGAAGTCTCGCCGCTTGGTTAGAGGTCAAGGCTATTTTGTCCTGGGCAGAAGAACACGTTCCTGCCATATCCACAGTGCAGATTCATAGGAGTTTCTTCTGAAGGTGGTTTCAGAGTTCCACATCAATCAGGAGATTGTGGTGCCTTCTTTCTGCCCTGACCCCACTTCTGACAAGGAGAGGGATCTCCACATGTTAGACGTGGTGTGTTGTCTTAAGTTTTATGTACATCGCACTGAGTCTATCAGGCAATCTGATACGCTGTTTGTCATTCCTGAGGGTCCCAGGGCAGGAAGATCTGCATCCAAAGTGACTATTGCGTCCTGGATCAAGTCCACTATTCGTAAGGCTTATGAGCTGAGGAAGAAGCCTGTTCCCTTTTGGGCCACGGATCATTCTACTAGATCTATTGGGGCTTCTTGGGCTTACAAGAATCAGGCCTCCGCTGATCAGTTGTGCAAGGCTGTCACTTGGACGTCTGTGCACACCTTTTCGAAGCACTACTGTGTTGATGTGCTGGCATTGGCTGACTTCAACTTTGGGAGGAAAATCCTGGAGGCAGTCTTGCCTTTCTAGGATTTTCTTTGGTTCTTGGTGCTTCCTTCACCTTTGAGCCCCATTGGCTCTAGTTTAGTGTGCTGTGTAACAGTTTGGGGTGTTATTACCCCTGTTCAGTGTCCGTTGACACTTCATTGTTTGTTGGGCTATCTCTGATTTGATGGTTCATATCTGCTCTGGTGACTTTGGGGGCCTTGCACCTGGTCCTTGCCTTACTTCCCGCCTCTGGGAAACTCAATGGTTGGACATCCCAAAGTTACCAGTAACCTGTATTGGATGACAGAGAAAAGAGGATTTTAGTCTTACCTGTTAAATCCTTTTCTCTTAGTCCATACAGGTTACTGGTCTCCCACCCTGTCAAGGGACCATGCTTGGCTCTCCTGTGGCAGATTGTGGGGGTCCTTCGGGGTCATGCTCACAGGAGTCTTCTTTCCCTCCCACTATCTAGTCAATAGTTAGTGTCTCAAATCTTTCTGGAGCTGGTTGGCTAGCTGCAGCCAAGAAGGGAAGGTAGGCTGCACCCCCTGCAATCAATTCTAGAATTGTTTCTGCCTACTTAAAGGGGTGGATCGCCTACCCAGAGTTACCAGTAACCTGTATGGACTAAGAGAAAAGGATTTAACAGGTAAGACTAAAATGCTCTTATTTCCACTGCTGGGAGATTTTATTTTTTTTTCACTGAAACTGTCTTTTACATGTGATTGGTTTGCAAGCACACGCAGAAGACTGTTTCAGTGAAATAATTGTTTGTCACTAACGTGATCTCGGCACTGCTGCAGAGCCGCATGATGAAAGTCAGATCGGATATCCCTGCAGTCAGTACAACGCTAACTTCAGGGAAGGGGGAGGGAGGGGGAACTTTATGGTTTGAGAGATAACCGAAGGTAAAGGTTTGAGAGATGAACCTGGGGGCTATTAAATTATTTTGCAAATATGTACAATATGGGGGATAGTAATAATAAAGTATTACTATCCCTTTAAAAGATCGGTCCCTTTGAAACCGCACTCATGCTTTTTATGGTCTCCTTTCCACGCTGTCATTCTCTCTTTCCTCCCTTCATGCCGTATTAGGTGACACATAAACTATGTAATGGAAGAATTAGTGCCAAGATGTTACTGACGTGCTTTTTTTCTTATGAATTGGTGAGCATTTGTTTTTTTTGTTTTAAAATTTGTGTAATTCTTTATTTATTTCGTTTTTTGTAAATGCGTTTCAAAAAGTTTACAGGAGAGGATTTGTGATCGACGATAGTTCAGGAAGCGGTACTTGTTTTCATGTATCTGGCTAACTGTGCCTTTAATCTAGGAGTGTCTATTTAACATGTTTACTGCAACAAGAGCGATCCCTAACTGTACATACATTTATGATTTTCAAAAATTGCAAATGCTTCACTTTCTTGCATGTTCCCTCTTTTTATTTGCTTTCTGGTTCTTTCAATTCCCTCTGTTCTTCCTTCTCACTGTTTCTTTCCCTCTTTCTCTGTTCCTATGTATCACTATAGATGTGCCGCAGTGTTGCACTTCTCTTTGCTGTTTGGCTTGCTCCGGTATATGGATCTGGGGATAATAGCACAACAGGTGAGTGAAGATGGAGGAGGGGCTTAAAATCAGATAATAAATCTTTATTATACAATACTGAATCTTACTCTGCTTGGTATAACAATGTTACTCCACTCCTGGAAAATGCTTCATTCTAAAGTTATTACTGTAGCCAAATCTCCAGGTGAAGCTGTTGCCATTGCTGTTACTAGATCTGTGTCTAAAGGTCTCCATGGACAGCATTAGAAAGTGGTGCATATACCTGAGAAGCTGACCACAAAATAATTGTTTGTGCTGTGTATCAGAAGAATGCAAGATTTGTTGTAATAACCTGTGCATTAATCACCTTTCAGCAGTGTGGGAGTACCCTTATTTTTCTCAGCTGAAAAGACCCTAACCTGTTTGTCCTCTCTCTCTCTCTCTCTCTGTAATTTACCTACATACCTGACCTTTGTATAGCCAGGTATGAGCACTCACAGCAATCAACCAAATAGATTTATTTTAAACATAGGGTGCATAGGGAGAAACATTTCAGTCCACCCTTGGGACCTTAATATAAGTAGTGAGAGTGGATGAACGTGCTCTCCCTTTGCCTCCATGGCCTGGATGTGCATTGGGAAGAGAGCGTACCAGGTCACATGAATATTTGAGACTCGCTGAGGGAGAAGGAATTGAAGTACAATAGGGGAGATGGAGGTGAGGTGATAGACAACCTTACACTACTGAGCTGTACCGCAGCGATCACCCATTTGACGTCAGCAGGTAATTCTTTGAAATCAAATATCTCCGTGCCCTGATGGTTCCACACACACATATATATATATATATATATATATATATATATATATATATATATTTGGTAAGCAACCAAATATAGCTAAAAGCAAATACACAAAATATTGGTGCACATCCAAATTTCCATCACCATTAACCCTTTACTCTGCGGCATTGTGCCTGCATATCACTACTATAATAAAGATGAGGATTTATTCACATCATATGGCCATAGAATGCTAAGCTTGCCACCAACGCCAAGGTACCTCATTTTTGGCAAGTACCTAACCTTAATATGCTTTGTCTTATGAGCTGGCTTGCTCCTATTTTAGGCATTTACTAACCTTAATTTACTTTATCCTGAGAGCTGAGTCTTGGTCAGAATTACTCATTAATGAAGAGAGACTCTCTGACAGGCATTATGTAGTGTCCTAGAGACAATGAACATTGCACCTGGGGGTGGGAGGGATGCTTAAACCAATAGAAGCTGGTCAAAACTTCCAAAAGTACAATTCCAGTCCAGGTTTTAGTAAGCACACCCAAAGAAAAAAAACACATTTAAACTTGCTGGAGGTCAACCAATTTTGACCAAAATAGCTAAAAGCAAATGCACAAAATATTGGTGCACATCCAAATTTTCATCACTATTAACCCTTTACTCTGTGACATTGTGCCTGCATATCACTACTATAATAAAGATGGGAATTTATTCACATCATATGGCCATAGAATGCTAAGCTTGCCACCAACGCCAAGGTACCTCATTTTGGCAAGTACCTAAACTTAATATGCTTTGTCTTATGAGCTGACTCACTCCTAATTTAGGCATTTACTAACCTTAATTTACTTTATCCTGAGAGCTGAGTCTTTGTCAGATTTACTCATTAATGGAGAGAGACTCTCTGACAGGCATTTGTGCATTTGCTTTCATATATATATATAAAATAATATTGAATATACCCACCACAAGTACAAGAAGAAATCTCACTGGCAATGTGCAACAAAGGCCTCTCTCACAAAGGTGACACGGGGATCAGTGCACTTGTTATGTTGCCTGTGGTGAAAGGTAAGCTGCTGGGCTGTGCTGCCTTTCAGAGCTGATTTTCGGTTAGGACATTGAGAGAGTAGTATCTCTTATAAGCAGGTTATATTTTTTTTGTGACTTCGTCCACCAAGAATAAGGGGACCTGATACCTTTCTTCTTAGAAATTTAGCTCTGGTGTCTTTCACGAGGGCTTCTGTCGCCTCACATGTTGCACCAGAGTCCATCAGGATGAATTCTTACTGTGTTCATGCAGGAACGCTGTAAAGAGCAACATGGCAGATATGCACTGAGGCCTGTGAGGCTGTTTGCCAATCTTTATCACTTGCTAGGTAGGAGGTTATGATGCTCATCACAGCGTCCAATGAATGGCCACCCCACACGATTGTCAGCCAGTAATAACTGGCTAAAGCTAAGTTGGGCTGGCTGTAAGCTAAGCCCTTGTGCAGTAGGATTGGTGGGGGGAAGCTGGAAAAAGGTGAGTTAGCACGGAAGATAGACCTGTACAAGGAGTCTGTCAGAGCTTTGCTTCCATATGAAAGAGCCCAAGGAAGACATAGTGTAGTATTGTATAGTGTAAGGGTGATTGTCCGCTCCAGTCCTCAGATACCACTAACAGGTCAGGTTTTCAGGATATCCCTAATTAAGCACATGCAGCTAATTCACAATGACTGATCCACTGATTACCCACCTGTGATCAAGCAGGGATATCCTAAAATCCTGCCCTGTTGGCGTATCCTGGGGGTACTCTGCTGTAAATGGAAATACAGGGCTTGAAGACTATGGCTCCCATAATCCCCAACCAGCCAATGGGATTTGTAGTCTCCAGCAGCCGGAATATTGAGGGTTGCCTCTTCCTGCACGCCACCATCTTAGAAGAAGCAAGAGTCTCTAGAATGGAGGTTCCCAATAGGAGAATCAAGAACTACCAGTAGATCACTAAGGGCCACATGCTTAAAAGAAAAGTGGAATTAGTCTGGGGCAAGCCATTTGTACTATAGGTGAGAACTAAAAACTCCACAAATTGCCATTGATTTAAATGGGGAATATAACCCCTTAAATGCTAGATAGGTTGCCAACTTGAGACTTCACTAGCATATAAAGGGTTAAAATCCCCATTTAAATCAATGAGAATTTTAAGTTCTTCCCTATAGTGCAAATGGTTTGGCCCCAAAACGCTTCCACTTTTCTTTTGAACTTCCCCAAATAGTTACTGGCAGGCCAGCAATAAAGGCGTTAATGTGGGTGCAGTCTTGTCTTTTAAAAGATGACTCAAAATTCCCATTGATTTAAATGTGGCTTTTAACATCTGTAATGGTAGGGAGATATCAATGCATTGGGTACCTCTCCAGCATTCAAGGGGTTAAATTAGCTTGATATTTGGAAGGATTTGTTTCTATGGTACAGCTGTTTTGCTCGAAAATTACTTGTTTCTAATTGACAAAGCAATGTGTTGCGTGTCACTCTGGCACTCAAAGGGTTAAACAATATTGGGCATTTTGTTTTGGCCCATTCGTATTCCATATAAACAGGTAATATAAATGTACATATGGTGTGCGGCATGTTTGAGTGTGATGGTGAGGGACCTTTGATGTACAGATCATTTTAGGATGATAATAAGAAAAGTGGATCACATGTCACTATAGTGTGTGCACCACTGTACTATAAACCTCTGTCTCACTATTTTATCACCATCTAGTGGATGAAAGTGATAAAGACACCTTAGTGTTCAGATAATTGTCAGAAAACATAGTGGAGTGTAAATTCAAAGAAGCAATACACAGGGGGGATCCGATAAGGGAAGGACAAGATGTAGAGACCCAATGCACATGTCATAGGTAAATGGTATAATCCTCCCACATAAACACAGACACGTAGATTTGGGGAAAACAGGCCACAGATTTTAATTTAAAATTCTTAAATTACCCATATTTTAACCACAATAATTTAAATAAAGGGATAGTGATGGTTTCGCCGAGTTTTCTTTATTGTATATATAACAGTTTGCAATATATTTAGTACCTTAGTTTTACGTGGTTCTCGATATATTAAATGTAGAAGGACCCCCTCCCGCCTCTTCTGGCCATGTCACTGCTGCAGCTCTGTCTGGTCTGGACGGATGCAGCGAGGAACAAACTTCAGTATGCAAAAGGAGAATCCTGCCCTCCTTCATCAAGTGGGACAGGGTTTAACTTATACTCACTGAAGTTTGTTCCTTGCTGCATCTGTCCGTTCCCAAAACCAGACTCCAGATTCAGTGGGAGGCGGCCAGAAGGGGCGGGATAGGGATCCTTCTACATATTGTATCTTGAGAACTACGTAAAAGTACGTTACTACATATAGTGCAAACTGTTACACTTACAATAAAGAAGACTCTGCAATCAACTTAATTGAAACCATTACTATCTCTTTAATTGAAACCATTGCTATGCCTTTAATTGAAACCATTACTATGCCTTTAACGATTAAAACGGACAGTCCTTGCCAATATGACAAGTACTTGAACCAAGCTTGGCCAAATTGCCTGGGCTCATGCCAAAATCTCAAACTCAGCCACATCTTGTACCATACTCCAAAGAAATTACCCGATTGGCCATACACCTTTACTTCAGTGGGTAATGTCACCCCCGCGACCTAGATCCTGAGGAATGACTTCACATAAAGTTTAACACACAAGTCATCTGTATCTGAAAAAAACAGGCAAGGAATAACCACCATAGGACCGACTTATCAATACCTTGAACAGTTGGGTACCCCCACCAAAGGCTATGGCCTGCTCCCAAGCCATTTTTAAACCCTCAATCTCAGCCCATAGACTCAGGTGAAAACCAAGGTACCTAAAGGCAAACAAGAACAAACCAAAACATACACCACCATACCCTAAGACACAGAGATATCCGATTCCCGAGCCACGTGGAAGACTATCGCCACTAGAAAAACAGAACGCCTGACCAAAATCCAAGAGGTACTCATCCCATGGATCCCAGTGCGGGATCTGCTGGAACACCAGCCAGAACAGAGGATGATACCTATCCATCCATGAAACCCTAGTCCTAGCATACCGTGCTATGCCTCAATCCATCCCACAAATGTAATGGTGTTCGGTAACCATATGCCTATAGCATTTTATACATTTTATTGATTCATTTATACATTATTTCGAGTCATCCACTAGTATCATAAGTAAACGCCATTCCCTTCCTACAAAACCCTGCATAGCCTGCAGCCTGACACCCAGACAATTCATGCACTGAAGAGCCAAAGATTATTGCCAACTGTAAACCAAAACAAATCATGCAACCGGCCATGTGTAGCACCGTAAACACACACACGGTATTCCCAAGCATACCACTTCCTAATAGGCCCAAACACATGGTCCCAGCGCACAACTGACGTTCAGCAGATTTCTGGAGTATAACCACTCCATGATCTGAATTCAATATCACTTAAAATGTCAGCAACCAACAACACTATCCCTCAAATCACTGCAAGCCAGCTGTGCCCACCCCAATGACCCCAAACACAGCAATTATACCCAACCAAGGTTTGCCAGCATAATAGCAAACCAACTGGAATGTACCCCAAACGTCCAATAGACCACCAGTAATAAAATAAAAAACACAAAAGGGGGACGGGGTAGATCCAAAACCACCACCACCCACAGGCCCATCATCAACCCGAGGCCTCCATTTCTTCACCAAAACGTCCCTGTTCCCACCTCCCCATGGGAGACATCTGTTTGTGATGTGAGGCTCAATTCCCCACCTCAGCATCACTCGAGTTACCGCCATACAACTACCACAAGGTACTGAATGCACCACTGGAGCATGACATCCCTCAAAATACCTAGTAACCCCACTGCCCAGTGCACGTGAAATCAAACAAGACTGTTTATACATCATCATGGCCAGTCGATCCGCCTATGTGCTGCCCCAGGAAACTTAGAGCAAGAGCGTACTGACATCCCAGCACCAGGCTGCAGCACACTCCAGATGTTCCCTCCTCCCCAGGCTAGTACGGGGGTGGCTATCCACTCACACCACTCACTCTGTCCGGTTTGAACATCAGTCAAGTCTGTCCAGAGTTTCCATTGTTAAACTTGGAAGAAGCCCAATATGCCTTCATCATAGTATCCCAGGTCTGTCAGCTCCTATGCACGCTGCTCCTTGCTCCGATGCCCCGTCTTCTCATATCACCCAATCATAACTCTGGATCTAACCTCCCCGTACACTTTGCTCCTCTCCGGGGAAGTCTGGAACCAACTAGCAGCAAAATAATGAACGACTTTCAAAGAAACATGTAAAACCACAATGTTTCCTTAAATGGACAGTAATGTGCCCTACAAAATATTTAAAATAGAAACTAATTGCCACAAATCCTATCTCTCAAACCGCTATGGTTTGAGAGATATAGGCACTAAAGGTTCCCCCCTCCCTCCCCTTCTCCTGATATCAGCTGTAAAGCCGACAGCAGGAGATTCGAGTTGTGCGACTCGAGGAGACGCTGCAGCAGAGCAGAAATTGCATTATTTCAAAAGAATTACTTTATAGGAACGGTCTACAAAGTGTGCTTGCAAACCAAGCACACATTGTAGACCTTTCCAATGAAGTAATTATTTTGAAATAATGCAATTTCGGCTCTGCTGAAGAGCCTCCGGCTGGGCCCCACACCGGGATTTCCTGCTGTCAGCATAGAGGGGGGAACTTTCAGTGCCTATATATCTCAAACCATAGCAGTTTGAGAGATAGGATTTGTGGCAATTATTTTCTTTTTTTACCCTCTACCTAACTCTAAATATTTTTAGGGGACATTACTGATCCTTTAAGGTCCTTTTTCCAATATTCAATATGTCTCTTTGCAATAAAAAGTCTTGGATCAGTCACCCCCTGCAATGACTGCTTCTAGTCCAGTGAAATATTAAGGAGATCTAATAATAACTAAGAATAGCTCTCTACTTGCCTTTCTATGGTAAGAAAGTTGTAATGGGCCTTTTGAATTGTTCCTTTGTTTCTTTGTTCAGACAATAATATCCCCAACCTGTCCTGGATGACATGTGTAAGGAGGATGACATGACAGTAACTGCCTGAAGTAGGCAGAGTCTGTTTATAGAGAAAAGAAGAAAAACAGGAGGCGCTCCTAGTGTTAAATCTTCCAAGGACCAAAATAAACACCAACCATCACCAAAAGGACACTACTCACAGAAGAGGTGGCTGAATAAAACACATATGTGTAATTCAGCAATAAGACTGGGGTATTTAATATAAACTGTTCCCCTATGACAGTATAGGAAGGCAGCTCCGCTCAAAGCAACTCTCGTATCCAAACGAAGTAGTGATATATGCAAAGGAAAAAGAAGAGAGGGGCGCCAATCGTGTATTATCCTTGATATACCATATATACATATACAATATATATATATAGGTCATCTCACATTTCTTAGTGGTTGACTATCAGACGTACGTCAGTAATCAACAATATTGGCATACAGGGTACTTTACCCGTCCCTATTTGGGTCTCCGAACACATGGAGGCACTTCAATTCGGGTATTCCAACTTACTGGACGTCTTGAAACTTGATCAAATATCCAAAATAATAACCTAAAAATAAAAACGTAGCCGTACTAGTCCAAAAGTTCTAAATTTATTAAAAAACAATATTTGCCCAATGGCTGAAGGCTCAAGGTATGTTCTGAAGGTCATAAATAAGAAGTCTATAAAGGAAGTCCCATCAAAAATATCTCTTCCTTGTGTTTAAAAACTGTGTCCATTATTTATGGGATGAAGGTGAATAAGGATGAGAGAATGGAGATTATCAGTTGAAGTAAAAAATAAATGCATTCATCAATCATACAGTCTTCCTTGATCCCTATAGTGCAGCTATTTGATATAATATTCTTGAGTCCCCAAGTTCAGTAATAATAACGGCATACAGACACAAGAAAAGAAAAAAAGCACTTCTCTAAGTGTAATATTTTAATAAAATAAATTACAATGATCGTTATGCACTCACATGACCCATCTCTTGGGCTAATTGAGCCTTAGAGTCCTGACCTGTATATGCTGAGATATTGTCTCCTTTGACAGTCCATTCAGACCTCCTCCTTGTCTTCAAGTCATTTTGATTGGCCACTGCAGTTAGCAATAACCCACCAATCAGCTGGCTATAACTGCACTTCATTGCAGGAGCTAAACAGCTATAAGGTGCCCTGTGGAAAAAAGGGTTTCTCACAGGGAACTAGGGATAAGGACCATCACTGCAAAGTGCACAATCATCCTAGAGATAGCACTTAAATTAGAACACAATGTATTAATGCTGATATACCCTAAATATGTTGTGGATCTCTGTCCACTTCTTCAGGTATAAAATACATGTATTTATTATTATAACAGTCTTCTCTGTGTCTCATCTCCTCAACCCTTTCCGTCTTTCATAGAACAAGTCAGATTGTTGTTGCCGAACAATTCACCATTATCCTCACTCTGACACTGACTGGCTGAGGATGAAGGGATTTGTATTCTAGCAGTAGATGGCAGCAAGTGTCCTATCCCCTTGCTCTAGAACTGCTCTTTAGTTTTCTCCTCTCCTCCTCTTTCCATCTTCTCATTTATCATCTTCACATCAGATAAAACTGGATAACAGACCACTACTTCTTTTTTTTCTCCCCAACTCTTTCTGTCTCTCTCTCAGGCTGCCGGATCATTCATCCCCCGCGCGATGGGGGAATACGTTACAGGGGTCTGACCCTCTCTCAGGTGAAAGCAGTCGAGTATCTCCCTGTGGATTATGAAATAGAGTTTGTTTGCCGTGGAGAGTTTGAGATTTCTGGTCCTAAAGTGCGGAAATGTCAGCGAGATGGGACCTGGACGGATATGGACAAACCCAGCCGGTGCCGTGAGTGTTTGTACTCTGTCACAGCATATATTCTCCTACTCTTCCGCCATATATATATATATATATATATATATAATATAAAATAATACACACACATGTTATATCAGGGTGATAATGAGGACTCCCATAGGGTTCCTCCCTAAGGTTGTTTCTGAGTTTCACATAATTCAGGAAATTGTTTTGCCTTCTCTTTGCCCAGCTGCACTCTACATGCACTTGTAGCCTGAAATATATCTTATATAATAAAAGGCCAGAAAGTTTGTCAAGATGCAGTCATGCTCAGTAGAGACTGCCTGCGTTTCGGCCAGTCTCTACTGCGCATGATTGCATCGCGTGAGTGAGGCGGTGCAATCGCGTGGAACAGTGAGGTAATGGCGGTACACAGAACAGGTCTGGGTAATGTTAACCCTTTGAGTGCCAGTGGCCCTCAAAGGGTTAAGAGGCTGGTCCTGCTCTGCATACTGCCGTTACCTCACTGCTCCACGGCCCATGCACACTGGCTTTTACACTAGTATTTAAATAATTGTATATCTCCTCACACTTACTCTCTCCTCAATCACTCTCCAACCTCTCTCTCTCTCAACATTCAATTTTTCTGTCCAAACATACTCTTTCCTTATTAATTCTCTCCTCCCACTCACCCACGCTCTCTTACCCCCACTCTCTCCTCCTGTTTTCATTTTTCTCAGTCCCACCCCCTTTCTCCTGCCCTCTCTCTCCCCCCTGTCTATTTTTACTTTCTTTATCTTCTTCCTACTGTGGTAATTATCTTCCTCTTCTTTACATCTGAGTCTTCATTCTCTCCCTCTCTTTCCCTCTCTCTCTGTCTCTTCTCCCTTCCTCCTTTTATTTTGTGTCTTCTCTCCTATCTCTGTCCATACTCTTTCTTCTCCTGTCCCTTTTGCTGATGTCTCTTTCACCCCTTCTCTGTTCATAATCTACTTCTTTCTCTCCTCCCTCAGTTCACACTTGCCCTCGGATGCACTTGAAGCTGGAGAATGGGCGTGCAGAGGTGCGTGGAATGGGGCGAGTCCCGATGGAGGGGACCACCGTCCTGTTCTCGTGTGACCCTGGCTTCCTGCTGGTGGGCTCCAGTCACAGCCTCTGCACCAAGGTGGGGAAATGGAACCACCCAAAACCTACCTGCCAAGGTGAGATCGGAGAAGGAGGAGTTAGAACAGTAAGGGACTTGACACCCGGGGGAGGATATATAGAGAGAGATCTAGGGGAAGAAGATAGCGGTAGAGCATACTGAAGGATTTAACGCTTTTACTGCCAGAGGGGTGTACAAGACATTGAATACTCCCCTGGCACTCCCTTACAGAAGCAGTAAACTTTTTCCTATTAAAACGTATATGTTCTAGATCACAAGGGTCCTCTCACGTCTGTTGGTTGTTTCATTCAGAAATTATTATAGTTCAAATTGTCAGGAAGTGAATTTACTGTGCGTTTACTTCCTGAAAGTTCTGACAGGAAGTGACAGGCAGTTTCTATCACATTCCGTGGAGAACTGTATGTCACTGACTTTCCTCTCAAATTGATTGTAACAGAATAAGTAATTGGTATCTGACAACTAGAGGGCACTGCTAATGCAACAAAAAAACAAGAATTTCAACTGCAAACTCTGTAAACAGGCATCACTCGGCAGTGGGAGTGCCATTGTTTTACAGGAAAAGCCCTACAATATATATTTTTTCATAACAAAAGTTTACCGTTCCTTTAAAAGGGTGAATAGAATATAGAAAGGGGCAGATAAAGGATATGAGAGTCAAATGCATTGGGAAGAAGAAAACAAGTCACTAATGATGAGTGGACAACTGAGACTGATTTGGGAACACACTAGGGCTGATTTTGCCAAGAACTGGAACAATTCTGGGGCAAACCATCTGTACCACAGGGGGCAAATGCAGCTTTCCATTTATGTAAATAGTGCTTTTAACCCCTTGAATGATAGAGAGGTTTCCAACACATTATAAAGCAATGCATTAGAAACCTCTCTGTCAGTCAAGGGGTTAAAATTCCCATGGGAATTAAAAGGAATTTGGGATTTGTTATATGGTCCACCTTGCAACTATGGTGCACTTAGTTTGCCCCAGAATGGCTCTAGTCCTGTATAGTACATCAGCCCCAGTGTGTCCGAGTCACAGACCTACACTGACAGGCAGAACCACCATATCTGTGACACAAGGTGACACTGGCAGTATATAGTTATGTCTGTCCTCCCCCTGCAGGATGACATAGGCATGGCTTGGAGTATGTCCCTTCTCCCATAGGGTCACACAGACAGAAGGGATCTATGAGTCAATTCCTTCCATTGCAAGCTGACTCTTTCGGAAAGGAACTAAGAGTCTGTCTCCCCTGCTACATCGTGAGTGATAAAAGGGAGGAGACTGTCCCTTCTCCACCTTAGGGTGGGTCACAAAAAAGGGAGCTAGGAGTCACTTCCCCCACCCCCAAATTGAGTAACTCATAAACTGAAGGTAAGAATCAGTCTCTTCCCTCATAGGGTGAAGTATAAATGGGAGATAGCAGTATTAACCTACCTCTATAGGGTGACTGGTAAATAGGAGGTACGAGTCTTTCCCTACCCATATATGGTGACAGATAAATGGGAGATAGGAGTCTTTCCCTAATCCCATAGTACCTCTTTGTGTAACTGAATAAATGAATTAGGTCAAGTTCAAATTATTTCATGTATACAGACTAGTTTATAAACACATTATTGAAGTGAATACAAAAATAATGAGTTTTATGTTTGTGGAGCAACGTGATACACTTATATACACACCACACAGTCTGATCTCCTAAATACAGGGACACCAGGGTGATACACTTATATACACACCACACAGTCTGATCTCCTAAACACAGGGACACCAGGGTGATACACTTATATACACACCACACAGTCTGATCTCCTAAACACAGGGACACCAGGGTGATACACTTATATACACACCACACAGTCTGATCTCCTAAACACAGGGACACCAGGGTGATACACTTATATACACACCACACAGTCTGATCTCCTAAATACAGGGACACCAGGGTGATACACTTATATACACACCACACAGTCTGATCTCCTAAACACAGGGACACCAGGGTGATACACTTATATACACACCACACAGTCTGATCTCCTAAACACAGGGACACCAGGGTGATACACTTATATACACACCACACAGTCTGATCTCCTAAACACAGGGACACCAGGGTGATACACTTATATACACACCACACAGTCTGATCTCCTAAACACAGGGACACCAGGGTGATACTCTTATATACACACCACACAGTCTGATCTCCTAAACACAGGGACACCAGGGTGATACACTTACATACACAACACACAGTCTGATCTCCTAAACACAGGGACACCAGGGTGATACACTTCTATACACACCACACAGTCTGATCTCCTAAACACAGGGACACCAGGGTGATACACTTATATACACACCACACAGTCTGATCTCCTAAACACAGGGACACCAGGGTGATACACTTATTACACACACTACACAGTCTGATCTCCTAAATACAGGGACACCGGGGTGATACCCTTATATACACACCACACAGTCTGATCTCCTAAACACAGGGACACCAGGGTGATACACTTATATACACACCACACAGTCTGATCTCCTAAACACAGGGACACCAGGGTGGGAAAGAGGGACAGAGGGATTTGAGTCTCTTGTGCACTTGGGAGATATGGACCCCTAATATCTCCTAAAGAGGGACATTCGTGAGGTGTGGACACCTAATATCCCCTAAAGAGGGACATTTGGGATGTATGGACACCTAATATCTCCTAAGAGGGACAATTGGGAAGTATGTAAATGGGAGGTAGGAGTATTTCTCTGACTCCATAGGGTGACAATTAAATGGGTGGTAGGAGTAATTTTGTTCCCACCTAGGGTGACAGATAAATGGGAGGTATGAGTCTTTCCCTAACCCCAAATGGTGACAGATACATGGGAGGTGGTAGTCTTTCCCTGGCCCCATAGGGTGACAGATACATTGGTGCTAGGAGTCTTTCCCTAACCCCACTGGGTGACAGATAAATGGGGGGTAGGAGTATTTGTCTTCCCCCATAGGGTGACAGATAAATGGGAGGTAGGAGTCTTTCCCTGCCCCCACAGGGTGACAGATAAATGGGAGGTAGGAGTCTTTCCCTGCCCCCACAGGGTGACAGATAAATGGGAGGTAGGGGTCTTTCCCTAACCCCATAGGGTGACAGATAAATGGGAGGTAGGAGTCTTTCCCTGCCCCCATAGGGTGATAGATAAATGGGAGGTAGGGATCTTTCTCTAACCCATAGTCATACCTGGGAACTCTCCGGATTTGCCCCGGAGACTCCGGTTCTGACAGAACTTTACCGGGTCTCCGGGGCAGAGGCTGATTCCTCCGGATGTGGAGAGTTTCTATTGAAACTCTTGTCACATCCGCTTTTTCTCCCGCTGATCCTCAGTCCCCAGCCTTCTGTGACACCTTTAACCCTCTGAGTGCCAGAGTGGTAAGGAATGCATTGCTTTGCAATGCATTCCGTACCACTCTGGCACTCAAAGGGTTAAGTCCCCCCTCACTCGCGGCAAGCCCCGCCCCTTTTTGACACGATTAGCGTCATTTTTGTCACCCCCTGGTGAACAGAGGACTACCCTCCGGGTAGCCCTCAACTGAAAGTTCCCAGGTATGCCCATAGGGTGACAAATAAATGGGAGATAGAGGTCTTTCCCTGACCCCACAGGTTGACAAATAAATGGGAGGTAGGGGTCTTTCCATAATCCCATAGGGTGACAGATAAATGTGAGGTAGGAGGCTTTCACTGACCCCAGAGGGTCACAGATAAATGGGAGGTAGAAGTATTTCCCTAACCCCATAGGGTGTCAAATAAATTGGAGGTAGGAGTATTTCCCTGACCCCATAGGTTGACAGTTAAATGGGAGGTAGGAGTATTTTTGTTCCCACCTAGGGTGACAGATAAATGGGAGTTGGGAGTCTTTCCTTGACCCCATAGTGTGACAGATAAATTGGAGGTGGTAGTCTTTCCCTAACCCCATAGGGTGACAGATAAATGGGAGGTAGGAGTATTTCTATGCACCCATAGGGTGACAGATAAATGGGAGGTAGGGGTCTTTCCCCATCTCCCATAGGGTGACAGATAAATGAGAGGTGGAGTCTTTCCCTAACCCCATAGGGTGACAGATACATGGGAGGTAGGAGTATTTTTCTGCCCCGATAGGGTGACAAATAAATGGGAGGTAGGGGCCTTTCCATAACCCCATAGGGTTACAGATAAATGTGAGACGGGAGTATTTCTCTGTCCCCATAGGGTTACAGATACATGGGAGGTAGGAGTCTTTCACTGACCCCAGAGGGTGACAGATAAATGGGAGGTAGGAGTATTTCCCTAACCTCATAGGGTGACAGATAAATTGGAGGTAGGAGTATTTCCCTGACCCCATAGGTTGATAGATAAATGGGAGGTAGTAGGAATCTTTCCCTAACCCCATAGGGTGACAGTTAAATAGGAGGTAGGAGTATTTTTGTTCCCACATACGGTGACAAATAAATGGGAGGTGGGAGTCTTTCCGTGATCCCATAGAGTGACAGATAATTTGGAGCTAGGAGTCTTTCCCTATCTCACATAGGGTACAGATAAATGAGAGGTGGAGTCTTTCCCTAACCCCATGGAGTGACAGATAAATGGAAGGTAGGAATATTTTTCTGCCCCCATAGGGTGACAGATAAATGGGAGGTAGGAGTATTTCTTTGCTCCCATAGGGTGATAGATAAATGAGAGGTAGGGGTCTTTCCCTAACCCCATAAGGTGACAGATAAATGGGAGGTAGGAATATTTATCTGCCCCCATAGGGTGACAGGTAAATTGGAGGTAGGAGTCTTTCACTGCCCCCATAGGGTGACAGATAAATGGGAGGTAGGAGTATTTCTTTGCTCCCATAGGGTGATAGATAAATGAGAGGTAGGGGTCTTTCCCTAACCCCATAAGGTGACAGATAAATGGGAGGTAGGAATATTTATCTGCCCCCACAGGGTGACAGGTAAATTGGAGGTAGGAGTCTTTCACTGCCCCCATAGGGTGACAGATAAATGGGAGGTAGGAGTCTTTCCCTGCCCCCCATAGGGCGACAAATAAATTGGAGGTAGGAGTCTTTCCCTTCCTCCAAAGGGTGAGTGATAAACATACCTGGGAACTCTCTGGTTTTGCCCCGGAGACTCCGGATCTCACAGTGCATTACCAGGTCTCTGGGGCAGTCTCTCAATCTCCGGTTGGACAGAGTTTCAGTAGAAACTCTGCCCACTTGTTCTCCATCCCGCCCCGGTTCCTCCCACTCCCCGTCCTCTTACCCTCGTTCAACATATATTCAGCCCTTTTTTTTTGTCCCACCCTCCCCGTCGCGACTAAGCCCTGCCCCATTTATGACGCAAATTGCGTAATTTCCTTCCCCGATCGGCGCTGGCAGGGCTACCCTCAGGGTAGCCTTGCCTGTCAAGTTCCCAGGTATGCCGAAAAATGGGAGGTAGGAGTCTTTCCCTGCCCCCCATCGGGTGACAGATAAATGGGAGGGAGGAGTATTTCCATGCCCCCCATCGGGTGACAGTTAAATGGGAGGGAGGAGTATTTCCATGCCCCCCATCGGCATACCTGGGAACTCTCCGGTTTTGCCCCGGAGACTCCGGATTTCAGCCTGAATTACCGGGTCTCCGGGGCAATGTGTGGATTACCGGGTGGGCAGAGTTTAAATAGAAACTATGCCCACTTGTGCTCTGTCCCGCCCGATTCCTCCCACTCCCCGCCCTCTTAGAGACTTTTTGCAGGTTTTTTTTTTGTTTTTTTCTGTCCCGCCCCCCCTCCGCGACTAAGCCCCGCCCCTTTTATGACGCAAATCGCGTCATTTTCTCCTATGTCGGAACTGACAGGGTTACCCTCCGGGTAACCCTGTTGCAAAAGTTCCCAAGTATGCCCATCGGGTGACAGTTAAATGGGAGGTAGGAGTCTTTCCCTGCCCCCCATCGGGTGACAGTTAAATGGGACGAGGGAGTATTTCCATGCCCCCCATCGGGTGACAGTTAAATGGGAGGTAGGAGTATTTCCATGCCCCCCATCGGGTGACAGTTAAATGGGAGGGAGGAGTATTTCCCTGCCCCCCATCGGGTGACAGTTAAATGGGACGAGGGAGTATTTCCATGCCCCCCATCGGGTGACAGTTAAATGGGAGGTAGGAGTATTTCCATGCCCCCCATCGGGTGACAGTTAAATGGGAGGTAGGAGTATTTCCATGCCCCCCATCGGGTGACAGTTAAATGGGAGGGAGGAGTATTTCCATGCCCCCCATCGGGTGACAGTTAAATGGGACGAGGGAGTATTTCCATGCCCCCCATCGGGTGACAGTTAAATGGGACGAGGGAGTATTTCCATGCCCCCCATCGGGTGACAGTTAAATGGGACGAGGGAGTATTTCCATGCCCCCCATCGGGTGATTCGTATAGGTTTCTGCTATGTGTCTGTCCCTCCCTCTCTAGGTGACTCAGAATAGAGCTATTAGTCTGTGACTAGGACAGAAGGGGACTAGGGGTCTGTCCGACTCCCAAGAGGGCACTTGGGCACATGGGAGCTAGGTATTTGTTCCTTTAATATACTCCATTATGTTTTAAAGACAAAACTGGAGCAATTCTGTGTCATGTATAAAATGAACTTGTTGCATGATTGAGAAGTCTGCAATGCATTGCTTTGACTGGAAGACCCATTTCAGTCAATCAAAGTTCTTTTTGTTGCATATCATACAGAATTTCTCCATTGTTATCTTATACGTATGCCCCAAGCTAAAATAATCTGTTCCACTGATATAATGGAGGAATGAGCCCATCCTCCCCCCTACACACACACTGGGTGACTCAGATAGAAGGGAGCTGTGAGTCCTTCCCTCCACCCACACAATGACACAGATAGAGTAGCACAGTGAGTCTGTTCTTCTCCCTGCAACAGTGACACAGTGACACAGATAAGAAGTAGCTAGGAGGAGGATGTCTGATCAGATTAACCGTGACAGCAGCTGTTCCACCTTGTCACCACTAGGGGTCACTCTTGTCTGGGAGTTGGAATTCAATTTATTTGTCCAACAGCTGGTTGACGTTACCAGCTTTATCTGCTCAATGTTTGTTCCCCACGGAAAAAATGTGGAAATATTTCCCAATAAAAAATATTACCTGTTGTATTTCTCCACTGTTATATTACTTGAAATTAAGGACCACCCTGGCTTCACTCCATGCTGTCTAGGACATACTTGAAAATGAGAGAAATCTCAATGTATTCTTCCTGGTAAAACATTTTCTAAATAAAATAAAAAAATGTTCACCCCTTTTAACATTTTTGCATGCCAGAGGGGTGTCTAGTGTTGGATACCCCTCTGGTGCTCAAAGCGTTAACATGGGCTGCTTATGAATGATGTCTACATCAGGACTATATAAGAACCACTGAAGCCCTAGGGATGGTGTGGGCAGCCTGTGGTTCTTCAGCTTTTGCTGGACTGCAACTCACATCAATCTCAGCTGGCATTTGGCTGGCTGAGGATGATGGGAATTGTAGCCACAGGTTAGCCCCCCTGGCTTTAGGACTGTGATATTGTCCCATAAAAACTTTTTATAGTTTTACAGAGCCTTAGAAAATAAGCAGAATGGTGCAAACCCTATCTCTCAAACCGCTATGGTTTGAGAGATATAGGGATTCAAAGCCCCCCCCCTCCCCTTCTCCTGATGTCAGCTGTAAAGCTGACAGCAGGAGAATCGAGTCATATGACTCAAGGAGGCTCTGCAGCAATAATTAATTAATTGGAAAGATCTACAAAGTGTGCTTGGTTTGCAAGCACACTTTGT
This sequence comes from Rhinophrynus dorsalis, assembly GCA_037306005.1. Taxonomy (NCBI): domain Eukaryota; kingdom Metazoa; phylum Chordata; class Amphibia; order Anura; family Rhinophrynidae; genus Rhinophrynus; species Rhinophrynus dorsalis. The sequence continues at coordinate 157,719,479 of CM074726.1, read as the reverse complement.
AGATATTTCCAGTGAATGAATTCTTTATAGATAATGCAGTGTCGGCTCTGCTGCAGAGCTGCCTGCTGGTACCCTGACCGGGAACTCCAGCTGTCAGCTAGACGCTGACATCAGGAGAAGGTAAGAAAGGGGTGAACTTTCAGTGCCTATATCTCTCAAACCATAGCGGTTTGAGAGATAGGGTTTGCACCATTCTGCTTATTTTCTAAGGCTCTATAAAACTATAAACAATTTTTATGGGACATTATAGTCCCTTTAAAAGTATCATTGGACACATAAGTGTGTTAGAAGGGTTACTACAGTACTTGGCTTAACCCTTTGAGTGCCAGAGGTGTATGCAACATACCCCACTGACACTCAGAGGGTTAACTCGCCTAGGTCAATGTGGTCAGCAGATCTGGGACAACTCCCAGACATCCTCTGCATATGGCTACCACAAACCAGGAAAATGGGAAGGTAGCACGCAAATGGGCCCTTGGGCCGTCATTGATTAAACCGTCTTGTTTATTGGAAAGTATTAAAGACTTAGTGCAAGAGGAAAGGGAAAGTAAACCCAGGTCTGCAGGGCTTAATGCACCGCGAAACGCATAAGGTCCTGCAGCCAAGTGGTTCCTTTCTCTTTTCTTATGCACTTTAGTTTATATTAATTTTCTGTCTGAGAGGCTTTTGTTTTGAAGGACGGACCACTTGAGGACTCCCTTCTTTTTGTCTTCTCTTATAATAGAGACATTAACCCTGTGAGCGCCCGAGGGATAAGCATTGTATTGCTTTGCAATGCATTGCATATACCTCTGGCACTCAAAGGGTTAACACCTCCTTATAATAAAACACCTCTTACCTTAACTTGGGCATAAAATCCAAATGGCCGCTATAAACAATTCTGCAATTGGTTTTCCAAAATGTATCTTTAATTCGTACCAGATATCCTGTCTGCATAGGTGGATATTCTTTGTTCCAGAACTCCTTGACCTCAAACTCCGCCCACTGAAATCTTTCTTCCTAATAAAACTTTGGCAAAAGGGGTTTGAAAGTCCTGGGGAGTTGTGTGATAAAGAGAAGATAACTTATCCAGTAATAAACTCTCCAGTTCCTATGTTATTCTATGGGAGAAATTTAGTTATAGTCTACAGGGGGAGATGTACTAAGGTGTGATAAAGAGGAGACAACTTCTCCAGTGAGATAAACACTCCAGTTCCTGTTATTCTATGGGAGAAATGTAGTTATAGACTACAGGGGAGATGTACAAAGGTGTAATAAAGTGAGAAAATATCAGTTTCCTATGTTATTCGATGGTATCTATGTAATAAGACAGGAAAGGGCAACATGAGGCCCTCCAGCTTCTGCCAAATTACAACTCCCGTCATTGGCTGGAGGAGAATGATGGGGGTTGTAGTCTGGCAGCAGGTGGCCACCACTTTACTAAAATGTCTCAGACTGGACAGATGTTAGTACATAGGCTCCATAACATAACAGGAACTGGAGAGCTGATATCACTAGAGAAGTGATCTCTTTATCACACCTTAGTACATCTCCCCTTGTAGTTAATAACTAAAGATCTCCCATAGAGTAACATAGGAACTGGAGAGTTGACCACACTGGAGAAGTAATCTCCTCTTTAGCACCCCTTAGTACATAACTCCCTACAAATCCTACTACAAAGAGTCACGTCTGCCTTCATGGGCATGATATTCAGTACTAGAAATTAATATTAGGCAACAAATGCACACAGAATGGATCCATAGCAGCCAATAGGATGATCAGGTCAGATTAAGGTAAGGAGGAGTATTATTAGGTCTGAGTGTTCATATTAGGGGATTGGCGACAATCTTCGCTTCAGTACGTCCCTATCACAGAGCTCTACACCTCGTTCTTCTCAATAAAGCTGATTTATAAAAGTCTGTGTAGTGTGTATGTTGCTCATCCTATATAATAATTCGCTAAGTTGTGTGTAACGCCTGACATGAGCAGTAGACACTGCTGAGCGTGCGGCAGTCATGTGCAGTAGAGACTGCCCGCGCCGCAGCTGATACAGAGCTGGGCACTCCGAAGGAGCGTCCAGCTCTGTATCAGCCGAGGCGCGGCCAGTCTCCACTGCCTGTGACTGCCCCGAGACCGGCTGCCAGAGGCACTGTGGCCCGTGTAACGGGCTGTTCAACTAGTAAATACATAATTGCCTGACCTTTGCTGGGCTAGAAACATGCCAAACATGTGATTACTGCTGTGGACTGTACATTAGATGTATGTAACTTGTGTGTTAAGGGCTACATGCGGGAATTACAGGGGCTTTTCACATTAATATGAAGTGCAAACTATATGATTAGAACTCACAAATTGGCTGGGATATACTAAAGAGAGAATTTCCTCTTTATGTTCAGTATTGGGGGCACTCTAGCTATTTCTCAGCCACTGACTATCAGGGATAATCCTTTGGGTTCCCTTTTAAAAGGTTGTATAAAATATGTTGTGTGGCCACACAGCGCATTAACCATGTCGCTGTGGTTAAAATGGCAACATGATAATCTCGCAACTGCATGAAAGCACGAGATTCCTATGTTGCTTATTGGAATGGTTCTTCAGCCCGAATTGATGTTATTGGTTTCCATTAGGCAGGGACAATGAGCTGTGCAAAGCAATGCGTTCCGTACCCCTCTGGCACTTAAAGGGTTAATGCATTATTTAAAAAAAAAAAAAAAAAAACTCCTTCCTTTGGACACCATTTGGAGCTGTTGCTAAGTTTGATAAAAAAAAAAAAATCAGGCAGTAATAACTTTCGAATTAACCCTTATCTTCTCCTTTAATGCCTTCAGTGCCACACACTTCTGCATTGGAAATGTCTGTAGTATCTCAGTCTTTAACCCCTTACTGGCTGGCAGTTTTTTTTGTTTGTTTTTTTTTTTTTCACTAATGGATTCAGGGCTCCCAGAATGGTGTGCAGCTTCTCAGGGAGCCTGAAATTCCATGATGTGCCAGAACGTCACTGGCCCCTAAGTACAGGACAGCCGTAACAGACCTGGCACATTATAGGTACTTAAAGGGATAGTAATACTTAGTTTTATCTTTATTTTATTTTGTAGGCATTAAAAAAACATGAAGAAAGATATGTCTTATCTCTCAAACCTTTATGGTTTGACAGATATTCACAAGCAAAGTTTCCCCTCCCGCCCCTTTTACCTAGTGTAAGCCATCTCTTCTCAGATGTGGAATGCAGTCCATAGACCAGACAGATAACAGCAGGGGACAATCTTCTTCCTATGAGAACAATGAAAGCCCTGCCCCCTTGACAAGTTTTTCAGGTTTTTCCCTTATCTTAATTGAAGATTGTCCCTCTCTGCAGTCTACCTGGGCACCTCCCTTCTGATCTGGCTGAGCAGTGTTACATCAGTCAAAGGGGCGGGAGGGGGATACTTTGTCATTGAATTACTCTCGAACTACAACTCTGACAGAATTGAAATAACACTCTCCAAAGTCCAAATACTATGATGATTAATTAGAGCTGTTTTTATTATGAAACATTACTATCCCTTTAAGAGGTTAAAGTGCAGTTGCCGTCGCATCCCTTTAAAGCTGAACACATGAAATATGCATGCTGCAGCCCTACTATAATCGCAGCCTGCATTTTTCATGTGTTTGGTTCTATAAGGGCGAGGTAATGGCCTTTATTTAACCCTTTAAGCACAAGAGTGGTATTGCAGCGCATTGCAAAGCAACACGTTACATGCCCTTCTATGCTTTATTAGTCTTCTAAGCTAACCAAACCTTTTGATTACCAGAGGGCTACGCAATGCATTGCAAAGAAATAAGTTGCTTACCCCTCTGGTATTCAAAGGGTTAATAATAATAGCTGCAGCCTCTAGCCACGATGCACGTTAATTTAAGGCTGATTTTAGAACGTTTGTGTGCCGGAGACAGAATTTTTTCGTGATGGTACGGACTGCATGATCGGTTCATGGATCTGAACCCTATTTGTGTTTTGCTAAAACTGATTAAATTGAAGGTTTATCCTGTGGAGTAAAAGAAGGGAAGTCTCACCTCTGAGAGATAACTTATCCAAACTTATTGCAGCTCAGACTTGGAATTTTGAGTGCAGTACCTCCATGGCCTGAAATGTTATGGTGGAGCTATGGATAGTCCAGTCAATGGACTGCTCCATAGAATGCTTTAGCAACAGCTCCTCTTACATTTCAGGCACATGGAGGTACTGCACCAAGGAAAACAAATGTAAGTTTGTCCTACACTAATTTTGTTAACCCCTTAAGGACCACGTGACATGCTATGACCGTCACACAATTTTTGCTGTAAGGACCAGTGACGGTCATAGCATGTCACATACTTTTTACTTACAGATCTCCTGAGGGCGCATTCGGTTTGTATTGGCCTCTTGAAGTCTATGTGGAAAATGTAAATGAAACCACTGATAAAGCCATCACCTGCAATGTAATCCAGGACTCCATTACATCTCAAAGTGATATAAATGTATAATAATGGTTTGTGTTACAGGTTTATGAATCAATGTTCCTATATGAAAAATGTACATTTTGTAAGAATTTTTCAGCTGTGTAAGATCAAGGTGTTCATATTGCTAAGTTGAAGCATCAGTATATTGGTTGGGTGCGGTATCTTGTGTGGCCATTCTATTTTATGGTGGAGCTGTTTGTCAGTAACCAGAGCATTCCATGAACTGTACTTGTGCCAATATAGTGAAAGGCCATGGAAGACAATTGCATTTATCCTGTCAAAAATAACATATTGAAAGGATAATACCTTTTAAACCAGGCATCCTCTACTTTTGTTTTACTCTGTATTGAAAGATCTACAAATAGTATATTTTCATAACTATTAATATGTCTGTAAAGGAAATGGATGCTTTTTGACCTGATGTTTGCAATGATTAGCCCTTTGTGTGCCGAAGGAGTAGCAAGCAATGCGTTGGATGCCCTTCTGGCACTCAAAGGGTTAAATCTTAGTGTCCCAGAAAGATGATTAACACAGTGAGTTAAAATGCGATACGCCCATCCGTGCATATGCTTCTTCATGCTGTAAGCCTTTGGGTGGCAGATGTGCACCAAACTCATTTCACTTTAATTCTCTGGACATTCATCTGCCACTTCTTGACTGATGCTTCTTTCAAAAATGATTACACTTAAAACTGACATGAAAAGGTGGAGGAGTTACTATCTAATTTTCTGGACAACTGTAATCTAAGGCTTAGCTCTGCCTTAGGGCTGGATTCAATTGCAGATGATCTGTTTATCCCTGATTTTAGCACCAGATTTCCCCATAGATTTCAATAGAAGATTTTGTGATAAAAACAGTTAACATTTATCACCTGCAATGAAATAGAAAGGGAGATTTATAAAACTGTATTTCTAAAGAAAGTGTCTGTAAAATTGTTGCAAAGAGATATAAGGATCTGTAAACGTTTAGTGACATTTTGGGCAGATGTATAAAAAGCCTTCTTAGTGTACATTTGTGAACTGTTGCTAAAGTTCATAACGGCAGGTCATAGACATGTTTTATAAGCTTATACAAATATAAACTAAATCCGCCACGCTAGAGTGTTCAAAAATATATTGCCACAAATTATTAAAATAAATTAGAAAGTAATACAAAAGGCAGCGATGGAATATACATTAACACCACCACTATATGCGTTATAAATACAAATAACGAAAATATAAACATTCCTGCACCCTAAAGTTATCAAACTATACATCTAGTGTAAAATTATGAATACAGAATGAATATATGGAAAAGAGAAAAATTAATATATCAGATATATATGAATTAACAACTTTAATCCATATATAATATAAAAGTGACAATGTAGCCAATAAATATTGGGGTGGCATAGTGGCCAATATTGAATATTTATTGGATACATTATCACTATATATTATTACACTAATGTAAAAGCCCTTGTATAAGGGCCAAGGTCCAGTGGGGTAAAGAGGCCGGCCCTGCTCTGCGTACTGCTACCGCCTCACTGGCAGCGCACTCGATGCAGCCATGCACACTAAAGACTGCCTGAATGCGCACAATGCTCCCAGCATAGAACTCCCAGCATTCTGTGCGTTCAGGCAGTCTCTACTGAGCGTGCTGCATCGGACAAACATTCTGGCCTTTTGTATTATAGGATATGGATTAAAGTTGTTAATTCATGTATATCTGATATATACATTTTTCTCTTTTCCACGTCTGTATTAATAATATTACAGTAGACTTAAAGTTTGATAACTTTAGGTTGTGGGAATATTTATATTTTAGATATCTATAAGCTTGACTTTGCTTCTTTATGAAAATCTCAGAAAATTTGCAACTGAGAATATTTTTTTGCATACGTACCTGTCACTACATACTTATATTAAAAGCAGGTTATATCTGCCATTAAGATTTAATCACTGCCTTCATTTTTGGTGCAATTAGCAAATTGCTTTATAAATACACTGTGCCTCAATTCTTGTTTGTACAAGACCATTTCTACTCTACTCTTCAAAAAAAGTCGACTGACTGCAGTTAGCAGATAGAGAAAATGTCACTAAATGTTTATACATAGCCTTATGTCTCTATGGGACAATTTTACTTTATTACTCCATGGGGGGATTCACTAAGCAGTAATAAAAAGGTGATAAAGCAGTCATAAAGAGGAGATGATCTCTCCAGTGATATCACTTCTCCAGTTCCTTTGTTATTCTGTGGAGCCAATGCACTAAGATTTCTTTAGAGATCTTAGTGAGTAGGCTCCATAGAAAAACATAGGAACTGGAGAACTGATAAACTGCAGAAGTCATTTCCTCTTTATCACCGCTTAGTGAATCTCCCCAGTTTTATAAATCTCCCCCCATTTTTGCCAAGTACTAACTCTAGTCCATCAACGACTTTTTTGAAAAGTGGAGTAGAATTGCTCTTGTCCAAAAAAGAGTTGTCACAACATATTTTTAAAGGGATAGTAATGTCAGAAAAAAAGTATTAACTATATGGTAGATACAATTAAAAGAGAGTACTTGCACTTATTCAAATCTCTCAAACCATTATGGTTTGAGAGATATAGGAAAATAAAGTTCTCTGGTCCCTCCCCTTTATGCTTGACGATCTGTAAAGCTATCAGAAGCAGATTCTGGTCGCTTGATCACACGAAGCTCTTCAGCAGCTCCGATATAACGATATCTAAAGATAAATACTTCATTTAGAACGGTCTACAAAGTGTGCCTGGTTTGCAAGCACACTTTGTAGACTGTTCCAATGAAGTATTTATTTCTAAATAGCGTGAGTTCAGCTCTGCTGAAGAGCCTCTGTCTGGTCAAATGACTGGAATCTGCAGCTGTCAGCTAGATGGCAGACTTGAGTGAAAAGGCCAGGAAAAGGTAACTTTTGTATGTTATATCTCTCAAACCATAAAGGTTTGAGAGATCAGACTCACATTGATGTTAACCTTTTTTTAATGTCTACAATATTAAATCAACTTAAAACTAACCATTACTATCCCTTTAAAGAATTTTCCTAATGGCACCTAACATTAAAATCAATTTTAGTGATTAAATATTAATGCCAAATATAACCTGTTCATAATGGAAGTATATAGTGACTGGTATGTATGCAAAAAAAATTCTGATTTGCGAATTTTCTCAGAATATTTTCAGGTAGATCTTTGTCTTTAATTCATTATAAATAAGACCTGTCTTTGTGAATTTTAGTGACAGTTCTTAACCCATTTTGAGTACCAGAGGGTTAAGCAACGCATTGTTTTGCAATGTGTTGCGTACCCCTCTGGCACTCAAAGGGTTAAACATACACTAAGAAGGCTCTTTATACATCTCCCCCAAAAGTCCTTAGAAAGAAATAGAAAAAGATTATTGCAGTTTGGACACCAGGTGGTGTTGTTGCTATTTGTTTAATTTGTAACGGATTTAGTAATGCAGTCTATATCTCCAGGCAGGAGTACCACTGTTTTACTCGGCACAAAAGTACCTACATTATAGTTATTTTTCAGAATAAATCTTCACTTCTTCTTTAACCCCTAGCATGCATGTGAGGTCTCCCATGCATTGCAGATCAACGCATTGGAGTTCTCTTGTATTCATGGTGCCCAGCAAATCCACCTTGTGTAGAAATAACCTACTCATGTTCATGAAGATTCTGATAGACCAAAGTTAATGTAGTACTTGTGCTGTTTGAAGTTGAGCACTGGTTTAATACACTTTACTTCCTATTAATGTCTTAACATCTTATGGTCTGGGGTGGTGTATAGCTCCTTGTAAAGTAATGTAATGCACATCTCTCTGAACCCAAGCGATTAAAGGGATAGTAATACTTTTTTATCCCCCTGAATAAAACAATCAAACTCCCACTTCTGAAAGGTGTTTTATTCAAAAGTTCTTACAGCTCAAAGTTGAATTTTTTAGGTGCAATATCACAGTGGCCTGAAATTGTACAGTGGTGCTGTTGCTACACTATCCTATGGAGATTCATGGTCTATGGATCAGCGCTGTCCATACAATACAACATATATTTTTTTACATATTAAGTATTACTATCCCTTTAAGGTGAACTGTAACCTAAGAATAACTGATGCTTAAAGGGATAGTATTGTTTTCTTATAACTAACGCTGCAGTGCATCCTTGTAGTGCATAATACTGATGAGTTACGTTAGTAATTCTGAAATCTTGCTCTACCCCGTGAAATAATATTGTAAATTGTCCCCCTCGCTCCCCTTTTGAAGCATGCCAGGCTACATCCCCTTAGCTCTGAAGTGCATTCGCTTGACTGGACAGATCACTACAAGGCACAATCTGCCTCCAATCAATATACGAAATATCCTGCCCCCTTGATGAAGGAGGGTAGGTTTTTCCGTATACAGTGGCGTAACAATAGCGGTAGCAACTGCGACTGGGCCCGTCACACCAGGCTGCCCCCTGCAACCCCCCCACCCGGCATCTGCAACAAGCCAAGGTCTGTGCCTTCTTTGGCACAGACCTCTTTTAGTAGCTGAGCTCCCTCTGTCTCCGGCACTCTAGTAATGCAGAGCGCTGGGAAATGACATCATCTCCCAACGCACTGCATTACTGGAGAGAGGACCACGCGGGAGCTCCAGCTGCTAATAGACGCCTGTGCAGAAGGAGGCACACACCTCTCCTGCCATGCCGCTAGACCACCAAGGGAGGTAGGAGAGGGACACTGGGGGTCAGTGGGGGCAACGTGGAGAGGTGGACATTGAGGGTAATTTGGAGATGGGCAAATGGAGCAATGCTGAGATACCCAATGGGGGCCATGTGGTCGAGGGGACCCATAGTAATTTTTACACCAGGGCCCAGTTAAGCCTCTGTCCGTATACTGAAAGAAGATTGTGATCTGCTTCCATCTCTGAATCTCAAAGGATAGCACAAGTATGAGGGGCATGAGGGGATCATTTATAATATTGCACAGTATATAGCAGATCTCAGCACTACTAACTTAGCTCATCAGTATTATGCACTACAAAGATGCATTGCAACATTAGTTGTAAGAAAACATTACTATCCCATTAAAGACTGCTGTAGTTTGCTATTTCAGTTTACAGTTTTATAAAGATTAGTGATCCTGACAAGCCGTAAGATCTATTGAAGCCTGTTTGTTGTTGTGGTGAAGAGTAACCAAGATGCAGACTTCATATAATACAAAATATTTATCTATATACCTGACTGCTGTATGAAGGACACCTACCAAAGTAAAAACAGTGTTAACCCTGTGAGTGCCAGAGAGGTATGCACCACATTGCATACCCCTCTGGCACTCAAAGGGTTAAATTAAAGTGGAACTGTTATCTACACGGGTTCTAGACATGTTGGACAGAAGGTATGAGAGCTGAGACGTGCAATTCTGAGGCACACCAAATGTTGCATAGGCGCAAATATAAATTCCAGTTAACTAAATTGGAACTTTTTGCTGCAGTTTTATACATCTGGCCCATTAAATGTATCTGTTTAATTTGCCTATAATGTCTGTTTTTTGTTAATGGTTTTAGAGAGATCTGATTTAGTAGTTGGGGAATCTAATCTCTGCGGAGCTTTGTTCTCTGACTCATTCAGACAAGGCTATATAATGAATTACTCACATGTCCAGAAAATCACCACGCTCCACCTTCTTAGGCAGGAGCTTCCCTCAGAGGGGTGGAATTATTTGATAGGGAGGAATAATCATGAAAGTCCTTTCAAGATGGAATCTCGCACTAAAGGGAGGACTTGGAAGGGTGGTAATAGGTCTAGAATATCTTAGGATAAATGACCTAATGTAAAATAAACTTCTACCTTTTAAATGAACCCTCTGAGTGCCAGAGGGTATGCAACTCATTGCAGAGCAATGCGTTAGATACCCCTCTGGCACTCAGAGGGTTAATAGGCAAAACTGTTATAAGTCCTCTTTAACAGACATTTATAGTGTGTAACATAGTTGATGGGGCTGAAAAAAGACATGCATCCATCACATTCAGCACATTCCATATCACCCCTGTTGGTCCAGAAGAAAATGAAAAAACAAACAATTAAACCATTTCCAGTTAATTAGGTAAAAATTCCTCCCTGACTCCCAAGATCATCATCCTATCAGCTTTGAAACCAACGGTCATAGTTCTGATATTCTTCTGAGTTAGAAAAGTGTCTATTGCTTTTTTGAATGCAATTATAGTATTTGTAAACACAGCATCCTGATGCAAAAAAATTGCATAACTTTACCATCCTTACTGTAAAAAATCCCTGCCTTTGTTTTAGTCGGAAGCGTCTTTCCTTTAGTCTTTTTGATTGACTTCTTGTTTTGCTGAGCTCTTTGAGTAAACACTTTCTTAGTGAGTTCTTTGTATTGACCTTGAATATATTTGTAAATGATAATCATATTGCCCCTTTGATGTCTCTTCTGTAATGTAAACAAACCCAGTTTGGCTAGTTTCTCTTTATAAAATGGCCGACACAGGAAGGGAGTGCTGCACGGACCCAACAGATCCAAAGAGCCGACTTGAATCATCGTATAAAAAAAGCTTTTATTCTTACAAAAATAAAAACAACACCATATTGCCCAAGCATGTAGACTTGAAAATGTATGACATTCATAACACAAAACTGCCTAACGCGTTTTGTGATATGCTCACTTATTCATAGGTCTGTGACATCCATATGCAAGTTTACATGCTTGGGCAATATGGTGCTGTTTTTATTTATTTTTGTAACAATAAAAGCTTTTTATACGATGATTCAAGATTGAGTCGGCTGTTTGGATTTGGTGGGTCCGTGCAGCACTCCCTTCCTGTGTTGTCCAGTTTGTCAGAGCCAGTGGCTTTGGCTGTGGGGAGTAGCTCCTGACCTGCACAGGCCTACGTGCCTTGGTGAGTTAAATTGTTACATTTATGAGGCATTTTGAACCGATTCTTTGTTACATAGTGTCTCTTTATAACTCAGATCCTCCATTCCCTTTATTCTAGGGAACAGTTCCTCTTTAGCTGGACTGTGGAACATTAACTAGACATCAATAAAAGCCTTTTTAACAGTAGTAACCAAGGCAAATGAAGAGGGCAGCAGTGTATGTGCAGGTTATGTATGAGAAACGCCTGCAGCACAGCATTCAGATGGCTTATACACCTGCACACATGTACTGAGGCTCATGTACTAAGAAAAGTGGTGCAATTGTGGAGCAAACCAAGGTCACTGTAAGAAAAAAAAATTATAAGCATCCTCATTGATTTAAATAGGGATTTGAACTCTTTGAATGCTTGAGAGGTATCCAACACATTGTTTTGCACATTCAAGCAGTTAAAGACCTATTTAAATTAGTGGGGATTCATTATTTGTCCCCTGTAGGGCATTTGGTCTGGGCCACAATTACACCCCCTCTTCTTAGGAGATCAGCCTGTCTGGGCCTAATTTATTAACCTAAAAAGTTGCAATTCTAGGTCAAACCAATTGTTCAATTGAGGGAAATGAAAATTCCAGTATGATTCAATTGGTCTCTTAAAGGGATAGTAATACTTGCAAATTACAAATCCCCATATTGTAGCTTTGTTAAAAAGAAACTTATTGCCCCCAGTGTCATCTCTCAGACCCTTATGGTTTGAGAGATGATAGCGCTCAAAGGTCCCCCCTCCCTCCCCCTTCCCTGACTGAGCGCTGACTGCAGGGATATCCGGTATTACTTGCATCAGGCGGCTCTGCAGCATTGCCGAGATCGTGTTTATAAAAAAAGAAATATTTCACTAAAAGGGTCTTCTACACGTGCCTGCAAACCAAGCACACGTAGAAGACTGTTTCAGTGAAAGAATTCTTTTTTATAAACAAGATCTCGGCTCAGCTGCAAAGCCATCTGATGCACATAAGACTGTCGTACGACAGCTTCCCCTGCAGTCAGCGATCAGTCAGGGAAGGGGGAGGGAGGGGGGAACTTTGAGCGTCATCATCTCTCAAACCATAATGGTGTGAGAGATGACACTGGGGACAATACGTTTCTTTTTAACAAAGCTACAATATGGTGATTAGTAATTTGCAAGTATTACTATCCCTTTAAAGTGATAGTAATGTCTGGTTTCACTAAAATGTAATATTGTAGATATTACAGAAATAAACTAACTGATCCAAGTCCCATCTCTCAAACCTTTATAGTTTGAGAGATAAACAGTGCTGACAGACGTCAGCTGTAAAGCTGACTGAAGTAGATTTGAGTCGTGCGACTTGAGGCAGCTCTTCAGCAGAGCAATAATAGCGCTATCTAAAAATAAATACTTCATTGGAATGGTCTACAAAGTGTGCCTGGTTTGCAAGCATACTTTGTAGACAGTTCCAATGAAGTATTTCTTTTAGATAGCGGTATTTTGACTCTGCTGAAGAGCCACCTGGTGGTCCTGGGACCAGGATCTCTAGAGGCTTACGTCTGTATCAGTGTATATCTCTCAAACTATAAAGGTTTGAGAAATCGGACTTGGATCAGTTAGATTATTTTTGTAATATCTACAATGTGACATTTTAGTGAAACCAGACATTACTATTGCTTTAACCCCTTGAATGCAACATTGCAAACATCTCTGTAACATTCAAGGGGTTAAAAGTCTTGTTTAAAGATATAGTAATTCTTAATATGGCATCATATATAAGGTTTTACCCTGCTGAGTAAAACAAGAACACTCCCACTGCTGGAAGATGTTTTAGTCAAAAGTTATTACAGGTGCAAAAACTGTATCATGAAAAAATACATTAAAATAATGTGAAAAAAAAGAGAAAGATGTTATACCGTAAAATCTCGTGTATAATGCACACAATTTTGTGCCTCTTCACCTTATGTGGAGTGGGGGTAATGGTAATACAAATGATATCAGCTCCGCTCTGCACTGTCACCCAAAGCAAATCTCAGTAAAATCATGTCCAAATTTATTTCATACAATATAAAACAATGTGTACTTATCCGTGTCGATGGCTCACAACAAATTAGCAACAGACAATAGGAGGTGTATGGACACATCAACGCGTTTCGCGTATAAATCGCTAATGATATCGACACGGATAAGGACACATTGTTTTATATTGTATGAAATAAATTTGGACATGATTTTACTGAGATTTGCTTCGGGTGTCAGTGCAGAGCGGAGCTGATATCATTTGTATTTCTAACGGATCAAGGAAGGTCTGAATTTCTCTAGCACACACCGTAGCATTCCCTCTTTACATGACATTGCAATGGTGGTTTAAAGGGAAGGTCTATTTATCTTAGAGCCGCTAAAAAGTATGTGTTTGATATTTGGTAATGGTAATACCTCAAGGTCCTCACAGGTCAATATAGCACATCCAATACATAGATCTCCGCTCATTGGATGGTCTGTATTGCCCTGCGAAGACCTTGAGGTATTCCCATTGGCTTAAAGAAAAGGTCCTCGCAGGGATTTGCTGAAAGCAGGTGGAAAATGCAAGAGTGTCACCCGCTGTGCAGAGATCAAAGCTACTTTCGGAGGCAAAGGGAAGCGGATTGTGCTTGGTGGAGGGAGGGAATCGGCAACAAAAAGTAAAATTTTTTTGGTGAGTAGACTGGGAAAACAAGGGTTTTTATTATATCTAGGAACTCTTGTTTTCCTCTAAAATCTTGGGTATAATTTGCATCTGCGTATTATACACAGGTGAGTATTATACCTGAGATTTTACAGTACTTATCCATCAGAATACTCATGGTAACATTAGGAGAATAAGAGCAGCCGCTGGAGTGGTGAAATGCGTTGGGCTTTGGGTTTGAATGCTTGCCATGTCCTCTTATTCCCCTTATGTTACCATGAGAATTGTGATGGATAAGTGTACCATCTTTCTTTTCACATTATTTGTACTTATTTTTTTTCACGATATTGTATTTGCACTTTATGCATTTTTTTTTTTTATATTACACATTGTATTGTGGAGGTCATATATTAACCCTTTTTGAATGCAAAGCAATGCGTTGCATACCCCTCTGGCACTTAAAGGGTTAAAGGGATAGTAATGTTTCACAATAAAAGCAGCTCTAATTAATCTTCATAGTATTTCGCCCATGGAGAGTGTTATTTCAGTACTGTCAGAGTTGTAGTTCAGGATTAATTGAATGATAAAGTATCCCCTCCTGCCCTTTTACTGATGTAACACTTCTCACCTCAGAGCACAAGACTATCCAGATGGATCACAGAGAGGGACAATCTTCAGTGAGCATAAGGAAAAACCTGTGAAGGGGTGCAGGGTTTCCATTGTTCTCACAGTAAGAAGATTGTCCCTTGCTGTGAGCTGTTTGGTCCCAGGACCAGATTCCACATCTGAGGTGAACAGTGTTACACTAGGTAAAAGGGGCGGGAGGGGGATACTGTATCATTCAATTACTCTTGAACTACAACTCTCTCCAAGGTCCAAATACTATGAAGATTAATTGGAGCTGCTTTTATTATGAAACATTACTATCCCTTTAAAGCGGAACTTTCAGATAATAGCAAGTCGCCATGCATTCATTAAATGCATGGCGACTAGCTTGAAAATATATGTCTTACCAAAAAAAAAAAGAAAATTTGTGTCTAAAGGAATCTATCCCGTTTGGAGACCGGAACTGAGGCTAGAGCGCAGACATCTTGTCTGTGTGCATGCACCGTCAGTCCCGGTCTCCATAGAGTAGACTGCTTTGCACCATATGGTCACCAGAACGGACTGATGGCGCAGGCTCACAGACCGCGCTAACCTGCCCGTCAGTCCTGAAACGGGACGGATTCCTTTAGACACATCTATTTTATTATGGTAAGACATATATTTTCAAGCTAGTCGCCATGCATTTAATGAATGCATGGTGACTTGCCATTATCTGAAAGTTCCGCTTTAAAGGGATAGTAATGTTTCATAATAAAAGCAGCTCTAATTAATCATCATAGTATTTGGACCTTGGAGAGAGTTATTTCAATTCTGTCAGAGTTGTAGATCAAGAGTAATTCAATGACAAAGTATCCCCCTCCCGCCCCTTTTACTGATGTAACACTGCTCAGCCAGAGCAGAAGTGAGGTGCCCAGGTAGACTGCAGAAAGGGACAATCTTCAATTAAGATAAGGGAAAAACCTGAAAAGCTTGTCAAGGGGGCAGGGATTTCATTGTTTTCATTGTAAGAAGATTGTCCCCTGCTGTTATCTGTCTGGTCTATGGACTGGATTCCACATCTGAGAAGAGATGGCTTACACTAGGTAAAAGGGGCGGGAGGGGAAACTTTGCTTGTGAATATCTCTTAAACCATAAAGGTTTGAGAGATAAGACTTATATCAGTCTTCATGTTTTTTTAATGCCTACAAAATAAAATAAGTTAAAACGAAGTATTACTATCCCTTTAAAATCTCTGATTGTTGGTCACAGTATACTTCTCTATTGCATACATTATATACATGGTCATTTTTTCAGTGTTCTATACATTTTGAGATACGAAGAACACTGGTATAATATATGATTGTGGCGTACCTTCTATATGATTTTAATTGTTTTTTTATGCTATCATATTATATTTCATTGATGAATAAAGTTTTTCTATTATTTGGTAACCCTTTTGTGTGCGTTACGTTATTATTCTTCTCTCTCTCCTGGGTGTCCACGTGGACTGCTTTGTGCCGTGGTCTGCCATATTGTATTATGCTGGGACACTCAGTATAACAAACTCTCACTGATCCATATACGTAAAGAAAAAGGAGTAACTCTGGTTCAACCCAACTGTTCAATAGAGAAGAAATAAAGTTTACTTTGATTTAAATGGGAAATTTTAACCTTTGAATGCTAGAGTGGATTCCAATGCGTTTAAGCGCAATGCATCGAAGAACCCTGAAATCAGGTGTTAAATTTGTTCCTTATTGGGACATTGGTTTGCCCAGAATTACTCCATTTGTCTTTGTGCATATGGTCTGTGTCTAGCAAACAAAGCCCTGACTATAAATAAGGGTTAGACAACATGTGGCTCTCTAGCTGATGGACCACAACTGCCATCATCCACAGGAGACAAAATAATGTCAAGGTGGTTGATGGGAATTGTAGTCACACAGTTGGAGAGATGCATGTTGCTGACCCCTGCCCTCACATGCAGCGCTCTATTACATTGTGAGTCTGGCTGTCTTTCCTCCTTTCTGACTAACTGGTATCGCACTCTTTCTGCAGTCAGGCGCTCGGACTCGTCACGTAAGTCTGTCTCTTTTCACTTTGCATGGTGTATGTCTCTTGTGTCCCCAATGCACATGCCTTAGTCTTACTGTTTCTGCATGAACTGGCTCAGTATCTGTCTGTGCTGATTTGTGATCTTGAAATGTGCTCCCCTTGCACCCTAACCTTATTGTCCCCTTCCTTTTCTCACTTTCCTTCCTCCCATTTCCTTCCCTCTATACTATTTCCCCAAATGTATTGTCCTCCCTGACATTTCCCCATCTCCTTCCTTCACTACCATTTCCCCATTTATTGTCCTCCTTGATATTTCCCCATTTCCTTTCCTCCCTATAATTTCCCCCATTTATTGTCCTCCCTACCATTACCCCATTTCCTTCCCTCCCTATAATTTCTTGATATTTCCAGTTTCCTTTCCCTCCATACCCTTTCCCCCATTTCCTTTCCTCCATACCCTTTCCCCATTTCCTTCCCTCCCTACCATTCCAACTATTTCTCTCCTTACCATTTACCCCATTTATTTCCTCCTTGCCAGTTTCATCATTTATTTTCCTCCCCACCAGCTCTCCCATTTCCTTTCCTTCTTGCCATTTCCTCCATTTTCTTTCCTCCCTAGCATTCCCCATTACTTTCTTCCTACCATTTCCCCCATTTATTTGTCCTCACTACCATTACCCCATTTCCTTCCCTCCCTATAATTCCCTTGATATTTCCTTTCCTCCATACCCTTTCCCCCATTTCCTTTTCTCCCTACTATTCCAACTATTTTACTCCCTACCATTTCCCCCATTTATTGTCCTCCCTACCATTACCCCATTTCCTTTCCTCCCTATAATTTCCTTGATATTTCCCCATTTCCTTTCCTCCCTACTATTTCCCCCATTTATTGTCCTCACTACCATTACCCCCATTTCCTTTCCTCCCTATAATTTCCTTGATATTTCCCAGTTTCCTTTCCTCCATACCATTTCCCCCATTTCCTTTCCTCCCTACCATTCCAACTATTTTTCTCCCTACCATTTCCCCCATTTATTGTCCTCCTTGATATTTCCCCATTTCCTTTCCTCCCTACTATTTCCCCCATTTATTGTCCTCACTACCATTACCCCATTTCCTTCCCTCCCTATAATGTCCTTGATATTTCCTTTCCTTCATACCATTTTCCCCATTTCCTTTCCTCCATACCATTTCCTTTCCTCCATACCCTTTCCCCCCATTTCCTTCCCTCCCTACCATTCCAACTATTTTTTCTCACTACCATTTACCCCATTTATTTTCCTCCTTGCCAGTTTGATCATTTATTTTCCTCCCCACCAGCTCTCCCATTTCCTTTCCTTCTTGCCATTTCCTCCATTTTCTTTCCTCCCTAGCATTCCCCATTTCCTTTCTTCCCTACCATTTTTCACTTCCCGTTCTGTCCTGTCAAATATTTCTTCTTTGCCCATTTTTCCTCCCCTACCACTTTCTTCCATTTCCTCACCCCTTTTCTCTTTCTACCTTCCTTCCATCCCTGTTATTTTCTCCTTTAATCAGTTATTGCCCTCCTTGCTATTTCCCACTTTTCTCTACTATCTTGTCCATGTCTCCATATTTCTTTCCTTCTTATACTGCTTGTCCTCCTCCCCTCCTTACCATTTAGTACCCTATTTTCTTTGCTTCCCTACCATTTCCTTCCATTCATTTCCTCTGTTCCTTTCCCCACTTTACAATGAATTAGAGGTCTGTATAGCATTCAAAGGGTTAAAGTACAGTTATGCTAAAACATTACTTGCTGTTTTGAAGACAAAAAAAAATCAGGTTCTATTCACAGACAAATATGTAACCTTTGCACACAGTGCTATGACTACCGTAGATGAGCAGTAATGTATCATAAATAAATTATATATTCTGTATGGTTTCCTGCTGAGTAACAGAAGGATAATTTTACTGCTGGGAGGCGCTTCTTCAAAATGTATCACAGCTCAGACTTCAACAAGGAAGTGAGAGCTGTTACTATTACATTCTGTGGATAGTCTACACCAGAGATGTAGCAAACCTCTGGTTCTCCAGCTGTTGGAGACTACAAAAACCTTCATCCCCCACCAGACATTATCTGGCATGCAAAAGGTTCATGAGCACTTACCCCTTCCTAATAATGAAACCCCACTTAGCTTGGGTTCTAGGCAAAAAAATCCTAATGTCCATTATGGATCATTTTCTGTGGGTTGGTTCTTCAAAATTAATCTTTCATTAGTACTGCATATGATGGAAAGGAACGTGATTTACTTTTCATTGGATTATAGAATCCTGATTCCTTCTTTGGAAGAAATACTTAAAGGGATAGGAATGTTTCAAATTAAAAAGCAGTTCCAATTAACCTTCATAGAATTTGGCCATGGAGAGTGTTATTTCAGTACTGTCAGAGTTGTAGTACAAGAGTAATTGAATGATAAAGTATCCCCCTCCCACCCCTTTTACTGATGTAACACTGCTCACCTCAGATGTGGAATCTGGTCCTGGGAACAGACAGGTCACAGCAAGGGACAATCTTCTTACTGTGAGAACAACAAAATCCCTGCCCCCTTGACAGATTTTTGCAATGCGTTGCATACGCCCTCTGTCACTCACAGGGTTAAACTATGAAAATTATTTAATGGAGATCTGTTGTATAATCCTATATAATAATTCGCTAGAAAGTTTGTAACGACGCAGTCATGCGTAGTAGAGACTGGCTGTGACGCGGCTGATACGGAGTGGGGCAGTCTCTACTGAGCATGACTGCCCCGCGACCGGCTGGCACTGTATCAGCCGTGGCGTGGGCAGTCTCTACTGTGCATGACTGCCCCTCAACCGGCTGGCACTGTATCAGCCGCGGCGCGGGCACGCTCTACTGCGCATGACTGCCCCGCGACCAGCTGCAGTGGCACTGTGGCCTGTGTGTAACGGGCTCTTCAACCAGTCTTATTATAAAAGAGCAACTTGGATTTTAGCATTCAGCACAACTCCTGACACTCAAATGGTTAATGGGTCTTTTCCAGAACTCCCATTGTCCTTAAACCCTGTAAGGACCAGGGAGGAGTCCAACACATTGCAAAGCCATGTTGCAAAATCCTTTCATTCTTAAAGGGTTAACGTTCCGTCATCCCTGCTGTTCCTCTCTCCCTCCCATCTCTCACTTCCTCCTTTTAATTTATCTCACTTCCATCTCAATTATATGTAAATTTTAAAGGTTCGGAAAAAAATCCCTTTGACCTAAATATAGACTGAACGAAAGAGAAGTAAATGGGGGAGAGAAGGTGGCAAGAAAACCAACCCCCTTCTCCCATACCGAGTTCCCCAAACTAGTCAGCTGTCATTGTCTTACATTTCTTTTCCATTCCATCTTTCCTTAAAGGGATAGTAATACTTAAAATGTAAAAAAGAATATGTTGTAGGGTTTATCCTCCTGAGTAAAACAAGACTACTCCCACTGCTGAAAGGTGTTTTATTCAATGGTTGTTAATTTTCAAAGTTGAATTTTTTAGGTGCAATATCACAGTGGCCTGAAATTGTACAGTGGCGCTGTTGCTACACAATCCTATGGACAGCTCTGGTCCCGGGGCCATAAATCTCCATAGGATGGTGTAGCAACAGCGCCACTGTACAATTTCAGGCCACTGTGATATTGCACCTAAAAAATTCAACTTTGAAAATTAATAACTTTTGAATGAAACACATTTCAGCAGTGGGAGTACTCTTGTTTTACTCAGGGGGATAAATCCTACAACATATTTTTTTATTTTACATTTTAAGTATTACTATCCCTTTAAAGGGCAACTGTCACTTAGTAATCCATCCTATTGGCAGATTTGGTCCTGTGAGCAGACCTGTTGATTGAAAGGCTTGCATTGTTGGCCCTGGTGCACCAATGGGGGGGAGCAGAAATGGGCATCTGAATTGAAACCCCCTGATGCTCCCTCACCATATCTAGGAGCTTTGCTTTGTGGTGCTACTGGGGAAGACCTAATCGTGAATGGGGGGGGCGTGGCTTCATAAATATACAAAAAAATGGAGGACTAGGCTGGGGAAGGAGAAGTGGGAGTTAAGCACTGGGAAAGAGCAGAAGTGGGCAGAGTTTCTTTAGAAACTCCCCACATCTGTATAATCAGCCTCTTCCCCAGAGACCCCGTAAGCAGAAGCCAAAACCGGAGTCCAGGGCAAATCCAGAGAGTTCCCAGCTATGTCCCTCACTGGTCTGGTAGGAAGAGACTAAAGTCTTCCAGTACATGACGGCATTGTCAGGTCATCCACCTCTTTCCCAATTTTACTCCCCTTTAAAATATACACAGACACCTTGGATGGGTTGAAAAGGCCACAGCATGTATTACCAAGATAAAACAATACTTAAGAAAATGTATTAAATGCATTAACAACTGAAATCTCAATACGTGACCAGTAAACTTAAACCCCCTAGTGCATGGTAATTCATAGTCATTACTTGACTTTGACAATGTAATACCCAAACATTATTAACAGTATTTGACTGTGGGCCATGCCACCATCCAACCCTCAACTATTAGAATGCGGCAAGTGTTACGCCAGCAGCCATACATACAACTCTTGAGAACAAGCCTAAGAGCCATTATCCTGTACCATCACAGTAAAGCCCCATGCGTAACCCTGAAAGCACCCCGCCATGCTGCGACACCATATCTCCACCAGGCCAGCACCGTGCTAGGCCGCTCATGTTCCCGAAATCCACCACCAATATAGACCCTGGATCCATGTGAGCTGAGGTGTGTACCCAGCACATGACCAGTGGATGGGCGGGAGGCTCCTCACCGTCTCATTTAACAATGGCTGCAGGTAGGGTTGCCACCTTTTCTTAAAAAAAAATACCAGCCATGGCATTCTCTCCATAGACTTAACATTGGACAGAAACCAATTTTTTACCGGCCTGCCGGTAAAATACTGGCTGGGTGGCAACCCTAGCTACGGGACACAAACACTCCCTTAGCCGTCACTTCCTGGTGCCTCCCCCTTACCTACCACTCTAGCAAAAACTGCCCCACTTCCTGTATTACCGCTTCCTTCCTAGCCCCAACCACCCCCTCCTCCTGAACTGCACTCTGCTCCAGGGGTTCCAGTCCTCATAGACCAGGACATCTCCCCTGCAGTAGCCCTAAGGATGTAGATTTCCTGAATTCCTCTGCCCGTGCACAGGAGTGTAATTAGTGCAGTTGCTCCCACAATGAGAGGCAAGGGGGAAGGTTTTCCAGGGAGGGTGCAACTCTTTTTTTCAGCACTAGTGGTCCCCGTTGCTATGCACTATAAGTATCTGTATTGTCAAAAAAGCCATCATGGTTAGATATTTGGGAAAGGCTGGTTGGAAGAACAGCTGTGAACAGCACAGCCTGTCTGTTTGTAATCAAGTTAAGTGTACTTTGGTGGGAAGCCTTAATATTTTAAATTGGTTTGTAGAAATGTCTGCAGCAAAGAAAAACATTTATAATGAATTGGTTTCTTCAACCTATTACAAAGTAAATAAAATGCAATTTAATAATACAAATGTCTGCAAAAGGTTACATTTATTTCAAAGTAGTTGACGAGGCTGAAAAAAAAGAAATGCGTCCATCAAGTCCAGCCCATGGCAAAAACACCCCTGTTGATCCAGAGGAAGGCAAAAAAGCCCCTTTGAAGCAATTTACAATTTAGCCCCAAGTGGGCAAAAAATTCCTTCCTGACTCCAAATGGCAATCAGATATTTCCCTGGATCAACATCCTATCTGCATTGAAGCCATCAGTCATAAATCTCAATATTGTTCTGTGCTAGATAGTTAATCGTTGCTTTTTTTTAAAGCAGTTACATCATCTGCAAGTGCAACATCCCGAGGCAAAGAATTCCATAACTTTACTGCCCTTAGTGTAAAGAATCCTTTCCTTTGGGTGCATGAGCATTTGGTTACAACGAAAAGAAAGGAGTCATGCCAAAAAGTTTGGGAGGTGCTGAATTAGTGGACTGTTGATTCATTAAAGGGATAGTAATACTTAAAATGTAAGAAAATATATGTTGTAGGGTTTATCCCCCTGAGTAAAACAAGGGTACTCTCACTGCCGAGAGATATTTTATTAAAAAATTATAACCGCTCAAAGTTGAATTTTTTAGGTGCAATATCACAGTGGCCTGAAAATTTACAGTGGCGCTGTTGCTACACCATCCTATGGACTGCTCTGGTCTGTAGACCATAAATCACAATAGGATGGTGTAGCAGCAGCGCCACTGTAAATTTTCAGGCCACAGTGATATTGCACCTAAAAAAATTCAAGTTTGAGTTGTTATAATTTTTTAATAAAATATTTCTCAGCAGTGGGAGTACCCTTGTTTTAGTCGTAGACATAAACCCTACAACGTATATTTTTTTAATGTCTTAAGTATTACTATCCCTTTAATTCAACTGAGCAAAGTCAGGAAAATACCAAACATCTGCACTATTATGGGTATTCGAGGAGAACCTCTGCCATACACCTTCTGGGTGGCATTCATCAAGCAGGCGCAATCACGATTGTCTTAGGAAATGGGCGCTAATAGAGAATGAGCCTAAAGATATTAATAAATAAGAAAAGTAAAACTTTACTGAATAGCACAACTGTGCAGTATGTCAGGGAAAATGCCGTCTTTCTGACGTTTTTCCTCCACCATGATTGAAGCTCCCTATATACGAAGCTAATTGAAATGAATAATTAGGCGTAATAGATTGGCGACCTCTGAAGCATTCAAGGGTATAAAATAATTATTTGAATCAATGGGAATGCTTGTTTGACTCCAGTGGTGGTCTTGGTGCACTCCAGCACTTCTCATCCCATAAAGCTCTGCGCATCTGGCTTGAAAGTCCTACTCAGAGGGTCTATGGAGGTTCTACGTGCAAAGTTTTGACCCCCTTCCCCCGAAATGTGCACAGCAAGTCTGCTCCTACAGTTAAATCCCATAGGAGTAAAACATGTTACCTGCACTTTTAATTGTTTTCTTCTCTTCTGTGATACATTCTCCCTCTCTGTATTTCCTAATTGTGTCTCCTTTCTCCTCTCACTCGTCCCCTGTCTTTTCCTTACCACCTGTCTAAGAGCCCCATGTTCAGAAGAAAATTGGAACAATTCTGAGCAGGGGTGTCCGTAGAAATTTTTTGAGGGGGAAGGGCAAAACCATAATATGACCCCCAGGCCAGCCCATCCAGCCCCTTTGTTTATATGGTGGGGGGTAATTGCCCCCCCTCCAAACACCCATGATTCTGAGGATGATTTGCAATGCAATGTAGACCTCTAGCATTGAAAGGGTTAAAAGTCCCATTTAAATCAGTGTGTGTAGGGGGGTATTTGTCCCCTATGGTGCAATTGGTTTGCCCCAGAATTACTCCCCTTGAACACAGGGCCTCAAGTCAGGGGTAGGCAACCCTTGGCTCCCCAGCTGTTGTTGGAGTCCAGCCAATAGCTGTAGAGCTATTGGCACTATACCTGCTCTTACTCAGTGTGTACTGGCACATGTATCTCACACACTGCTTTCCATGTCTCACGCACTGCTTTCCGTGTCTCACGCACTGCTTTCCGTGTCTCACGCACTGCTTTCCATGTCTCACACACTGCTTTCCATCTCTTGCCTTCCCATCCTCTCCAGTTGCCTCTTTCACATCACCCCCTTTTTCTCACATCTTTCCAGTCTCACTCCTACCGGTCTCACATCCCCTTTAAGTCTCTCTTGCACCCCTCTTCAGTGTTTCCTCACCCTCTTACATCCACCCTTCAGCCTCTGTGGCCCCTCGCCCCCCCTCACTCTCCTTAGTTCTTCCCATTTCTCCCCTCAGTCTCTCCTCCTGACCCTCTGAAATCTATCCCCTCTGTCTCTTCTTCAGCCCTCTCAGTCTCTCTTCCTGCCCCTCACATATTTCTCTACTCAGTCTCTCCTCCTGTCCCACACATCTCTTCCCTCAGTCTCTCCTCCAGCTCCTCTCATATATCTTCCCTCAGTCTCTCCTCCTGCCCCTCTCATATATCTTCCCTCAGACTCTCCTCCTGCCCCTCTCATATATTTTCCCTCAGTCTCTCCTCCTTCCCCTCACATCTCTCCCCTCAGTCTCTCCTCCTGCCCCTCTCACATTTTTTCCCTCAGTCTCTCCTCCTGCTCCTCTCACATATCTTCCCTCTGTCTCTTCTCCTGCCCCTCTCACATATCTTTCCTCTATCTCTTCAACTGCCCCTCACATATCTCCCCTCAGTCTCTCCTCCTGTCCCTCTCACATCTCTTCCCTCAGTCTCTCCTCCTATCCCTCACATCTCTTCCCTCTGTCTCTCCCCCTGCCCCTCATATCTCTTCCTTCAGTCTCTCCTCCTGTCCCTCTCACATCTTGTCCCTCTGTCTCTCCCCCTGCCCCTCATATCTCTTCCTTCAGTCTCTCCTCCTGTCCCTCTCACATCTCTTCCCTCAGTCTCTCCTCCTGTCCCTCACATGTCTTCCCTCAGTCTCTCCTCCTGTCCCTCACATATCTTCCCTCTGTCTCTTCTCCTGCCCCTCTCACATCTCTTCCCTTAGTCTCGCCTCCTGTCCCTCTCACATGTCTTACCTCAGTCTCTCCTCTTGCCCCTCATATCTCTTCCCTCAGTCTTTCCTCCTGCCCCTCATATATCGTCCCTCTGTCTCTCCTCTTGTCCCTCTCACATCTCTTCCCTCAGTCTCTCCTCCTATCCCTCACATGTCTTCCCTCAGTCTCTCCTCCTGCCCCTCATATCTCTTCCCTCAGTCTCTCCTCCTGTCCTTCACATATCTTCCCTCTGTCTCTTCTCCTGCCCCTCTCATATATCTTCCCTTAGTCTTTCCTCCTGTCCCTCTCACATCTCTTCCCTCAGTCTCTCCTCCTGCCCCTCATATCTCTTCCCTCAGTCTCTCCTCCTGTCCCTCACATCTCTTCCCTCTGTCTCTTCTCCTGCCCCTCTCACATCTCTTCCCTCAGTCTCTCCTCCTGCTCATCTCACATCTCTTCCCTCAGTCTCTCCTCCTGTCCCTCACATATCTTCCCTCAGTCTCTCCTCCTGCCACTCATATCTCTTCCCTCAGTCTCTCCTCCTGTCCCTCACATCTCTTCCCTCAGTCTCTCCTCCTATCCCTCACATCTCTTCCCTCAGTCTCTTCTCCTGCCCCTCTCACATATCTTCCCTTAGTCTCTCATCCTGTCCCTCTCACATCTCTTCCCTCAGTCTCTCCTCCTGTCCCTCGCATGTCTTCCCTCAGTCTCTCCTCCTGTCCCTCACATCTCTTCCCTCAGTCTCTCCTCCTGTCCCTCGCATGTCTTCCCTCAGTCTCTCCTCCTGTCCCTCATATATCTTCCCTCAGTCTCTCCTCCTGTCCCTCATATATCTTCCCTCTGTCTCTTCTCCTGCCCCTCTCACATCTCTTCCCTTAGTCTCGCCTCCTGTCCCTCTCACATCTCTTCCCTCAGTCTCTCCTCCTGTCCCTCACATGTCTTCCCTCAGTCTCTCCTCCTGTCCCTCACATGTCTTCCCTCTGTCTCTTCTCCTGCCCCTCTCACATCTCTTCCCTCTGTCTCTTCTCCTGCCCCTCTCACATCTCTTCCCTCTGTCTCTTCTCCTGCCCCTCTCACATCTCTTCTCTCTGTCTCTTCTCCTGCCCCTCTCACATCTCTTCCCTCAGTCTCTCCTCCAGCTCCTCTCACATCTCTTCCCTCAGTCTCTCCTCCTGTCCCTCACATGTCTTCCCTCAGTCTCTCCTCCTGCTCATCTCACATCTCTTCCCTCAGTCTCTCCTCATGCCCCTCACATCTCTTCCCTCACTCTCTCCTCCTGCCCCTCATATATCTTCCCTCAGTCTCTCCTCCTGTCCCTCACATATCTCTTCCCTCAGTCTCTCCTCCTGCCCCTCATATATCTTCCCTCAGTCTCTCCTCCTGTCCCTCACATATCTCTTCCCTCAGTCTCTCCTCCTGCCCCTCATATCTCTTCTCTCATCCTGCCCCTCTCACATATCTTCCCCCAGTCTCTCCTCCTGCCCCTCTCACATCTCTCTCCTCAGTCTCTCCTCCTGCCCCTCTCACATCTCTCCCCTCAGTCTCTCCCGTTGCCCCTCTGACATGTCCCCCTCCTTTCTCCCTCTCATTTCTCATTCTCTTTGTAATCCCTCGCTCCCTTCGGCGTGGGTGACATCAATGTCTCCTCCTCCCTGCACTCCCCCTCCCCTGCACTCTCTCCCCATCTCTGTCGCTCTCTAGACTGCAGAATCAAATCAGGAATCATGCAGATGCTGCGGCTCTCTAACCCCTCATCCATGGGCACTCTGGCTCAGCTGTCACTGCCTGTTTGACCCAGTGCTTGGCTGTCTCTTTCCCATCTATTTATCTCATTTCCATCTTCCTGTGGTTTCTCTGCAGCTTTTCTTTCCATCCTTTTCCCTCTATCTCACATTCCTTCTCTTCTCACACTTCTCATTGTCCATCCCTGTTAAACTGACAGTATCTCGCCTTTACCTCTTCACCCCGCCCCCCCCCCCCCATTGATTTCTCTCCACTCTCTCGCCTCTGTCCATCATCTCCACCGACTGCTGTCTATCCCTTCTGTGTACTTTCTCCTAGTGTCTCTTAGCTCTCTCTCCCCTCTGGGTCTCACCATGCCTCCCTCTCCCTGCAGTCTCTCAGGCCTCCCCTTCCTCTCCTGCGCTCTCCCCCAGTGATGTCTCGCCCCTTGGCCATGTCTGTCTCTCTGTGCCTGTGTGTGCTGACTCTCTCGCTGTGTGCTGCGGTCTCAGGTAAGAGAGCGCTACACGTGGGTGCTCTCTTCCCCATGAGCGGGGGATGGCCCGGGGGCCAGGCCTGTCACCCCGCCGCACAGATGGCCCTGGAGGATGTCAATAACAGGAGGGACATCTTACCGGAGTATGAATTGAAGCTTATCCACCATGACAGCCAGGTGAGCACCGGGGACACATGGACCCTTTTTTTTTTGGGGGGGGGGGAATGGGGTCCCTGGGGTGGAAGAGTTGGGAAAAAAGTACACTTGTAATTGGGGGGCATAGAAGGAACAGGGCCACCTGGGGGTAGGGGTAGACAATAGGGAAGGGGGCATCTGATGGAGGGATATAATATGGAATTAAAGGGGCACTTGTGACTGGGGGACAAGTAACCTGAATGGTAGGCAGAGTTAAAGGAGAGGTGGGACACCCGTAAAGGGTTCAGAGAGGAAATAAAAAGTATAAGGAATACTAAAGGGCAGACTAGATGGACCAGGTGGTCTTTTTCTGCCGTCAATCTTCTATGTTTCTAAAAGAGAGGGGACACCTGTAACTGGGGTGGGGGCTGGGATGACATGGAAGAACTTTGAAGGAGAAACAGAGCTGATGCATGTAAGTATGTGTCACCCTGTGGGGGGGGGGAAGGGGCTGATACTTGTAACGGGGGCCACAGGTCTGAGTCATGAAGGGAAGGAGGTACATCTGTTCCAGAAATATGGACCGAAGTTTATACCTGTACCATGGAGATACAGAGATGAGGTATGACAAGAAGTTTATACCTGTGCCAGTGAGGTACACAGAGCAAAGATATGGTGTGGAGTTTGTACCTCTGCCAGTGAGGTACACAGAGCAAAGATATGGTGTGGAGTTTATACCTGTGCCAGTGAGGTACACAAAGCAAAGATATGGTGTGGAGTTTATACCTGTGCCAGGGAGGTACACAAAGAAAAGATATGGTGTGGAGTTTGTACCTCTGCCAGGGAGGTACACAAAGAAAAGATATGGTGTGGAGTTTATACCTGTGCCAGGGAGGTACACAAAGCAAAGATATGGTGTGGAGTTTGTACCTGTACCAGGGAGGTACACAAAGCAAAGATATGGTGTGGAGTTTATACTTGTGCCAAGGAGACACAAAGTAAATATATGGTGTGGAGTTTATACCTGTGCCAGGGAGGTACACAGCTGAGTATGGTAGGAAGTTTATACTTGTGCCAGGGAGTTACACAGCTAGGTATGGTAGGAAGTTTATACCTGTGCCAGGAAGGTACACAGCTGGGTATAGTAGGAAGTTTATACCTGTGCCAAGGAGGTACACATCTGGGTATAGTAGGAAGTTTATACCTGTGCCAGTGAAGTACAGAACTGAGGTATGGTAGGAAGTTTATACCTGTGCCAGGGAGGTACACAGCTGGGTATAGTAGGATGTTTATACCTGTGCCAGGGAGGTACAGAACTGAGGTATGGTAGGAAGTTTATACCTGTGCCAAGGAGCTACAGAACTGAGGTATGGTAGGAAGTTTATACTTGTGCCAGGGAGGTACAGAACTGAGGTATGGTAGGAAGTTTATACTTGTGCCAGGGAGGTACAGAACTGAGGTATGGTAGGACGTTTATACCTGTGCCAGGGAGGTACACAGCTGGGTATGGTAGGAAGTTTATACCTGTGCCAGGGAGGTACACAGCTGGGTATGGTGTGAAGATTATACCTGTGCCAGGGAGGTACAGAACTGGGGTATGGCAGGAGGTTTATGTCTGTGCCAGGGAGGTACAGAATAGAGGTATGGTAGGAACTTTATACCTGTGCCAGGGAGGTACAGAACTGAGGTATGATAGGAATGTTATACCTGTGCCAGGGAGGTACAGAACTGGGGTATGGCAGGAGGTTTATACCTGTGCCAGGGAGGTACAGAAAAGAGGTATGGTGTGAATATTATACCTGTGCCAGGGAGGTACAGAACTGAAGTATGGTATGAACGTTATACCTGTGCCAGGGAGGTACATAGCTGGGTATGGTAGGAAGTTTATACCTGTGCCAGGAAGGTACAGAATAGAGGTATGGTGTGAAGATTATATCTGTGCCAGGGAAGTGTAGAACTTAGGTATGGTAGGAAGTTTATTCCTGTGCCAGGGAGGTACACAGGTGGGTATGGTAGGAAGTTTATACCTGTGCCAGGGAGGTACACAGCTGGGTATGGTTGGAAGTTTATACCTGTGCCAGGGAGGTACACAGGTGGGTATGTTGTGAAGATTGCACCTGTGCCAGGGAAGTACAGAATTGAGAGATGGTAGGAAGTTTATACCTGTGCCAGGGAGGTACACAGGTGGGTATGTTGTGAGGATTGTACCTGTGCCAGGGAAGTACAGAATTGAGAGATGTTAGGAAGTTTATACCTGTGCCGGGGAGGTACACAGGTGGGTATGTTGTGAAGATTATAGCTGTGCCAGGGAGGTACAGAATTGAGAGATGGTAGGAAGTTTATACCTGTGCCAGGGAGGTACACAGGTGGGTATGTTGTGAGGATTGTACCTGTGCCAGTGAAGTACAGAATTGAGAGATTGTAGGAAGTTTATACCAGATAAAGGAAGTCATGTCAGGTAAGAATGATGACTGTAGGCAATAGACTGGCACAAGGGTGACTGCTGAGCCATTCATAAGTACTACTGGAGAGACCAAGAGGCAGAAATGGCGAGAGGTTAGCCAGGCAACAGACAGTACAGGTGCCAGTTAAGCCTTTCGTTGGCCATATGGGAATTTGGTGCAGGTAGGTTGGAGAAATGTGTGTATTGGGGAGGGGGTAAGCAGGATCTTCTCATTCATCTTTACACTGAACCTGATGTACTAAGAAGAATTGGAGCAATTCTGGTGCAAACCAATTGCACCATAATGGACAAATACAAACGTCCCAAATTCCTATTGATTTAGCATTCAAGGGGTTACAAACACCATTTAAATCCATCTGAATTTTTCTTTTTCCTGGAGGTATGGTTGGTTTATTCCTTAGGGAACAAACAAAAGATCTCAGGATTCCCCTTGATTTAAATGGGGGGTTTAACCCTTTGAATGTGAGGGAGATGTGCAAAGCATTGCTTCATTAATTCACTTGGTCCTAGCATTCAAACAGTTAAATGTCCAGTTGAAAACAATGCAGTTTGTTATTGGTTCCCTGTAGTTGTGTTGGTTGGCTCTAGACTGGCACCTCTTGTACTTGGTACATCAGACTCACTGTGTGCAGGGGAGAGCAGAGGAACCAGGCACCAGATCAAAACACCAAGGGGAGAGAAAGGGGTCCTGCTTTGGAGTATGTTAGTGGGACACTGTGCACAGCATTCTGGGAGATTTCCTTGGTGTTTGTGTGTGTGTGTGTGTGTGTGTACAGCTTGGAATGGTCAACCTATGGCTCTCCAGCTGTTACTTACAGAAAGGAGACAGGAAAAAAGGCACCAGAATCATGGATAGGCAGCAGCTGTTACAAAAAAGGAGAATAGAAAGGGGGTACCAGGATCAGGGTTTAGGCACTATGTGGCGCTCCAGCTGTTGATGTACAAATAGGTGAAGGGGGAAAATGGCACATGGATCAGGGGTAAGCAACATGTGGCTCATAGCACTTTGAGTGCCTAAGTGGTGTGCAAAGCATTGGTTTGCAGTGTGTTGAGTACCCGCTTGGCATTCAAAGGGTTAAGCTGTTATTGTACATAGAGGATAAAGGGAAAAGGGGACTTAGATCAGGGATATGAAACACATGGCTCTCCAGCTGTTATTGTACAAAGAGGAGAAAAGGAAAAGGGGACTTAGATGGGGGTTAGGAAACACATGGCTCTCCAGCTGTTATTGTACAAGAGGAGAAAGAAAAAAGACCATTTAGATTGAGGTAGGCAGCATGTGGCTCTCCAGCTGTCATTGTACAACTAGGAGAGAAGAAGGGAACTTAATCAGAAGTGGAGAACCCCTGGCTCTCCAGCTGTTATTGTACAAAGAGGGGCAGAATATGGGCGTTAGATCAGGGAAGGCAACATGTGAATCTCCAGCTGTTACTGTACAAAAAGGAGAGGAAAATGACATTTGGATCAGAGCTATTCAACCTGCGGCTCTCCAACTGTTACTGTACACATAGGGAAAGGGAGAAATGGCTCTTTGATCAGGGTTGGCAACCTATGGCTCTCCAGTTGTTGTAGAAAGAGGGGCAGGGAAAGGGGCAATTTGATGAGTTGCAGGGAACCTATGGCTTTGCAGCAGTTACTGTAGAATGAGAACAAAGAAATAAGTTACTTGGATCAAGGGTAACCAACCTGTGACTCCAAAGCTGTTATTTTCGAAAGAGGGGCAGAGAAAATGGCATTAGATCAGGGGCTGGCAACCTGCAGCTCTCCAGTCGTTATTGTCAAATGAGTGGCAAGAAAAATGGCATTAGATCAGGGGCAGGCAACCTGCAGCTCTCCAGTCATTATTGTCAAATGAGTGGCAAGAAAAATGGCATTGGGTCAGGGGCAGTCAACATGTGGCTCTGCAGCTGTTATATGCTGTGAAGAAAGGAAAATGGCATTTGGATCAGGGGTAGCCAGCCTGTGGTTTTACAGGGAAAGGAAAGAAAGAGCAGTGATCCGGTGTAGACAACATGTGGCTCTCCAGCTACCACTCTGTAAATAGTGGATGGGGAAACTGGCACTTGAATCAGGGCTGGGCAGCATCTGACTCTCTACCTGTTATTGTATTAAAGGAAGAAAGGATAAAGGCATTCGGATTAGGGCTAAGCAACATCTGACACCCCACTTGTTATTGTATAAAGAGAGGCTGGGAAAATGACAATTAGATCAGGTGCAGGGAACATGTGGCGCTCCAGCTGGTTCCTATATAAATAGGAAATTGGGAAAATGCACTTGGATCAGGGCTAGGCAACATCTGACTCTCCACCTGTTATTGTATAAAGAGAGGTAGTGAAAAGGATAATTACATCAGGTGCAGGTAGCCTGTTGTCTCCAGCTGTTTACTGTACAGAGAGAGGAAGGAAAAGGTCAGTACGATCAGGTGCAGGCAGCCTGTGGCTCTCCAGCTGTTGTTGTACACATAGGGAATGGGCAAAATAGCATACAGACTACATGAAGGCACCATGTGGCTCTTCAGCTGTTGTACCAAGTGGGAAAAGGTAAATGGCACTTAGATTAACTTTTTGACTGCCAGGTGGTGTCCAATGCATTGCCTCACAATGTATTTGGCACCCCTCTGGCACACAAAACTTTAAGGATGGATAATCTGGTGGCCTTCCAGATTTTGTTGTAGGGAGAAGAAAAGGGAACATGTGGTTTTTGAAGCCGAAGCTTCAAGGGACGGCAAGGGCGGTGATTAGATCAGGTGTAGGTAACCTGTGGCTCTCCATCTGTTGTTGGACAAGCTGAGCTATCATCCTCAGATAGCAGAATACCAGTTATGGGTGGATTGATAAGGTGTAGGCAACCTGTGGCCCTCCAGATTTTGCTGGACATCAACTCTGATAATCCTTAGACATCCAAATACCAGCTGTTGATAGGTTGCTGGAACTCCCATCATCCCCAACAAGCCGTTGTTTGCTCCTGATCTTAGTTGTAACCAACAACAACTGGAGGGCCACATGTTGCTGACTCCTGGTATATAGTTTTACAGGAACAGTAAAGAACAGATGTCTGCAAACTGAGGCCCCCAGCTGTTGTGAACTACAAATTCCCTCCAGCTGTTGGCTGGATGGGGATGTGGGGCGTTATAGTCCACAATAGCTGAAGGATCTCAGGTTGCCCATCTTTAGGTGATATGAAAAAAGCAGATATATCAGAAAGAAATGGGGGGATGTGTAATAAAGAATATGATGTGAAAGTGACAGACTGAGAGACAGCAGGGGAGTACTGAGAGACAGCTGTTGGTGGTGGGGGGAACAGACACTGTAGGGGGTCAGAGATACAGTCTCATTGACCTTTTAGTGAGAGTTGCTTTAAGGTGGTGGGGGGAGTGAGAGAGCTCAGAGGTGGGTGCAGCCAGGCTCTCTCACAGGATTACCCCCTGCGCTCTCATCATTCCACTCAGCTCTCTCACTGTTACCACGGCAACGAAGGAAAGGGTAAAATATTCCACAGAAGAGGGAGAGGGGGGAGTGTGTGAGAGAGAGATGGGCAGTGAGGGGGGAGAAAGAGAGACAGATGGGGAGAGACAAAAACAGGAAAAGGAAACCTAGAAAGAATTAAAGGAAAAAAGGAGAGGACGGGGGGGTACCATCTCATTAACCTGATGCATTCTGATGCATAATCTGGGACAAGGCAACCACACCTTAACCCTTCAAGGGCCAGGAAAGTGAGCAACACATTGCTTTGCAGGGACATTAGATAGGCACTCTGTATTAAAGAAACATCAATATGTACAAAAAAGGGGGTTATATACAGTTAACCCTTTAATGCCAAAAGGAGTACACAAGGCTTTGCAAAACAACGTGTTGTACGTCCCCTATGGCCCTTAAATGGTTAAATATCATGAAATTCACAGCTAGTATCTGTAAAACATGCATTTAATTTTTGGAAGACTAGAATGGGGGAGCAGTGCATTGCTTTACAATGTGTTCTGCACCCCTGTGGTCTTCAAGGGGTTAATTCTATGGACCATTTGTAAAAAGACAAAGTGGAGCAAACCGTCAATTTAAATGGGGTATGTTAGCCTATCGAATGCTGGAGAGGTCTCCGGTGCATTGCTGTGCAAAGCGTTGGAGACGTCTAACATTCAAGGGGTTAACAGCCTCATTATAACCAATAGGATGTTTAGTTGGTTTACCCTAGGAGTACTCCACTTTTGTCTTTGTGCATACTGCCCTCTGTGTGAGACATGGTCTAATGTGTTCCGTACCCCTCTGGCACTCAAAGGGTTAATAACAGTTTGAATGCTTGCCAATGAGTTGCACACCCCATCCAGTACTCAGCTGGTTAATAACAGATCACTGATTTCCTCCCTCCCCCTCCATTCTAATCGCTCTCTCGCTCTCTTCTTTCCCAATGTCCCTAAATCTCCCCTGTCCATTTGTTCTACCCCCTGTCCTCTTCTACTGCCCCCCCATTTCTCTCTCATCCCTTACCCCCCCCCGTAGTGTGACCCAGGTCAGGCAACGCGGCACCTGTACGAGTTACTGTATAATGACCCAATTAAGATCATGCTGATGCCAGGGTGTAGCAGTGTGTCCACTCTGGTGGCGGAGGCAGCGCGGATGTGGCATCTTATTGTGGTAAGCAGCTGTCTCTACTGTATCTCTCTCCATATTGTTACAGCCCATTCTTTCTCTCCTTTCTCCTTATCCCCTCTCCCATTCTTTCCTTATCGCTCTCCTCTTATACTTCCTATCGCCCACTTTGCCTCTGTAGTCCCTCCGCTCCTTTCATCTCTCTTTTTCCTCCTCTTTTTCACTTTCCTCTTCTTTTTCTCCTTCATCTCCTTTCTCTCTCTCGTTTTTTTTTTAAATAAAAGTACACTGAATCCCATCTCTATACACTGAATCCCATCTCTGTACACTGAATCCCATTTCTATACACTGAATCCCATCTCTATACACTGAATCCCATCTCTATTCACTGAATCCCATTTCTATACACTGAATCCCATCTCTATACACTGAATCCCATCTCTGTACACTGAATCCCATCTCTGTACACTGAATCCCACCTCTATACATTGAATCCCATTTCTATACACGGAATCCCATCTCTGTACACTGTATCCCATCTTTGTACACTGAATCCCATCTCTACACACTGAATCTCATCTCTATACACTGAATCCCATCTCTGTACACTGAATCCCATTTCTATACACTGAATCCCATCTCTATACACTGAATCCCATCTCTATTCACTGAATCCCATTTCTATACACTGAATCCCATCTCTATACACTGAATCCCATCTCTGTACACTGAATCCCATCTCTGTACACTGAATCCCACCTCTATACACTGAATCCCATTTCTATACACTGAATCCCATCTCTGTACACTGAATCCCATCTCTGTACACTGAATCCCATCTCTATACACTGAATCCCATCTCTGTACACTGAATCCCATCTCTATACACTGAATCCCATCTCTATACACTGAATCCCATCTCTATTCACTGAATCCAATCTCGGTACACTGAATCCCATCTCTGTACACTGAATCCCATCTCTATACACTGAATCCCATTTCTGTACACTGAATCCCATCTCTGTACACTGAATCCCATCTCTATACACTGAATCTCATCTCTGAATCCCATCTCTATACACTGAATCCCATCTCTGTACACTGAATCCCATCTCTATACACTGAATCCCATCTCTGTACACTGAATCCAATCTCTATACACTGAATCCCATCTGTATTCACTGAATCCAATCTCTGTACACTGAATCCCATCTCTATACACTGAATCCCATTTCTGTACACTGAATCCCATCTCTGTACACTGAATCCCATCTCTATACACTGAATCCCATCTCTATTCACTGAATCCAATCTCTGTACACTGAATCCCATCTCTATACACTGAATCCCATCTCTATTCACTGAATCCAATCTCTGTACACTGAATCCCATCTCTGTACACTGAATCCCATCTCTGTACACTGAATCCCATCTCTATTCACTGAATCCCATCTCTATACACTGAATCCCATCTCTGTACACTGAATCCCATCTCTATACACTGAATCCCATCTCTGTACACTGAATCCCATCTCTGTACACTGAATCCCATCTCTATACACTGAATCCCATCTCTGTACACTGAATCACATCTCTGTACACTGAATCCCATCTCTGTACTACTCAAATTCAAATCTTATCTGTCTTTATTGGCATGACAGAAACATTACAATGTAGACAAAGCAGTCAGGATGCATCTCCTTCCTCTCTCTCTTCCTGTCTCTCACACACACACACACACCCCGTTTTCTTCTACATTCTTTTACTCTCCTTTTTTCCACCTCCTCTTTTCCATTGGTATTTTGTACACTTTCCTCTCTCATGTACTCACACATACACTCTCCTCCTTTCTCCATCTCTCCTTCCTCTGTCCCCCTTTCTCTTTTTTCCCCTTCCTCATCTCCCCCATGTCTCCTTTTAACACTCTCCACCTTTCATACTCTCCACTTTTCTTCTGTTCTCTCTCGCATGCCTGAGTTCTGGAGATCTTCTTCTCTTTGTCTTTCTCTCTTCCTCATACTCTTGCGCTCTCTTGCTTGCTCTTGCTCACTATTGCTTGTTCGCTCTTGCTAGCATGCTCTGCTTTCTTGCTCGTGCTCTTTCTTGCTCTTATTTGTGATTTTGCTCATGCTCTATTGCTTTTCCTTGTGCTTTCTCTTGCTCACAATTTACCTCTGGGTGTGCTATCTTAGGCTCACGGTTGCTTTTCCTTTCTCTTGCTTGTGATCTCTTGCACACACACTTAGTATCGCTCTCTCTCCCTCCCTCTCTTTCTCTCTCTCTCTCTCTCTCTGTCTCCTTCTTCTCATTGTCACATCTCCTCTTTCTTCTCTCTCTCTCTCATTTCCTTCCACTCTGAGTATGTTGATCCATTAAAATATTGAAATGATTTAATTCCTAAATGCAGTGTCTAAATAATGTATTCCATGGCCAGGGTGAACAACATTGGGCCTTCCAGCTGTTGTTGGAACAGAACTCCCATCATTCTCAGCTTCCAACAACCGCTGAAGGGCTGCGGGTTGCCCAGCCTACTCTAAACTATGATTATACAATATGTAATTATACTATTAACAGTCTATAGATGCAATTCTAGTGAAAACCAACTGCATAATATGAGATAAATTTTACAAAACTGCCCAGTGATTTTAGGAATTTTGTAACCCCGTAAATGCTAAAGATGTTTCAAATGAACTGTGAAGCATTGCACTGGAGAACTGTACAGCATTAAATGCCATACTACAATCATTAGGCATTTTCATTTCTCCCCTATCGTGTGGTTGGTTTACTCCAGACTTGCCCCTTAGTTGTGTTATGTGACTGGTATATGTAAGTAACAGTACAGTAAAGTGTAGGTAATTAGCAGTTTTATATATTTGACCCCTCCTACCAAAAAGGGGTTCATTGTCTACTGTTTTATCCTCCTCTTCAATGCTGACCCCCCCATACCCCTCTCCTCCCTGTGCCATACCCCTCTCCTCCCTGTACCATACCCCTCTCCTCCTTGTATCATACCCCTCTCCTCCTTGTATCATACCCCTCTCCTCCCTGTGCCATACCCCTCTCTTCCCTGTACCATACCCCTCTCCTTCCTGTAATACCCCTCTCCTCCCTGTGCCATACCCCTCTCCTCCCTGTGCCCATACCCTCTCTTCCCTGTACCATACCCCTCTTCTCCCTGTACCATACCCCTCTCCTCCCTGTACCATACCCCTCATCTCCTTGTATCATACCCCTCTCCTCCATGTACCATACCCCTCTCCTCCCTGTGCCATACCCTCTCCTCCCTGTACCATACCCCTCTCCTCCTGTGCCATACCCCTCTCCTCCCTGTGCCATACCCCTCTCTTCCCTGTACCATACCCCTCTCCTCCCTGTACCATACCCCTCTCCTCCTTGTATCATACCCCTCTCCTCCCTGTGCCATACCCCTCTCCTCCCTGTGCCATACCCCTCTCTTCCCTGTACCATACCCCTCTTCTCCTGTACCATACCCCTCTCCTCCCTGTACCATACCCCTCATCTCCTTGTATCATACCCCTCTCCTCCATGTACCATACCCCTCTCCTCCATGTACCATACCCCTCTCCTCCATGTACCATACCCCTCTCCTCCATGTACCATACCCCTCTCCTCCTTGTATCATACCCCTCTCCTCCATATACCATACCCCTCTCCTCCTTGTACCATACCCCTCTCCTCCCTGTGCCATACCCCTCTCTTCCCTGTACCATACCCCTCTCCTCCCTGTACCATACCCTCTCCTCCCTGTGCCATATACCCCTCATCTCCTTGTATCATACCCCTTTCCTCCTGTACCATACCCCCTCCTCCCTGTGCCATACCCCCTCCTCCCTGTGCCATACCCCTCTCCTCCCTACCATACCCCTTTCCTCCCTATACCATACCCCTCTCCTCCCTGTGCCATACCCCTCTCCTCCCTGTACCATACTCCACTCCTCCCTGTGCCATACCCCTCTCCGCCTTGTACCATACCCCTCTCCTCCCTGTGCCATACCCCTCTCCTCCCTGTACCATACCCCTCTCCTCCCTGTACCATACCCCTCATCTCCTTGTATCATACCCCTCTCCTCCCTGTACCATACCCCTCTCCTCCTGTGCCATACCCCCTACTCCCTGTGCCATACACCTCTCCTCCCTGTACCATACCCCTCTCCTCCCTATACCATACCCCTCTCCTCCCTGTGCCATACTCCACTCCTCCCTGTGCCTTACCCCTCTCCGCCTTGTACCATACCCCTCTCCGCCTTGTACCATACCCCTCTCCTCCCTGTACCATACCCCTCTCCTCCCTGTAACATACCCCTCTCCTCCCTGTACCATACCCCTCTCCTCCCTGTACCATACCCCTTTCCTCCCTGTGCCATACCCCTCTCCTCCCTGTACCATACCCCTCTCCTCCCTGTGCCATACCCCTCTCCTCCTTGTACCATACCCCTCTCCTCCCTGTGCCATACCCCTCTCCTCCTGTGCCATACCCCTCTCCTCCCTGTGCCATACCCCTCTCCTCCCTGTACCATACCCCTTTCCTCCCTGTGCCATACCCCTCTCCTCCCTGTACCATACCCCTCTCCTCCCTGTACCATACCCCTCTCCTCCCTGTGCCATACCCCTCTCCTCCTTGTACCATACCCCTCTCCTCCCTGTACCATACCCCTCTCCTCCCTGTGCCATACCCCTCTCCTCCCTGTGCCATACCCCTCTCTTCCCTGTACCATACCCCTCTTCTCCTGTACCATACCCCTCTCCTCCCTGTACCATACCCCTCATCTCCTTGTATCATACCCCTCTCCTCCATGTACCATACCCTCTCCTCCCTGTGCCATACCCTCTCCTCCCTGTACCATACCCCTCTCCTCCCTGTGCCATACCCCTCTCCTCCCTGTGCCATACCCCTCTCTTCCCTGTACCATACCCCTCTCCTCCCTGTACCATACCCCTCTCCTCCCTGTACCATACCCCTCTCCTCCTTGTATCATACCCCTCTCCTCCTTGTATCATACCCCTCTCCTCCTGTGCCATACCCTCTCCTCCCTGTGCCATACCCCTCTTCTCCCTGTACCATACCCCTCTCCTCCCTGTACCATACCCCTCATCTCCTTGTATCATACCCCTCTCCTCCATGTACCATACCCCTCTCCTCCATGTACCATACCCCTCTCCTCCTTGTATCATACCCCTCTCCTCCATATACCATACCCCTCTCCTCCTTGTACCATACCCCTCTCCTCCCTGTGCCATACCCCTCTCTTCCCTGTACCATACCCCTCTCCTCCCTGTACCATACCCCTCTCCTCCCTGTGCCATACCCCTCATCTCCTTGTATCATACCCCTTTCCTCCCTGTACCATACCCCTCCTCCCTGTGCCATACCCCCTCCTCCCTGTGCCATACCCCTCTCCTCCCTACCATACCCCTTTCCTCCCTATACCATACCCCTCTCCTCCCTGTGCCACACCCCTCTCCTCCCTGTACCATACTCCACTCCTCCCTGTGCCATACCCCTCTCCGCCTTGTACCATACCCCTCTCCTCCCTGTGCCATACCCCTCTCCTCCCTGTACCATACCCCTCTCCTCCCTGTACCATACCCCTCATCTCCTTGTATCATACCCCTCTCCTCCCTGTACCATACCCCTCTCCTCCCTGTGCCATACCCCCTACTCCCTGTGCCATACACCTCTCCTCCCTGTACCATACCCCTCTCCTCCCTATACCATACCCCTCTCCTCCCTGTGCCATACTCCACTCCTCCCTGTGCCATACCCCTCTCCGCCTTGTACCATACCCCTCTCCGCCTTGTACCATACCCCTCTCCTCCCTGTACCATACCCCTCTCCTCCCTGTAACATACCCCTCTCCTCCCTGTACCATACCCCTCTCCTCCCTGTGCCATACCCCTCTCCTCCCTGTACCATACCCCTCTCCTCCCTGTACCATAACCCTCTCCTCCCTGTACCATACCCCTCTCCTCCCTGTGCCATACCCCTCTCCTCCCTGTACCATACCCCTCTCCGCCTTGTGCCATACCCCTCTCCTCCCTGTGCCATACCCCTCTCCTCCCTGTGCCATACCCCTCTCCTCCCTGTGCCATACCCCTCTCTTCCCTGTACCATACCCCTCTCCTCCCTGTACCATACCCCTCATCTCCTTGTATCATACCCCTCTCCTCCCTGTACCATACCCCTCTCCTCCCTGTGCCATACCCCTCTCCTCCCTGTGTCATACCCCTCTCCTCCCTGTGTCATACCCCTCTCCTCCCTGTACCATACCCCTCTCCTCCCTGTGCCATACCCCTCTCCTCCCTGTAACATACCCCTCTCCTCCTTGTACCATACCCCTCTCCTCCCTGTACCATACCCCTCTCCTCCCTGTGCCATACCCCTCTCCTCCCTGTGCCATACCCCTCTCCTCCCTGTACCATACCCCTCTCCTCCTTGTACCATACCCCTCTCCTCCCTGTGCCATACCCCTCTCCTCCTTGTACCATACCCCTCTTATCCCTGTACCATACCGCTCTCATCCCTGTACCATACCCCTCTCCTCCCTGTACCATACCCCTCTCCTCCTTGTACCATACCCCTCTCCTCCCTGTACCATACCCCTCTCCTCCTTGTACCATACCCCTCTCCTCCTTGTACCATAACCCTCTCCTCCTTGTACCATACCCCTCTCCTCCTTGAACCATACCCCTCTCCTCCCTGTGCCATACCCCTCATCTCCTTGTACCATACCCCTCTCCTCCCTGTACCATACCCATCTCCTCCCTGTGCCATACCCCTCATCTCCTTGTACCATACCCCTCTCCTCCTTGTACCATACCCCTCTCCTCCTTGTACCATACCCCTCTCCTCCCCGTGCCATACCCATCTCCTCCTTGTACCATACCCCTCTCCTCCCTTTACCATACCCCTCTTCTCGCTGTACCATACCCCTCTCCTCCCTGTACCATACCCCTCTCCTCCTTGTACCATAACCCTCTCCTCCTTGTACCATAACCCTCTCCTCCTTGAACCATACCCCTCTCATCCCTGTACCATACCCCTCTCCTCCCTGTGCCATACCCCACTCCGCCTTGTACTATACCCCTCTCCTCCTTGTACCATACCCCTCTCCTCGCTGTACCATACCCCTCTCCTCCCTGTACCATACCCCTCTCCTCCCTGTACCATACCCCTCTCCGCCTTGTACCATACCCCTCTCCTCCCTGTACCATACCCCTCTCCTCCCTGTACCATACCCCTCTCCTCGCTGTACCATACCCCTCTCCTCCCTGTACCATACCCCTCTCCTCCTTGTACCATAACCCTCTCCTCGCTGTACCATACCCCTCTCCTCCCTGTACCATACCCCTCTCCTCCCTGTACCATAACCCTCTCCTCGCTGTACCATACCCCTCTCCTCCCTGTACCATACCCCTCTCCTCCTTGTACCATACCCCTCTCCTCCTTGTACCATACCCCTCTCCTCCCTGTACCATACCCCTCTCCTCCCTGTACCATACCCCTCTCCTCCTTGTACCATAACCCTCTCCTCGCTGTACCATACCCCTCTCCTCCCTGTACCATAACCCTCTCCTCGCTGTACCATACCCCTCTCCTCCCTGTACCATACCCCTCTCCTCCTTGTATCATACCCCTCTCCTCCCTGTACCATACCCTTCTCCTCCTTGTACCATACCCCTCTCCTCCCTGTACCATACCCCTCTCCTCCCTGTACCATACCCCTCTCCTCCTTGTACCATAACCCTCTCCTCGCTGTACCATACCCCTCTCCTCCCTGTACCATAACCCTCTCCTCGCTGTACCATACCCCTCTCCTCCCTGTACCATACCCCTCTCCTCGCTGTACCATACCCCTCTCCTCCCTGTACCATACCCCTCTCCTCCCTGTACCATACCCCTCTCCTCGCTGTACCATACCCCTCTCCTCCCTGTACCATACCCCTCTCCTCCCTGTACCATACCCCTCTCCTCCTTGTACCATAACCCTCTCCTCGCTGTACCATACCCCTCTCCTCCCTGTACCATAACCCTCTCCTCGCTGTACCATACCCCTCTCCTCCCTGTACCATACCCCTCTCCTCC
Source organism: Rhinophrynus dorsalis (assembly GCA_037306005.1). Classification (NCBI taxonomy): domain Eukaryota; kingdom Metazoa; phylum Chordata; class Amphibia; order Anura; family Rhinophrynidae; genus Rhinophrynus; species Rhinophrynus dorsalis. The sequence goes on along the minus strand of CM074726.1, from coordinate 157,676,818 downwards.
TTGTACCATACCCCTCTCCTTCTTCTACCATACCCCTCTCCTCCCTGTACCATACCCCTCTCCTCCCTGTACCATAACCCTCTCCTCCCTGTACCATACCCCTCTCCTCCTTGTACCATACCTCTCTCCTCCCTGTACCATAACCCTCTCCTCCCTGTACCATACCCCTCTCCTCCCTGTACCATACCCCTCTCCTCCTTGTACCATACCCCTCTCCTCCCTGTACCATACCCCTCTCCTCCCTGTACCATAACCCTCTCCTCCCTGTACCATACCCCTCTCCTCCCTGTACCATACCCCTCTCCTCGCTGTACCATACCCCTCTCCTCCCTGTACCATAACCCTCTCCTCGCTGTACCATACCCCTCTCCTCCCTGTACCATACCCCTCTCCTCCTTGTACCATACCCCTCTCCTTCTTGTACCATACCCCTCTCCTCCCTGTACCATACCCCTCTCCTCCCTGTACCATAACCCTCTCCTCCCTGTACCATACCCCTCTCCTCCTTGTACCATACCTCTCTCCTCCCTGTACCATAACCCTCTCCTCCCTGTACCATACCCCTCTCCTCCCTGTACCATACCCCTCTCCTCCTTGTACCATACCCCTCTCCTCCCTGTACCATACCCCTCTCCTCCCTGTACCATAACCCTCTCCTCCCTGTACCATACCCCTCTCCTCCCTGTACCATACCCCTCTCCTCGCTGTACCATACCCCTCTCCTCCCTGTACCATACCCCTCTCCTCCCTGTACCATACCCCTCTCCTCGCTGTACCATACCCCTCTCCTCGCTGTACCATACCCCTCTCCTCCCTGTACCATACCCCTCTCCTTCTTGTACCATAACCCTCTCCTCGCTGTACCATACCCCTCTCCTCCCTGTACCATAACCCTCTCCTCGCTGTACCATACCCCTCTCCTCCCTGTACCATACCCCTCTCCTCCCTGTACCATACCCCTCTCCTCCTTGTACCATACCCCTCTCCTCCCTGTACCATACCCCTCTCCTCCCTGTACCATAACCCTCTCCTCCCTGTACCATACCCCTCTCCTCATACCACTCTCCTCCCTGTACCATACCCCTCTCCTCCCTGTGCCATACCCCTCTCCTCCCTGTACCATACCCCTCTCCTCCCTGTACCATACCCCTCTCCTCCCTGTACCATACCCCTCTCCTCCTTGTACCATAACCCTCTCCTCCCTGTACCATACCCCTCTCCTCCCTGTACCATACCCCTCTCCTCCCTGTACCATACCCCTCTCCTCCCTGTAACATACCCCTCTCCTCCTTGTACCATACCCCTCTCCTCCCTGTACCATACCCCTCTCCTCCCTGTGCCATACCCCTTTCCTCCCTGTGCCATACCCCTCTCCTCCCTGTGCCATACCCCTCTCCTCCCTGTACCATACCCCTCTCCTCCTTGTACCATACCCCTCTCCTCCCTGTGCCATACCCCTCTCCTCCTTGTACCATACCCCTCTCCTCCTTGTACCATACCCATCTCCTCCCTGTACCATACCCCTCTCCTCCCTGTACCATACCCCTCTCCTCCCTGTAACATACCCCTCTCCTCCTTGTACCATACCCCTCTCCTCCCTGTACCATACCCCTCTCCTCCCTGTGCCATACCCCTTTCCTCCCTGTGCCATACCCCTCTCCTCCCTGTGCCATACCCCTCTCCTCCCTGTACCATACCCCTCTCCTCCTTGTACCATACCCCTCTCCTCCCTGTGCCATACCCCTCTCCTCCTTGTACCATACCCCTCTTATCCCTGTACCATACTCCTCTCCTCCCTGTGCCATACCCCTTTCCTCCCTGTGCCATACCCCTCTCCTCCCTGTACCATACCCCTCTCCTCCTTGTACCATAACCCTCTCCTCCTTGTACCATACCCATCTCCTCCTTGAACCATACCGCTCTCATCCCTGTACCATACCCCTCTCCTCCCTGTACCATACCCCTCTCCTCCTTGTACCATACCCCTCTCCTCCCTGTACCATACCCCTCTCCTCCTTGTACCATACCCCTCTCCTCCTTGTACCATAACCCTCTCCTCCTTGTACCATACCCCTCTCCTCCTTGAACCATACCCCTCTCCTCCCTGTGCCATACCCCTCATCTCCTTGTACCATACCCCTCTCCTCCCTGTACCATACCCATCTCCTCCCTGTGCCATACCCCTCATCTCCTTGTACCATACCCCTCTCCTCCTTGTACCATACCCCTCTCCTCCTTGTACCATACCCCTCTCCTCCCTGTGCCATACCCATCTCCTCCTTGTACCATACCCCTCTCCTCCCTTTACCATACCCCTCTTCTCGCTGTACCATACCCCTCTCCTCCCTGTACCATACCCCTCTCCTCCTTGTACCATAACCCTCTCCTCCTTGTACCATAACCCTCTCCTCCTTGAACTATACCCCTCTCATCCCTGTACCATACCCCTCTCCTCCCTGTGCCATACCCCACTCCGCCTTGTACTATACCCCTCTCCTCCTTGTACCATACCCCTCTCCTCGCTGTACCATACCCCTCTCCTCCCTGTACCATACCCCTCTCCTCCCTGTACCATACCCCTCTCCGCCTTGTACCATACCCCTCTCCTCCCTGTACCATACCCCTCTCCTCCCTGTACCATACCCCTCTCCTCGCTGTACCATACCCCTCTCCTCCCTGTACCATACCCCTCTCCTCCTTGTACCATAACCCTCTCCTCGCTGTACCATACCCCTCTCCTCCCTGTACCATACCCCTCTCCTCCCTGTACCATAACCCTCTCCTCGCTGTACCATACCCCTCTCCTCCCTGTACCATACCCCTCTCCTCCTTGTACCATACCCCTCTCCTCCTTGTACCATACCCCTCTCCTCCCTGTACCATACCCCTCTCCTCCCTGTACCATACCCCTCTCCTCCTTGTACCATAACCCTCTCCTCGCTGTACCATACCCCTCTCCTCCCTGTACCATAACCCTCTCCTCGCTGTACCATACCCCTCTCCTCCCTGTACCATACCCCTCTCCTCCTTGTATCATACCCCTCTCCTCCCTATACCATACCCCTCTCCTCCTTGTACCATACCCCTCTCCTCCCTGTACCATACCCCTCTCCTCCCTGTACCATACCCCTCTCCTCCTTGTACCATAACCCTCTCCTCGCTGTACCATACCCCTCTCCTCCCTGTACCATAACCCTCTCCTCGCTGTACCATACCCCTCTCCTCCCTGTACCATACCCCTCTCCTCGCTGTACCATACCCCTCTCCTCCCTGTACCATACCCCTCTCCTCCCTGTACCATACCCCTCTCCTCGCTGTACCATACCCCTCTCCTCCCTGTACCATACCCCTCTCCTCCTTGTACCATAACCCTCTCCTCGCTGTACCATACCCCTCTCCTCCCTGTACCATAACCCTCTCCTCGCTGTACCATACCCCTCTCCTCCCTGTACCATACCCCTCTCCTCCTTGTACCATACCCCTCTCCTTCTTGTACCATACCCCTCTCCTCCCTGTACCATACCCCTCTCCTCCCTGTACCATAACCCTCTCCTCCCTGTACCATACCCCTCTCCTCCTTGTACCATACCTCTCTCCTCCCTGTACCATAACCCTCTCCTCCCTGTACCATACCCCTCTCCTCCCTGTACCATACCCCTCTCCTCCTTGTACCATACCCCTCTCCTCCCTGTACCATACCCCTCTCCTCCCTGTACCATAACCCTCTCCTCCCTGTACCATACCCCTCTCCTCCCTGTACCATACCCCTCTCCTCGCTGTACCATACCCCTCTCCTCCCTGTACCATACCCCTCTCCTCCTTGTACCATAACCCTCTCCTCGCTGTACCATACCCCTCTCCTCCCTGTACCATAACCCTCTCCTCGCTGTACCATACCCCTCTCCTCCCTGTACCATACCCCTCTCCTCCCTGTACCATACCCCTCTCCTCCTTGTACGATACCCCTCTCCTCCCTGTACCATACCCCTCTCCTCCCTGTACCATACCCCTCTCCTCCCTGTACCATACCCCTCTCCTCCCTGTACCATACCCCTCTCCTCCTTGTACCATACCCCTCTCCTCCCTGTACCATACCCCTCTCCTCCCTGTGCCATACCCCTCTCTTCCCTGTACCATACCTCTCTCCTCCCTGTGCCTGTTGCACTCTCTGTACACTGGCTTTTGTTTAGTCCTATCCTGGCACAGACCATCTGTACTCTTTTATCTTCTTTCTTTTTATTTCCTTTTCTTACTTGTGTATTATTTATTTCCCTTCCCCGCCTATCTCTGTAATCCTACCCTCTTTCATTCTTCCTTTCTTTCTCTCTCTCTTTTCTCTTTCTCTCTTTCTCATTTTGTCTTTCTCTCTCTCTGTCATTCTTTTTCTCAGTTTTTCTCTTGCTTTCTCTATTGCTTTCTCACACTCTTGCTGTCTCTCATTTTGTCTCTCTCACTGTCTCTCTTTCACTCTTCCTTTCTCTTTTTCTCTCTCTGTCTCTCTTGTACATTCTCTCTCTCTCTTTCTCTCTCTCTCTCTCACAGTTTCTCTCTCCTCTCTCCAGCTCTCCTATGGGTCCAGTTCTCCTGCGCTCTCCAACCGTCAGCGATTCCCCACATTCTTCCGCACTCACCCTTCAGCCACCTTACACAATCCCACTAGAGTCCAGCTCTTCAAGAAGTGGGGATGGACCAAAATTGCGACCATACAGCAGACCACCGAGGTCTTCACATCTGTGAGTGCTTTTCAGGACAAGCCAGATCTCATAGACCTATACAGTATTTTGCAGGCCAATGTGGTACAGTAGGACAAAGTCACATGGACCCAGTGCAAGGCTCAAGAGGCAAACGGGTGCCAGCAAAGATGCCAGAGAACTTTGCAGTCAAATGTCAGGCTAAAGAGGTGTAATTCTGAAGAAAACCAACTGCACCATAGGGGACAAGTAAAAATTAACTTAATCCTTATTCACTGAAACAGTCATTTTAACCATTTGAATGCTAGAGATGTCTCCAACGCATTACGAAGCAATGCATTGGAGACCTCTCTAGCATTCAAGGGTTGAAGAGCCCCATTTAAATCAGTTGGACTTTTCTTTTGTCCCCTATTGTGGGGTTGGTTTACTCCAAAAATGCACTTTAATAGCTTGATGAACACAGTCCATAGTCACAGAGTATTGGCCAGAGGTGGACACTATTAGGACCTTCAGCTGTAGAGGACTACAGTTCCCATTATCCCCTGAAAATCAAAGGCTGGCAAGGCAAGATGGGAGTAGTATGGCTTTACAGCTGGAGGGCCTCGGGTTGCCCACCCCTGGTGGGAACAGCCAATAGCATATCCCCCTGCTTCGATAACCTGGGGCCGACTCTGAGAGATGTCCCATTCTCCACTCTAAATCTGCAAACCTCAACAAAAGCCTAATTCTATGGAAAGAGCACCGAGTCACAGGGATTTAAGAACAATGCTTTATTTCCATTGTCCATTGCCATGGGGAATGTCCTTCTATATAATAATTCGCTAGGATGTTTGTCACGATGCAGTCATGCCCAGTAGAGGCTGCCCGCATTCATGCATTCTCTACTGCGCATGATTGCATCTCGTGAGTGAGGCGATGCAAGACTGCATCGTGTTGAGCAGTGAGGTAACGGCCTCTTAACCCTATGAGTGCCAGAGGGGTACGCAACACACTGCAAAGCGTTAACATTACCCGGACCTTGGCCCGTGTACACAGGCTTTCAAACGTCTAAAATAAAGCATTGTTTTTAAAGTGTGAGTCATCTTTTATTTTGAATTTACATGTCATGTGTTTGCAGAATACGTCAGGGACTCTAAAAGCAAGAATAGTGGTAGAATGTTAAAGAGATAGTGATAGACTTGAAGCAGACACTTCTATATTATATTTGGTACGACATACAGAGCAATACGTGCTACAGTGATAATGTTAAATTGCATCATTAACCCTGCTGCCACAGTCCCTGAAAGAAAGCTTTTTGGAAACAGAGCCAGTGAGCTCACTGTCAGAGACATAAGTGTGTATATATATATATATATATATATATATATATATATATATATATATAAAAAGTAAAGATGAAAATGCACTTACAGAATATGTAAAGTCAAAATGAAAGGTTGCTATTACTTTAAAGGGATAGTAATACTTAAGATGCAAAAAAATGTATGTTGTAGGGTTTATCCCCCTGAGTAAAACAAGGGTACTCCCACTGCTGAGAGATATTTTATTAAAAAATAATAGCTCAAACTTTAATTTTTAGGTGCAATATCACAGTGGCCTGAAAATTTACAGTGGAGCTGTTGCTACACCATCCTATGTAGATTTATGGTCTATGGACCAGAGCAGTCTATAGGATGGTGTAGCAACAGCACCACTGTAAATTTTCAGGCCACTGTGATATTGCACCTAAAAAAATTCAAGTTTGAGCTGTTATAATTTTTTAATAAAATATCTCTCAGCAGTGGGAGTAACCTTGTTTTACTCAGGGGGATAAACCCTACAACATATATTTTTTTACATTTTAAGTATTACTATCCCTTTAAGACTCAGCAGCTTTTATTGTGGTTTCTGGATCTAGAGTGAGGTTTACTGATCAATAGAGTGTGATACACCATTGTTATAATAGAAAATCTAATATTATGGCTTGATAGCAAGTCTTGGTCTCCCATGACATATCTAGTGCCAACATAGAAAAACGTCAAGATAGGAAAGGTTACTTTATGCATATTTAACCCTTTATATGCAATAGAGACTTTAAAGGGATAGTAATGGATGTGAATAACTGTAGGTCCGATTAATGCTCACATATTATTATTCCTGTAGCGCTGTATATAAATTGTGTCTGACTTGTAGTTCAAAAGTAAATACATTTTAAAGTATCCCCCTCCTGCCCCTTTTACCTCTTGGATGTGCCTCCCCACAGTTAAATAATCCATTCGCTTGACCAGACAGCTTACAGAAAGGGACAATCTTCTTACTGTGAGAATAATGAAAACCTTCCCGTTTGACAAAGGAGGGCAGGATTTTCATTACACTGCACGCTGTCTGGACCGGCTGGGGGATGGCATTACTTAAGTAAAAGGTACAGGAGGGGATACTTTAAAATTGATTTACTTTTGAACTACAAGTCAGGCACAATTTATATACAGCACTACACGAACCGTAATATATGAGAATTAATCAGAGCTACATTTATTTGCATCCATTACTGTCCCTTTAAGAATGACTTACTGTGATGGGGCCACTAGCTGATCAACCTGCTTTCAACAGAGAAGATCATAAAGACGCATACTGTTGGGGGGGGGGGGGTTGTGTTACAATGTGTTGCACATCTCTCTGGTCTTAAAAGGGTTAACATTATTTCTCCCTGCCCCCACCTCCCCTTCTTGTGATATCAGCCCCTTCTCCTTGGAAAGGGCTGTCTGGTCACCTGACCGACGGAGCTGGAGTTGCCAATGGCAACCCTACATGGCGATCTGCCAAATGAGACACTTAAGAATTTCTATAAATTGTAAACCATTCGTGAGCAGTTGCTTTATTGTAGCAAGTGCTCAGGACGGGTTTACAATACTTCGAAATTCTGAAGTGTCTCACTCGACAGATCATCGTGTAAGGTTGCCACTGGCAACCCTAGCCTGGCAGTCATACTTTAGGATCAGCCCTTTCCAAGTAGAAGAGGCTGATGTCACAAAAAAAAGAATGGTGGTGGCGGTGGGGAAATCAATTTTAAATAAGTTTGGAAATTCCATATAAATTATAAGGAATGGGACTGAGATCAGTTGCACTTAAATTTCAAACTACTGAATTAACTAAACTCTTAAGTAGACATTCCAATCTCTTTAAATAGGGCAATTGTCAATTTCCAATGTCCTAATTACATGTTCAACAGAAAGACATAATGAAGTCTATCTAATGTGTCTCTGGGGAGATTTCTTAGAGAACAGAAGAAGATGACATTTAGCTCAAAATAGTATTGTGTAGAACAAGGGAGGGTGGAGGGCTGTACATGGATTGGTATGTATGTATAAACACACAAACCCCCTAACACCTTTGTCCCATTAGTTATCCCACTTTCTGAAATGAAAGTGACAAAGGATTATGCCTGGTTGTTCCGTGTACATCTAATCCAGTGGTTCTCAATCTTTTTTGGTTTGGGGCACCCCTAACACATAATCTACAACATTCGGGGCACCCCTAACATATTTAATGTACTTTATCAAGGGCATAAGAAGGGTACAATACATAAATATACAGTTATTAGTAGGTTTTATAATCATAATAACAAAACTAAATATATTGTGCATAACAATTTCAATAAATCTTTATTCAAAAGTACATTTTTGTCACTCTTCATAGAGAACATGGGGCACCCTAAGATGATGTCCGTGGCACACCAAAGTGCCACGGCACCCTGGTTGAGAATCACTGATCTAATCACACAGCTGCACAGACAGTGTATCAATTCTGTCTCTCTGTGCTGTTAGAATGATACATTGTATAAAACCTATGCTCAGTGTGAAAATATATAATGTTAACCTCTGCAGAGAAAGCTAGAAGTGATATGGTCTCAGTGTAGCAGAACTGCTGTTTCTGTACAGCTGACCAGACCCAATGACCAAATTAAATCCCACACAAAAGGGAATGGAGGACTTGACGTATGAGGAACGACTAGACAAACTTGGTTTATTTACTCTAGAGAAAAGACAACTAAGAGGAGACTTTATCACATTGTACAAGTATATGAGAGGTCAATACAAGGATCTCTGCGGTGAGCTATTCATTCCAAGGCCTGATCAGGTGACCAGGGGACACCCCTTGAGATTAGAGGCAAGGAGGATTAGACTTCAGCAGAGGAAATGTTTTTTTTTACAGTAAGGTCTGTTAAATTGTGGAATTCCATGCATAAAGAGGTGGTTATGGCAGATACAATGAATACTTTCAAGAGAAGATTAGATACATTTCTTTCAAAAGGGAACATACATGGTTATACTGTGTATTAGTAGGCAAATCAAGGGAGAGATTGTGTAGCGCCCATGAGATCTCACAAATGCAGTGTGAGTTATCCATATGCACAACTTGTTGGTTTTGGGGTGCTAATATGAATTAAGGGATATCTTCTATAGCTGTTTCACTGATTAATCCTTGCATCTCACAGACCCTGGATGATCTGGAGGAACGAGTGAAGGAGGCTGGCATTGAGATTACTTTCAGACAGAGCTTCTTCTCTGATCCAACCGTTCCAGTGAAAAATCTGAAGGTAATGACTCCTCTGTCCTGAAACTGTCCCTGATGTTTCTACTGGGAAATTAGTGATCTGCTATTTGATACCTTCTAAAAAGTTCAGATTCCATTCAGCAAGTGTGTTGTCCTTCTACTGAGGCTTAGTGCCATTCCTAAAGATGCCTAATTTTGCAGATTTAGATCAAGGGTGGGCATTGTGAGGCCCACCAGCTGTTGTTGACCTACAACTCCCAGCAGCCTCCAGCAGCCGTTGACTGCCAGTGGCTGATGGGAATTGTACTCAAGCAATAACTGGTGGGTCTTCTATTGCCCATCCCTGGTTTAGATGCTAGCAATGTTTTCATAAATTTCCTTAAAAGCATTTATAGATCTTAAAGGGCAACAAGATAAATAAATAAATAGCTCAGTCTGTTAATGCATCAGCTGTGGAATATATCGAAGCCTTGGGGTTGCAGGTTCTAGTGCCTGGTAAGGTCAACTATCTGCCAACCTGCACCAGACCAGCGTGGTAGATTATGATCCATACCACCAACTTGGCTTGCTGTTGAGGCCTTCATCCTGCAGTGGATTGACAATGGCTGCAGTTTTATCATATGCTATTGATGGTGCACAGCGCTGCCTGTATGACTGGGCACGCTGTGCAGTGTGTATGTGTGTATATATATATATATATATATATATACACATATATATATATATATACACAGGGCTTATAATTTTAAGTCCTTTGATACTAGCCAGACATGAAAAGTTACTCGCCACTGCAAGCCATAACATACCCACCAGGGATGAATTTCTACTCGCCAGGGCTAAATTTTCACTCGCCATTGGCTAGTGGCGAGTGGAAATTTTGAGCCCTGTATGTATGTATATGTGTGTATATATATATATAATATATATATATATATATATATATAAACATATTTAAAGCTCACTCTTTTGCTAGTTAAGTACTATTTCTCCCACGTCCTGATAAACTGAAGAACAAGCATTTTAAATGTATTAATTGTACAGATCCACCCCAAGCTTCTTGTCCCAGTGCCTGCAAGAGCTAAAGCTGTTAATGGCAGCCCCATTTCTATTGGCTGTGCAGGTGAATGTGACGTTAGCCAATAGGAATCACAACAGCAGCTCTTAGAACAAGAATCCCAGGAGCATCTGTACAATGGGGGCTGCAATTTTATTATGGGATTACTACTAAATATTAGAGAAGTATAGATTACCTGGGATTTAATAAACTTTTTTAAAATATTTTCTTGTTCATTGCTCTTTAATTTTAACCCCTTTAATCATGTTTTCCATATTCCATCTCCTTTATAATCCATCCTATCACCCCCTCTTTTTCTCTCTGCCTTTATGTCCTCCTTTTTCTTTTCCTTTGTTACTTTGCTCCTGCCAGTCTCCCTTTATCTTCCGTTCATCTCTTTCTCTTGCTGTCACATCCACTTTCCTTTTCTTCTTCCTATTCTAGTTCTCTCTAACCTTCCTACTATAGCTATTGCTCACCTTTTGACGTCTTCTGTTCCGTACCTCCTTTAGAGACAAGACGCAAGAATAATAGTTGGATTATTCTATGAAACAGAAGCCCGAAAAGTCTTCTGTGAGGTAAGTGAACATGCACATGGGACCCGTCACTCCTAAGCCTCCCGGTGTATCATGGGAGATAGCAGTGTCCAAGTGACACAATTTGGATCATAAAGTGGGCAGGACTAAAAGGGATAGTAATGTCAGAAAAAAAGTATTAACTATATGGTAGATACAATTAAAAGAGAGTACTTGCACTTATTTGTATCCCTCAAACTGTTATGGTTTGAGAGATATAGGAAAATAAAGTTCTCTGGTCCCTCCCCTTTCTGCTCGACAAGCAGTAAATCTGTCAGAAGCATATTCTGGTCACTTGACCAGATGTGGCTCTTCATTAGCGCCAATATAACAATATCTAAAGATGAATTCTTAATTTGGAAAGGTCTACAAAGTGTGCCTGGTTTGCAAGCACACTTTGTAGACCGTTCCAATTAAGTATTTATTTCTAAATAGCATGATTTCAGCTCTGCTGATGAGCCTCTGTTTGGTCAAATGACTGCAATCTGCAGCTGTCAGCTAGATGGCAGACTTGAGTAAAACAGCCAGGAAAAGGTAACTTTAGCAAGTTATATCTCTCAAACCATAAAGGTTTGAGAGATAAGACTTACATTGATGTTAATCTTTTTTAATGCCTGTAATATTAAATCAACTTAAAATTAACCATTACTATCCCTTTAACCAGGTTGGGCAGGATTGGGTAATAGAAAAACAGAGTTTGTCATGAAATCTATGGGGAAATATGCAGAATCAGGCTGAGAATCGGTTGGGTTATTAGGAAGTCATCAGGATGGAGAATCACCCTCTATTCTTGGAGACCCCATAATTAAAGGGATAGTAATGCCTGCTGTTAAGACAGTGTGCAAATCAGGCATATTAAAGTTTCTTAACAGCAGGCATTACTATCCCTTCAAAAAGATAGTAATACCATATAAAGTTACTATTGATTATTCATCATTCTTTTTTATAATGCTCTATTCCATAGTCAATGCTGATATCCTTGTAGTTTTCTTGTAATTTTATTTTAAAGTTTCCCCCTTCTTCCCCTTTTCCCTACATTCACTCGCAGTATTCTCAGATCTGAAAGCCGGTCTGTAAAGATCGCAACGGGGGACAATATTGTGTCAGCATAAGGAAAACCCTGCTGTCCTTCATCACGGAGGGCAAGGCTGTCCTTATTCTGATAGACACAATATTATCCCCCGTTGTTATCCATCCAGTCAAGCCACCGGCTTTCAGATCTGAGTGGGGGGTCTGAATGACGTAGGTAAAAGGGCCAGAAGTAGGAGACTTTAAAATAAAATTACAAGAAGACTACAAGGATATAGACATTGACTATGGTACAGAGCAATTATAAAAAGAATACGGAAAAATCAAAAGTAACTTTACCACTACTGTCTCTTTAAAGGGATAGTAATGTTTCATAATAAAAGCAGCTCTAATTAATCATCATAGCATTTGGGCCATAGAGAGTGTTATTTCAATTCTGTCAGAGTTGTAGTTCAAGAGTAATTCAATAACAAAGTATCCCCCTCCCGCCCCTTTTACTGATGTAACACTGCTCACCTCAGAGCAGAAGGGAGGTGCCCAGGTAGATTGCAGAGAGGGACAATCTTCAGTTAAGATAAGGGAAAAACCTGAAAAACTTGTCAAGGGGGGCAGGGATTTCATTGTTCTCATAGGAAGAAGATTGTCCCCTTCTGTTATGTGTCTGGTCTTACAACCAGATTCCACATCTGAGAAGAGATGGCTTACACTAGGTAAAAGGGGCAGGAGGGGAAACTTTGCTTGTGAATATCTCTCAAACCATAAAGGTTTGAGAGATAAGACTTATATCGTTCTTCATGTTTTTTTTAATGCCTACAAAATAAAATAAAGATAAAATGAAGTATTATTATCCCTTTAAGTCTGAAAGTCTCCGAGACAGAGATGGAGATTTCCCAGGTATGACCACACTTCTCTTACCCCCTAGCGCTGATTAGTTTAACCATAGAGCTCTTCTATGCCTTCAAGTCAGACGTGCTTCTTTCCCTCTCACTTGCTAAGTTCACTCTCTCCTACAAACTATTCTATTTTATAATCTCCTTCCAAATATCAAATATCCCCTCCCTTCTCCCTTTATCAGGAAATCTGTAACGAACACTAATCCCCCATAATAATAATAATAATCCCCATTTACCTTAATCTAGGCAGAAAATATTAATAGCCCATATGAATCTGTTCTTTATGGACTGGTCCTCCAAAATTAATATTTCATTATTACTGGACTTCATCATGTCCATGGAGGTTGACATGATTCTTAGTCTCTGGAATTTAAGAACCCAAACTCCTCCTCCTACTGAAATATTCCTTCTTAGTAAGAAATCAGTGATGGATCGCAGAGAGGGACACTTCAGTGAGCATAAGGAAAACCTGAAAAACCTGTCAGTGAGGGCAGGGTTTTCCTTATGCTCACTGAAGATTGTCCCTTGCTGTGATCTGTCCAGTCAAGAAACCAGGTTCCACATCTGAGGGGAGGTGGCTTACACTAGGTAAAAGGGGCGGGGGAGGGGAATACTTTATCATTCAAATACTCTTGAACTATATCTCTGACAGTATTGAAATAACACTCTCCATGGACCAAATGCTATGAAGATTAATATGAGCTGCTTTTATTGTGAAACATTACTACCACTTTAAATAACGGAAGATGTTTATTTGTCGTCTGTGGTGCAGTTGGAATTGGGAATTGCTCCAGTCTCTCTTAGTGCATCAGTCTCTGACTCTGTGCTATATTATTCCTCTCATAGGCAAAGGTTACAGCTCTTGTTAAGTCTTTGACCTTGTCTTGTATCTCCCCACAGGTGTACAAGGAACGTCTGTTTGGTAAGAAGTACGTGTGGTTTCTGATCGGCTGGTACGCTGACAACTGGTTTAAGACTCCAGATCCATCTATTAACTGCACAGTGGAAGAGATGACTCGGGCAGTGGAGGGTCATGTTACCACTGAGATTGTCATGCTTAACCCAGAAAACACACGTGGTATCTCCAACATGGTGCGTTTTATCAATGGTCTCTGTTTCATTTTTCGCTCTCATTCATCCATTGGCTTTTCCTGATTCATGTACCTCGTACTATCTCTGTAGCCAGGGCTGGATTCCCATTAGGCAGAGTAGGCAACTGCCTAGAGTGGTACATTTTGATTTGTGGGTGTGGCCAGAACAATACCAGAACAATACACTGCTGTTGTTTTTTCTACAGTCAATTTATTTAGCATTTTACATATTTCTTTATGGGGTAATAATTTAACCCCTTAGATGCTAGAGAGGTCTCCAGTGCATTGTTGGAGACCTACATAGCAGCCAATGGGTATAGATCATTTTTTATTGTATTATATTTTATTATAGGCCAAGTGCATTTTTATGCCAGTAAACAGTGGATTAGGCTAGAGGCAGAGTCATATGAAAAGTTTAGGTGTGGCTAACGGAGCATAGGGTGCCTTGCATGATGCACCTGAGATGTTAATCCAGCCTTGTGTGTAATCTCCATTTTGTTTTGACAGACATCTCAGGAGTTTATGGAAAAGCTGGAGAAACGCCTTGGTAAAAACCCAGAGGTTACAGGTGGTTTGCAAGAGGCACCTCTTGCTTACGATGCCATCTGGGCCCTTGCTCTTGCACTTAATAAAACTGCATATGAGCTGTCTAAGAAGGGGCAACGCCTGGAAGACTTCAATTATAACAACAAAGTTATTAGCGAGGAGATCTACAGAGCCATGAACTCTTCTTCCTTCGATGGCGTTTCAGTGAGTCACTTTCCTCATCCCTTATTCATGTCCTTATCTTGACTCTGCCATCTCCTTATCTGTAGTGTGTCCTTATCTCCATACGTTCCTGTTTCATCTTCTCTATTCATTGTCTCAACATCTCAAGGTTCCATTATCTCGTAAAGAATCGAGCATCACGAGGTCTTTGGAATCTGAAATGCCATCTTGTCTCTTGTGTCTTATACTTCTGTCGGATTTCTGCAGTGCCTCATCCATAGATATTCACACATCATCTGTACATTATCGCTTTATCATGGGAAAGAAATACACTAAACACTAATACACCACAAACTATATATGTGCATTAGTGTATAAGTGTGTAATGCAGCAAGGAATGAGTGGCCTCTCCAGAAATCCCTGAAGTAAAGATATAGACTGACTATAAGACTAACCTGTGTGCATCAATGTAAACATGTGTATAGCATATATTACTGCCTATAACTCCCACATATTAACTCACTTTTTTTCAAGTTGACGCGGTTTCATAGTTTGGCCAAAACATGCTCAAGTTTGGCTGTCTTGCCAGGACACCCCAGTTTAGGAAAATCCAAGCTAATACATTTTACCATATGACATGGCTTGCAAAATGCTGCATTCTAGAAGCTTTTGATATGCCTCAAATGGCCTACTGTTAGGTGAACACCTGCAGTGAATGGCTGGGGACTACCATTAGGGGAGTACCTGAAGTAAGTGGGCAGAGCCTGCTATTAGGGAAATACCTACAGTGAATAGGTGGAGACCATTAGGGGAGTACCTGAAGTAAGTGGGCAGGACCTGCTATTAGGGAAATACCTACAGTGAATAGGTGGGGACCATTAGGGGAGTACCTGAAGTAAGTGGGCAGGACCTGCTATTAGGGAAATACCTACAGTGAATAGGTGGGGACCATTAGGGGAGTACCTGAAGTAAGTGGGCAGGACCTGCTATTAGGGAAATACCTACAGTGAATAGGTGGAGACCATTAGGGGAGTACCTGAAGTAAGTGGGCAGGACCTGCTATTAGGGAAATACCTACAGTGAATAGGTGGGGACCATTAGGGGAGTACCTGAAGTAAGTGGGCAGGACCTGCTGTTAGGGAAATACCTACAGTGAATAGGTGGGGACCATTAGGGGAGTACCTGAAGTAAGTGGGCAGGACCTGCTATTAGGGAAATACCTACAGTGAGTGGGTGGGGACTGCCATTAGGGGAGTACCTGAAGTAAGTGGGCAGGGCCTGCTGTTAGGGAAATACCTACAGTGAGTGGGCGGGGACTTCTATTAGGAAAATACCTACAGTGAATGGGTGGGGACTGCCATTAGGGGAGTACCTGAAGGAAGTGAGCAGGGCCTTCTATTAGGAAAATACCTACAGTAAGTAGATGGGGACTGCCATTAGGGGAGTACCTGAAGTAAGAGGGCAGGACCTGCTATTAGGAAAATACCTACAATGAGTGGGGTGGCCTTCTATTAGGAAAATACCTACAGTGAATGGGTGGGGACTGCCATTAGGGGAGTACCTGAAGTAACTGAGCAGGGCCTTCTATTAGGAAAATCCCTACAGTGAATGGGTGAGGACTGCCATTAGAGGAGTACCTGAAGTAACTGAGCAGGGCCTTCTATTAGGAAAATCCCAACAGTGAATGGGTGAGGACTGCCATTAGTGGAGTACCTGAAGTAAGTGGGCAGGGCCTTCTATTAGGAAAATACCTACAGTGAGTGGGTGAGGACTGCCATTAGGGGAGTACCTGAAGTAAGTGGGTAGGGCCTGCTATTAGGAAAATACCTACAGTGAGTGGGTGAGGACTGCCATTAGGGGAGTACCTGAAGTAAGTGGGTAGGGCCTGCTATTAGGAAAATCCCTACAGTGAATGGGTGAGGACTGCCATTAGAGGAGTACCTGAAGTAACTGGGCAGGACCTTCTTTTAGGAAAATACCTACAGTGAATGGGTGAGGACTGCCATTAGAGGGGTTCCTGGAGTAAGTGGGCAGGACCTTCTTTTAGGAAAATACCTACAGTGAATGGGTGAGGACTGCCATTAGGGGAGTACCTGAAGTAAGTGGGCAGGGCCTGCTATTAGGAAAATACATACAATGAGTCCACTGGGACTTCTGTTAGGAAAATACCTACAGTGAATGGGTGGGGACTATCATTAGGAAACACCTGCAGGGAATGGGTGGGGCCTGCCATTGGGGATATCCGAGCAGCTTAATGACAGAGACATGGTAACATAGTTGATGAGGCTGAAAAAAGACATGCGTCCATCAGGTCCAGCCCATTACATTTAATCTCCAATTGGGTAAAAAGAATGTCTTCCCGACTCCGAATGGCAGTCAAATATTTCCCTGGATCAACATCCTATCTGCTTTGAAGCAAACTGTCATAATTCTCTGGGGGTTATTCACTAAGTTGTGGTAAAGTGGATATGACTTCTCCAGTGACATCACTTCTCCTATCCCTATGTTATTCTATGGAGCTAATTCATTAACATTTCTTCAGTTTAGCTTAGTGTATTGGCTCCACAGAATAAAACAGAAACTGAAGAAATTATATCACTGGAGAAATCATCTCCACTTTAATCACCTCTTTATCACACCTTAGTGAATAACCCCCTCTGTATTGTTCTGTGCTAGATAGGTATCCATTCCTTTTTTGAAAGTAGTTACAATATCTGCAAGCACAGCATCCTGAAGCAAAGAATTCCATAATTTTACTGCCCTTACTGTGAAAATACCCCTGCTTTTGTTTTAGTTGAAAGCACCTTTCCTCGAGTCTTAATGGATGACCTCTTGTTCTTTGAGTAAATAATTCATTGGATAGTTCTTTGTATTGACCTCAAAAATATTTGTAAATGGTGATCATATCACCCCTTAGGTTTCTCTTCTCTAATGTAAACAAACCCAGTTTGGCTAGTCTCTCTTTATAACTTAGATACTCCAATCCCTTAATCAGTTTTGTTGCAAGTCTCTGCATTTTTTCCATTTCAATAATGTGTTTTTTAAGAACTGGTGCCCAAAACTGTACTCCATATTCTAGATGAGGCCTAACCAGGGCCGGCCCTTACATGGGTACCGGTGGGTCCATGGACCCAGGCAGCACTCTGATAGGGGTGAAAATTTGACACCTCAAGGCATGCTATTTTGTGCACGGTGTCTCCCCACTGCCTGCACTGATGACATTTGGGACTTGGAGACGCTGTGTAGAGCATGTCAGGGTTTTCTTCCTCTGTCCGGAGGCCAGTGCCAGTTTAAAACTGGCTCCCAGACTGCCGAAGAAAATCCCAGCATGCACCACGCGGCTTCTCCGCATGTGACACGGTCCCGGCTGTCATCAGTACGGGGCAGTAAGGAGACTAAGTAAAAAGCAAGAGGAAGAGCCAGAGAGAAGAGAGCGAAGGAGAAGAGAAACAGGCAAGGGGGGGGGGGAGAGGCACAAGGGGTGAAAAGAGAGGGTAAAAGGAGCACAAGGGGTGAAAAAGAGGCACAAGGGGTGAAAAGAGGGGAAAAAAGGCACAAGGGGTGAAAAAGAGGCACAAGGGGTGGAAAGAGAGGGTAAAAGAGGCACAAGGGGTGAAAAGAGGGGAAAAAAGGCACAAGGGGTGAAAAAGAGGCACAAGGGGTGAAAAGAGGGGATAAAAGGCACAATGGGTGAAAAGAGTGGAAAAAAGGCACAAGGAGTGAGGAGGGGGAAAAAGAGGATAAAGGGATGAAAAGAGGGGGGAAAAAAGGCACAAGGGTGAAAAAGAGGCACAAGGGGTGGAAAGAGAGGGTAAAAGAGGCACAAGGGGTGAAAAGAGGGGAAAAAAGGCACAAGGGGTGAAAAAGAGGCACAAGGGGTGAAAAGAGGGGATAAAAGGCACAATGGGTGAAAAGAGTGGAAAAAAGGCACAAGGAGTGAGGAGGGGGAAAAAGAGGATAAAGGGATGAAAAGAGGGGGGAAAAAGAGGCACAAGGGGTGTAAAAGGTAAGGGGGAGAAACAGGTACAAGGGGTGGAAAAGGTAAGGGGGAGAAAGAGGTATAAGGGGTAGAAAAAGGTAAGGGGAGAGAAAGAGGTACAAGGGGCGTAAAAAAACAAAAACATTACAGTTCTATGTGGTTTTAGGGGCAGGAGAGGGGTTACTATAACTGAGGATGTGGAATGTTTTGTTGGGTGTGGTTTTGGGGTGCGCAGGGGGGGGGGCAACATTTCATCCTTGGACCCAGGCAGCACAATGTATTGTATATTAGCATCATGTGCATCTATACCCCTTTTTATGCAAGATAGTACCCTGTTTGCTGTTGCAGCAGCTGATTGACACTGCTGTGTAGTCTAATAGTACTCCAAATCCATTCTCTAATGAGGATTCCCAAAAGTAGTTTCTCATCTCGTTTATTTGTAGCATGTTTGTTTCTACAGTCCAAATGCGTAACCTTACATTTATCTACAATCACTCAGTTTATCTAAAGCTAAAAGTCTGAGTCCACTACTAAAATCTGTTTTTATTTCGGGTGATGGAATTATCGCTTGGGCAGAGATGAACAATATACATGAGATACTAAACGCAGCTTATGGGCAATGGGGCTCCCGTTTAAAACTCAACCCAAGAAAGGAAATTGTAAAAAGATAAATAGTCCAAGAGTTCATAGAATCTAATAGAATTATACTTACTGAATAAAAATATTAAACAGCTGATATTAATTGCAGACAGGGAACAAGTGCAAATATATATATCTGGTAGTCTGATGGACGAATCTGGGTTTGGTGGATGCCAGGGGGATGATACCTACCAGAAATGCATAGTGCCTACTGTAATGTTTGGTGGAAGATGGATAATGGTTTGGGGCTGTTTTTCAAGGTTTGGGCTAGGCTCTCCGTTCCAGTGACGGTTAATGTTGATGCTACAGCATACAACATAATTTTAGACAATTGTACTCTTCCAACTTTGTGGCAACAGTTTGGAGAAGGCCCTTTCCTGTTCCAGCATGACTGTGCCCCTATGCACAAAGCAAGGTCCATAAACACATGGTCTGATGAGTTTGATGTGGAGGATCTTAAATGGCCTACACAGAGCCCTGACCTAAACCGCATTGAACACCTTTGGGATGAACTAGAACGCCAATTGCAAGTCAGGCCTTCTTGTTCAACATCAGTGCCTGACCAGTCAGACCTTTTTGTTCAACATCAGTGTCTGACCAGTCAGGCCTTCTTGTTCAGCATCAGTGTCTGACCAGTCAGGCCTTCTTGTTCAACATCAGTGTCTGACCAGTCAGGCCATTTTGTTCAACATCAGTGACTGACCTCACAAATGATCTTTTGGCTGAATGGGCACAGATTCATCCTTACCAGAGTAGTGGAGGCTTTTATAGCTGCAAAGGGGGGGGTCAACTCCATGTTAATGCCCATGGTTTTGGAATGGGATGTCCAACAAGCTCATATAGGTGTAATGGTCAGGTGTCCACATGCTTTTGGTTAGATAGTGTGTTTCTCTTTGTTCAAAGTGTAGTTGATCTTGTGTAGGTCACCAACTCCAGAATAGGCAAAGCATCCCCACACCTGAATATTTCCGGCACCATATTTAATTGTAGGTTTTACACACTGTGGTGTTAGCCTCTCAGGTGGTCATCTCCTCACATGAAAGTTTTGAAAGTGTATACAAAAATGGTGTTTGAAGAGGATATTCATATGAATGGCAATTTCACCTAAAGATTTAACAGAGATCAAAAATTGATTTGTCTCCATGTTAAATCACATATTCCTGAATAACGACACACACTACTACATTGTATTAAATGATCAAATAAAACAGTTGGTAATGGTGGACTCAGACTTTTGGACTTACCGTATATAGCATTATATGTAAATATGAATGTATCTACACATCTCCATTTCATAGTCTATATTTTAATCACACTACCTCAGAATAGACAGGAGGTGTGAGAACTGTGAATGAGAAACACATTGCAAAATACATTTCCCAGCTCCACCCACATTCTGCAGAACAATGCAAGAATAGGATCAGTTTTGGAAATATATGTAACCAGCCATAGTCTACATTAGACTTCCAAGGGGATAAAATTGCATAGATATGCTTGACTTCTGTATGAAGCACACTAACCTTTTAACCCTTCGAGTGCCAGAGGGGTATGCAACTCATTGGTTTGCAATGCTTTGCATACCCCTCTGGCACTCAAAGGGTTAAGTCCATTTTTAACTAATTGACTCATTGCCTCCTATAGGTATAGTTCCCCTTCAGTACATTAAAATGCCATTATCTCATGTCCAGCTGCTCATCTTATACCTTCTTTGTTCAATTCATCATGTCTTAGTTCATTGTTTCCACCACATTATCATCTTATTGATCCAACACCTCTTCATGTAATTGTTTCACACTCCTAGCTCTCCAGTTGTCTCACACTTTCCTACCTTTTTATTGTCTTGTGTTCTCCTATGTCTGTCTAATTATTTCATGCTCTCCTGCCTCTCTTATTGTCTCATGTTGCCCTTCCTCTACCTCTAAGTGTGTCACGCTCTCCTGCCTATCTCTGTCCTGCACTCTCCTACCTCTCTCTAACTGCATCATGCTATCCTTCCTCTCTCTTATTGTCTCACACTCTCCTACCTCTCTTATTGTCTCACACTCTCCTACCTGTCTAATTGTCTCACACTCTCCTACCTCTTATTGTCTCACACTCTCCTACCTGTCTAATTGTCTCACACTCTCCTACCTCTTATTGTCTCACACTCTCCTACCTGTCTAATTGTCTCACACTCTCCTACCTCTTATTGTCTCACACTCTCCTACCTGTCTAATTGTCTCACACTCTCCTACCTCTTATTGTCTCACACTATCCTACCTGTCTAATTGTCTCACACGCTCGGACCTCTCTTATTGTCTCACACTCTCCTACCTGTCTAATTGTCTCACACTCTCCTACCTCTTATTGTCTCACACTCTCCTACCTCCCTCTAATTGTCTCATACTCTCCTCTCTGTCTCACATTCTCCTACCTCTCTGATTGTCACGCTCTCTCCTACCTCTCTCTAATTGTTTCATGTTCTTCTCCCTCTCTGTATTTCTCTTGCTCTTTCTCTTGATAATGGTCTTGCTCTTTCCCACCTCTAATTCTCTCACTCTGTGTTACTTCTCTCTCCCTCCCTCTAATTCTCTCACTCTGTGTTACTTCTCTCTCCCTCCCTCTAATTCTCTCACTCTGTGTTACTTCTCTCTCCCTCCCTCTAATTCTCTCACTCTGTGTTACTTCTCTCTCCCTCTAATTCTCTCACTCTGTCCTACTTCTCTCTCCCTCCCTCTAATTCTCTCACTCTGTCCTACTTCTCTCTCTCAATCCCTCTAATTCTCACTGTGTGCTACTGCTCTCTCCCTCCCTCTAATTCTCACTCTGTCCTACTTCTCTCTCTGTCCCTCTAATTCTCACCCTGTCCTACTTCTCTCTCTCAATCCCTCTAATTCTCACTCTGTCCTACTTCTCTCTCTGTCCCTCTAATTCTCACTCTGTCCTACTTCTCTCTCTGTCCCTCTAATTCTCTCACTCTGTGCTACTTGTCTCTCCCTCCCTCTAATTCTCACTCTGTCCTACTTCTCTCTCTGTCCCTCTAATTCTCTCACTCTGTGCTATTTGTCTCTCCCTCCCTCTAATTCTCACTCTGTCCTACTTCTCTCTCTGTCACTCTAATTCTCTCACTCTGTGCTACTTCTCTCTCTGTCACTCTAATTCTCTCACTCTGTCCTACTTCTCTCTCCCTCCCTCTAATTCTCTTACTCTGTCCTACTTCTCTCTCCCTCCCTCTAATTCTCTCACTCTGTGTTACTTCTCTCTCCATCCCTCTAATTCTCTCACTCTGTCCTACTTCTCTCTCCCTCCCTCTAATTCTCTCACTCTGTGTTACTTCTCTCTCCATCCCTCTAATTCTCTCACTCTGTCCTACTTCTCTCTCCCTCCCTCTAATTCTCTCACTCTGTCCTACTTCTCTCTCAATCCCTCTAATTCTCACTTTGTGCTACTGCTCCCTCCCTCCCTCTAATTCTCACTCTGTCCTACTTCTCTCTCTGTCCCTCTAATTCTGTCACTTGGTGCTACTGCTCTCTCCCTCCCTCTAATTCTCTCACTCTGTCTTACTTCTCTCTCCATCCCTCTAATTCTCACTCTCTCCAGCTTCTCCCCAGTTGTCTCATGTTCTCTCTCCCTCCCCAGGGTCACGTGGTGTTTGATGCTAGTGGTTCCCGTATGGCCTGGACCCTCATTGAGCAGCTACAAGGTGTGTGATATTGGGCTCCAGAGACAATAAGATGTACTAAGAAAATGTGACTAATTGTGGAATGAACCAACTGCACTATAGGGGACAAATACTGCTTCCCAAAATGCCCATTAACTTAAATGTTGCTTTCAATCCTTTGACTGCTTTAGAGGTGTCTAACCTATTGCTTCGTAATGCATTGGAGACTTCTCTAGCATTCAAGAGGTTAAAGCCCTAATTTAACATTTAGCATTCAAGGGGTTAAAAACCCCATTGAGGTAAATCACCTTTTTTCCCCCTGTGGGGCAGATGGTTTGCCTCATCCAGTTTGCTTTTATAAAATAGGCCCACATATCTGCTCAGGGCAAAAGAGGTTGTTTCTTTGCAGTTGGACACCCCCTTTTTGGTGTGCCCCTTGTCTTAATAAACACTGAAAATATGGGGAAAAAAGTGCTGTTTTTTTGGTGGGAAGCAATTTTCCTGTGCACATCACTTCCCTCTGTGTCTTGTACAGCAGAGCATAAGTTCCTGACCAGGAAGTGATGAGTGCAAAGGGTAACTGTTTCCCCTAGTCTGCTGCTAGAACAATGCATGGTTTATACATTTACATGTGACCCATTACCTTATTCCCTCTCTGACTCTTTCCCCACAGGTGGTATTTACAGGAAGATTGGATACTATGACAGTACCAAGGACAACCTCTCTTGGTATAATAATGACAAGTGGATTGGTGAGTGTGGTGGAGTTATGGAGAGAGCTTGTTATGTTTTAACAGACAGACCGATGCCCACAGACAGACAACACCCACACAGACATTTTACCAGACAATTCTGGTAGAAATTGTGCCAATTTAGAGACTAAAGTCTCTCACCCTGAGAATTTAACAAGATCCAGGTGTCTGTGTGTCTCTGTGAATGTGTGTATGTCTGTGATTGGGTGTCTGGGTGTGTGTTTGTGTGTCTGTGATTGGGTGTCTGGGTGTGTGTTTGTGTGTCTGTGACTGGGTGTTTGGTAGGGCTGCCACCCAGCCGGTATTTTACCTGCAGGCTGGTAAAAAATAGGCTTCTGTCCAATGTTAAGTCTATGGAGGGAATGCCATGGCCGGTATTTTTTTGAAGAAAAGGTGGCAACCCTAGTGTTTGGGTTTGTGTTTGTGTGTCTGTGACTGGGTGTTTGGGTGTGTGTTTGTGTGTCTGTGACTGGGTGTGTGTGTGTGTTTGTGCGTCTGTGATTAGGTGTTTGGGTGTGTGTGTGTTTGTCTGTGTCTGGGTGTTTGGGTGTGTGTGTGTGTGTCTGTGATTGGGTGTTTGGGTGTGAGTGTGTGTGTCTGTGATTTAGTGTTTGGGTGCGTGTTTGTGTGTCTGTGACTGGGTGTTTGGGTGTGTGTGTGTGTCTGTGACTGGGTGTTTGTGTGTGTGTGTGTCTGTGATTTAGTGTTTGGGTGCATGTTTGTGTGTCTGTGACTGGGTGTTTGGGTGTGTGTGTGTGTCTGTGACTGGGTGTTGTAGTGTGTGTGTTTGTGTGTCTGTGGCCGGGTGTTTGTGTGTCTGTGACTGGCTTTGTGTTTGTGTGTCTGTGACTGGGTGTTTGGGTGTGTGTTTGTGTGCCTGTGACTGGTTGTTTGTGTGTGTGTCTGTGACTGGGTGTTTGGGTGTGTGTTTGTGATTGGGTGTCTGGGTATTTGTTTGTGATTGGGTGCTTGGGTGTATGTTTGTGTGTCAGTGATTGGATGCTTGAGTGTGTGTTTGTGTGTCTGTGACTGGGTGTTTGGGTGTGTGTGTCTGTGATTGGGTGTTTGGTTGTGTGTTTGTGTGTCTGTGACTGGGTGTGTGTGTCTGTGACTGGGTGTTTGGTTGTGTGTTTGTGTGTGTCTGTGACTGGTTGTTTGGGTGTGTGTGTGTGTCTGTGATTGGGTGTGTGTTTGCGTGTCTGTGATTGGGTGTGTGTGTTTGCATGTCTGTGACTGGGTGTTTAGGTGTGTGTTTGCTTGTCTGTGATTGGGGGTTTGGGTGTGTGTTTGTGTGCCTGTGATTGGGTGTTTGGGTGTGTGTGTGTGTCTGTGATTGGGTGTTTGGGTATGTGTCTGTGACTGGGTGTTTGGGTGTGTGTTTGCGTGTCTGTGATTGGGTGTGTGTTTGCATGTCTGTGACTGGGTGTTTGGGTGTGTGTTTGCTTGTCTGTGATTGGGGGTTTGGGTGTGTGTTTGTGTGTCTGTGATTGGGTGTTTGGGTGTGTGTGTGTCTGTGATTGGGTGTTTGGGTATGTGTCTGTGACTGGGTGTTTGGGTGTGTGTGTCTGTAATTGTGTGTTTGGGTATGTGTTTGTGTGTCTGTGACTCGGTGTTTGGGTGTGTGTGTGTTTGTGTGTGTCTGTGATTGGGTGTTTGGGTGTGTGTGTGTGTGTGTCTGTGATTGGGTGTTTGAGTGTGTGTTTGTGTGTCTGTGACTGGGTGTTTGTGTGTCTGTGTGTGTGTGTGTGTCTGTGAGTGGGTGTCTAGGTGTGTGTTTGTGTGACTGGGTGTTTGGGTTTGTGTGTCGGTAACTGTGTGTCTGGGGTGTGTATGTCTGGGGGTGTAACGGAAGGGACCCTTTAAACCATTCAGGAAGAATGACACAGGATAACGAGTGCAAAATAAGTAACTCAGTTTATTGGGGGAAAACAGGGACATTTTATACAGAAACCACATACAATGCGACAATAGTCAGAATACAATAAACAATGGGAGTATACACAAGGAGCACAATGGGGCCGGTGGTGGAGGGGCACATAATACAGTGGAGCACTGTGGTGATGTAAACATAAGGACAAAGTGAACAGTAGACATGGAATAGCCTTTAACTAATTCAATCTTGCCGCTCCAAATCCTAGCCAATAGGAAGAGGAACAACAAGAGACAGTACAGATACAGTAGCCAATCATGCCGCGCTGGCCCTCCCAGTGGGAGCTGGAGTGCCCCTGGTATCCTGGCTGCTGATGCACACACTGATACACTCACACACTGATGCACATACTGATACACACACTGATACATACACTGATACTAACACACTGATACACACACTGACACACACTGATACATTCACACACGCTGATACATATACACACACTGATACACTCACACACTGATACATACACACACTGATACATACACACACACACCCTTATACACACACTGATACATACACACACTAATACATACCCATACCTGGGAACTCTCCGGATTTGCCCCGGAGACTCCGGTTCTGACAGAATTTACCTTCTGTGTGACACATTTAACCCTCTGAGTACTAGAGTGGTACGGAATGCATTGCTTTGCAATGCATTCCGTACCACTCTGGCACTCAAAGGGTTAAATCCCCCCAGCACTCGAGTTAAGCCCCGCCCCTTTGTGACTCGATTAGTGTCAATTTTGTTACCCCCTGCTGAACAGAGGACTACCCTCCGGGTAGCCCTCAACTGAAAGTTCCCAGGTATGTACATACCAACACACCCTGATACACACCCTGATACATACACACACACGCTGATACATACAAACACACACACTCTGATACATACACACACATGCTGATACATACACACACTGATACACACACTGATACATAAACACACACACACACTGATACACACACACATACACTGATACACACACTGATATATATATACACACACTGATATACACACGCACTGATACACACACACTGATACACACACACTGAAATATACACACACACTGATACACACACACATACACTGATACACACACACTGATACAAACACACTGAAATATACACACACACACTGATACACACACACATACACTGTTACACACACACATGATATACACACATACACACACACGCACACATACACTGATATACACACACATACACTGATACACACACAGATATACACACTGATACTTAAACACACAGAGGATGATGTCTCTTACTAGCACAGATAGTAAGACAATTATACACACACTGTACTTCTAAACCTGTAGTAATATGACTGACTGACACCCCCCAATCCTCCCCTTCTCTCTCTCTCTCTTTCCCTCTCTTGCTTTCTCTCTCTCTTTCCCTCTCGCTCTGTCTCTGGGTTGCACTGTGTTCTCTCTTTTGACACATTTCTCTCTATGTCCTATCAGCTCTCTCAAATGCTAATTGCTAAATGTAGTTTTTAACTTCAACTGAAATTATTAGCAATTTACCTAATATTTACAGTTTGCTAATAGATGATATGTGAAAATTGCTTAACCTCTTTGGCACTCAAAGGGTTAAAAGGGCAGTTACCATGTTTTACTAATTCTGCTATTATGGAAGCAGACCATGTAAGAATCCATTTAGTGGGAACAGAATACTAACTCATGGACAGGAACGTAACCTGTGAGTCTGTGACTCTCAGCCACAAGCACCTGGGGTTTGTTCTCAGTGCTCATAGAGATGCTGTGTCAGCCTTCAGGCCCAATACAGAGAGCTGTTCTGCTAGATGCTGCATAGAAACACTATGGGAGCATCGGGGGTCTCTCCCCAGACCCCTGTCCTTCTCCACTGTTGCTATTCTGGGCTCACTACTCAGTCCTGGCTTCATTGTCAGGACTGCTTCCAGGGATTCTGGCCTGGCACTCTCTACACACCTGGGAACCCTCTTGTCCCAAGCCTCTGGAGGTCCACTAAGGTGTCCAAATTATGCAATTTGTGTCATAACGTGGGTGGGGCTTGACTGGAATGGGTGTGATCTTGGAATAGAGAGGTGGGGGTTAGACCTTAAAATGGGCAGTGAGAGGAAAGATGAGGGATGAGAGTGACCAGAGCTGGCAGAGAA
The DNA here is from genome assembly GCA_037306005.1 of Rhinophrynus dorsalis. Taxonomy (NCBI): domain Eukaryota; kingdom Metazoa; phylum Chordata; class Amphibia; order Anura; family Rhinophrynidae; genus Rhinophrynus; species Rhinophrynus dorsalis. The sequence goes on along the minus strand of CM074726.1, from coordinate 157,649,138 downwards.
GTGGGCGGAGTTACAAAAGAACTCCCTGAGCCCTGAGAATCAGTCTCTGTTCTCTGGGTCAGATCTAGAGAGTTCCCAGGTACAATCATCTATGTCAGTGTGGAGGTCAACACACAAGCTCGCCTAGTCAGTGGAAGCCCCTTTGTGGGTTCTTGTCGGGGATACTCTGGATCAAGCCGGAACAGATGGCACCATTCGTCAGTAGACCGGAAAGGCAAGTGAATTTAGCTCTTGCAGTGGCTGGGATTAAGATCATCAGCCAACTCCCCTCCAGGAATCCCCTCCAGAAATACAGACGAAACTTGTATTGAGAAGGGTGAAACAGAAAACCTTTTATTGAGGGGACACACAGCTTTTATACACTTCCACCTGGTATCCTTGCGTACATAGTCAAGTTAAGGCTTGGAACAGAGGTGACACTATGTCCGATCAGGTGGAGCCCCAGGGGACCAATCAGAGATAGTATTTTAGTCTCCAGTCTGAGGCGTCATTTCCAATCCAAGAAAAAGTCCTTAAAACACAACTTCTCTCACAGCAGGGATCAATTACGGTTCCTTTTGTTGCCGTTCTTCAGGGGGCTTCCTGTTACAAGTACTAGGCATCAGAATCCTATGTACACAAAATGCACAGCAATATACAGTACAGAAGTAAATAACACAGGGAAACACAAAACATCCACCAAATTATAGCAGAGGGGACACAACACAGTAGACAACATTTTTTTGCACTAGGGGATACAACGGATTCACCTCTTGCTTCTCCACAACTTTTCTCCTCCCTCAGGTAAGTGAGTTGCAGGGTGGTCTCCCACAGATCCACTGCAGACTCACGAGTTTTACTGGAGGATAACAACATAGTTGCCCCCAAGTTTTACTAGAGTCCCCGATGCTCATGTTGCCAAGTCCAGCAGTCCTGACTAAAGGCAAGTTTGGTGCAGTAGACATGAGCGCACAGGGCCCATTTTTCTTGTCTCATCTCGTTTGCCAAAGGGTATAAAACTGCCAGTCCTTGGGGCCAAGTGCCGTGGATCCCATCCCTCCAGCCAAAACTTAAAGTTTTGAGGAGCAGTAGAAGACCAGATAGTCCCTGGGGAAAAAGGGCCATCCGGGCTCTGAACTGGGGACCCCATAATACAGTCAGTGGTGGGATCCAGCCCTAGGGCAGGAGGTGACCAACCTCTCCCCCCAAATGCGGTCTTCAGCAAACATCCAACAGGGCCAAGGGAAACAGCAGGGGAGAAAACTCTGGCTATGTCCTCCACAGCTACCATGCTCTGGGGCTCTGCCTCTTCATCTTATCCGAGCAGCTCCCATAGCCACTCCCTCTGGTACAGCAGTTCCTCCTCATCTTGGGGGACCACACTCTGGCTGGTGGCCTCTACACATTCGTGGGCAACCCTCCATCTCGGCTCTCTCCAGATGTAGAGGTATTCCCCCTCTGTAGCTATATGTCAGACAGTCAGCAAACCCAGGGGTTCTCCCTCTCTGCATCTGGTACAAATGACAACTCCTTTGGCCATCCTGTCATGAACTCATCCTGATGCTCAAGCAAGTCGTTGCCAAAATTCATATCATGCAGAAACGCATTTTCCCCAGGCCTCCTGGATAGACCTCTTGCCACCCCTCTGCATCTGGACATTGGTTGCATAGGGGACCAGTAGAGTCCTACCATTGGAAAATAATCTGGCTTGTTGCAACAAATGGCAGAAGTATTTTTCTAGCTCTTCCTTAGCATGAAATAGATTCTACAGCTGGTATCGCCACTCCTCACAGGAGTCCAGACCCAGCATGCTGCACTGCCTCTGGAACAAAGTGCCTCTAGATAAAGAGGTAACTTGTCTGGATCTAGGCCTGAGAAGGAGTAGGAGTCCCTCGGATGTCTACATTGCTCCCAGGCTACCAACTCCCATCCATCTCCTGCACCTAGTCATTCACAATTTTATTGCCTGTACACATCTTAGCTATAGTCCTGCAGCATCCTCTGATACTGCCTGATCCCGCCGTTTCACCAGTTGTGGAGGGGAACACATACAAGCTTGCCCATTCAGCATAGCCTCGCTGTGGATTCTTCTCCGGAATACCCTGGATTGGGTAGGACGCAGAAACAAATGGCTGCCACTCTGCAGTAGACTGGTGAAGCAAATTAATTTATCTCTTGCAGTGGCTAGGATGAGGATCACCAGCCAAATCCCCTCCAGAAATACAGTTGAAACTTGTATTGTGGATGGTAAAACAGAATCCTTTTATTGAGGACACACACAGCTTTTCAGCTGGCATCCTTTTGTACCTAGTCAAATTAAGGCCTGGGACAGTGCTGACACAGTGTCCAATCAGGGCGAACCACAGGGGACCAATCAGAGACAATATTTTAGTCTCCAATCAGTGGCCCCATTTCCAATTCGGGAAAAAATCCTTGAAACACAACTGCTTTCACAGCAGGGGTTAATTAGTATTCCTTTATTGTCTTACTGCATGGGGCTTCCTGTCCCAAGCCCTAGGTTTCAGAATCCTATGTACACAGATTGCATCAAAATACAGTACAGAGTTCAATTAAAAACAGCAAACACAAAACATCAACAAAATTATAACATAGGGGACACTTAACACAGTGGACAACAACTTTTACAGTTCGGGAAACAAGGGGTTCACCTCCTGTTTCTTCACGGTCAGTGGTTCTCAAATTTTATTTTTATTTATTTTTATTTTTGCTCAAGGCAAATACTCAGTCTGGATTTTGTCAGAGCGCTCCTGACCTTTTATAAAGCATGTGTCAAGGGCATAATAAGATTTAAATATTTATTTATTTTTACATGATGAAAAAAACAGCATATTGTGTATAACAATTTCCATATATATAAATAAGTATACATCGGAAACTCAGCATTCACATTTTTGTCAAAAGTAAACCGTGGCACTGGTGCTGTAACTACATGGGGTGTAGTTTACCGTGACCCGACGTTGAAGGAGACCCCATCTGTCCCAGAGTTCAATAGGTTCTATTATGCTTCTATGAAAATATTTTTGTGATAGGAGGCCCTAAAATTTTTTTTTTGGCACCAGTGACTAGTTACACCAATGCGTATAAACTGGTGCCCAACTCGCACCAAAGCTCCACTGCACCCTAGTTGAGAACCACTGCTCTTTGTAATTATTGGCATTTAAGAAAATTAATATTCGCATCTTTTTACCAAGATAGTGAAGATCTTCCAACAGTTTTTAATGGGAACGAATAACCTTTAAAACATATATATTTTTGCTTTTATGAAATTATGCTAGACATTTTTTTTGGCTGAAATTAATATTTTGATTGATATCAATCAACCAATCACATTTTCTATTTGAGAGGAAAGTCAGTGACATACAGTTCTCTATAGAATGTGATAGAAGCTGCTGAGTCACTTCCTGTTTGAACTTTCAGGAAGTAAACATGCAGTAAATTCACTTCCTGATTATTTGTACTGTTAGAACTTTTGAATAAAACAACTGACAGCAGTGGGAGTGATATTGTTTTACTCCGCATGAAAGCTCTATAACCTATAGGTTTCCATAAACATTGTTTTTACTGCTCCTTTAAATCAATGACAATTGTTATTTGTCTTATTTGGTACAGTTGGATTTCCCCTTAATTGCTGTACTTTTCTTTTGTGTATAAGGCCCTGTTTCTCTGTTGTAGGGGGATCACCTCCCGCTGACCACACAAAGGTTATCATCACTTTTCGGTACGTCTCCCAGAAGCTCTTCATCTCTGTCTCAGTTCTTGCGGGACTTGGGATCCTCCTTGGATTTGTCTGTCTCTCCTTCAACATCTACAACAGTCATGTGCGGTAAGTGTATTTGCTGATTCCTCTGCAAGGGGGTTATGCACTAAGGTGTGATTGTGACGAAATGGCTGTCACCAAGAGAAAGATATGTGTCTGTTTTCAGTGATTGCCATTGTCTTAACATGTTCCCATTCTTGAAACCTTAATGTCCCCTGTGTGTGCATGCATTAGAGAGGGTTGTCCAGTTACCAGCAGTGAATGGGTTGGTTAGTATGTAGGATGTACAGAGGAATGGTGCCATCCAGTCTAGCTAAACCCAGAGATTGTGCTATGAGATACCAGTGTTGGCCAGCATAGAGGGGGGGGGGGGGTAGGGCAAATCTGTGTAGAGTGTGTACCTTCCCCCTCTACATCAGGCCAAGCTGAACAGACCTGGTACATGGTACCTGTGACATCACATCCTGTAGGGGGTGGGTAGAGAAAACCTGGGAGAAAGGAGAGTCAGAGAGTGAGTTGCAGAATTTAGGAGCAGGAGAGAGCCTCTCCCCAGCATGGAGGGGGGTAGCCTGGGGCCAGTCTGGAGTTGGACTGGTCCAGGTGCTTTCTAAAGGCGTACTGGAGAAACTGGGACTGGTGAGTGCCCTCACCGGAAAAGTTAGAGTGTAGGGCCAGGTCCCCTTTTCAGTTGTGGGCTGTAAGTCAAGGTGGCTTCAGACACAGAGAGAGTACCCTGATGTTCCTACCACAAGGATTTTAGGATGTCTTCCCCAACTCCTCTGCCAGGACTAAAAGATACAAGGAACCTTCATGTAATCCAGCAGCATGTGGAGTGGGCAGGATGCCTACTCTTGCCTCTAGTTGGACTATGAATATGCTCCAGCATTAAGCTAAAATGGACTGTGAGTATTATTTGTAACCCCTGGCAAGTTATGCAACTAAGAAGAGAACAGCAGTAGTGCTTAGTTTTTATGTTTCACCCCTGTTTGTTTGCCTGTAATTGTTGTCCTATGTTTTGTGCCGTGACCACTCTAATAAATGCAATTTATTATCTTTTTGTCTGGCTGGATAAATCGCTTAACCCTCGGTCTACCAAACAGTAACCCCTGTACCCCCCATCACAGTGATAATGGAGAGATAACTTCTTTCCAATTCCTATGCTATTCTATGGAGCCAATGCACTAAGATCTCTAAAGTTGGCGAAAAAACTTAGTGCATTGGCTCCATAGAATAACGCAGGACTTGAAGAGTTTAGAACACTGGAGATGTCTTCTCCATGTTATAACCTCTGTATCATGTCTTGGTGCATCCCAACCCCCCAACAAGTCTCACTCTTAACCCTTTGAGTGCCAAAGGGGTGTGCAATGCATTGAAGAGCAATGTGTTGCCCAACCCTCTGGCATTCACTGCCTTAATAGGTGGGTGAGAGATGATCCATAAAACACTGAGCTTTAGCAGTCACCAAGGGACCTCCAAACATAGCCACTTCTTATTAGGTGCAGTGTGGCCTGACATTTTACAGGGGCGCTGTTGCTACAAAGTCCTTTGGAGGTATATGGTGAATTGACCAGAGCTTTCCATAGGCTGATGTACCAACAGTGCTGTTTTAAAATTTAAGGCCATTAAGATACTGCACCTAAAAAAACAAGTTTGGGCTGTAATATGTTTTAAATGAAACCCTTCTCAACACTGAAAGTAACTTTGTTTTATTCAGGAAGATAAACTCAACAACATATATATTTTTTACATATTAAATTTTACTATCCATTTAACCCTTTGAGTGCCAGAGGCCTCTGACACGCAAAGGGTTAAGGAATTACCCTATTGTGGCAGAAAGATTACCTCCACTCTACCTTTCTTCATTAGAGCACCTCAGGGGGAGGAGTTTCAGGTCCTAGAATGCAGGAATAAAGAAATATGTTCACCCCCGTGGACAGGATATTCATTATTAGTTCAAGCGGAACTACCAGACTATATAAAGTCGCCACCCAATAATTAGGCATATGGCGACTAGCTTCTTAATACTGTTATTATCTGTGACAAGTACCAGGTTTTGAAGTAATCCTTTTTCCTCTGAGACCGGCAGCCGGGCTTGGACATTCCACACACAGAGATGTCTGCGCGCCTGCACTGTCGTCCCGGTCTCCTCTAGGTGGCATTGCATGGAGCCCAAAGGCACCGGAAGGGACTGATGGCGCAGGCGGCTCTACAGGAAGAAGCCTGGCCGTCAGTCTCTGAAGAATAAGGATAACTTCAGAACCGGCTATTTGTGTGAGATACTAGCACTGTTGATAGGCTAATTGCCATATGACTAACTAGTTTAAAAGCCCGTGTACACGGGTCACAGTGCCACCCAGCAGCTTCGGCTGGTGCCCGGAGCCTCTCTGCTCACTGCCCGTGCTGCAGTCGTGCGCAGTACAAAGTGCCCAAAAGCACCACGGCTGATACCCAGCGGGGCACTCCAAATTTGGAGCATAGTCCTCTCTGCGCACCTTCCTGGGACCAAGCGGTCCCAGGCTTGGTCCCAGGAAGCTGCGCAGAGAGGACTCTGGTCCATTTCGGAGCGCCTGATCCGTATCAGCTGTGGCATGTTCGGGCACTCTGTACTGCACATGACTGCAGCGCGGGCAGTCTCTACTGTGCATGACAGCTTCTGACAAACATCCTAGCGAATTATTATATAGTATAATATAATTGGGTGGTGACTTTATATAGAGTGGTAGTTCCGCTTTAAAGAGAACCAGTTCCTGCATGATTTGTTCAAAGTGGCCATTAGAATATTCCTGCCAATATTAACTCTTTAGGAACCAGGGCAGTGTGCAATGTATTGCAAGGTACAGAGCAAATACAAATGACTATCGCGTTAAATGGGCTTTTAACCTCTCGAATACCAGAGAGGTCTCCAAAGCATTGTGAAACAATCCTATGTACATACTACCTCTGGGCTTTAAAGGGTTAAGGTAAGTGTGGAGGGGTTAATATTAGGAGGTGTGTGTTTTTCTTTAACATCTTGAATGCTCTAGACTCTGGAGGTCTCTAACACATTGCACAGCAGTGCATCGGAGAACTCCCTAGCATTGAAGAGGTTAAATAGGCTTGAAGGAACACTGTCCTCTTCGAGATGGTTCTTCTCTCACTCTGTATGAGAACTGAGAGAGGAATTAGAGGCCTGTTAACCCATTGCATATTGCAATGCATTGGAGTGCTCTGGCACTCAAAGGGTTAAAAGACTGCTCATTAAAAGTTACTTATTACAAGAGAAAATTAAAAAAGGCCCCTATTTATAAAAGCCAACTACAGTTATTCTGGAGTAAACCAGCTGTACCATAGGGGACAAATAAAAAATCCTGTTAAATCTGGCTTTTAACACCTTGTATGCTAGAGAGGTCTCCAGTGCATTGCTTCACAGAAACAGACACAGACACCTCAGTTGTCAAAGATCACAGCGTTGGAAGAAGAAGAAGACATATTAGGAACAATATGCACAGAAAAAGTGGATTTGTTCTAGGATAAACCATCAGCAATATACTGAACAAATACTGATTTAACCACTTAATGACCAGTGATGTGCCAGGACTGTCACCTTTTTTTTTCCCTTAAGGACCGGTGTTGGTCCTGGCACGTCACGCACTTTGTGCTTACAGTGTTCTTGCGGGAGTGCTGTAAGCACAAACTGGGTCTGAAATTAACCACTTCAAGACTGGAGCCATCGCTCACAGATCCCTGCTCTGTGCACCGGTATGCGTAATGAGTCACGTGTGCCAATGCGCCAGCAACGATCAAAGTGGCCTTCAAGGGTAGGTTACTTCCCAGGACCACTGGTTGTTAAGGGGTTAAGTGGGGCTTTTAACCCTTTGAATGCTAGGGAGGTCTCCAACGCACTGTGAAAAACCTCTCTAACATTCAGTGGGTTAATAAGCTTATTTAAATCAGTGTGGCTTTGTATTATGTTCCTTATAAAGCAGCTGGCCACCACGGATATTGCTTTTGCATTTACCTCTGTGCATATAGCTGTAGGGGTTAATGTGATAGAACTAGCAAGGTAGTGAGGTGCAGTCTCATTGAATTTGTGGATGTCTCTTCCCTGCAGGTACATTCAGAACTCTCAGCCCCATCTGAACGATGTGACGGCTGCAGGATGTATCCTTGCTCTGGCTGCGGTATTCCCTCTTGGACTTGATGGCCGTCACATTGAGACATGGCACTTTCCCCTCGTTTGTCAGGTGAGAGACAGAAATTGGCCACTTGGGAAAGACAGTGAAAATGAGTGTGCGTGTGTGGAGGGAACCGAGCGAGATTAAGGGCCAGACGGGAAACGTAAAAGATGAGCAAATCTGGAGCAATCCAGCTGTATCATAGGAGACACGGTTAAATGGGCCTTTAAAGGGCACCTGTCATGTTTTACAAAGTCTGTTTCTATCAGCTGCTCAGAGGTTCGAATGAGGGGTCGACTGCGACTCAGCATCAGACTTCACGGGTTGTGTACACAGTTTCCATAGACCCGCTGTGCTTGGTTTTCAAGCCAGACAGAGAGTCTTTGGTGACTGCGTCTTGGATGACAAGAACTGTGAGTCTTCAGCCTTGCAGTTCAGTCTCTTCTCATGGGAGTACTGGGGGTTTTAGACCCCCTATATACTCCTTTTTTTGGTGATCCAGGACTCAAATGCAGTCACAGTTTCATTGGCAGGAATGTAGATCTGCCGACAGCCAGGGCAATATCTGAGTGATGGCTATCACGTTCATGTGTGCCAATTACCCCTATAGCACTGTATTGCGTTAATTCAAATCAAATGTCACAAATAAAACTTACTTTAAAGGGATAGTAATGTTTTCTTATGACTAACGCTGCAATGCATCTTAATACTGATGAGTTAAGTTAGTAATGCTGAAATCACGCTATAGGGTGTGCAATATATAATTGTGTCATCCTCAGAGCCTCAGAGCTGGAAACAGATCATGATGAGGGACAATCTTCATTCAGTATACAGAAAAGCCTGCACTTCTCCATCAGGGGGCAGAGTTTTCCAGATACCGAATAGAGGCAGGGTGTGTCTCGTAGCGACCTGTCCGGTCAAGTGACCAGACTTCAGATCTCAGGGGATGTGGCCTGTGGTTCTGCTGCTCTGGCTGATATATTGTACTGGATACAAATCGGCAAATGTTGTATCCATTAGGATATATCAGCCAGAGAAGCAGAACCATTAGGTGGGCTCACATACTTATTAGGAAATAGTGAATTTTATTTATGGTATTTTTTATTTTTTTAAATAAAAGTTAAGTTTTATTTTACTTTCTCCCGATCATATTAATAGTTTTCTAATGCTATCTTTATTACTGTATTTGTCATTATGTGCCCTTACTAAAGTTTACTTTAATTTTGATTTTTTCTTTTTTTCATGTAATATCTGCATTACCAACTTAACTCATCAGTATAATGTGCTACAAAGATGCACTGCAGCGTTCGTCATAAGAAAACATTACTATCCCTTTAATATTACTAAACTCCAATGTGGCCCGATCTTCTTTCCACGGAAGTACAGGGATAGGTCTGCCATGTTCATGACGTGGTATTTGTTTGGCATCTCTCCCCCTCCGAGTACGCTTGATCGTTGGTTCTACCAGGGTGAGGTAGTTATAGGCCGTGTGGTACAGGGAGATTTTACAGGCACTGAAATACATTTTTCACAAAATGTCTGTACTGCGCATGACTGCAGTGCACTCAGCTGTCTCTATTGAGCATGACGGCTTCTGACAAACATCCTTAGCGAATTATAATATAGGATGTAACACTATGCGCTCTTTTTAGCAAATTACTTTTCTGTAGTTCATAAGATATTGAATGTAGAAGGATCCCCCTCCTGCCCCTTTTGGACACCTCCCACTGAATCTGAAATCTGTCCCGGGAAGGGACGGATGCAGCGAGGGACAGACTTCAGTGATTAAGTAAAAGGAAAACCCTACCTCCCTTGACGAAGGAGGGCAGGATTTTCCTTTGCTTACTGAAGATTGTCCCTCGCTGCATCCGTCCGGACCAGAGAGAGATGCAGCATGATGCGGCCAGAATGGCGGAGGAGCTTTCTACACTTAACCCTTTCAGTGCCAGAGGGGTACACAACGCATTGCAGAGCAATGTGTTGCATACCCCTCTGGCACTGAAAGGGTTAATGTGTTTTGAACTACACAAAAGCAAGCAGCTAAACATAGCGCAATGTGTTACATTTACTATATAGAAGATTTGGCAATCTGCTTTATTGCTAACATTACTATCCCTTTAACGCTAATCGCTAGTAGAGAAATCATCTCAAATAAACTATGCAGGATATATATCCTTGCACCAGACAGTTTCTCCTAAATTATGGAAGCCAGTTTATATAGTATTTTAATGTCCATTTATATACTAATTTGGCTCCTTCATTTATTAGTTTACAAACCCCTTTTACTTTTCAGTGTATTTAACTCCTTGGATGCTAAAGAAGACTTCAACTGATTGCGAAACAAAGTGTTGGAGACCTCCAGAGCATCCAAGGGGTTAAGAATTTTTTTTTTGCATTCGTATGTTATAGGCTAAGAGTATTTTCTTATCAGGTGACAGCGGATGGGAGAGGGGTGGGGTCATGTGAATGGGGGTGTGGTCACAGGTGGGGATATAGGTATCTAGCCTATAGGAACAGGAGATTTATAGTCCGGCCCTATAGAAATAGTCTGATACAATGAGAAAGATCCACAAGGAAAGTGATAGCCTGAGACAGATTAGTGAGAAGCAGGTAAAATCCAATTATGTCAAGAGAAGGCAAAATAATAAAGACTTCAAAAGTCACCCTTTGTTATCTCTTACCTTTTCCTTCTCGTTTTGTTTTTTCTTACTCTGTGGTCCCTGCATTCCCCTGATTGTATTGCCGCATCCTCCTCTATGTCTCTGCCTGTGGGCCTGGACTGACATAGGCGCGTCTCTGGCTTCTGGGCCTGGGGTTCAGCCTGGCTTATGGCAGTATGTTTACCAAGATCTGGTGGATACACACAGCGTTCACTAAGAAGGATGACAAGAAAGAGAGACGGAAGGTAAGAGGGGAAGTAGAAAGCAGAGTGAGGGGGTATGGGGGGTAGGCGGGGGGATTATAGGGACAGGGCACGACAGAAGGGGAGGCAAAGATGGAGATAAAAGGGTAGACTTAAATGAAAATTAAAGGGCAACTAACCATCATCCCATAATATAAAAGACCAGAATGTTTGTCCGATACAGTCATGCGCAGTAGAGACTGCCCGAACGCACAGAATGCTGGGAGTTCTATGCTGGGAGCACAGAATGCTGGGAGTTCTATGCTGGGAGTTCTGTGCTGGGAGCATTTGGTCAGTCTCTACAGTGCATGACTGCATCATGTGCGCTGCCAGTGAGGTGGTAGCAGGACCGACCTCTTTACCTCACCGGACCTTGGTCTGTGTGCACAGGCTTTTACACTAGTTATATCTATCTATCTATCTATCTATCTATCTATCTATCTATCTATCTATCGATCGATCGATCTATCTATCGATTTATCTATTAAAAAAGCAATACTGGAGAGAGCTACAAATTACTGCATATTTCAATATTTATTATATAAAAAACATTCATAAAATACTAAATATGTCTAAAATGTCCATCAGCGCTATAATCAATCGAGTGGTAGCTCCGGAGCAATATGATATTTTGTGCACATAAACTAAATCCCACTTTCTTAATAACAGGAATCTATTGTCAGTATAATTGCTCTTGTTGTAGTATATATCTTGGCATAAAACTTTACCTATTAATGTGCGTCCTTTTATATAGTGGGCAGGTCTTACTTGCAATGTGTCATTTGCAGATGATAATATATATCTGGCTTTGTTCCTCTGCCGACTCCGGACTATTTCCCCGACTTGTATGTTTATATATATGGAAACAATGTATCTATGTTACCTCCGGTCGCTTTGTCTGTTGTTATTTCTAGCTGTCAGTGCGGGCAGAGGAATCGCTTCAGCTTGGGATAGACCTCCCGTCTTTATTTGGCACACTGTATCACCGATCAGAACTGACACATAGATACTCTGCTCCCTGAGGAAGTACCGGTTCCACAGTACGAAACGCGTAGGAGATCCTCTTGATTTGCACTTTTAGAGTATCTGTGTGTCGGTTCTGATCAGTGATACAGTGTGCCAAATTTACGGACAGCAAATAAAGACGGGAGGTCCAAGTTACTGGAGGAGTGACCAGGGCTGTCGGCAGAAATGTTTCCAGTGGGAGGGGGCAAAACCATAATATGACACCCCTGGCCAGCCCGCCCATTTCCTATGTTTATATGGTGAGGGCAAGTGTAGAGGGGCAAATGCCCCCCCATCCGGATGCCCATGTGCCCATTTGATGAGACTTTTGAAATGAGCTCACTGTGAGATCCCTGAAATACTAACCCTTTACACTCCCAAGAAAGTAGATTCTAGGTGCTATGCTGGTGCTTGCTGTAACCCAGGGATGATCCAGTTAGATCTCAATGAACCTGTAACATGATCCAGTTATGAGATATCACTTCTTAACCCTTTGAGTGCCAGAGAGGTATCCAAGGCATTTCAGCAAAGGGTTAAAGACTCAAAAGACAAGCAGAACTTCTTCCTCTACCATGCTGGCAGAAATGTCAATTGGTATAAACCATATAGTAGGAAACACTGGACTCTTCCCTTGAGAATCTGGCTCTTCACCCTGAGATTTGGATTAAAGGAATAGTAATGGATGCCAAGAAATGTATCTCCGTTTAATGCTCTTATGTTCTGTTTCATTATGTGCTGTATATCAATAGTCTATGACGTGTAGTTCAAAAGTAATTCCATTTTAAAGTGTCCCCCTCCTGCCCCTTTTTCCTACGCAATGCTCTACCCAAGCCAGTCTGGACAGCATGCAGCGAGGGGCAATCTTCTGTGAGCATAATGAAAATCGGGTTTTCATTATTCTCACAGAGAGAAGATTGTCCCTTGCTGTGAGCTGTCCGGTCAAGCGAACGGATTCTACAACTGTGGGGAGGCGCATATTAGAGGTAAAAGGGGTGGGAGAGGGATACTTTGAAAAGGAATTGCTTTTGAACTACACGTCAGAGAATATTGATTTACAGTGCAAAATGAAACAGAACATACAAGTATTAAATGGAGATACAATTATTGGCATCCATTTCTATCCCTTTAAAACCTTTAGTCTCGTGTTCAAACCTTGTGAGTTTCCAGGTATGGACATGACTCTGTCAGATTCGATCTTTGCCTGATCTTTTTTGGCCCAAAGGAAGGAAAACAAAACCCATCAAAGCCATTTTCAATTTCCCCCCTAGTGGGTAAAAAAATGTCTTCCGGACTCCAAAATTGTAATTGGATTTCTCCCTGGATAAGGATCTGACCTGCTTTGAATCCAGTTTGCAGTCTAAGGCTTTTGCTCATGATTCTGATTCCGGGTAATGACATTTACTATGGATTTCTCATTCAGAGCACGTATGTTTGTGACTTCGAGAAGATGTAACTAAATGCAGATTTCAAGTTAAGATATGACTATAATGTGTTTTCTGTGACCAATTTTTCCTTGAGACATGTCTCCTATTTTTCTTTTGCATTTTATGATCCAAACTGATTAAACTAGTTTTATTCCTATCACATTTAAAAAAAAAACAAAAAAAAACAAACAAAAAAAAAAAAACAGCACTCAAAGGGTTAAATGTACATGAGCATTGCATATAATTTTGAATGAAAGAAGGGGTGGGAATATCAAATTGCTCCCTGTGCGTGTATCTCGCTGGCAATTCCGTGAAGATAGCAGGAAAAGGCTACGACAGTGGATGGGACGTACAGGGAATGAGTATACGATATACTGATGCTGCTATATCAGAATGCGCTCTTTTCATGCGGGCGGCATTCTGATATCTCTGTGCCATTGTGTTGGTCACCCAATAGATGGTAACATTTCAATAGGATAACTTACTATAAAAAGTAAAGTTGTCACAGGGCCCATCATCCAAGATGGCCTGTCATCTCTGCACTATCCTGAACCCACTTACAATCAGACCAGTTTCCTATCTTAGATGGCAGTCACTGACATCATCATACGCTACCACTGACATTATCACACATTGCCGCTGCCAGCCATTAAAGAGGAACTTTCATCCAATTAATATAGAGCCCCAAACCATAATGATATTAGCGATATGCATGGATGTAGTTTTATTTTCAAGAATAATTGTTGCATTAAAGAAAAATAGAATCTTTTATGCAGACAGGCAGCAGCTGGGCTGTTGCTGTAGGCCAGTGGTTCTCAACTCCGGTCCTCGGGACCCACTAACAGGCCAGGATTTGATGATTTCCTTGTTAGAGCACAGGTGAGTTAATCAGTATGAATGAGCCTCTGATCACATGATTTCCTTGTTAGAGCACAGATGAGTTAATCAATGTGAATGAGCCTCTGATCACTACACCTGTGCTCTAGCAGAGAAATCCCTAAGTCCTGGTCTGTTAGTGGGTCCCGAGGATCGGAGTTGAGAACCACTGCTGTAGGCGCTCTCTGCCCCTTCTGGTGCCTTAAAGGGATAGTAATGTTTCAAAATAAAACAGCTCCAATTAATCTTCATAGTATTTGGGCCATGGAGAGTGTTATTTCAATACAGTCAGATTTGTAGTTCAAGAGTAACTGAATGATAAAGTATCCCCTCCCGCCCCTTTTACCTAGTGTAAGCCACCCCCCCCCTCAGATGTGGAATCTGGTCTTAAGACCAGACAGCTCACAGCAAGGGACAATCTTCTTACTGGGAGAACAATGAAAACCCTGCCCCCCTTGACAGGGTTTTCCCTTATACTAATTGAAGATTGTCCCTCTCTGCAAGCCATCAGGACACCACCATGAATATTAATTGGAGCCTCTTTTATTTTGAAACATTACTATCCCTTTAAGGTACAAAGGCATTCAACTCACTAATCATGGAGTTGAAGGGGACGGGCAGTGCAGACTCAGAAATGCCGTTTCTGCAAGATGTCTGCACTGTTCCCCGCTGCCTGGCTGTTGAAAAGGTTCTATTTTTCTTTAATGCAGCAACTATTATTCAAAATAAAACTATGTCTATGCATGTTGCTAATGTAATTATGGTTTGGGGTTCTATATTAATCGGATAAAAGTTCCGCTTTAACATATAACAGCATTGGTGAGCCCCTTCCTATTTTTTCAGTAAACCTTTGATAAGTTTTCATCATCTTGGATTTGTGTTGGTGCATGATTCAAACTTGCCCTGGGGTTTGTCAAAGGATTGCATACCCCTCTGGTTCTTGGAAGGTTGAATAAGGTTACATAAATTTTCAACATTTAAACTTGCGGCCTTAGATTTCTCCCCCAGACCCATTATATTGTACTAATTCCCCTAGAGGCAGATAAAGTGAGGAGAGTGACAAGAGAAAAAAGGAAATCAAGGAGAAGGCGAGAGGGGTCAGGGGACGATGTGGAATTTGTTGAAGATTTATAAATAAATTATAATAACGTGTGTAGGAGAGAATGGAGAGGAGGGAGATGAATAGCTAGAGAAGAGGAGACGCTGAAAGAAAAATTGATGGGAAAGCAGAAATAGATTGGTAAAACTGAGTTAAAGGGGCAGTAATCTTTTTGTGGGGAAAAAAAACCCTTATTATATGGTTTTTAAAGCAAAATAAAACGATTAGTCTCCAACTGCTGGGAGTATTTTAACTCAAATGTTATAGCTTTCTAAACTTATATATATATTAGTTACAAAGCCCGTATACACAGGCTGATCTGGAGCGGAGGGCTCCGGGTGGCTCACAGCCTGTCTGTGCTACCGGCTCCGGGGCAGCAGTGGAGGTGCTGGGTGACAGTTTGTCACCCAGCCGCCTCCGCTGTTGCCTCGGAGCTGGGAACACAGACAGACTGTGAGCCTCCCGGATCCCTCCACTCCAGATCAGCCCGTTCTGCGAGTCCCCACTGCACATGTGCAGTTACGCACACAGTGAGCGACGCATTCTAAGACTTTGTTATAGGATTTTAATACAACTGGTGTCTAAAAGGTAAATTGTTTTTATGATGCACCCTATGAAAATCCTGAGTCGTAGACTACGTTTTTGTTTTGCAAGTGATGAAAAGAGCACCACCTTGTGACTGCAATATAAAACTGCAGTTTGATATAAAAAAAAGAAAAGTCTGACTTGCAAAAACTTTTAAATGAAAAATATCCGATCAGTGGGAGTATCACTTGTTTTTATCCAGCAGGAAACATTTTAACATTTAGCTTTCATTAAATGAAAACAAAAACAACAGAAACAGTTACTGCCCTTTTTTATAACTACCCTAAAAAACAGATCTTGCAAAAATATTTTAAAGAAAGTGGTAATTTTCTAAAAAGAAAGATACTAGGTCACCTTATTCTTGGTGGGCAAAGTGTTAAAAGAAATTTACAGTCAGTGATGAAAAGTTATTGGGTCACTGACATAAGACACTAGGTCATTGACAAAATGTAACAGGTCACTGATTTGACTGGACATGGCTGAAAATCCGCTCTGGCTAAAGGTAAAGCATTGCATAATATGAAAAAAAATATTTTACTCAGCAGGTTAAGCTCTGAAGTTAATAAGACTACTCCTATGACTGAGATATATTTTATTCAAACATTATTACAGTTCAAATTAGCATTTTTTTGTATGCAGTTCTTTTATGGCCTGAATTTTCAAGGTGTTGCTGTGACTACAGCAACATGTGATCATCTACTGCCAGTGACATTAACCCTCCATAGGTTGCCATAGCAACAGCACCACTGTAAAATGGTAGTCCCTCGAGTTACTGCTCCCCCTGAAGAGCTACTGTCAGTGACAGTAGCCCTCTGCAGGTTGCCATGGCAACAGCACCAATGTAAAATGGTAGGGGCTCGAAGTACTGCTCCCCCTGAACAGCTACTGTCAGTGACATTAACCATCCATAAGTTGCCATAGCAACAGCACCACTGTAAAATGGCAGCCCCTCGAGGTACTGCTCCTCCTGAACAACTACTATCCGTGACAGTAACCCTCCATAGGTTGCCATAGGAACAGCACCGCTGTAAAATGGCAGCCCCTCTAGGTACTGCTTCCCCTGAACAACTACTATCAGTGACAGTAACCCTCCATAGGTTGTCATAGCAACAGCACCACTGTAAAATGGCAGCCCCTTGAGGTACTGCTCCCTCTGAACAACTATTATCAGTGACAGTAACCCTCCATAGGTTGCCATAGGAACAGCTCCACTGCAAAATGGTAATCCCCTCAGGTACTGCGTCCCTCCAAAAAAACAAAATGTAAGTTACAGTTGTAATAACTTTTTGAATATAAAACATCTCTTGCAATTGCAAGTTCCCTTGTATTAACCCTTTGAGCTCCAGAGGTGGTATGCAACACATTGCAGAGCAATGCATTGCGCAACCTTCTGGCACTCAAAGGGTTAAACTCTTCAATCTACTTTTTTCCAGATTACTCAAAATGTAATTTTCAAGAAAGCCCAAGAAACAAAAGGAAAAAAAAATCATATTAACCCCCTTAAGGATTGTGCAGTGCATTGCTTTGCTTTGCAAAATGTCTTTAAAAGGTTAAACCCCATTGCTTTAAAATGCACTGGAGACCTCTAACATTAAAGAGTTAATGTACCACATAGGATCTTGAGGTACAATCATTTATTAATAGTATTTGAATCTGCTGATAACCTTTTGCTGAATGGATGCTAGGATTTCCAAATGTCTCTTAAGATATAAACCATTAATCCCTCATAATAATAATGATGTATGGAGAAATCACTAGAATCCTTTTAAATCAAAGAGAAGTCTGGATATTTTTACGTGTCCCCTTATGTTGCTGTTGGATTATTCCTGATTCCTCCTTATACATAAGGCTCATAGTATTTTTTACAAAAAATCCCATGAGCAAAAGGTCATAAAAACAATAAAATACGTGATGCAAAATGTAACTAAGCCGTTGGCTTAAATTCTATTCTCCAAAGCTGTATCTTATGTGTCGTAATCAATACAGATGAGTGAAATCAATGCAAGAGAGAGAGTAATGACTCCCCCGAGGAATATAATATTGTCCTGTATGTTTATTGAGAACCCAAAGATGAAATGCTATTCAATTTATGGTGACACGCAACAGGGAATTGCGGGGGAAGATTTTACTTCAATAAATTACAATTCTGACATGAGTTCAATCCGATAAATCCCTGTGGTTTGTCATTCAGAGCTGCATCGACTGGTCTCTTTAGTCCAGGGGTCTCCAACCTTTTCTTTAACGGCAGCTACTTTTAATCGATGAAACATGTACTGTGCTATTCTAAAATATGCACTGAATATATATTAATTTATAAATGTACCTATTCAACCATCTCCAAACTGCTGTTACCTACTGTTTGGTCCTTCACTCGCCTTCCGATAATAAAGTGCTGAACAGAAAACAAGGGACCTTCTTAGCATAAGGCCATATTCACTGTAGAAAACAGAATTTCTAATTGATAGTGCCTTCCCATCCTTAAAGGGATAGTAATACTTCATTTTAACTTTATTTTATTTTGTAGGCATTAAAAAAACATGAAGAACAATATAATTTTATCTCTCAAACCTTTATGGTTTGAGATATTCACAAGCAAAGTTTCCCCCTCCCGCACCTTTTACCTAGTGTAAGCCATCTCTTCTCAGATGTGGAATGCAGTCCATAGACCAGACAGATAACAGTAGGGGACAATGTTCTTCCTATGAGAACAATGAAAGCCCTGCCCCCCTTGACAAGTTTTTCAGGTTTTTCCATTATCTTAATTGAAGATTGTCCCTCTCTGCAGTCTACCTGGGTACCTCCCTTCTGATCTGGCTGAGCAGTGTTACATCAGTAAAAGGGGCGGGTGGGGATACTTTGTCATTGAATTACTCTTGAACTACAACTCTGACAGAATTGAAATAACACTCTCCAAAGTCCAAATACTATGATGATTAATTAGAGCTGCTTTTATTATGAAACATTACTATCCCTTTAATAGCACTATATCATACTGCTGTTCTTGTTTAACGTGACTAGTGTGGTTTATTAAAACATTTAAAGCAGAATTACCACCCTATAAAAAGTCGCCAACCAATAATTAGGCATATGGCAACTAGCTTCTTAATACTGTTATTATCTTCCACAAGTACTGCGTTTTGAAGTAATCCTGTTTCTTCAGAGAGCGGCAGCCAGACTTGGACGCAGACATCTTGCTGAGCCGAAAGGCACTGGAAGGGACTGACGGAGCAGGCGTGCAGACGGCTCTCAGGGGAGGGCTGGCCTGGGGGGCAGGGGGGCAATTGCACACTGGGCTGGTTATATGCCTGGGCTGGTAGGACACTGCACCTCACTAAATCTGCTGCTGTAAATGGAGCTACGCTAGTGATACCACAGAGCTTACAATTGAAATGGAGCTACATAAATGATACCACAGAGGGTACAATGCAAATGGAGCTAAACTAGTAGCATAAACCATTTCCCTTGTAAGCTCTATAGTATTACTAAGTAAACTTTACTTAAAGCGGAACTTTCACCTCTCTATTATTGTGGCTTCATCTGTTCATTTGTGTCCCATGGTCATATTGTTATGTTTCTTTTCGCTTGCAAATGCATCTAAATTGAGCAACACAGACTTCAGTTCTGTACCTGGTGACGTATGCTTCAGGTAGAACTGTATTGCTGTGCACCGTATGGTGCAGAAGACACTCCCACAGGGCTTCTGTGTGAAGCATCCGTCCTGCCCCTGAATCCTACGTCATTCCCTGCTTTACTATCTGACCTGGCGCGCTCCTTGAATCCTGCGCGTCCAGGTTGTGTCAGTGAGGTGCGAGCACGAGTCACGCTGAACTGTAGAAAAAAAAAAAAGGCAGTCTCATAAGCTGTGAGTGACAAGGCACAGGGAGAGCTAGCACATGCGCTGTGTAACTAGGAAGGAAAGATGGCGCCGCTCTCCCTAGACGTGCAGCTACATTGTAAGGTAAAGTTTATGACCATAGTTGGATAGCAGGGGACTAATACATATACGATTGGCATAAGCAATACTATTACTTACAACCTATTTATAGTTATTTATATGTGAAAGTTCCGCTTTAAAGGAGCAGTAAACTTTGTTTATGAAAAAATACATATTGTAGGGATTTTCCTGTTGAGTAAAATAAGGGTACTTTCCAACTGCCAAGAGATTTATATTTCTAGAGTTATTACAGTTTAAACTCATGTTTTTTTTTTTTACATTAGCAGTCCCCTCTAGTGGTCAAATTCTAATTAGATTTCCTGTTAGATTCTAATGGAGAGAAAAGTCAGAGACATACAGTTCTCCATAGAATGTGATAGAAACTGCCTGTCACTTCCTGTCAGTTAGAACTATCAGGAAGTAAACACAGTAAATTCACTTCCTGATTATTTGAACTGCTATAAATTTTGAATAAAACACATGACAGCGATGGGAGTTCCCTTGTTTTATTCAGCAGGAAATGCTCTGTAAAATATGTGTTTTCATAAAAAAAAGTTTACTGCTCCTTTAAATTGTAAGCTTTGTAGTAGAGCACTATTGTAGCCTCAGTTCAGCTGTAAGCTATGTGGTATCACTTGACTTACGTCACATCATTAATGCCAGTTTTAAAATTTACAAAAAGGGGTGGGCTGTAACAGTGGGCTCGAATGATAATAGAAATGGGCCACTTGAATGTATTTTCCCCCTGGGCCACAAGTTGCCAGCCCTCCCCTGACGGCTCTACAGGAACAAGCCTGGCCGTCAGTCTCTGAAGAATAAGGATTACTTCAAACCGCAGTACTTGTGGAAGATCATAGCAGGATTAAGAAGCTAGTCACCATATGCCTAATTATTGGGTGGTGACTTTTTATAGGGTGGTAGTTCTGCTTCGATGACTAGAACAGAAAGCTGGCAATGTTTGTTACAGTGGGTGAGTGAATATGGTTCCCACAACACTTACTGTACATCATTTTTACAGAGCATCTTAGCATCTATCTTCCTATATAATAATTTGCTAGGATGTTTGTCACGATGCAGTCATGTGCAGTAGAGACTTCCCGCATTTGGGCATTCTCTATTGCGCATGATTGCATCTCGTGGATGACCGACGCAAGACTGCATCACGTGGAGCAGTGAGGTAGCAGTCTCTTAACCCGTTGAGTGCCAGAGCGGTACGTAACACATTGCAAAGGGTTAACATTACCCGGACCTTGGCCCGTGTACACGGGCTTTTACACTAGTCTACAATAATCTATTAATGCAATTGGTAAGGAAAACCTTGAAAATGCTGTGAGATACTTTATCTGCAGTACTATCAGACTGACCACTGTTGCAAGCTCTGTTCCGACTGGGGAGAAGATTTCAACCAATGGACTTGTCTATGGCAGTCCAGATAGCCTGATGCTTATTGGACTAGAGAGAGCTACCAGTAGGTAACAAGCTACTTGTTGGAGACCCGTGCTTTAGTGTTTCATGTATGTGTGGTGCTTTATAATAAGTAACCATAGCCGGAATCTTCTTATCCTCAACCCATGGAGTATCAAGATAGTCTGAGGTGGGAGTCTGCAAATAACGGGATTTGTGGTATAATGTGAATAGGGCTTAATCCAGGTGTGTGGATTGGAAGCTGACTGAAGATAGGCAGAGAGTGGGCAGAACAGGCCAGGGGAATTGGGCAGGGTTACCAGGAATTTCTCAGCCTCTGTTCACCAGAAACAGAATAATTAACTCTAAAAAAACGGATTCTGTGGGGCAGATCTAGGGCTGGATTCTATTACAGGTGCTAATTTTATCTCTGCTTTTAGCTCCAGTTTTCCCAATAGACTTCAGTAGGAAAATGTTTGCTAAAATGGGTGTTAACATTTAGCATGTAAGGATACTGGAGCAGGGCATAACTACAACCTACTGAGCCCTGGGGTGAAATCTAAGACCGGACCCCTCTCCCCACATGGTTATGTGCTCAAGGGGTTAATGAAGACAATGGAAGGGGCTCACCGGTGCTAGTCTTTTTTAACTGGCAGGCAACAGCCATGTGTATGGTGATATCAGCGTCCGCCATCTATGATAGGACATTGGTCTGATTGTAAGAGGTTACAGAATCGTGCACAGCTGATGAGCCCCATATTATGCCAGGCCCTATTGCAACTGCACTCCCTGACCTTAAACTATTGAACTGGGATAAAAAAACTAAAAATTTCCAAAATCTCCCTGCGGAAGCACTGTGAGCACTACGGGAGTCTGAAACTGACTACTCCAAGATCGGAACTGTCAGTTTCATATTCTAATTCAAAGAGCCAGTTCACATGATCAGTCACATGTGCTTGCTCACTGAATGACATCTATGCGGTCCTTAAGGGTGCTCCAACCACAGGACTGCTGGCTCATTATTCTGGATACTTTTGCTAAGAACAATATAGAGAACTATGACCATTTCCGTTAATGCAGATAGGATGTGGATCCGGGGAGAAATCTGAAAGCCTTTTTTTGGAATCGGGAAGGAATTGTTTCCTCCAAGAACCTCTGGGCCTTCTGTATAAAGAAAAAGTAGAGCAATTCGGAGGCAATCTGCACTATAGGAGACCAATTTAAATATCCCTAAATTAATAATGATTTAAAAAGGCAGTTCCACCTTATTTTGACTTTTCATGTTCTGTGAATATATCAGATTGTCTACACTTTTATTATTTTTATCTTTTTTTTTTTTTTGCTTCATCTTCATGTCCCTGACAAGAAGCTGCCTGAGTTTGTTTCCAGACCGCTTTCTGTGTGGGACTGTGCAACAAATTAAAAAAAAAAAAAAAAGACAGTGACACAATGTAGAAAATCCACCTCTGCAACATACAGAGCACTCAGTGCTGCAGGGAGACTGAAACATTGTATCAGTCACAGACCCTGACAGAAAGCTCCCTGGAAACAGAAATTCAGTGAGCTCTCTGTCAGGGACATAAATGTGTAAACAGGTAAAGGTGAATAAAAAAGTATAGGATATAGTCAAAATAAGGTGGGACTGTCCCTTTAAATGGAGCTTTTTAACCACTGGAATGCTTCACAATGCTTGGTAGATCTCTCTAGCATTCCAGTGGTTAATGGGTATACTTTATTTGTCCCCTAGGGTGCAGTTGGTTTGCTCTAGAACTTCTACTCCTGGGGCAAATCACCCGTGCCACTGGGAACGCATTTGCAACCTCAAGCATTCATGGAGTTAAAAGCTCCATTTAAGTGAATAGGAATTGGGGACATTTATATGCGTCCCCTCTGGTACAGTTTGGTTTGCTCCATAATTACTCCAATGTGTATTTTCAGTCTTGAGCAGC
The DNA here is from genome assembly GCA_037306005.1 of Rhinophrynus dorsalis. NCBI lineage: Eukaryota > Metazoa > Chordata > Amphibia > Anura > Rhinophrynidae > Rhinophrynus > Rhinophrynus dorsalis. The sequence goes on along the minus strand of CM074726.1, from coordinate 157,626,049 downwards.
CGCGGCAGTCTCCATCAGTGCTTTGCTATTCAGTGAAGACATAAACATCGCCCTTCTCTTGATCTGCTTTTTACGACTCTAATAATCATTCAATTATAAAGCAGATGTTCTAGGAGAATGATACCTGTAGGAATAAGTGGCACTTCATTTGTTTAATAGAAGGAAGTATACAGCCTGGTGTCCTTCACACAGTAGTCTGGACTGTCTGTTTTATCATTTGTACACTCTGGGCCAGATTATGGGCCTAATAGCCTATAGTTATATTGTGTCTATTGTAGCATACCTCCCAAGTGTACCTCTTTAGGAGATATTAGGGATCTGCACCTCCCAAGTGTCACTCTTTAGGAGATATTAGGGTCCATACCTCAGAGGTGTCCCACTTTAGGAGATATTAGGGGTCCATACCTCCCTAGTGTCCCTCTATAGGAGATATTAGGGTTCATACCTCCCAAGTGTCCCTCTTTAGGAGATATTAGGGGTCCATACCTCAGAGGTGTCCCACTTTAGGAGATATTAGGGGTCCATACCTCCCTAGTGTCTCTCTATAGGAGATATTAGGGTTCATATCTCCCAAGTGTCCCTCTATAGGAGATTTTAGGGTTCATACCTCACAAGTGTCCCTCTTTAGGAGATATTAGGGGTCCATACCTCCCTAGTGTCTCTCTATAGGAGATATTAGGGTCCATACCTCCCAAGTGTCCCTTTTTAGGATATATTAGGTGTCCATACCTCCCAAGTGTCCCTCTATAGGAGATATTAGGGTCCATACTTCCAAAATGTCCCTTTTTAGGGGATATTAGGGGTCCATACCTCCCAAGTGTCCCTTTTTAGGATATATTAGTGTTCACACCTCCCAAGTGTCCCTGTTTAGGATATATTAGTGGTCCGTACCTCCCAAGTGTCCCTCTTTAGGCAATATTAGGGGTCCATACCTCCCAAGTGTCCCTCTTAGGAGATATTAGGGGCCATACCTCCCAAGTGTCCCTCTTTAGGAGATATTAGGGCTCCATACCTCCCAAGTGTCCCTCTTAGGAGATATTAGGGATTCATACCTCCCAAGTGTCCCCCTTTAGGAGATATTAGGGATTCATACCTCCCAAGTGTCCCCCTTTAGGAGATATTAGGGGTCCGTACCTCCCAAGTGTCCCTCTTTAGGAGATATTAGGGGTCCATACCTCCCAAGTGTCCCCCTTTAGGAGATATTAGGGATTCATACCTCCCAAGTGTCCCTCTTCGAGACCCAAATCCTTCTGTCCCTTTTTAGAACTCTGGCATCCCTATATAAGTGTATCACATTGTTCCACAGCAATAAAACGCACATCAATGTTTGTTTAACCCTTTGTATGCCAGAGGGGTATGCGTTGGGAACCCCTCTGGCACTAAAAGGTTTAAATCTCTGTCTATGCATTTATACATTAGTCTGTGTAAATAAAAACGTTGGTCTTGCTCTAAATCACTTATTCAGTTCTAAAAAGAGATGTCAGTAGGTCATGACAATTCTCTGTAATGCCCCGCCTACTTAGCCACTCCCCCCCAGCAACACCACCTAAAACACAAGTCTCCCTCATTGGCCATTTGACATGTTGGGAGGGGTGTTTTACTGGTGGGGAGTATAATGTCCTGTAGCTACGGCACTCACAGGGTTTGGTTAAATATTAGCTAATTTTTTCTATTGAAAGTTTCAGTCAATATAACCCTTTAAGAACCAGAGGGGTGTGCAGTGCACACTGCTTCTTAATGGGTTAAGCAATAAAACTATCTCTTCTTGTGGGCCTGTGAGAACTGCAGATGAGAAGGGGCCTATTCTTTTCATTAACCCCTTGGATGCTAGAAAATAATCTCTCTCTCATTCAAGGAGTTCAATAATAGCCTGTAAAAGGGTATAAAACAAGGTGTCAGGAAAATGAGTTTGCTCTGGCCACACCCACAATTTTGAATGTGGGCGTGGCCAGCAAAGCTGAGCTCTAGGCAGTTTCCTACTCTTTCTATTGGGAAGTTCAACCCTGGCCAAGCCTAGTGAAGCACTTAGCCCATGACTTTCAGTATTGACTGAACCACCGTGGGAAACTATTCACCCCAAAACGAGAAACGTGTAAAGGAAATTATATGAATGAAAGTGAAGCAGTTCAGGGGCCATAGGGAAAATCTTAACACTGATGCAGTCGCCATCTTCTTACACTGTAAAAGCAACTGTGCCTTAGGGAACGTATAAAATATCCCATTGATTTAAAGGGATAGTAATACTTAAAATGCAAACAAAAAATATATTGTAGTGTTTATCTCCCTGAGTAAAATAAGAGTACTCCCACTGCTGAAAGGTGTTTTATTCAAAATGTATTATAGCTCAAAGTTGAATATTTTAGGTGCAATATCACAGTGGCCTGACATTGTACAGTGGCGCTGTTGCTACACCATCCTATGGAGATTTATGGTCTACAGACCAGAGCTGTCCATAGGATAGTGTAACAACAGCGCCACTGTACAATGTCAGGCCACTGTGATATTGCACCTAAAAAATTAAAATTTGAGCTATAATAACTTTTGAATAAAACACCTTTCAGCAATGGGAGTACTCTTTTTACTCAGGGGGATAAACACTACAATATATATATATATATATATATTTTTACACATTAAGTATTACTATCCCTTTAAATGGATATTTAACCACTTGAATGCTAGAGAGGTCTCAAATGCATTGAGGAACAATGCAGTGGTGATTTCCATAGCATTCAAGGGGTTAATAGCTCAATTAAATCAATGGTTATTTTATTTTTTTCTCCTTTTGTGCAATGTAGGTAATTAAATACAACCCATAGTTACATGACATGATAAAGTTGAAAAAAGATGTGTCCACCAAGTTTGACCTCTCCAGCATTCAAGGGGTTAAACATCCCATTGAAATCTATGCTTATGATTATTTTCTATGATGCCATTGATTTACCCCAGAATTTCTCCTATTTTGTCTTTTGTTCATATGTCCCATAGAGAAACGCTCTACACCATGTTTTTGTTTTGTTTTGAAGAACACTATGAAAAGGTCAGATTGTAAAATGGAAGTGACCAGCTCTTGGTTAAAACAGGGTTTTAATGGATACACAGAGTAGGTGGATGCACCTGACTGCTGTACGAAGGACACACATCTAGGTAAGCCCTTCTCTTAACCCTTCGTGTACCAGGGAGATGGTCAAGGCATTGCAAAAGCAATGTGTTGGCCGTCACTCTGGAGCTCAAATGGTTAAATACTTAGGGCAGTTTTCAGGGCAATTAAGCAGAAAAAAAATTGGGGGGGGGGGGCGAACCAAAAGCCCAATAGGAGACAAATTACAGTTCCCACTGATTAACCCTTTGAGTGCCAGAGAATGCATTGCATACCCATCTTGCACTCAGAGGGTTTAAAATGGGTCATTTAACCCCTTGAATGCTAGTAATTGCATTGCAAAGTAATTTGGTGGTACTGTGTATCGCAAAATGGTGTATGTTTTATATTGTTACTAGTGTAAAAGCCCATGTACACGGGCCAAGGTCCGGGTGATGTTAACCCTTTGAGTACCAGAGGGGTACGCAAAGCACTGCTTTGCAATGCATTGCATAGCCTTCTGGCACTCAAAGGGTTAAGATGCCGGTCCTGCTCTGCATCCTGCCGCCGACACAGTCATGCACTGTAGAGACTGCCCGAAAGCACAGAATGCTCCCAGCACAGAACTCCCAGCATTCTACTGCACATGACGGCTTCTGACAAACATCCTAGTGAATTATTATATAGGATTTTATATATGCGTGTGTATATAATAATGTATTTATTTTCTTTACTTTATTGACTACTCCCTTATTGCTGTAGATATATTTCCTCTTTAAGGCACACACATTGTACACGTCTAAATGGCCAGCTTCTCCCAACACACAAATGGTGAATATAAAAAGCAACAGATCTTACTGTATACAGATCCGATTGCTATGTATGGAAGGAATATCTGAATATCTCAGTTGGTAAATTATATATAGAGTGAAATGAGTCAGTGCTCATGATCGCACCAGTTTGGTCTGTTTATAGCAAACATTGCCCAAGCTCAGTAGAAGACAATTTGATGTAAAGACGGACTAAGAGTAACTTGTAATTTGGGCTGATCACGGACTGGATTCAAATGCAGGAGAAAAATGTTACCTCCGGTTTTATCAAAATGTTCCTATTGAAGTCTGTGGGGAACCTGGGGCTCGATTCAAATGCAGGAGAAAAATGTCACCTACTGTTTTATCAAAAATGTTCTTATTGAAGTCTATGGAGCAGTGTTGTAACAATAGGGGTGGCCCTCCAGGGGTCCGGCCGCCCCCTGCAACCCCCCCATCCAGCGCCAGCAATATGCTGAGGTCTGTGCCTTCTTCGACACAGACCGCTAGCAGCTGCGCTCCCTCATCGGCTCTTCAGTAATGCAGATCTCTGGGAGATGACATCATTACTGTAGAGAAGACCACGCGGGAGCTCCAGAAGTATATAGGTCTGTGCAGAAGGAGACACAGACCATTCCTGCCGTGCCACTGGACCACCAGGGAGGTAGGAAATGGACACTGGGGGGGCAATGTGAAGGGAATGTGGAGATGGGGAGCAATGGAGATGATGGGGGGGCAATAATGTGGAGATGGGGGCAATATGGAGATGATGGGGGGCAATTTGGAGATGATGAGGAGCAATGTGGAGATTGGGAGCATTGTGCAGAAGTCCAGTGGAGATGGCCAATGTGGTCTGGGGGGCCCATGGCAACTTTTGCACCAGCCCCGTAGGCTTCTAGTTACGCCTCTGCGATGGAGATACCTGGAGATAAAAGCAAAGATAAAATTAGCACCTGCATTTGAATCCAGCCCCTGATCGCTTGAGCCCGCACAACAAAAACACACTGTAGTGGCAGATGGTGAATATTAGATTTTAAGGACTGGATTCAAATACAGGTGCTAATTTTATCTCTGCTTTTATCTCCAGGTATCCCCATATACTTCAATAGGAACATTTTTGATAAAACGGAAGGTAACATTTATCTCCTGCATTTGAATCCGGCCCCAAGTCTGTTTACAAATGTGCTATGAATTACTTTAACCCTTGGAATGCCTGAGAGGTAGCCAATGTACTGAGAGATGATAGACTTAACAGCTGTGTGCAGAGTCACTCATCTGCTGCAAAAGCAAATAAGGTGCTATCATGCATTAAAAGGGATATAGATGCACGGGAGGTAAATATAATTCCCCCTCTATATAGATCCTTGGTAAGGCCTCATCTAGAATATGGGGTAAAGTTTTAGGCACCAATTCTTAAAAAAAGACATTACTGAACTGGAAAAAGTGCAAAGACGTGCAACAAAACTGATAAAGGGATTGGATGATCTGAGTTATAAAGAGAGACTAGCCAAACTGGGTTTGTATACATTAGAGAAAAAATGTCTAAGGGGTGATATGATTACCATTTACACATATATTCATGGCCAATTGAAAGAACTATCTAATGAATTATTTACTCTCAGAGCTAACCAAAGAGCGAGAGATCATCCATTAAGTATAGAGGAAAGGCACTTTTGACTAAAACAAAGGCAGGATATTTTTTTATAGTAAGGGCAGTAAAGCTATGGAATTCTTTGCCTCGGAATGCTGTACTTGCAGATACATAACTGCTTTCAAAAGACTAACGGATACTTATCTAGCACAGAACAATATTGAGAATTATGACAGTTGGCTTCAAAGCAGAAAGGATGTTGGTCCAGAGAAATATCTGACTGCCATTTGGAGTCATAAATGAATTTTTTTTTACCCACCTGGGGCTAAATTGGAAATGGCTTCATTGTTTTTTTTTTGTTTTTTTTTTTTGCTTTCCTCTGGATCAATAGGAGTGATTTGGCATAGGCTGGACTTTCTTTTTTCAACAGCATGTTTCTGTTACGGGCATCAACAGGAGCAGACTGTGTTAAACGCCCAGGGCTGCACTGTGTATTGCCAGAACAGCTCCTATCAGTGGTGTTTGTGTGTGTGTAGTGGGGGAGAAATCTGCCTCCCCTCAGCTGGAGCACAATCTGAAAGTCTGTGGTTCTCAGACACACACTCCTGGCTTGTGTGTGCAGTCCCTATAGACACACTGTGCCAAGCTTTGAAGTCCAATACAGCAGTTCTATGAGGTCAGCATCAAGGCACGGGTCTCTGTCCACCAAGTTTCACTATGCAGCCCAGTATTTATTATTTATCCTAGGCAGTAGATCTGACAGTAGAGCAGCTCTCGCATGGTACTTGCCCTTTAAGTGGAAAAAAAATAAATAAATTGTGTGTTATTACATTATGGAGAAATTAACTTCTGTATCTGTGACTTTTAGAGCACACATTTTCTTACAGATCATTTACACAATGGTGTGCAGTCCACCCTTTGCATTGGGCGCTGCTCTGGCACTCAGAGGGTTAACAGTAACTACTTAGTGAGTCACTGTCTCTTTCTCACAAATCGATTCACTTATCTCAGCTGATTGTAACACACGTAAGAAGATAAAGTGCAACTGACCTCATTAATCACTGCACAGAAAAGCTTTCTATTGTCCTCACACTGTACAAATATATAGATCGCTCAGCTCTGCTCCTTCCTTGCATAGAGAGGCAACGTGATAGTCCTGTCTCCATATGGATCATTAACACACTGAGGCTGATGTGTTAAGATCTGGAGCAATTCTGGGGCGAAAACCATTTGCACCATGGCGGACAAATAAAAAGCCACAATTCTCCCATTGATTTAAAGTGGAACTGTCTTAACCCTTTGAGTGCTTTGCAATGCATTGCGTACCCCTCTGGCACTCAAAGGGTTAATTCAAATTTGCATATCTGAAAAGTGCATTAAAAACTGTCTATATATCGTGTTACCCAAAAGATCAGCAAAATGTACAGTTAACTCTTTGAGTGCCAGAGGGGTACCCCCTCTGGCACTCAAAGGGTTAAAGAGATGTTCACACTTGTTACCATATGCTAATGTATGCTATTTGTGGTACCTGTGTGGTACCAACACTGTTTAATATGCTAATGAAGCCTTTTCAGTGCTGTGTCATATGCTAAAGAAGGCTTTCAGTGACATCGCGTATGCTAATGAAGTTCTGTGCAGTACCAGGACATTTTCACTTTCACTTTTCCCAGAAATAAAAGTGTTTATATCTGTCTGAATTTTTGTTAACATGACACATAGGCAGTTTTGAATTAAGTTTTCAAATATGTAAAGAAAATTCACTGTGCTAGGTCTACTGTAAATGAGGAGTTTAACCCCTTGTATACACTGGTGATTTCTCTGGCATGTAAGTGTTTAAATCTTCTGTTTATGTCAATAGGAATTATTATTTCAGCCCTATACAGAGGTGCAGGAACCACCACAGATCTAGGGGGATAGCCCCCCTGTGTGTCAATTTGCCCCCCTCCAGCCCCTCTGTACCTTCTTTGTAGCGTGGCCGAGCGGACCATGGTAGGGGAGCTTCTGATCCTCTACCAAGTCTAACAGGAAGCTAGCTGCTCATTGCGCTTGACAAGCAGCTTCCTGTCAGACTGGAGTAGAGGATACAGAAGCTCCTCTACCCACGGTGACCAGCAGGAGGGAGCTTTGTGCAGAGCTATCCCCTTCTGCCGGTCACCCAGAGCCTGCACCCACTGGGCCGGTGCGCCGGGGGGGGGGATTTCTACATTATCTGTCCCCAGCATGATTTCCTGGGAGGAATGTATCCTACGCCCCTGGCCCTATGATGCAGTTGGTTTACCAGTTCTCCTCTTATAATCTCCTCGGTGTGTTGATACAAAAGATTCCGTTGTGGCTCTATGCACAAAAGGAAAGAACTAATTCATGGGCAGACTGTATGCACCATAGGAAACATTTTCCCACTAAATTTTTTTATTATTATTTTTATTTAATTAAAGTATTTTACCAGGAAGGATACATTCAGATTGTGCCTCTCACTTTCACGTACATCCTGGGTACTCATTTTATTTACCTCAGCAGGGTGAAAGGCTGAGGTGACCTTGCCAGGACTAGCACCTGCAATCTGAGTATTGAACAGATTCTACAGCTGGTGCATTAACCAACTGATCTATCTCATTGGTTTAAACTGGGCCTTTTCCCCCCAACTGTAATTTGTTAGATATTGCAACTATAGGTAGAATGAGACAGAAAAGAAAAGGGAGGGGAAGGATAGAGGGGGAGGCAGGTACTTCACAATTCTATTCGTGGTACAGTATATGTGGTCTAATATTCCCCACAATATATCTGTACATTCATGTACCATATGAGCTCAAGCTCCCTCGGAGTATCAATGAGAAACTGAGATAGGAGTGACCAAATGATGCAATTCATGTCATAATGGGGGCAGGGCTTAATAGAGATGGGTGGGATTGGGGCAGAGCTGGAGTTTGCCTTGAGGTGGGCGGGACTATGCAGTGGGTGGAGTTAAGAGAATCATTCTTGATCCCTGAAAACCAATCTCCACGGCAGATCCGAAGAGTTCCTAAGTGAGAGTAAACTGTGTGTCGTCACTGACTGTACCCTAAGTGCCAGCAGTGGGAGGCACTTGGAAGCCCAGTATAGAGCCCAGTATAAATTAAAAAACTCATCAACCTCTATGAGCACGATAGTGCTAATTAAAAAGTAATGAAGGGGATTCATTGTGGCCTTTAGGATTTCCGAACAAAAATAAAGTATGGATTATTAAGACTTTAGTGGTTCTTTAAAGGGATAGTAATACTTCAAATGTAAAAAAAAAATATGTTGTAGGGTTTATCCCCCTGAGTAAAACAAGAGTGCTCCCACTGTTGAAAGGTGTTTCATTCAAAAGTTATTAATTTTCAAAGTTGAATTTTTTAGGTGCAATATCACAGTGGCCTGAAATTGTACAGTGGCGCTGTTGCTACATGATCCTATGGACAGCTCTGGTCCCGGGACCATATATCTCCATAGGATGGTGTAGCAACAGCGCCACTGTACAATTTCAGGCCACTGTGATATTGCACCTATAAAATTCAGCTTTGAAAATTAATAACTTTTGAATGAAACACCTTTCACCAGTGGGAGTACTCTTGTTTTACTAAGGGGGATAAACCCTACAACATATATTTTTTACATTTTAAGTATTACTATCCCTTTAAGGTAAATGGGTGGTTTATTATTAATGAAGACCTATCACAAAAAGTTTTGCATTTAATCAAGAATGAAAAGTTTACTTTAAACTGAAGAAGGCAGAGAGAGGTGATTTCTGTGGACATAAGTATTTAATTATACTTCTTTTTCTGACCAAGTCAGAGAACAAAACTCTGCTGAGATTAGATTCCCCAACTACTAAACCAAATATCTGTAAAACTTTTATCCTGTTTGCAAACCAAAAAACAAAAGTATATTCAGTTTCTGGGGTGATTTTCTGAAATGAAAGATATCGTTACCCTATTCTTGGTGGACAAAGTGCCAAAAAAATGTAGAGTCACTAATAAAAGGAACCTAGTCACCTGCAAAAGTTACAGGGTCACTGACCTGACATGACCTGGCTGTAAATCAGCTCTGAAAGAATGAGAACAAAAGTGCAGTTGCTATTTGATTTCTCAGTACTTGGTTAACAACTTCAGTTAGTACTTTGTAACATATATAAACAAAATTGGACTCACCTGTTAGTATCAGTTCGGCGGCACCGGAGCAACCTCCATCAATCACAGCAATGATTTCTACAGACATTGATACAAAGTTATGAAATAAATGTAGATGTCAACGAAGAGTGCTTTCTACAGGTAACTACAGATACAATTAAATATATGTGTACAGACGCGTTTCGTGCACAATAGTGCACTTAATCATGCCTATGATTAAGTGCGTTATTGTGCATGAATCGCATAAGGCGGTTTTTCCGTCTTTGATCCTGTGCCTTTTTCATGTGAACTTCATCATTGTTTTTAAAAAAGTGACAAACTGGCGATTTTATCTCATTGATATGGCTGTGGTCTGAGGTCCTTGGCATTTGCCGTACGAGCGCCTCTTTCCTGTGTCTTCATGTAAATCAGCTCTGGGCATTTTAAATTGATATATCTAATAAGACTAAAAAGTGTATAATTTACAGGTCAACTTTAACCCTTTGTGAACCAGAGCTATATTCAACAAATTGCTGCTTTGTGTTTTTTTTGCTTTGTTTAACCCTTCGAGTAACAGAGGCATTGAATACCCCTCTGGCATGCAAAGGGTTAACACATAGATTTTTCTAGGTATGTGTTTGTGTATCAGCAGTGCAGTATGTCTGTCCACATATATTTAATTGTATCTGTAGTTACCTGTATAAAACGCTCTTCTTTGATGTCTACATTTAGGGCTTGATCCAAACGTTGGAGAAAAAAACTGCCTTCGCGCGTTAACCAAGACTGGGTAACGTGAGATTCAAATCTTCCTTACTCAGAAAGGCTAACGAGCGATGACCAACAAAATACACGTTCACCTTAAACCTGCGTCGCATAGAAAATCTTCCCTAAAAACACACGATAAAAATGTTACCTAGCACCACAGCCAATCACAGCACTACATAGTAGAAAGTTCACTCAGATTTCTGGAGGTAAATGTTGCAATTTAACTCATGTTTTATCCCTAACTCTCTGTTTTGTTTTCCTCTACGGTGGTTTTCTACTCTGAGTTGTGTGATGTTCGCCTAAAAAAGTAGGTGTTAGATTTCAGTTGGAAAATGATGCAATTTAACTCACGATATCCCAATTGCCAACATTTGAATGGCTCTGGGGTTAGCTTTTACTTTGTCCTCAATGGGCGATATTTTGATCTTTTGGTGACGAGTGTCGTGTTTTCAAAACTGCCTTAATTTCTTACTTGTGGGAACATTTGCATCACATACTTTAAAAAACCACTGTCGCCAGTTTTTTCTGCTGACGCCAACATTTGGATCGAGCCCTTAGTTCATTCCTTTTTGTAACACACAATAGGCAACATTCTAAATGAGAAATCCCATAGAGAAATGACTTGCCCATGATTCATCAGACTATTACCAGTATGACTGCTGCATGAAGGTTTCCTATCAGGGTAAGGACTTCTGTTTAATAAATTAGGCCACTTAGTGATAGTAATGTCTCCATTAAATTTTATCTGCAAGTCTTCTATATGGTTTTTATAACCCAGTTCTGTAATTTTGTATTTTACTGTTAAAACTTCAATAAAGCACTGTGTACATGTATGGGGCTACATAAATAAAGATACATACACACATACATGCACTTAGGCATAGCTGGGAACCTTCTGTTAATAGAGTACCTGAAGGAGACTCCTCTGGTGCAGCTGGTGGATGTAATTGATGCAAATTGCTTCTATAAAGGGGTGGGGCTTACCCCACTCGAGTAGGGGTGAGGTAGGGTGACTACATTTCCGTTCTGCCATTCCGGGACATGTGGACACCCTAGTCCCGCGGCTGAGGCTCCCGCCGGCGCTCGCCATCTTTCTGAGGCTGACACAGAGTAACAGCTGGTCTCACTTGCAGCACAAGCATGCCTGCTCCATCCCAGCTGTCTCGCATGCACCAGTCCAGCCAGCCAATGAAAAGTATTTGCTATATGGTTTTCATTGACTGGCTCAGCCAGCCAATGAGGACCATATAGCAAATACATTTCATTGGCTGGACTGGTACATGTTGCTCCATTCCAGGACTCTTTGTTGTCCCGGTGGGGGGTGACACGGGACACAGTCCCCCAATAAGGGACAGTCCTGGGCATTCCGGGAAGTGTGGTCACCCTAGGGTGGGGGCCTAATAATGCACACACACATCACATCGCAAAAGTGGGTGGGAAATGGAAGAGCATGGTGGGGAAAGAGCAGAAGTAAGCAGAGCCTCTGTACAAACTCCCCCCACCGGAGAATCAGCCTCTGCCCCGGAGACCCGGTAACGCAGTTTCAAAACCGGAGTCTCTGGGACAATTCCGAGAAGTTCCCAGCTATGCACATAGGATAGTCTACACATGCATTACAAATGTAATTTTAGGATTAGATTTTAGGGATCAAACATAACATAACTACATGTCACAGATGCTAGCTGGAAGCGCGTGATATTTAAAATGATATAACCTACTTTTATACAATATAATTCTCTTTTAATTATCTTTATCAGGTCAAGCAAATTTTTCAACGCACAGAAAAAGAAATGATCTGGCCTGAATTTGTCAGGGACTGAGCATTTCCCCATCCAGAAATAATGTCCTTAAAGGGCCCTATCCTCAAACAGGAAACTGGAGCAGACCAACTTCACATAGGAGACAAATATTATATTAATCATCGATGCTCATTCATTTAAAAGGAGTTTTAATCCCTTGAATGCTAGAGAGGTCGCCAGCGCATTGCAAAGCAATGAAGTGTCACTGAGAAGCTTAATTAGCACATGAAATGTCACTGACACCACATAGGTACAGCAATTAGGATATGGTAACAAGTGTGAATATCTCCTTAACTGTACATTTGCTGTTGTTTTGGCTAACATGACACATAGGAATGTTTTAACGCAGTGTTCAAATATGTAAACTTGAATTAAGGTGAAAGGTCCACTCCCCCCCCCCCCCCCCCACCGAACATACATTCTAGGTAATATGGCTATGCTTGCTGTAACTCATAGGTGTTTTCAATCAGTTGTGGAACTCTTAAAGGGATAGTAATGTTTCATAATAAAAGCAGCTCTAATTAATCATCATAGTATTTGGACTTTTGGAGAGTGTTATTTAAATTCTGTCAGAGTTGTAGTTCAAGAGTAAGTCAATGACAGTGTCCCCCTCCAGCCCCTTTTACTGATGTAACACTGCTCAGCCAGAGCAGAAGGGAGGTGCCCAGGTAGACTTCAGAGAGGGACAATCTTCAATTAAGATAAGGGAAAAACCTGAAAAACTTGTCAAGGGGGGCAGGGCTTCCATTGTTCTCATAGGAAGAAGATTGTCCCCTTCTGTTATCTGTCTGGTCTGTGGACTGGATTCCACATCTGAGGGGAGGTGGCTTACGTTAGGTAAAAGGGGCGGGAGGGGAACTTTGCTTTTGAATATCTCTCAAACCATAAAGGTTTGAGAGATAAGACTTATATCGTTCTTCCTGTTTTTTTTAATGCCTACAAAATAAAATAAAGATAAAATGAAGTATTACTATCCCTTTAACATACTGCAACTTATGTCTCTGCTTGAACACATGGAAGACAAGCAGGACTTCTCATCTATCTTTCTGGTAGAAATTACACCAGTTTAGAGACTAAAGAAGCAGTTAATTGGCACAGATCACACTGGACTTTCTCATCCTAAAAATGTGTCCATTCACTCTGAGACTGTGAGACTTAGGCCAAAACCCTGAATCTCAGAGTCAAATGCACTGACAGTCCCCAGTCCCCAGGTATGTGTATATCAGTGGTTCCTTGGGGATTGGTTGGAGCACCTCTCGGTTACAGTGATCAGGGACATATTGCCATACCTGGGAACTGGATTTACCCTGGACACTCTGGTTTTCAGACTGAATTACTGGGACAGAGATGGAGTTTATTCTCCTTCCCACCCTGTTCCTCCCACTTCCCTCCCACTTCTCCTTCCCACCCTGTTCCTCTGACTTCCTGCCCACTTCTCCTTCCCACCCTGTTCCTCTGACTTCCTGCCCACTTCTCCTTCCCACCCTGTTCCTCTGACTTCCTGTCCACTTCTTCTTCCCACCCTGTTCCTCTGACTTCCTGCCCACTTCTTCCCAACCTGTTCCTCTGACTTCCTGCCCACTTCTTCTTCCCACCCTGTTCCTCTGACTTCCTGCCCACTTCTTCTTCCCACCCTGTTCCTCTGACTTCCTGCCCACTTCTCCTCCTTCCCACCCTGTTCCTCTGACTTCCTGCCCACTTCTTCTTCCCACCCTGTTCCTCTGACTTCCTGCCCACTTCTCCTCCTTCCCACCCTGTTCCTCTGACTTCCTGCCCACTTCTCCTCCTTCCCACCCTGTTCTACTCACTTCCCTCCAACTTCCCGCCCACTTTATAACATACATATGAGCAAGCCCCACCCTCCCACATTAGCCCCACTCATTTTATGTCCCACAGCACATGAGCCCTCTATAGGAACATTAAGGGTTAATGAAAGTTCCAGGTATGCCGAGGGGTTAAAGGGCAACCATCATTAGAAATATATGGCCATACACTCAATGGTCATAGAGAGAAAATAAACATTTGCAAAATTGCCCTTCATTTAAATGGGGCATTTAACTCAATGAATGCTAGAGAGAACTCCACTGCATTGCTAAGCCACATATCAATCTTTACGGAACAAAATAAAAATCTCCAGGGATCTATTGATGTAAATGGGTCTGTTAACGCCTTGGTGTCAATTCGTTGTAGACCACTCTAGCATTCTAGCGGTTAAATAGTTGAATCTACGGGAATTTTTATTTGTCCCCTATAGTGCAGTTGACGTGCCTCAAAATGTTTCTCTTTTGACAAAGTCTGTTACATTTTATTTTGTGTAAAACCACCAGAACCACAAATTAGTACTTAACTTACTTCCAAATGTTGTGGTGAAGACAATCGATAAATCTGCTAAAACAAAGGGAGGGGCTGTTTTAAATCTGAGGCTTGCGCATCGTGTTGCCACGGCAACAGTCAGCAGTGCAGTATCCGCGCACCCCCCATCTCTTTGCCCCCCCTCCCTCTGGTACATCAGGCAGTATGGATTATTGTGTTTTTTTGAACTGGTAGGATCAGGGCTCAGGAAGCTTCAACACAACACCTCCTCTTCTGAACAGAGAGATGGGGGATGGAGATGTTGGCTCAAAGGAGGTGACTGTGTGATCAGACCTAATGTACCGGAAGCTTCGACTCACCAGCCGATGCTGTCTCTGGTTCCAGAATCTAATCTAGTGTTTTGGGTTGTTTGTGTTTTTTCATGATTTAAAGGGCAATTATCATTTTTTGCTAAACCAGATCCAGTGTGAACAGGTGTTAAAAAAAATATGAGATCAGGAAACTGACCCCTATGGCTGAAAGGCAAACCAAGTGGGTTATTCACTAAGGTGTGATAAACAGGTGATAAAGTGGAGATGACTTCTCCAGTGATATCACTTCTCCAGTTCCTATATTATTCTATAGAGTCAATGCAATAAGATCTCCAAAACTTGAAATCTTAG
The DNA here is from genome assembly GCA_037306005.1 of Rhinophrynus dorsalis. Classification (NCBI taxonomy): domain Eukaryota; kingdom Metazoa; phylum Chordata; class Amphibia; order Anura; family Rhinophrynidae; genus Rhinophrynus; species Rhinophrynus dorsalis. The sequence goes on along the minus strand of CM074726.1, from coordinate 157,610,907 downwards.
TGCATTGGCTCCATAGAATAACATAGGAATTGGAGAAGTGATATCACTGGAGAAGTTATCTCCACATTATCACCTGTTTATCACATCTTAGTGAATAACCCCCCCTTAAGGTTGCGGCTCTCTGCCACAAATCTCATACCTGGGTACAGTTACAATGCTTTGTTGCCAGACTCCAGGGGGTTTATGTGCTAATGTGCAGGGCTAGACAACCTGTGGTTCTCCAGCTGTTGGAGGCGACTACTACTACTACTCTCCATTACGTCCAACAAGCCAGCAGCAGTGGGCATGATGGGAGCTTAGATCCCAACAGCTGGAAAGTCATGGGTTGCTTACCCTGAACTAAGGTATGGTATAGAGGAGAGAAGCTCTCCAATTCCTATGTTAGTCCATGAAGCCTGCACTAAAATCTACCCAGTCTGAGAGACCTCAGCGCACAGGTGAATACAATAATATAGTGGAGAGTTTATCACACTGGAGAAGTTATCTCCTCTATACCACACCTTACTGTATCTTCCCCCAGGACCCCAAATTCCTCCACCTCTATACCACATCTTACTGTATCTTTCACCAGGACCCCAAATTCCTCCACCTCTATACCACATCTTACTGTATCTTTCACCAGGACCCCAAATTTCTCCACCTCTATACCACATCTTACTGTATCTTTCACCAGGACCCCAAATTCCTCCACCTCTATACCACATCTTACTGTATCTTTCACCAGGACCCCAAATTCCTCCACCTCTATACCACATCTTACTGTATCTTCCACCAGGACCCCAAATTCCTCCACCTCTATACCACATCTTACTGTATCTTCCCCCAGGACCCCAAATTCCTCCACCTCTATACCACACCTTACTGTATCTTCCCCCAGGACCCCAAATTCCTCCACCTCTATACCACATCTTACTGTATCTTCCACCAGGACCCCAAATTCCTCCACCTCTATACCACACCTTAGTGTATCTTCCCCCAGGACCCCAAATTCCTCCACCTCTATATCACACTTTACTGTATCTTCCACTAGGACCCCAAATTCCTCCATCTCTATACCACACCTTACTGCATCTTCCCCAGGGCCCCAAATTCATCCACCTCTATACCACACCTTACTGCATCTTCCCCTGGGACCCCAAATTCATCCACCTCTATACCACACCTTACTGTATCTTCTCCTAGGACCCCAAATTCCTCCACCTCTATACCACATCTTACTGCATCTTCCAATAGGACCCCAAATCCCTCCACCTCTATACCACACCTTACTGCATCTTCCACTAGGACCCCAAATTCCTCCACCTCTATACCACACCTTACTGCATCTTCCACTAGGACCCCAAATTCCTCCACCTCTATACCACACCTTACTGCATCTTCCCCCAGGACCCCAAATTCATCTACCTCTATATCACACCTTACTGTATCTTCCCCCAGGACCCCAAATTCCTCCACCTCTATACCACACCTTACTGTATCTTCTCCAGGGCCCCAAATTCCTCGACCTCTATACCACACCTTACTGTATCTTCCACTAGGAACCCAAATTCCTCCACATCTATACCACATCTTAATGTATCTTCCACCAGGACCCCACATTCCTCCACCTCTATACCACACCTTACTGTATCTTCCACTAGGACCCCAAATTCCTTCACCTCTATACCACACCTTACTGCATCTTCCACTAGGATCCCAAATTCCTCCACCTCTATACCATACCTTACTGCATCTTCCCCCAGGACCCCAAATACCTCCACCTCTATACCACACCTTACTGTATCTTCCCCCAGGACCCCAAATACCTCCACCTCTATACCACACCTTAATGTATCTTCCCCCAGGACCCCAAATACCTCCACCTCTATACCATACCTTACTGCATCTTCCCCCAGGACCCCAAATTCCTCCATATCTATACCACATCTTACTGCATCTTCCCCCAGGGCACCAAATTCCTCCACCTCTATACCACACCTTACTGTATCTTCCCCAGGACAACAAACGAAAAGAATGTGACGAGCGCACACCGAGAAAGAGCAAAATAAAGTAGTTTACTCAAGGCATGTGTGGCCCCTCAGGTGCTGCTCAAGTCACGTTTTTCGCTCCCATGTGCCATTGCAGAGAGAAAATTTCCATATTCATATCAGTCTGGTCCCACCCACAGGCAGTCCAGCCCCGAAATGTCAGGCAAATCCTCTCCGCACGAGAGAAACAGCACAACCCCAGACGTACGTTTCGTTCTATGTGGACCTCATCAGTGGGATGCAGCTGTTCCCCTCTAGGCACACAGAAGCAAGGGCCCATGCCTGGGATACCCTTCCACTTAGGGAGACAACAAACGAAAAGAATGTGACGAGCGCACACCGAGAAAGAGCAAAATAAAGTAGTTTACTCAAGGCATGTGTGGCCCCTCAGTTGCTGCTCAAGTCACGTTTTTCGCTCCCATGTGCCATTGCAGAGAGAAAATTTCCATATTCATATCAGTCTGGTCCCACCCACAGGCAGTCCAGCCCCGAAATGTCAGGCAAATCCTCTCCGCACGAGAGAAACAGCACAACCCCAGACGTACGTTTCGGTCTATGTGGACCTCGTCAGTGGGATGCAGCTGTTCCCCTCTAGGCACACAGAAGCAAGGGCCCATGCCTGGGATACCCTTCCAGTTAGGGAGACAACAAATGAAAAGAATGTGACGAGCGCACACCGAGAAAGAGCAAAATAAAGTAGTTTACTCAAGGCATGTGTGGCCCCTCAGGTGCTGCTCAAGTCACGTTTTTCGCTCCCAGGACCCCAAATTCCTCCACCGCTATACCACACCTTTCTGTATCTTCCACCAGGACCCCAAATTCCTCCATATCTATACCACACCTTACTGTATCTTCCTCAGGGCCCCAAATTCCTCGACCTCTATACCACACCTTACTGTATCTTCCCCAGGGCCCCAAATTCCTCCACATCTATACCACATCTTAATGTATCTTCCACCAGGACCCCACATTCCTCCACCTCTATACCACACCTTACTGTATCTTCCACTAGGATCCCAAATTCCTTCACCTCTATACCACACCTTACTGCATCTTCCACTAGGATCCCAAATTACTCCACCTCTATACCATACCTTACTGCATCTTCCCCCAGTACCCCAAATACCTCCACCTCTATACCACACCTTACTGTATCTTCCCCCAGGACCCCATATACCTCCACCTCTATACCACACCTTACTGTATCTTCCACTAGGAACCCAAATTCCTCCACCTCTATATCACACTTTACTGTATCTTCCACTAGGACCCCAAATTCCTCCACCTCTATACCACACCTTACTGTATCTTCCACTAGGACCCCAAATTCCTTCACCTCTATACCTGTCACGGTTTATTATGACTCTCAGACACAAGTTTTAGGTAAAAAAATCAATTTTATTGAAATAATAAATGATAACTTAGGATGGCAATAACATACATATATATATATACAGAATATAGCATAGACAGAAGGCAGACTCTACCGGTCCTGTCAATATACCGGACAGGACAGTCTTTAGGCTCTACCGGCCTTGCCAATACCGGGTAAGGCAACCTGCAGATGGAATAGCATAACGGTTTTACCGGCCTTACCAAATTACCGGGCAAGGCAGCCTCAATAGATACACAATGTAGGCTCTACCGGCCCTGCCAATACCGGGTAAGGCAACCTCAGATGGAATGTGGTAAAAGGTTCTACCGGCCTTACCAATACCGGGCAGGGCAGCCCAGAGATAATAGCAGCAGTCAGATGGAACTGGCAAATTAGCAGAATCGTTAAGCAGCAAGGCTTTGGAGCAAACCAGCGTCCGCACGCTGGAAACAACACTGAATAGTATAGCCGTTAGGCTTAGCGAGCAAACCAGTGACCGCACACTGGAGTAACAAGCGAGTAGTATAGCCGCAAGGCTTAGGAGCAAACCAGCGTCCGCACGCTGGGACCAACACAGATTAGTATAGCTGATAGGCTTTGGAGCAAACCAGTGACCGCACACTGGCGTAACAAGCGAGTTTGTATAGCCGCAAGGCTTAGGAGCAAACCAGCGTCCGCACGCTGGGACCAACACAGATTTGTATAGCTGAAAGGCTTTGGAGCAAACCAGTGACCGCACACTGGTGTAACAAGTGAGTTTGTATAGCCGCAAGGCTTAGGAGCAAACCAGCGTCCGCACGCTGGGACCAACACAGATTTGTATAGCTGAAAGGCTTTGGAGCAAACCAGTGACCGCACACTGGTGTAACAAGTGAGTTTGTATAGCCGCAAGGCTTAGGAGCAAACCAGCGTCCGCACGCTGGGACCAACACAGATTTGTATAGCTGAAAGGCTTTGGAGCAAACCAGTGACCGCACACTGGTGTAACAAGTGAGTTTGTATAGCCGCAAGGCTTAGGAGCAAACCAGCGTCCGCACGCTGGGACCAACACAGATTTGTATAGCTGATAGGCTTTGGAGCAAACCAGTGACCGCACACTGGTGTAACAAGCGAGTTAGTATAGCCGCAAGGCTTGGGAGCAAACCAGCGTCCGCACGCTGGGACCAACACGGAATTGTAGCAATGTCACCAACGCGACCAGGCAGAAGGTCGCCAGGATACTGAAGACAGGTGATGAGATGACAGGAACCAGCAACGATCAGTCAGGTCAGAAAACAGCAGAGAAGTTCAGCAGGAACTGCAACACCAGAGACTAGGCCGGAACCAGGACTGGAAGTACTTCAGCATGCAGGAAACACTGGAACAGTAGAGATCAGGAACTCAGGAACACATGAGATCAGGAACTCAGGAACACTGGAACAGAGGCCCAGCTATCACTAGCATAGTGATAGCAAGAAGGTCAGAAACAACACGAAAGGGCACTCAAAGGGTGCCCAATCCAGGTTTAAATAGTCAATAAGAGGCGGGCTATCTGCAGACAGCCAATAGAAGCCCCCTACTGGTGACAGACAAGTAACTGCAGCAAATCACGGGCACCGTGATAGTACCCCCCTTTCAAAGACCCCCTCTCCTAGAATAGGGTTTAGGTTTCTGCGGGTAATTGGCATGAAAGGCCCTAGTTAACCTAGGTGCATGAAGGTCCGTACTATCCACCCATGACCGATCCTCAGGACCATACCCTTTCCAATGTACCAGGTACTGTACCCTTCCTCTAAGCCTACGGGAATCAATAATGCTCTGAACCTCGTACTCCTCCTGGCCCTCGACCTCAACAGGTCCTGGCACCACAGGTGTGGTAGTATAGCGATTGCAAACCAGAGGCTTAAGAAGGGACACATGGAACACATTATGGATACGCATGGATGCAGGTAGATCCAGTGCATAGGAGACAGGGTTAATTTTGCGAATAACTCTGTATGGACCAATAAACCGAGGAGCCAACTTATTAGACGGAACCTGCAGCTTGAGATTTCTGGAGGAAAGCCATACTCTATCCCCAACCTGAAAGGAAACCGCTGGAAGCCTTCTGCGATTAGCATGGCGCTGATGACGCTTGAAATGACTGACCAAGTGCCCTCTGAACTTGTGCCCATGTGGAACGGAGTTGCTCGATATGCTCATCCAGAGCTGGAATCTGTTGCGTCTGAAATGAGTCTGGAAGCAAACAGGGCTGGAACCCATAATTAATCAGAAACGGAGAGCTCCCAGATGAAGAATTGACCGCACAGTTCCTGGCGAACTCTGCCCAAGGCAACAAGTCGGACCAATTATCATGATGGTCAGTAACGAAACAACGGAGAAATTGTTCCAAGCCCTGATTAGCTCGTTCAGCGGCTCCATTGGTCTGGGGATGGTAGGCAGAGGAGAAGGACAGCTGTATGCCCATCTGTTGGCAAAATGCCCTCCAAAATCTAGACACAAACTGGCTCCCCCTGTCAGACACCAGTACCCTAGGCACTCCATGCAACCGGAATACTTCTCTGGCGAACACCATTGCCAATTCCTTCGCTGAAGGAAGACCACGGAGGGGCACGAAATGAGCCATTTTAGAAAACCTGTCCACCACCATGAATATAAAGGAGTACCCCTTCGACATAGGCAACTCTCCCATAAAATCAATGGAAACATGAGACCAGGGGCGTTCGCCATTAGGCACCGGTTGAAGCAAGCCCACAGGGAGATGTCTCGGGGTCTTAGCGCGGGCGCAGGTGGCACAGGCATTCGTAAATTCGGCACAATCGTTTCTCATGGAAGGCCACCAAAATAACTGAGAAAGGGACCATAACAATTGGTCTCTACCAATATGTCCCGCAGCCTTAGAGGAATGGTAGGTTTCGAGCAGCCTAGTACGAAATGATTCAGCGACAAAACATTTGCCCACTGGGGTTTCATGGGGAGCGGACCCCTGAGAGGCCAGGATCTCCTCCCCTAGAGGAGAAGTGATACTCGTGCGTATAGTAGCCAGTATTCTATCAGGTTGGATGATAGGAGCTGGTGCTTCCACTCTGTCACTGTCGGCCTCAAATTGTCTTGACAGTGCATCAGCCCTGATATTTTTTGACCCTGGCAAATATGATACAATGAAATTAAATCGAGACAGGAACAGTGCCCACCTGGCCTGACGAGAGGACAATCTCTTGGCCTCCGAGAGATAGGTCAGATTCTTATGATCTGTTAGGATTAAGACAGGATTCTTAGTACCTTCAAGCAAATGACGCCATTCCTTAAGAGCAAGGATAATGGCCAATAATTCTCTGTCACCTATCTCATAGTGGCTTTGAGTGACAGTCAACTTTTTAGAGAAAAACCCACAAGGTCTGAGAGTTCCACCTTTCTCATGTCGCTGCGAAAGTACTGCCCCGACCCCAATATCTGAGGCATCAACCTCTAACGTAAATGGAAGTAAAGGATTGGGGTGGGATAACACAGGAGCCGCAGCAAATGCCAGCTTCAAATTCTCAAAGGCTTTCTCAGCAGATACCGGCCAACAAGAAGGATTAGCACCCTTGTGCGTAAGATCGGACAGAGGTTTGACAATGGAAGAAAAGTTCTTAATAAACCTCCTATAATAATTAGCGAAACCCAGGAAACGCTGTATGGCTTTAAGACCCTTGGGTTTTGGCCATTGTAGGACAGCTGACAACTTTTCTTTGTCCATGGCAATGCCATCATTGCCAATTATGAACCCCAAGAATGGCACACTGGTTCTATGAAACTCACATTTTTCCATTTTACAAAATAATTTGTTCTCACGGAGTCGTAGCAATACTGCGGATACATCTTTGATGTGCTGTGCCATGTTTTGGGAGAAAATCAGTATATCGTCGAGGTACACCACAACACATGTCTGTAACATATCTCTCAGAACATCATTTATCAGTTCCTGGAAAACTGCGGGTGCATTACACAGCCCAAAAGGCATTACTAGATACTCGTAGTGCCCAGCTCGAGTATTAAAGGCAGTTTTCCACTCATCACCTGCTCGAATGCGAACCAGATTGTAAGCGGCCCGTAGGTCCAACTTGGTAAATATCGAAGCGCCCTTAAGCCTGTCAAAAAGCTCGGTGATGAGTGGTATTGGGTATGCGTTTTTAGCCATTAGTTTATTCAAGCCCCGGTAGTCAATGCATGGTCTTAATTCGCCATTTTTCTTTTTTACAAAAAAGAACCCAGCCCCAGCTGGAGAGGTAGAATTACGTATGATCCCTCTAGCAAGGGCATCAGAAATGTAATCCTCCATAGCCTTATTTTCATCACAAGATAATGGATAAGTGCGTCCTTTCGGAGGTACTGCACCAGGCTGCAATTCAATGCAACAATCATAAGGTCTATGCTGGGGTAGCATACTAGCCTCTCCTTTGCTAAAAACATCGCCAAACTGTTGGTACACATCCGGCATAGCAGAGGAGGTGCACATGACCTTAATAGGCTGGATGACGCACTTGTCCATACAAAACTGGGACCAAGCAGCAATTTCACACTTTTTCCAATCGAATTGTGGGTTATGTAACTGTAACCACGGAAATCCCAATATCACCGCATGGTGCGGGGAATTAATCAGTTGAAACTGCTGCTCTTCTCTGTGAAGTGCCCCAATAGTCATAGACAATGGCATAGTTTCAAATATAACCTGAGGCGGTTCTAAGGGTCTACCATCAATCGCTTCAATAGTCAAGGGGTTTTCTCTTTCAATGCGTGGAACTCCGTGCAATTCAGCAAAGGTATTATCCATAAAATACCCTGCTGCACCGGAGTCAACCAAGGCCAAAACCTCCACAGAGCGTTGTGCCCAAGACAATACCACCTGTATGGTGGGTTTCATTATGCCCGACACTGGGGACGATTGTACACCACCTAGGGCCTGTCCCCCAAGATACCCTAGGTGTGTGCGTTTCCCGGACGTACCGGACAGGAATTTAGCAAGTGCCCTTTTTTACCGCAGTATAAACATAACCCTTGTTTTTTGCGATATAGTCTCTCTGCCTTGGATAGTCTAGTGAAGCCTATTTCCATAGGTTCACTTGTTTCCCGTACTGGTTCACTAGACTTCAATGCCAAGGGAGGGATGGGTGGGCAAAACATGCTACTAGGCTCATTATTTTTTGACCGTAACTTACGATCTCTGGCAATTGATCTCTCACGTATTCTGGAGTCAATTATCATAACATACTCAATGTAATCATCTAGATCAATAGGTAGATCTTTAGCAGCGATTTCGTCTTTAATGTGGTCATTCAGGCCTTGAGAGAAGGCTGCCAATAATGCCTCGTTATTCCAACCTACCTCTGCTGCCAATGTGCGGAATTCGATGGCATAGTCGCCCACTGTACGCCTGCCCTGTTGTATCTCCATAAGGCGTTTGGCAGCAGAGGTGGTTCTACCAGGAGGCTCAAACACTCTTCGAAAGGAACGCACAAATTCACTAAAGTTCTTAGTACAAGGTTTAGCATTCTCCCACAAGGGGTTAGCCCAGGCCAATGCTCTGCCAGTGAGCAGTGATATCGTGAACCCCACTTTACTACGATCATTGGGAAATGCGTGTGCCGTCAATTCCATAAAGATTTCGAGTTGATTGATGAACCCTCTGCAGAGACTAGGGTCACCATCATATCTTAGCGGCAAGGGTGCAGAATCCGTTAACCCTTTAGCAGTACCCCCTAGGGGTCTGGTATCACTTTCCGGTGTCTGACTTGGCGAGACCACCGGGCTAGAGCTAGATTGGTCAGCAGGTACCGTGCGTTCAAGGATCGTTTGAATTGCAACTGCCAACTGATCCAAACGTTGCTCGAGCACATCCATCCTCCAATGGATATTCTGTGCGTTACCTTGACCCTTGCTGTCTGAGGTCATGTCCCTTTCGTACTGTCACGGTTTATTATGACTCTCAGACACAAGTTTTAGGTAAAAAAATCAATTTTATTGAAATAATAAATGATAACTTAGGATGGCAATAACATACATATATATATATACAGAATATAGCATAGACAGAAGGCAGACTCTACCGGTCCTGTCAATATACCGGACAGGACAGTCTTTAGGCTCTACCGGCCTTGCCAATACCGGGTAAGGCAACCTGCAGATGGAATAGCATAACGGTTTTACCGGCCTTACCAAATTACCGGGCAAGGCAGCCTCAATAGATACACAATGTAGGCTCTACCGGCCCTGCCAATACCGGGTAAGGCAACCTCAGATGGAATGTGGTAAAAGGTTCTACCGGCCTTACCAATACCGGGCAGGGCAGCCCAGAGATAATAGCAGCAGTCAGATGGAACTGGCAAATTAGCAGAATCGTTAAGCAGCAAGGCTTTGGAGCAAACCAGCGTCCGCACGCTGGAAACAACACTGAATAGTATAGCCGTTAGGCTTAGCGAGCAAACCAGTGACCGCACACTGGAGTAACAAGCGAGTAGTATAGCCGCAAGGCTTAGGAGCAAACCAGCGTCCGCACGCTGGGACCAACACAGATTAGTATAGCTGATAGGCTTTGGAGCAAACCAGTGACCGCACACTGGTGTAACAAGTGAGTTTGTATAGCCGCAAGGCTTAGGAGCAAACCAGCGTCCGCACGCTGGGACCAACACAGATTTGTATAGCTGAAAGGCTTTGGAGCAAACCAGTGACCGCACACTGGTGTAACAAGTGAGTTTGTATAGCCGCAAGGCTTAGGAGCAAACCAGCGTCCGCACGCTGGGACCAACACAGATTTGTATAGCTGAAAGGCTTTGGAGCAAACCAGTGACCGCACACTGGTGTAACAAGTGAGTTTGTATAGCCGCAAGGCTTAGGAGCAAACCAGCGTCCGCACGCTGGGACCAACACAGATTTGTATAGCTGATAGGCTTTGGAGCAAACCAGTGACCGCACACTGGTGTAACAAGCGAGTTAGTATAGCCGCAAGGCTTGGGAGCAAACCAGCGTCCGCACGCTGGGACCAACACGGAATTGTAGCAATGTCACCAACGCGACCAGGCAGAAGGTCGCCAGGATACTGAAGACAGGTGATGAGATGACAGGAACCAGCAACGATCAGTCAGGTCAGAAAACAGCAGAGAAGTTCAGCAGGAACTGCAACACCAGAGACTAGGCCGGAACCAGGACTGGAAGTACTTCAGCATGCAGGAAACACTGGAACAGTAGAGATCAGGAACTCAGGAACACATGAGATCAGGAACTCAGGAACACTGGAACAGAGGCCCAGCTATCACTAGCATAGTGATAGCAAGAAGGTCAGAAACAACACGAAAGGGCACTCAAAGGGTGCCCAATCCAGGTTTAAATAGTCAATAAGAGGCGGGCTATCTGCAGACAGCCAATAGAAGCCCCCTACTGGTGACAGACAAGTAACTGCAGCAAATCACGGGCACCGTGATAATACCACACCTTACTGCATCTTCCACTAGGATCCCAAATTCCTCCACCTCTATACCATACCTTACTGCATCTTCCCCCAGGACCCCAAATACCTCCACCTCTATACCACACCTTACTGTATCTTCCTCCAGGACCCCAAATACCTCCACCTCTATACCACACCTTAATGTATCTTCCCCCAGGACCTCAAATACCTCCACCTCTATACCATACCTTACTGCATCTTCCACTAGGACCCCAAATTCCTTCACCTCTATATCATACCTTACTGCATCTTCCACTAGGATCCCAAATTCCTCCACCTCTATACCACACCTTACTGCATCTTCCACTAGGATCCCAAATTCCTCCATCTCTATACCATACCTTACTGTATCTTCCCCCAGGACCCCAAATACCTCCACCTCTATACCACACCTTACTGTATGTTCCACTAGGACCCCAAATTCCTCCACCTCTATATCATACTTTACTGTATCTTCCACTAGGGCCCCAAATACCTCCACCTCTATACCACACCTTACTGTATGTTCCACTAGGACCCCAAATTCCTCCACCTCTATATCACACTTTACTGTATCTTCCACTAGGACCCCAAATTCCTCCATCTCTATACCACACCTTACTGCATCTTCCCCAGGGCCCCAAATTCATCCACCTCTATACCACACCTTACTGCATATTCCCCTGGGACCCCAAATTCATCCACCTCTATACCACACCTTACTGTATCTTCTCCTAGGACCCCAAATTCCTCCACCTCTATACCACATCTTACTGCATCTTCCAATAGGACCCCAAATCCCTCCACCTCTATACCACACCTTACTGCATCTTCCACTAGGACCCCAAATTCCTCCACCTCTATACCACACCTTACTGCATCTTCCCCCAGGACCCCAAATTCATCTACCTCTATATCACACCTTACTGTATCTTCCCCCAGGACCCCAAATTCCTCCACCTCTATACCACACCTTACTGTATCTTCCCCAGGGCCCCAAATTCCTCCACATCTATACCACATCTTAATGTATCTTCCACCAGGACCCCACATTCCTCCACCTCTATACCACACCTTACTGTATCTTCCACTAGGACCCCAAATTCCTTCACCTCTATACCACACCTTACTGCATCTTCCACTAGGATCCCAAATTCCTCCACCTCTATACCATACCTTACTGCATCTTCCCCCAGGACCCCAAATACCTCCACCTCTATACCACACCTTACTGTATCTTCCCCCAGGACCCCAAATACCTCCACCTCTATACCACACCTTAATGTATCTTCCCCCAGGACCCCAAATACCTCCACCTCTATACCATACCTTACTGCATCTTCCCCCAGGACCCCAAATTCCTCCATATCTATACCACATCTTACTGCATCTTCCCCCAGGGCACCAAATTCCTCCACCTCTATACCACACCTTACTGTATCTTCCCCAGGACCCCAAATTCCTCCACCGCTATACCACACCTTTCTGTATCTTCCACCAGGACTCCAAATTCCTCCATATCTATACCACACCTTACTGTATCTTCCTCAGGGCCCCAAATTCCTCGACCTCTATACCACACCTTACTGTATCTTCCCCAGGGCCCCAAATTCCTCCACATCTATACCACATCTTAATGTATCTTCCACCAGGACCCCACATTCCTCCACCTCTATACCACACCTTACTGTATCTTCCACTAGGATCCCAAATTCCTTCACCTCTATACCACACCTTACTGCATCTTCCACTAGGATCCCAAATTCCTCCACCTCTATACCATACCTTACTGCATCTTCCCCCAGTACCCCAAATACCTCCACCTCTATACCACACCTTACTGTATCTTCCCCCAGGACCCCATATACCTCCACCTCTATACCACACCTTACTGTATCTTCCACTAGGAACCCAAATTCCTCCACCTCTATATCACACTTTACTGTATCTTCCACTAGGACCCCAAATTCCTCCACCTCTATACCACACCTTACTGCATCTTCCCCCAGGACCCTAAATTCATCCACCTCTATATCACACCTTACTGTATCTTCCCCCAGGACCCCAAATTCCTCTACCTCTATACCACACATTACTGTATCTTCCCCAGGGCCCCAAATTCCTCCACATCTATACCACATCTTAATGTATCTTCCACCAGGACCCCACATTCCTCCACCTCTATACCACACCTTACTGTATCTTCCACTAGGATCCCAAATTCCTTCACCTCTATACCACACCTTACTGCATCTTCCACTAGGATCCCAAATTCCTCCACCTCTATACCATACCTTACTGCATCTTCCCCCAGTACCCCAAATACCTCCACCTCTATACCACACCTTACTGTATCTTCCCCCAGGACCCCATATACCTCCACCTCTATACCACACCTTACTGTATCTTCCACTAGGAACCCAAATTCCTCCACCTCTATATCACACTTTACTGTATCTTCTACTAGGACCCCAAATTCCTCCACCTCTATACCACACCTTACTGCATCTTCCCCCAGGACCCTAAATTCATCCACCTCTATATCACACCTTACTGTATCTTCCCCCAGGACCCCAAATTCCTCTACCTCTATACCACACCTTACTGTATCTTCCCCAGGACCCCAAATTCCTCCACCGCTATACCACACCTTACTGTATCTTCCACCAGGACCCCAAATTCCTCCATATCTATACCACACCTTACTGTATCTTCCACAGGGCCCCAAATTCCTCGACCTCTATACCACACCTTACTGTATCTTCCCCAGGGCCCCAAATTCCTCCACCTCTGTACCACACCTTAATGTATCTTCCCCAGGACCCCAAATTCCTCCACATCTATACCACATCTTACTGTATCTTCCACTAGGACCCCAAATTCCTTCACCTCTATATCATACCTTACTGCATCTTCCACTAGGATCCCAAATTCCTCCACCTCTATACCACACCTTACTGCATCTTCCACTAGGATCCCAAATTCCTCCATCTCTATACCATACCTTACTGTATCTTCCCCCAGGACCCCAAATACCTCCACCTCTATACCACACCTTACTGTATGTTCCACTAGGACCCCAAATTCCTCCACCTCTATATCATACTTTACTGTATCTTCCACTAGGGCCCCAAATACCTCCACCTCTATACCACACCTTACTGTATGTTCCACTAGGACCCCAAATTCCTCCACCTCTATATCACACTTTACTGTATCTTCCACTAGGGCCCCAAATTCCTCCACCTCTATACCACAACTTACTGTATCCTCCACCAGGACCCCAAATACCTCCACCTCTATACCACACCTTACTGCATCTTCCCTCAGGACCCTAAATTCCTCCACCTCTATATCACACCTTACTGCATCTTCCACTAGGACCCCAAATTCCTCCACCTGTTTTTTCCTCCCTAAAGACACTTCAGTGATAGGCATTTGGGGTTGTGTAATCCTGTCTCCTATTTGAAATGAGATCCATTACTAATTAACCCTTTGATGCCAGACTGATACGCAACACATTGCTTTTCAATGCATTGTGTACCGCCTTGGCACTCAAAGGGTTAAGATTAATTCTGGAGAACCAATCCAACATAGAACTGATTCATAGTGACCATTATGAGGGTGGGAGTCCTCAAGAGCTGGAGAGTCACATGTTGCCTACCTCAATCTAAGGGGTTAACCACATTTTTTTGTATTTAGTTGCAGTCTTCACACTTCTGTTAGTTTCTCTCTTCTGCCTAAACTACTAATCTGTTTTGTGCTGGAACATTATGATTGTTACGTCACAAAAGTTTACTGCTCTTTTAAGTCAATGGGTATTTTTGGTAAAATATCAGAGGTCAATGAGTTTAACCCTTTGAGTGACAGAGGGGTGTCCAATGCATTGGGCACCCATTGTCACTCAGAGGTTTAAAGCTCCATTTTAATCACTGGGAATTTGGAGAAAATGCCTACATTCGGTGGGTTTAAAGCTCCATTTAAATCAATAGAAATGTTTATTTCTCCCCGCTGGTATAATTGGTTAGCTCTAGAATTGGGTATCCTATTTAAATGTCGCCATCTATTGGGCAACCATGAAAACGGTGCTTTAAAAAATATCGCCTGAAGCAAATTGGTCTCCTTTTTTTGTCTTTGTGTAAATATCCCTACGTTCCTAGTTTATTCGCGCAGTTGTAACCACAGGCTGCGAACAGCTGGGAATCAGATGGGAGCTGTGTGTTCTGGTGCTGTCTGGATAGTGTGATGGGAAGCCACAGGTGGGGTCTGTCTGTGCTGATGGAGCCGCAGGAGACTGGAACTGTGCCACCCTGTAGCGATCCTAACCCAGTTCTGTCAGTGAGTCTCACGGAGTAAGGTATTCGGATAGCCAGGCTCCCTGTAGCTTTATCCAGGAGGCACTGATTAGCATGGATTGTTTCACAGACCGATAACCAGCAAAACTCAGCACAGACACGACTCTTATAGGAAGAAGACCTGTTACAAGCAAATGGTATAGGAAAATGACCCCCAAAACATGTCATTTTCTCTGTTAACCCTTTTGAGTGACAGAGGGCTGGCAACTTGTGGCCTGGAGGGCAACCAGAATCAAGTGGCACGATTTTACTATCATTCCAGCCCACTGTCCCAGCCCAACCCCTTTGCTAATTTTAACCCTTTGAGTGCCAGAGGGGAACAGAACGCATTGCTTTGCGTACCCCTCTGTCACTCAAAGGGTTAAATTTGCCATTAACCCTTTGAGTGCCAGAGGGGTATGCCAAGCATTGCTTCGCAATGAGTGGCATACCCGTCTGTCACTCAAAGTGTTAGTGTTGTGAAGTAAGGCAAACAAGACCACAAAGCTTACAATTATAATGGTGTTACACTGGTTCAACTACAGAGCTTACAATTTAAGTAAAGCTACACTAGTGATACTGTAGAGCTTACTAGGGATATGGGTTATGCTACTAGTGTAGCTCCATTTCAGCTGTAAGCTCTGTGGTATCACTAGTGTAGCTCCATTTCAGCTGTAAGCTCTGTGGTATCACTAGTGTAGCTCCATTTCAGTTGTAAGCTCTGTGGTATCACTAGTGTAGCTCCATTTCAGTTGTAAGCTCTGTGGTATCACTAGTGTAGCTACATTTGCAGCAACAAGCGGGAGTGGCCCACCAGCCCAGACCTATGACTGGCCCGGGGGGCAATTGCCCCCCAGGCCAGCCCTCCCCTGCCCTTTGAGTGCCAGAGGGGTACGCAATGAATTCAAAGGGTTAATATCTCATTTAAATCAGTCGGACATTTGAGAATTGTTACTTCCCGCTACCGTGCACTTGGTCTGCTCCAGAATTGCTCCACTTTCTTTCCATACGGTATAACTCAGAGAATCCAGTAAATGATGTTTACAGATACTGCCTTGGAGAACAGGATATTAACCTCTTAAGGACCCTTGATGGTCCTGGCACGTCCTAAACACAGTGACCCCAGGGTGATACACTTATATACATACCACACAGCCTGATCTCCTAAACACAGGGACACCAGGGTGATACACTTATATACACAAAGTACAGTCTGATCTCCTAAACACAGGGACACCAGGGTGATACACTTATATACACACCACACAGTCTGATCTCCTAAACACAGGGACACCGGGGTGATACACTTATATACACATCACACAGTCTGTTCTCCTAAACACAGCGACACCAGGGTGATACACTTCTATACACACCACACAGTCTGATCTCCTAAACACAGTGACACCAGAGTGATACACTTATATACACACCACACAGTCTGATCTCCTAAACACACGGACACCAGGGTGATACACTTATATACACACCACACAGTCTGATCTCCTAAACACAGGGACACCAGGGTGATACACTTCTATACACACCACACAGTCTGATCTCCTAAACACAGGGACACCAGGGTGATACACTTCTATACACACCACACAGTCTGATCTCCTATACACAGGGACACCAGGGTGATACACTTCTATACACACCACACAGTCTGTTCTCCTAAACACAGGGATACCAGGGTGATACACTTCTATACACACCACACAGTCTGTTCTCCTAAACACAGGGATACCAGGGTGATACACTTCTATACACACCACACAGTCTGATCTCCTAAACACAGGGACACCAGGGTGATACACTTCTATACACACCACACAGTCTGTTCTCCTAAACACAGGGATACCAGGGTGATACACTTCTATACACACCACACAGTCTGATCTCCTAAACACAGGTACACCAGGGTGATACACTTATATACACACCACACAGTCTGATCTCCTAAACACAGGGACACCAGGGTGAGCAAGAGGGACAGAGGGATTTGGGTCTCAAAGAGAGACCGTCCCTCCTAAAGTGGGACACTTGGGAGGTATGATGGAATTCAGGGCTCCCCGCGTGTCTGTACGCCATTCAGGGAGCCCTGGATCAA
Source organism: Rhinophrynus dorsalis (assembly GCA_037306005.1). Classification (NCBI taxonomy): domain Eukaryota; kingdom Metazoa; phylum Chordata; class Amphibia; order Anura; family Rhinophrynidae; genus Rhinophrynus; species Rhinophrynus dorsalis. Next base: position 157,593,617 of record CM074726.1, on the reverse strand, counting down.
ATCCAGAAAAAAAAAATGGTCTGTGGTCCTTAAGTGCCGGCCAGGTGCGAGATCAGCCGGTACTTAAGGGATTAAAAGTATTTAAAGGCATAGTAACCCTTAATATAGAAATAATATATAATTCAGGGATGGTGCTGCTGAGTAAAACCAGGGTACTCCCACCACTGAGAGATGTTTTATTCAAAATTTTCTGCAACTTAAACCTGCTTTTATGTGAGGATGTAGTACCTCCATGTCCTGACATTTTATGGTGGCACTGTTGCTTTAGAGTGCTATGGTGAGTTAATCACATGGCTGGAATTTCCAACAGGCAGAATAGGTATCTGCCTAGAGCTCCTAATTTTGAGAAATGGTTCCTTAGCTGTGCTGGCCACACCCACATTCTAAATTGTGGACATGGTCAATTGTCCTGCACCACTTTTATGCCCGTTTAGAGGCTAATATTTAACCCCTTGGATACCAGAACAATGCTTTGGAAACCCCCCTAGCGGCCAAGGAGTTAAAAAATGTTTCTTTCTTGCTTGCTATCGTCCAAGGGTATTTTCTGTCCCAGGAAACAGTGGATGGGATTGGGGGTGGGGTTATGTGAGAAGTTCGGGTGTGGTCATGGGTGGAGCTAAGGGCGCCTAGAATGCCTTGTCTAGGGACACCTGAGATTTTAAATCCAGCTCTGGTTAACCATAAACCTCCATGGACTGCTGTATAAACAGCTCCAGGGTAACATTTCAGACCATGCATGTGTACTGCACCCAAACATTGAAGGTGTGAGCTGAAATAACTGTTGAATAAAACATCTCCCTCCACAGGAGTGTCTATGTTTTACATAACAGCATATGCCCTGCAATATATATATATTTTTCAGTATGAAGTGTTACCGTCCCTTTAACCTTATTTAATTTTTAGTTGCTGTAAAGCTGTCAGGAGCAGATTCTGGTCGCTTGACCAGATGTGACTCTTCAGCAGCACCGATATAATGATATCTAAAGATAAATACTTTATTTGGAACAGTCTGCAAAGTGTGCCTGGCTTGCGAGCACACTTTGTAGACCATTCCAATGAAGTATTTATTTTTAAATAGCGTGATTTCAGCTCTGCTGAAAAGCCTCTGTCTGGTTAAATGACTGGAATCTGCAGCTGTCAGCTAGATGGCAGACTTGAGTAAAACAGCCAGGAAAAGGTAACCTTAACAAGTTATATCTCTCAAACCATAAAGGTGTGAGAGATAAGACTTATGTTGATGTTAATCTTTTTTTTAAAGTCTACAATATTAAATCAACTTAAAATTAACCATTACTATCCCTTTAACACATTGAGTGCCAGCACAAGTATTACTTATACTGCTACTCCTGAAAGAGTAAAAAAAGGAAAAAAAAACCAAAACAAAGCAAACCAAAAAAAAAAAAAAAAAAAAGTGACACACAACACTGAAAAATTGGATTTACCGGATAATAGCAAAAAAAAAAACCCAAAAAATCAAATGTACCAAAACTGAGCAGATCAAAAGAAAAAAAAATCGATAAACTAAAAATAAATATAAATGATTTCAATAGCCTCAAACCCAACCGCTGCTTGCATGCTGCTTTGTGAGTATAACGGCCTCTCCAGCGTGGGATGGTGTCTGTTCTTTTGGTTTGCCTTTGCTGAACTCTGTTTTATTACAGAGATCTCCTGACGTGTTTCTGTGCACAGAGGGACTCTAGAGAGAAGCTTCATTACACCGCAGACTGTAAGAGAGAGGCCACTGATCCCAGCGCACGTCTGTGATTGATATCCCGCTCGCACTTACTCTGATTTCTCAAAGGGACACTTTCCTCTAGCACTTTTATGTATTTCTCCAAAGACACTTAATTTTTATTGATTTTTTTTTTCTGAGATTAAATATTAAGTTTTCTTTTTGTTTTGTTTTGAGCAAGCTGTTGGCTTTGTGAGCGTTAATACCATATCCCCAAGCTGTAACTATTTAGAAGGCAGCATTCATTTTTTTGTACCTTATAAAACAGCATGAGCATGTTCTACCTTTTGTATATAATTACAATATTTCAAGCACTGCATGCTGGGACTTTTAGTCCTATTTGGCAAGCAACACTTGTTCTCCTACTAAGGCTATTGCACTTGCAAACTACCCATTGCAGTTTATGAGAGTTTTAGCCAATCAGGGTGCTGGGGTGTTTCCTGGTACTAAACGTGGCACAGAAGGAAGGGTGATCTCTGTTGGGATTTTGCTGCAGGTAACAGAGAAACAGGTATAGGAGTGATCACAGACATACACTAATTACATTTTATTTACAAGTCAATATCATACCCATAACTGGGAACTGTTAACCCTTTGAGTGCCAGAGAGGTATACAAAGCATCGCAAAAGAATGAAGCGCATCACGTCAAAAAGGGACGGGGCTTAACTCGGGTGCCGGGTGGAGGGCTTAAAAAAAGGCTGGGGGAAGGAGCTACATGGGGAGAAAGAGTGGAAGTGGGTAGAGTTCCAATAGACACTCTCCACGTCCGGAGGACTCAGCCTCTGCCCCGGAGACCCAGTAAAGCAATGTCAAAACCGGATTCTCCGGGGCAAATCCAGAGAGTTCCCAGGTATGAATATGTCCCTGCTTGCTGTAACCTAAAGGTGATCCAGTCGGTCTGCAAGGAACCTTTAAGTTACACTGCCTAGACACACACAAGAAAAACAGGACATCGCCCCCTGCCTTTCTGGTACAAAAGGCACCAATTCAGAGACAAAAGAAACATTTAAAGGGATAGTATTACTTCAAAATTACTATCCCTCATATTGTAGCCCTTAATAAACTGAGTTAAATGACACCAGCGGCATCTCTCAAACCTTTATGGTTTAAGAGATAGCTGCTTTCAAAGTTTCCTCTCCCCTGCTGTCAGCGTTCTGCTGCCAGCAGGGGAATCCGGTCCTGGGACAGGCGGAGGCTGGTTACCAAGCACACGTAGAAGACTGTTTCAATGAATCATTTTTCCTTCCATAACGAGATATCGGCTCTGTTTAAGAGCCTCTGCCTGTCCCGGGACCGGATTCCCCTGCTGGCAGCAGAACTCTGACAACAGGGGAGAGGAAACTTTGAAAGCGGATATCTCTTACACCATAAAGGTCTGAGAGATGGCGCTGGTGTAATTTAACTCAGTTTATTATGGGCTACAATATGAGGGATAGTAATTTTGAAGTAATACTATCCCTTTAATTGGAGCAACACAGATCTCTCTCACCCTGAGAATTTGGCCCTTCACCCTGAGATTTGGGACAAAACCCTGAGAGTTCTCATGTATGATCTTACCATGTAAAGCAAATCAAATGAATATGCCTGTGACCATTTATGTGAATTCTTACAGACTCTAGGATGAAGCACAGGGTTTTTAAAGTGGATCTTAGACCCTCAAAGCACTTTGTCATTGGATGTAACTATTAAAAGTGTCTATAGGTTGTTCATTTTTTTTTTTTTTTTTTAATCTCAATCCTTTATCAAACATGGGCTTATAAACGTTACTCACTGACGTCACCAGCTCTTCTTTCTGCGGTACCGCACAGCTCTGCAGGACGTCCCCCTGTTCTGCAAATCCCTCCCATCTCCCTCCCCAGCTCTCACTAGGAGCAATAGTGCCCCTTTCATTATGGGCATGTTGATTTTGCCCACTTTCTTGATCTGTACACCCTATCTCACAAACCCTGCCACTCAAAAGGTTACTCTGGTTGCTCATCTTGTCTGTTAACCCTTTGAGTGCCAGAGGTATCCAGTGCATTGCAATGCATTGGATACCTTTCTGGCACCAACAGGGTTGATTTCCACCGTTCCGATGATGCACTATGGCAGTGGTTCTCAACTCCTGTCCTCAGGACCCACTAACAGGCCAGGATGTGATGATTTCCTTGTTAGAGCACAGGTGAGTTATCAATGTGAATGAGCCTCTGATCACATGATTTCCTTGTTAGAGCACAGGTGAGTTATCAATGTGAATGAGCCTCTGATCACATGATTTCCTTGTTAGAGCACAGGTGAGTTATCAATGTGAATGAGCCTCTGATCACATGATTTCCTTGTTAGAGCACAGGTGAGTTATCAATGTGAATGAGCCTCTGATCACATGATTTCCTTGTTAGAACACAGGTGAGTTATCAATGTGAATGAGCCTCTGATCACATGATTTCCTTGTTAGAGCACAGGTGAGTTAATCAATGTGACTGAGCCTCTGATCACATGATTTCCTTGTTAGAGCACAGGTGAGTTAATCAATGTGAATGAGCCTCTGATCACATGATTTCCTTGTTAGAGCACAGGTGAGTTAATCAATGTGACTGGGCCTCTGATCACATGATTTCCTTGTTAGAGCACAGGTGAGTTAATCAATGTGACTGGGCCTCTGATCACATGATTTCCTTGTTAGAGCACAGGTGAGTTAATCAATGTGACTGGGCCTCTGATCACATGATTTCCTTGTTAGAGCACAGGTGAGTTAATCAATGTGACTGGGCCTCTGATCACATGACTTCCTTGTTAGAGCACAGGTGAGTTAATCAATGTGAATGAGCCTCTGATCACACGATTTCCTTGTTAGAGCACAGGTGAGTTAATCAATGTGAATGAGCCTCTGATCACATGATTTCCTTGTTAGAGCACAGGTGAGTTAATCAATGTGACTGAGCCTCTGATCACATGATTTCCTTGTTAGAGCACAGGTGAGTTAATCAATGTGAATGAGCCTCTGATCACATGATTTCCTTGTTAGAGCACAGGTGAGTTAATCAATGTGACTGGGCCTCTGATCACATGATTTCCTTGTTAGAGCACAGGTGAGTTAATCAATGTGACTGGGCCTCTGATCACATGATTTCCTTGTTAGAGCACAGGTGAGTTAATCAATGTGAATGAGCCTCTGATCACCACACCTGTGTTCTAGCAGAGAAATCCCTAAGTCCTGCCCTGTTAGTGGGTCCTGAGGGCAGGAGTTGACAAACACTGCACTATGGACTCAGACTGCTCTTAGGTTCCCATTTTGCCAGCAACTGTAGCCAGAGGGGAACCTAAGAGGGAGCAGAGTCCAGAGTGAGGCATCTGAGTGGTGGAAATTAAACTGATTTTTCCTCTTGTCTTTTAACAGGGGGAATCCAATGTATAGTGAAGCATGAGACTTATGTGGATCTGTAATGGGGAGGGCTATCCATAGCGCAGCCTCCATAGTCAGCACTGGGGGCAGGCTTAGGGTAGAGGGAGAGCGCTGCCAATCATTCTAAAGTCATCAAGATGGCAGCACTCTGCCTCCTGCTACCAACCAAAATCAGGTAGCTATCCATTATAGAGGGGAACAATTATTATTATTTCATGGGGGTGGGGTTTAAACTTGTTGGGGGTATAGACCCACTGGGGTTGGGGAGTTGGAAAGTGACAGTGCCACTTTAAATGTATATAAACCCAGTTCATGTTAGTGTTATTGTTCCTATAAACACCATTTATTTCCTGCTAGTGTCATTGACTTCATTGATTGTCCAGGATTATGTATAAATGGTCTAATATAACATAAAAGCCTTTCTGTATACAAGAGCAGCGAGCACTATTCACAGTCTGTTAAGTGACGTCAGTTTTTATATATTAATACAAACAGCATAAGCAATATTAACCCTTTGAGGGCAAGTGAAGTATCCAACACATTGCAACACAAAACTCTCTGGTCACCAAAGGGTTAAACAGCTGGTGTCTGAATGGAACAATTTACCCATGCTTTAAAAAGCAAGTTCAGGATTATGTTTTTTGGGATGTAACATATATGTAATATATTTTTACACATGCCAGATCTATGGAAAAGATAGTTTAACTTATTCCATATTTTTACGATAACGTTCTTTTAAATGGGAGTTACCATTGTTCTCAGGTGACCTTGGTTGCATCTACTTAAGTTTTGTTATGTTGTCATACCTCAATTAGCATCTAGTGGGCACTTGTAGTAAATAATGTGCAACAACTTGCTATGTTACTCTGTTGTCTTGTAAACGGTGCAATTGTCTTCCATTTTGAATGTTCAAATAATATTGTGTTTTTATATATAGACAGATAGATATGGAAAAAAACTATGTATATTGTAGAACTTTTACTGATGAGAAAAACAAGGGTCCTCCCACTGCTGAGAGATTGTATATTCAAAAGTTAAAAGAGCTCAAGTTAATGCATGTATTTTACTGTGTGGAGAGCTGTTCAGTCTATGTAGGAATTCTCCATAGTGATTAATGAAACAGCACCACCTAGTGGTTATTTTTTTATCGATTTTTCATTCTTAAAAAAAAGACAAAGAGGTAGATCCACTAAGCAGTGATAAAAAGGTGATAAAGTGGAGATGTCTTCTCCAGTTTATCACTTCTCCAATGTCTATATTATTCTATGGAGCCTATTCTCTAAGATTTCTTTAACTTTATAGATCTTAGTGAATAGGCTCCATAGAATAACATAGGAATTGGAGAAGTCATCTCCACTTTATCACCTCTTTATCATCGCTTAGTGAATCTACCTCAAGAAATCAAACAGGTTTGAGCTGTTTTAACTTTGGACTTAATCATCTTCCAGCAGCATGAGTACCCTTGTTATACTCGACAGGGAAAACCCTACATTACATATGATTTCATAGTTAAAGATTCCTGTACACTTTGATCTGTCTCCTACTCACTGAGTCTATCCATCTGTTCATACAGCAGTCTCAGACTCTGGAGCCCTGGAAGCTGTATACTACAGTCTCTCTTCTCCTGGGTCTGGATGTTATTACCTTGGGGATCTGGCAGATTGTGGATCCTCTGCAGCGATCTATAGAGGTAAGAGACAGGCGGAGCAATGCATTGCATACCTCTCTGGCATTCAGTGGTTAACTATAGTGTACAAATAAACATTCACATACCTCCCAATGGTCTAAATGGGGCCTTTAACTCCTTGAATGCTAGAGAGGCCTCCAATGCATGCAAGGGGTTAAAATCCATATTTTGTATTTGTTCTTTATTGTGCAATTGGTTTTCCCCAGAATTTCTCCACTTTGTATTCATACATACTTGATTTGTCTGTACATATCAGACATTCTTTTCTGTGAATCATTAGCACAAAGAAATTATGGAATAAACCAGTTGTACCATAGGGGAGAATGTTATGTGTCATGGTATATATTAAATATATATTATAGGGCTGGAAAATAATCAATTCAGTCATTATTACAATTCAGATGTATTGGTTCTCTTTTTTTTAGTCAGAATTTATTTTATGAATAGTGACCAGTAGATGGAGCTGATGGTACTGCTTTCTGTGGAGAATTCTTGCTGGGGAGAAAATTTCTCCAAACACATGAAAAGAAAAAAATGGATTCTGTGGCACTGTTCAAGTTGTAATAACATTTGAATAATGCATCTTTCAGCAGTGGGAGTACCCTTGTTTTATTCGGCAGGAATAGCCCAAAATTACTATAATGTTAATTAGATGTGACCCAACGTATCTGAGTGGCGTTTGATCCAGATGATTTGGAACTAGCCCTGTCAGAGAGAACCCAGTTTGGTTTAGAAGAGGTGTAACTGCTAGTACAATGGTGGGCTACAAATCTGGTCATTGGCTGAGGATGATTGGAATTGTAGTCCAACAACATTTGGAGAACACAGAGGTTTCAGTTTCAGCAGAGGAATGTTTTTTATCCTCATGATAAGGTCTGCTAAATTGTAGAATTCTTTGACCAAGAATTAGGGTGACCACATTTCAGTTCTCTGGATAGAAGAGCGCACCACAGAAAGTGATGCATGTGGTGGGCTACAAAAGAATGCACATCATGCCCAAAGCCTTAGACTAGCATTACACTACAACCAAATGCACTGCAGCTCCTGTTTGATGTCAGGATCAAAGATCAGTTCTCTCTAGTGTTTAGAGCTCTGCCTATAAGCCATTTTCTTGTAGCCCAGCAAAGGCATCACTTCCTGTCACAGTTGGAAATGGGCAGTTATCCTTTTAGTGTTTAGAACTCTGTGCTCTGGAGTCTACATTCTGGGACTGTATTGTCTCATAAAGGGGCTGCCTGGGACACGCATTTAAAATCCAGGACTGTGCCGGGTAATCCAGGACATGACGTGGCCACCCTAACAAGGATGTGGTAATGGCAGACACCATGGATACTTTTAAGAGATTAGATGCATTTCTTTAGTATTAGTAGGTAAAAGAAAAAGTTCTGTTAAATAGACATACTCATTTTGAAGGCAGGAAGGTTTATATAATCCTCATTTTTGTGGGTTATGAGGAAAAGGTTGAACTTGATGGACTTGTGTCTTTTTTCAACCTAATTTATTATGTTACCCTCCCCCTTTCTAGAACATGAGCTTTCATTGACAGTACTTGCTGTTCTTCTTTCTACTGGCATAATCAAATCTTAGCAATGCATTACAAACCCCTTTTGATCTTTAACTCCTTAACAACCACCGTCCTGGGGAGTGGTTTTCCCTTAAGGACCACTTTGATTAATCATTGATCACGTGCCAGCTCACTGAATGAGGGTCTGATTCTGACCTCTCCTGTCTTGGAGAGGTCAGTTTCGGACTCCGGTAATGCTCTCATCACTATTTTACTCAATGCCATGTTAGGTTTGGAAGCACAAATAAAATGAGTTTTGTTTCTGTGATGGTTTTTCTACAACTGAGGGTTAATTCAGATATGTACATTATGATTATAACACTGCCTGTAACATTGTTATCAGTTGTAAAACAATGACACGACACACATACCCATTCACAGTACAGCCCCAGTTCAGTTCCAGCTGGTTTCCATATCTGCGGATGGGCCGCACGTGGCAGATTTTACACAGGATCTTACATTTAAAGGAAAAGTAGAGTAATTTTGGACAAAACCAACTGCACCTATCACAGAGTATTAAACAGTCTCCAACTCTCTGCTGATTTAAATGCGATGTTTAATCCCTTGGATGATCAAGAGGTCTCCATGCAGTGATTCTCAATGCAATGGGGACCTCCCTAATGTTCAGTCAATGGGAATTTTTATTTCGGCGCTGCATTGTGGATGGTTTTAACCAGAATTACACAAGTTTTCTCCTGAACCCTTTGAGTGCCAGAGAGGTATGCAACGCATTGCATACCTCTCTGTCAGTCAAAGGATTATGGCTTGGTTTCAGCTCTGTTCACGATGACCTGTTTTATTACCTGTGGTCTCTCCCCGTGTTCCCCCTGTGACTGCAGGGGTAGGCATGTCAGAGGCATCCTATATAATAATTCACTAAATGTATGTTTGTCAGAAGCCGTCATATGCAGTACAATCAGCTGCGCACTGCAGTCATGCGCAGTACAGCCTGCCTGCGCCGTGGCTGATAACGGAGTGGGCCGCTCCAAATTCAGACCGTAGTCCTCTCTGCGAGTCTGAATTCAGAGTGGCCCGCTCCGTTATCAGCCATGGCGCGGGCAGTCTTTACTGTGCATGACTGCACCGCAGCCATTGCTGTTTGGCACTGTGTCCTGTGTACACGGGCTCTTCAGCTAGTTTCTTATAACTGACCCATGTGAATGTCAGCTTAACATGATTGGCTAACAACCATGGAGGCTAGCCATCCATTGGAACATTGTGGTGAACAATAAAGTGATCCAGTTCTCCATGTTAATGAGCTTGTCCTAGAATTGCACTAGTTTAGTTTGATGAATACGGTTTTGTGTCTCTTATGCGCTCAGAAGGAGACAGAGAAAAGCAACAACAACATTTGTATTACTTCCAACATTTCACAAACAAATAAAGGTTCACTCCCAGCCGCTGCCTACCTATAACGGCTGAAACACTAATTGTCTGTGTATACTGATCTGGTAAAGGCCACACAGCAGAGGTGTGCAAATAAACTTAAATATGAGATTTCCTTTACATGGCATGGAATTTCCTGTCCTGCAAACCAGTGGTTCTCAACCTGTGCCGTCAGGGCCCGCTAATAGGCTAGGATCCAAGGATTTCCCTGTTAACCCCTTAATGACGTATGACGTGCTGGTCAGGACATTGAGGACTGGTGATGGTCCTGGAACATCATGGAGTTCTGGGATGGCAGTGGGGCTGCATGTCGTGCTGCCATTCAAGAATTAATTGCAAAGAGGAAAAAAAAAGTGCCCTGGTAATTTAAGGCAACCCACCGCTGGATCGCCCCATCGTTAAGGGGTTAAAAAGCAGGTGAATTAATCAAACTAACTGAACTTCTGATCAACACACCTATGTTCTAGCAGGAAAGTCTTTAAGTTCTGAGAGGATGGGTTGAGAGCCACTGCTGTAAACTAATTCTTACTACAGTGTGTGTCTGTGATCACCTTTACGTCTGAGTTCTTCTGTGTTACTTGTGGACTAATCCCAGCAGAGTTATCTTTGCCTGAAAAAAAGTACAAAATAATCATGCAGTTTTATGTTACAAGAGCACTAAAAAGGTACAGTTGAAGGGTTTGACAGCAGCCCCTTAGGCCTGCATGCTAATCTGAAATGTTCCTGCGTTCTCCAGCAAATCAAGGAACGTTTCCGCAAGCTAAAGGAGCTTGCTGAAAGTTTCCTTCACTCGATGTGCTAATATCCAGAAATCGCTTCGCATTGCTCCATATAGAGCTGTTCATTTGGGCATGTACACCATATTTGTTCAGTGTGCTTAAGTCTAGAAATTGCATCACATTGCTGCATATCGGGGAGACTGAAAGTACCCAGAGCCCCCAGGGAAATGGAGGCCATGGGCAATACCAGTGTAGCTCAATTTTAATTGTAAGGTCCATTGCATCACTTGTGCAGCTACATTTCAATTGCAAACTCTATGGTATCACTAGTGTAGCTCCATTTCAATTGTAAGCTCTGTGGTATCACTAGTGCAGCTACATTTCAATTGCAAACTCTATGGTATCACTAGTGTAGCTCCATTTCAATTGTAAGCTCTGTGGTATCACTAGTGCAGCTACATTTCAATTGCAAACTCTATGGTATCACTAGTGTAGCTCCATTTCAATTGTAAGCTCTGTGGGAAAACAGTTGAAATGGAGCTGCACAAGTGATACCACATAACTTAGTGTTTGATATGGAGCTACACTAGTGTTACCACAGAGCTTACAATTGAACTGAAACTACACTAGTGTTACCACAGAGCTTACAATTGAACTGAAACTACACTAATAATAACAGAGTTTACAATTGAACTGAAACTACACTAATAATACCACAGAGTTTACAACTGAAATGTAGCAACAACAGAAATATCGCAGAGCTTACAATTGAAATTGAGCTACATTAGTGATACCACAGATCTTGTAACTGAAACTAAGCTACACTACTTGTGTAGCACCATGTAAAGTGTAATATCTGTTGTATCTCTAATGTTTCATAATTTCATTAGTATACTTTGGTTCTAGGATGGACAGATCCACAATCCCCCATATACATTGTCTGTCCCCCCCATCCTTGCTTCCCTGTCCACTGGTAGCCACATATCTCCATATACAGTCTGACCCCCAGCCTTGTTACCCTGCTCACTGGTAGCTAGAACCACACATACACTGTTTGACCCCTTCAGCCATTTAAAGAGACGACATGACAACCTCACGCTTTTATGCAGCACAAGGTTGTCATGTTGCCATTTTAAACAATGTGACATGGTTAATGCGGCTTCTAGCGGCGGGTTCGGGCGGTCTGTGCTGCGCATGACTGCAGTGCCCGCAGTCTGTATTGTGAATGACTGCAGCACGCGTAGTCTCTACTGCGCATGACGGCTTCTAACAAACATCCTAGCCAATAATTATATAGAATGAGGGCAAATCTGTGGTTTTAAAGGGATAGTAACACTTCGTTTTAACGTTATTTTATTTTGTAGGCATGAAAAAAACATGAAGAACGATATAAGTCTTATCTCTCAAACCTTTATGGTTTATGAGATATTCACAAGCAAAGTTCCCCTCCCCGCCCCTTTTACCTAGTGTAAGCCATCTCTTCTCAGATGTGAGTCTGGTTGTATGACAGTACAGATAACAGAAGGGGACAATTTTCTTTGTATTAAAACAATGAAAGCCCTTCCCCCCTTGACAAGTTTTTCAGCTTTTTCCATTATCTTAATTGAAGATTGTCCCTCTCTGCAGTCTACCTGGGCACCTCCCTTCTGATCTGGTTGAACAGGGAAGGGATACTTTGTTTGTGAATATCTCTTAAACCATAAAGGTTTCAGAGATAAGACTTATATCATTCTTCATGTTTTTTTAATGCCTACAAAATAAAATAAAGTTAAAATGAAGTATTACTATCCGTTGAAGTCACATTTCCTGAGCTCCACATTGGCCTTGCTCCCTTTCGATGCCACACGCCTGTGAATGTTGGCCCTTTGAGTGCCAGAGAGGTATGCGGTGCATTGTAGTACAGTGCATTGATACCTCTCTGGCACTCGGGGGGTGAATGCTTTGCAGTGTCTTCCATATGGCTTTGGCACTGAAGGGAATATGTACAGTGTTAACCCTTTGAGTCCTGAAGGAGAGCACAATGCTTTGCGCACCCCTGTGGCATTCAGAGGGCTATGTTACTATGTTAGCCGCACAACATTTAAAATGCGACTTTTCAAAAGGATACCGCCCACTGGTAGCCACAGATCTCCATATACACTGCCTGTCTCTCTCTCTCCACTGTGTTCTCTTTACCACTGGTAGCCACAAAGTTTGACCCCCCAACATCTTTGTTCCCTCCCCACTGGTAGCCTCAGATCTCCAAATACATTGTCTGACCTCCAGCCTTGTCCCCTGCCCACTGGTAGGCTCAGATCCCCATATACACTTCCTGTTGCCCCCTGTCTTGTTCTCCTGCCTACAGATAACCACAGATCCCCACGAACACTATCTTGAACCCCCAACCTGGTTCTTCTGACCACTGGTAGCCACAGATCCCCATATACAAAGCTTGTCACCCACCTTGCTCACCTGACCTGCCCCTCCCCCCCGTTCACCTGTCACCTCAGCGCCCTGAAACTACTAGAAGAAGCAATGTGGAAATAATGAAACTGAGAACAATGTAGGCCTCCACTACCAATGCCTACAGAAAATTACATCTTATAGTGTAGGCACATTACATTACATCTGCAACTCCAGATGGGCCCCTTCTCAGTGATGGCCTATGGGTCAGTCTATCAATGCTACATACAGAACTGTTCAGGCTGTACAGCTCAATATGCAGCAGTTACTGGATTTTACTGCATTGTACAGAATGTTGTTGGAATGTTGGTGCAAGCCATCCATTTGTGCCTTTCTTAGCAGACACAATGCTTGTTTGTGCTCTTGTACCTTATCAAACAGCATGCACATTTTATACCCTTTTTCTCAGCACAGAAGCTAAAGGGAACCTGCTGGGTTCATTCTGCAAGTAACAGAGAAACTCAGTCACAGAAACGATCACAGACATGCAGTGTAATGAGAATTAATTTACAATACAGAAAAATATCATGTCATATAAAGAAAATGCCATCATTAAACCTATGACTGTTCTGTACACAGTGCTGGTGTGTGCTGTGTGTGGCCTGTACCAGACCAGTATCTTTATTTATACAGAGCCATACGTGTACACAGCACTTTACAGAAGTTGTAATAGTACAAAAATACAGAACTGGGTGAAGAGTATAAGGCTAAAGTGTGATCATTACATTATTTGCAGGAGAAAAGTGCAGCAAAGGGAATGATACACAGGGAAAGGGAGCCTGCCCCAAGGAGCTTACAATCTAATTAGTTAGCTGGAGGCTGTGAGTGGACATAGAAAAATGAAAGAACTTGTTTTATTTTCAGGCTAGCCTTATGCCTGTCCTATGCATGCTTACATTCCCTCACTGTATTAACCTCTACCACTTCCGCTGTTTGGCTAGTCCACTTATCTACCACTTCTGCTTGTAGGCTAGTCCACTTATCTATCACTTCTGCTGGTAGGTTAGAACACTTTTCTACCACTTCTGCTGGTAGGCTTGTCCACTTATCTACCACTTCTGCTGGTAGTCCATTACACTTATCTACCACTTCTGCTGGTAGTCTATTACACTTATCTATTACTCCTGCTGGTAGGCTAGTTCACTTATTCTCCACTTCTGCTGGTAGTCCATTACACTTATCTACCACTTCTGCTGGTAGTCCATTACACTTATCTACCACTTCTGCTGGTAGTCTACTCCACTTATCTACCACTTCTGCTTGTAGGCTATTCCACTTATCCATCACTCCCTCTGGTAGTCTATTACACTTATCTACCACTTCTGCTGGTAGTCCATTACACTTATCTATCACTCCTGCTGGTAGGCTAGTTCACTTATTTTCCACTTCTGCTGGTAGGCTATTCCACTTATCCATCACTCCCTCTGGTAGTCTATTACATGTATCTATCACTCCTGCTGGTAGGCTAGTTCACTTATTCTCCACTTCTGCTGGTAGGCTAGTCCACTTACAGTATCTCACATAAGTGTAAATATTTTTATTTTATCTTTCATGTGACAGCACTGAAGAAATGACACTCTGCTACAATGTAAAGTAGTGAGTGTACAGCCTGTATAACAGTGTACATTTGCTGTCCCCCTCAAAATATTTAAACACAAACCATTAATTTCTAAACCTTGGCAACAAAAGTGAATACACCCCTAAGTGGAAATGTCCAAATTGGGCCCAATTAGCCATTTTCCTCCCCAGTGTCATGTGACTCGTTAGTGTTGCAAGGTCTCAGGTGTGAATGGGGAGCAGGTGTGTTAAATTTGGTGTTATCGCTCTCACACTCTCTCATACTGGTCACTGGAAGTCCTTAAACCCCCTTGAATGCTAGAGAGGAGACGTCTCTAACATTCAAGGGCGTAAAATCCCCATTTAATCACTTGGAATTTTCTTCTGCCCCCCCCCCCCATGGATACAGTCAGTTTGTTTCAGAACGGCACCTCTTTAGCTGGAATACGGCTCATTCTGTTGGATTATATGAATCATTAAATATTTTTGATGTATGCTGGTTACAGGGCGGCTAAGTTTGTAGGTAAATAGATAAGCGCAGGATGTTTTCTTTTCTTCTTTGGAACTGGGCTAGCCCTGTTTGGGCACTAGGAGAGTTCCTTCTATCCTTGCTGCTTTTCTAATTCTATACACTTTCTACATTAACCCTTTGAGTGCCAAGTGGGTACATTGTACGAGTTTGGACAGCTGTACCCGCTGTGCCAAGCTCGTACGATGTACCCACTAAAATGCGGTCACTGCATGAGCCGGTATAACCGGCATGCAGTGGCCGCATTTTAAAAAAAAAATAGCTGGGCAATCGTGGGGGGACATGAGGATCACTCCTCATGTCCCCCCTGTTATTGATCTCCCAGCCGATCGCGCTGGGAGATCAATAAAAGAAGAGGAGAAGCGCAGCTTCTCCTCTTCCTTCTCTCCTACCCGAACTTCCGGGTAGGAGTGGGCGGGACCGGGGGAAGCCTCCCAACGTCATCAGTGACATGTCACTGATGACGTTGGGGAAGTTTCCCCGGTCCCATTCACTCCTACCGGGAGAGAGCTTCTGCTCTCCTGCAGTCTCCTGCAGTCGCAGATCTACCGGCTGGGAGATCAATTACTTGGGGGACACCAGGAGGGGTCCTGATGTCCCTCACGAGGTCTGAATATATTAAAAAAAAAAAATAATAATAAAAAAAAAAAAAAACTAACCCTGTGAGTGCCGCAGTGGTCCCCAGCACATTGCTTTGCAATGTGCTGGAGACCCTTGTAGCACTCACAGGGTCATTTTTTGGGGTTTTTGTTTTTTGTTTTTTTTAAAGACCTCATTGGGGGGATCAGGGGGAATCCTGATGCCTCTCAATGAGGTCTATTATTAAAAAAAAAAAAAAAAAAAAATTTTTTAACCCTGTGTGTGCCACAGGGGGGGTCCAATGCACCCCCCCCCCTCCTGTGGCACACACAGGGCTTCTATCATTACTTTATTACTAGAGATTGTTGGGGGGCCATCAGGATTGGTCCTAATGGCCCCCCAACAAGCTCTGATTACAAAGTAATAATAAAAAAAAATTAACCCTCTGAGTGCCAGAAGGGTCCAATGCATTGCTTTGCAATGCCCTGGAGACCCATGTGGCACTCACAGGGACATTTATTTTGATTCCTTTTATTTATTTTTTTTTAAGACCTCATTGGGGGAATCAGAGGGGTCCTGATACCCACCAATGAGGTCCATAATAAAAAAAAATGTAAAGGAAAAAAAATTAACCCTGTGTGTGCCACAAGGGGGGCCAATGCAGCCCCCCTTCTGCGGCACACACAGGGCATTTATCATTACTTCGTTATCAGAGATTGTTGGGGGGCCATCATGATTGGTCCTGATGGCCCCCCAACAAGCTCCGATTACCAAGTAATGATAAAAAAAATTAACCCTCTGAGTGCCACAAGGATCCAGTGCATTGCTTTGCAATGCCCTGGAGACCCATGTGGCACTCACAGGGACATTTATTTTGATTCCTTTTATTTTTTTTTTTTTTAAGACCTCATTGGGGGGAATCAGAGGGGTCCTGATACCCACCAATGAGGTCCATAATAAAAAAAATGTAAAGAAAAAAAAATTAACCCTGTGTGTGCCACAAGGGGGGCCAATGCAGCCCCCCTTCTGCGGCACACACAGGGCATTTATCATTACTTTGTTATCAGAGATTGTTGGGGGGCCATCATGATTGGTCCTGATGGCCCCCCAACAAGCTCTGATTACCAAGTAATGATAAAAAAAAAATTAACCCTCTGAGTGCCACAAGGATCCAGTGCATTGCTTTGCAATGCGCTGCAGACCCCTGTGGCACTCACAGGGTCACTCTGTTTGTGGACATATATATTTTTTTTACTAAGACCTCATTGGGGAGGGATCAGGGGGTCCTGATGCCCCTCAATGAGGTATATAATAAAAAAAAATTAAATCAAAAATTAACCATGTGTGTGCCACTGGGAGGGGGGGTTCAATGCAGACCCCCTTCCTGTGGTACACACAGGACTTTTTATCATTACTTTGTGATCAGAGCTTGTTTGGTGGCCATCTGAATACAAAGTAACGATAAAAAAAAAATTAACCCTTTGTGTGCTGGACACCCCTGTGGCACATAAAGGATTTTTTCCCCCTTTATTTTTTATTTAGACCTCATTGTATGGGTTCTGATGCCCCCAACGAGGTCTACACAAAAATATTGGGGGAAAAAGCCCCAAAAAATGCACGTGCAACAGGAAGGGGGTCCAACGCAGTGCTTTGTATGAGGGGACATACAGTGCACAATGGTAGTCAGAGATCTCCCATACACACTATCAGACACTGCCCCACCATCACCACCATCCTTGCTCCTCTGCTCATACCCACACACACTGCCTAATCCCTCACCCTCTCACACATTTTGTTAGACTTGTAGTCACAGGTCCGCACATACACCGGCTGACGTCCTAGCTTCTTTCATCTGTTAGCCATAAAATCACACATACACTGTTTGTTTTCCCATTTCTGTTTCACTGGTAGCTACGCTCTTGTAGCGTAAATTGGTATGTGAACCCAGAGCAGTGGGGTACCATTTTTTTTTGGCTGGCAAGAAGTCCTCCTAGGAAATCCCACGCCATTGAACCATTTTAGTATCTTTGAAGTGACTGATGTGTAAAACAAATGTTTGTTTTTCTTTCCTGTAGCACCACATTCTGGAAATAGTTGTTCCAAATAACTTAGGGGTACAAAGGCAAGTGACCCCTTACTAGATGCGGCAGGTTGTCTTCTTTCCAAAATGGTATGGTTTATCTACCTTTTCTTCAATTCTGAAGGTGTTATAGCCATTTTTATACAGGCAAGTCAGGTTTGAGAAAATGTTAGAAACATCAGAGGTTGTAGTAGGTGTAGTTTTCTACTTCTAGCACCCCCTAAGGTAGTTCAACTCATATCAATGGGGTGTCGTTTGACTCCTAAGAGCACTAGCAAACAAATGCAGTTGAAAATTCCATGGTTTTCACAGAGCTCCATACATTTAAAGGGGCAGAAATGTAAAAAAAAGCATTTTTTTTCATTAGCGCCACCTCCTGGAAGCATTTGTGCATACCAGCCTTTGGGTAAGAAGGCAAGTGACCCCTCATTAGATGCGGCAGGTTGTTTTCTTTTCAAAATGGCATTGTTTCTCTACCTTTCCTGCATATCTATTATGGTTATAACCATTTTAGTGCAAGCAGATAATTTAAAAAACAAAAGTGCCAGGTTTACGTTCGTGTTCCTAGCACCCACATATTGTATGTTAACCCACACAAATGGGCTACCATTTTTCTCATGATGGTAGCAAGTACTGAATACAGCAGGAAATGTTATGGTTTTCAAAGATTTTAGTATCTTTGAAGTGGTGGAAATGTAAAAAAACCTGTATTTATTCCCATAGCGCCACCGTTTGGAAATATTTGTGCACTTCAGCCCAGGGGGTAGAAAGGCAAGTGACCCCTCATTTGATGCGGGAGAATGTCTACTTTCCAAAATGGTAAACCTTTTATACCTTTCCTTCATGTCTCTAACAGTTATGGACATTTTAGTACAAGCAGCCATTTTCGAAGAAGCAAACAGGTAGGTGCAGTTATGTGCTTCTGGCACCCCTAAGGTAGGTCGACTCATTCCAGTGGGGTGTCATTTTTCTCCTAAGAGCACTAGCTAATGAATACAGTTGGAAATACCATGGTTTGCACACATTTCAGTACATTTGAAGGGGCAGAAATGTAAGAAAATGCCTTTTTTTTTTCATTAGCGCCACCTTCTGGAGGCATTTGTGCACTCCAGGCTTGGGGTAACAAGGCAAGTCACCCATCATTAGATGCGGCAGGGTGTCTTCTTTTCAAAATGGTATGGTTTGTGTACCCTTTCTTCACTTCTGTAGTTGTTATAACCATTTGTGTACAGACAAGTAATGTTTGAGAAAATGTTAGAAAAATGTGAAGTTGTAGTGGGTGTCGTTTTGCACTTCTAGCGCCCCCTGAGGTAGTTAAACTCGTACCAATGGGGTGTCATTTTTCTCCTAAGAGCACTAGCTAATGAATACAGTTGGAAATACCATGGTTTGCACATATTTCAGTACATTTGAAGGGGCAGAAATGTAAGAAAATGCCTTTTTTTTTCATTAGTGCCACCTTCTGGAGGCATTTGTGCACTCCAGGCTTGGGGTAACAAGGCAAGTCACCCATCATTAGATGCGGCAGGGTGTCTTCTTTTCAAAATGGTATGGTGTGTGTACCCTTTCTTCACTTCTGTAGTTGTTATAACCATTTGTGTACAGACAAGTAATGTTTGAGAAAATGTTAGAAAAATGTGAAGTTGTAGTGGGTGTCATTTTGCACTTCTAGCGCCCCCTGAGGTAGTTAAACTCGTACCAATGGGGTGTCATTTTTCTCCTAAGAGCACTAGCTAATGAATACAGTTGGAAATACCATGGTTTGCACATATTTCAGTACATTTGAAGGGGCAGAAATGTAAGAAAATGCCTTTTTTATTCATTAGCGCCACCTTCTGGAGGCATTTGTGCACTCCAGGCTTGGGGTAACAAGGCAAGTCACCCATCATTAGATGCGGCAGGGTGTCTTCTTTTCAAAATGGTATGGTTTGTGTACCCTTTCTTCACTTCTGTAGTTGTTATAACCATTTGTGTACAGACAAGTAATGTTTGAAAAAATGTTAGAAAAATTTGAAGTTGTAGTGGGTGTCGTTTTGCACTTCTAGCACCCCCTGAGGTAGTTAAACTCATACCAATGGGGTGTCATTTTTCTCCTAAGAGCACTAGCTAATGAATACAGTTGGAAATACCATGGTTTGCACACATTTCAGTACATTTGAAGGGGCAGAAATGTAAGAAAATGCCTTTTTTTTCATTAGCGCCACCTTCTGGAGGCATTTGTGCACTCCAGGCTTGGGGTAACAAGGCAAGTCACCCATCATTAGATGCGGCAGGGTGTCTTCTTTTCAAAATGGTATGGTTTGTGTACCCTTTCTTCACTTCTGTAGTTGTTGTAACCATTTGTGTACAGACAAGTAATGTTTGAGAAAATGTTAGAAAAATTTGAAGTTGTAGTGGGTGTCGTTTTGCACTTCTAGCGCCCCCTGAGGTAGGTGAACTCATACCAATGGGGTGTTATTTTTCTCCTAAGAGCACTAGCTAATGAATACAGTTGGAAATGCCATGGTTTTCACACATTTTAGTTCATTTGAAGGGGCAGAAATGTAAGAAAATGCCTTTTTTTTTCATTAGCGCCATCTTCTGGAGGCATTTGTGCACACCAGGCTTGGGGTAACAAGGAAAATCACCCCTCATTAGATGCAGCAGGTTGTCTACTTTCCAGAAATATATAGTTTTATATAGTTATTCCACTGTTTTAGGGTAGTTTTACCACAAAAACCCTAGAATGCGCATATTAGTTTATAAAGTTGAAAATGTCATTTTGCGCTGCTGGTGATTAGGGCTCTACGCTAGCCATGGACGTAGGTAAAACTATACAAATTTGGTATTTTTTTACTCGGGGGACTCGAGGCTTTTTCAAATAATTGAAACTTTTTCAATCAAGGTAAATGTTTTTGATACATAGTATGTGATTTTAGCAAAATGAGTAAATTTTCACTTTTTTTTGTCATTATGACATCATAGCTTTTTGCACGATGTAAAATTCTCTTCATGTAAGGTATCACAAGAAAGCTCAATTCGTTCTGAAAAAAACAATATATAGTTTTCCATATGTAACTAAAAATCCCCAGAGGAAATCAAGCCTAAACGGAAGGATAGCAAAAATGTTGAAAAAGTGTCTGGCCTGCAGGGTTCAGAAAATGGCCCAAGCCTCTGGCACTGAAGGGGTTAATATTCATAATTAATGTGGAACTACCACCCTACAAAATCTTTGGCTTAACTAAGTCCCCATCGGGCTACTAGCTGCTTAGTAGTGCTAGTCGCCAGAATTATTACCTTATTTAATAGATTTATGTTCTCTTCCATGGGTGACAGGCAGGACGGAGTGTGGACAAATTGTCATAGTGACGTCTGCCCGCCTGCGCTGTCAGTCCCAGCCGGGTCTAGGAGGCGTTGCTAGGAGCCGGGCGGCTCCAAAAGGTACTGACAGCGCAGGCACGCGGACGTCACAATGGCAAGATGTCCGCTGTCCGTCCTGCCCGTCACCCGTGGAAGAGAGCAGAAATCTATTAAATAAGGTAATAATTCTGGCGACTAGCGCTTCTAAGCAGCTAGTTGCCAGATGGGGACTTAGCAAAGCTAAATATTTTGTCGGGTGGTAGTTCCGCTTTAATATTCATAATAAATGGTGAGCTTAGCGCTTTGAGTTTTTCTTTTCCTTTTCTCTTTGTTCCTTTATACACTCTAGCTGCTCTCTCTCACTGTATTTTCAAATATATTCACTTGTAATTTATTTCAATATATGACATTAATATGTATAAGTTATATGCACAGTCACTTAAAGGCAATTTTTTTTAAAAAATATTGCCTTCTTTACACTGTTTAATACACAATCACTTCTATATAACTTAGTTCGCCCTGTTATATCTATCCATTATTTAAAGGGATAGTAATACTTTATTATTATTACTATCCCCCATATTGTACATACTTGTAAAATAATTTACTAGCCCCCAGGTTCATCTCTCAGACCTTTATGGTTTAGAGATAACCAAAGGCAAAGTTCCCTCTCCCTCCCACTTCCCTGAAGTCAGCGTTGTACTGACTGCAGGGGAAGTCTGTCGTATGACAGGCTTGCATCTCTGCATCTGAGCCGAGATCGTGTTAGTGAAAAATAATTATTTCACTGAAACGGTCTTCTACGTGTGCTTCGTTTGTGCTTGGTTTGCAAGCACATGTAGAAGACCGTATCAGTGAAATAATGCTTTGTCATTAACACGATTGCGGCTTTGCTGCAGAGCCGCATGATGAAAGACCGGATATCCCTGCAGTCAGTACAACGCTGACTTCAGGGAAGGGGGAGGGAGGGGGGAACTTTGCCTTCTGTTATCTCTAAACCATAAAGGTTTGAGAGATGAACCTGGGGCTATTAAATTATTTTACAAATATGTACAATATGGGATAGTAATAATAAAGTATTACTAACCCTTTACGCATATATCTCAAATGGGTTTCTTTTTTCTTATACAATAAATGACCATGCTCTTTGATGGCCATCCAGCTGGGGTATCCCTTTAAGAAGACATACATATGTCATGTGGCTTGCCTGGGTGGGAGGAGCACATATTTATAGATGGGCTGGACAACCATGTCCTGCATTTGTGTGCTCTTCCTACCCACTGCAGCCATTTTGAATTTGTAAATCAGCATGTCTCCTTCCAATGTGAGCTTTTAGAGGGGGGTTGGGGTGTTTTTAACTAGGTTAGAGTATGAGGTTTTATTCTACCTATATAGCCAATTAAGTAACGTTTCGCGGCAATTTTAATATTTTTAGAGATGAATAGCCAATTGCAAAAAACTGGAAAAACCGCACTTCCATTCCATTCCATATTCATAAAAACAGCTTTATTTGTAGTACATGAAGTAAACCCTTCATAGTGCTTCCAAAACAAGTTTTTCTTTCACATAGTCATACACTAAATGGAGAGACTTACAGTTATGGAGCTGCAAACTAGTAGGTGCGACAATGTAGCATCTCGCCGATCAATGCGTTTCACATTTTATATGCTTAGTCATGTTCAGCCGATCAACATGTTTCATGTATTAAATGCTTAGTCATGATCAGCCGATCAACGCGTTTCACACATTACATGCTTAGTCATGATCGGAAACCAGTAGATGTGACAGCGTAGCCTCTCGCCGATCAACGCCTTTCACGTATTAATGCTTAGTCATGATCAGAGACAGATCATGACTAAGCGTGTGATAAGCGAAACGCGTCAATCGGAGAGATGCTACATTGTCGCACCTACTTGTTTGCAGCTCCATAACATTAAGTCTCTCCATTTAGTGTATGACTATGTGAAAGAAAAACTTGTTTTGGAGGCACTATGAAGGTTTTAATTCACATATTACAAATAAAGCTGTTTTTATGAATATGGATTGGAATGGAAATGCGGTTTTTCCAGTTTTTTGCAAGATGATCGATTTACCCCTTGGATGCCAGATGGGTGCTTCACAATGTGTTAGCGCATAACAGGTTAATTTTTGCTCTTTGTGCTTCCTATAGGAGTTCACCAAGGAAGAACCTCGCGGTGACCTGGATGTCCTCATCCTGCCGCAGCTGG
Source organism: Rhinophrynus dorsalis (assembly GCA_037306005.1). Classification (NCBI taxonomy): domain Eukaryota; kingdom Metazoa; phylum Chordata; class Amphibia; order Anura; family Rhinophrynidae; genus Rhinophrynus; species Rhinophrynus dorsalis. The sequence continues at coordinate 157,570,392 of CM074726.1, read as the reverse complement.
AGCACTGCAGTTCCCTGAAGATGAACACGTGGCTGGGTGCGTCTGGGCCTTCTTCCTCTCTATCACCAGGGGATGTATACACAGAGTAAAGGGGAGAAAGGCTGCTGCAAACCAGTTGTGCCTTAGGAGCCAAATAAGACTTCTTGTTGAATAAAATGGGACTTTTATACACTGAAAGCGTTGGAAGTCTCTTTCACTGATAGGGTTAAAAGTCCCATTCAAATCAGTGGAAGTGTTGGGGTCTTTAATTTGCTCCAGAAGTGCCGTTGGTTTGCCCCAGAATTGCTCCTCTCTTACTCCCACTGTCTCCTCTTATATCACTTTATCCCTGCGTCTCTCCCTCTCTATCTCCCCCATTCAGTGTATCATATTCCTGCATCTGATGTGTGTTCTCTCCCATTGCACACATTATCTATCTATCTATCTATCTATCTATCTATCTATCTATCTATCTATCTATCTATCACTAATTTCCTCTCTCTACTTCTCATTCCCTCTCTGCTTAATTCCTTCTTTCTACTTCTCAGTCCCTCTGTCTACTTCATTCCCTCTCTCCCCTACTCATTTCCTCTTTCTCTACTCATTCCCTCTCTCTCTCTCTCTGCCTCTCATTCCTCCTCTTTCTACTACTAATTTCCTCTCTCTCTACTTCTCATCCCCCTCTCTTGATTTTTCTACTTCACATTATGCCTCATTTTCTCCCCCTTAATCTTTCTTTCTTTTTCATTCTCTCTCTCTCTCTCTCTCTCTCTCTCTCTCTCTCTCTCTCTCTGTAACACTTATCCCTCTCTCGATCTCTAGGTATAGTTTATGGCTCTAAGGGTCTCCTCCTCCTGCTTGGTATATTCCTGGCCTATGAGACCAAAAGCGTCTCTACTGAGAAAATCAATGACCATCGCGCTGTGGGGATGGCCATATACAATGTGGCTGTGAGTAGTGGAAAGATAATGGATGGGGGGATAGTTGAAGTTGATGCAGGAAAAGGAGCAATTCTGGACCAAACCAATTGCACCTTAGGGGACAAATTAAGATGGCCATTGCTTTAAATCAGTCTTTAACCGCTTGAATGCATTGGAGACCTCTCTAGCATTCAAGGGGGTTTAAACCCCCATTTAAATAAATGATAAATTGGGTATTTTAATTGTCCTGAATGGTGCAGGTGGTTTAATCCCATAATTGCTCAGTTCGTCCTAACTACATCATCCTCACAGAAGGGGGCGCTGTAGTTCTGAAACACCCCTCGTTTACTATTTCACCTCAATAAGTAACAACATGTCTCCCAACATTTCAGATGGCCAAAGAGGGACACATTGGTTTTAGGGGGTGTTGTTGGGGGACACAGCTGGTCTGCTGGGCATTTCCGAGAACTGTCACATCTCTTTGTTTAACACAGTTTGATCTCCTAAACACAGGGACACCAGGGTGACACACTTATAGACACACCACACAGTCTGATCTCCTAAACACAGGGACACCAGGGTGATACATTTCTATACACACCACACAGTCTGATCTCCTAAACACAGGGACACCAGGGTGATACACTTATAGACACACCACACAGTCTGATCTCCTAAACACAGGGACACCAGGGTGACACACTTATAGACACACCACACAGTCTGATCTCCTAAACACAGGGACACCAGGGTGATACATTTCTATACACACCACACAGTCTGATCTCCTAAACACAGGGACACCAGGGTGATACACTTATAGACACACCACACAGTCTGATCTCCTAAACACAGGGACACCAGGGTGACACACTTATATACACACCACACAGTCTGATATCCTAAACACAGGGACACCAGGGTGATACACTTCTATACACACCACAGTCTGATCTCCTAAACACTGGGACACCAGGGTGATACACTTATATACACACCACACAGTCTGATCTCCTAAACACAGGGACACCAGGGTGATACATTTCTATACACACCACACAGTCTGATCTCCTAAACACAGGGACACCAGGGTGATACACTTATAGACACACCACACAGTCTGATCTCCTAAACACAGGGACACCAGGGTGACACACTTATAGACACACCACACAGTCTGATCTCCTAAACACAGGGACACCAGGGTGATACATTTCTATACACACCACACAGTCTGATCTCCTAAACACAGGGACACCAGGGTGATACACTTATAGACACACCACACAGTCTGATCTCCTAAACACAGGGACACCAGGGTGACACACTTATAGACACACCACACAGTCTGATCTCCTAAACACAGGGACACCAGGGTGATACATTTCTATACACACCACACAGTCTGATCTCCTAAACACAGGGACACCAGGGTGATACACTTATAGACACACCACACAGTCTGATCTCCTAAACACAGGGACACCAGGGTGACACACTTATATACACACCACACAGTCTGATATCCTAAACACAGGGACACCAGGGTGATACACTTCTATACACACCACAGTCTGATCTCCTAAACACTGGGACACCAGGGTGATACACTTATATACACACCACACAGTCTGATCTCCTAAACACAGGGACACCAGGGTGATACAATTATATACACATCACACAGTCTGATCTCCTAAACACAGGGACACCAGGGTGATACACTTATATACACACCACACAGTCTGATCTCCTAAACACAGGGACACCAGGGTGATACACTTCTATACACACCACACAGTCTGATCTCCTAAACACAGGGACACCAGGGTGATACACTTCTATACACACCACATAGTCTGATCTCCTAAACACAGGGACACCAGGGTGATACACAGATACACACCACACAGTCTGATCTCCTAAACACAGGGACACCAGGGTGACACACTTATAGACACACCACACAGTCTGATCTCCTAAACACAGGGACACCAGGGTGATACACTTATATACACACCACACAGTCTGATATCCTAAACACAGGGACACCAGGGTGATACACTTCTATACACACCACAGTCTGATCTCCTAAACACTGGGACACCAGGGTGATACACTTATATACACACCACACAGTCTGATCTTCTAAACACAGGGACACCAGGGTGATACACTTCTATACACACCACACAGTCTGATCTCCTAAACACAGGGACACCAGGGTGATACATTTATATACACACCACAGTCTGATCTCCTAAACACAGGGACACCAGGGTGATACACTTATATACACACCACACAGTCTGATCTCCTAAACAAAGGGACACCAGGGTGATACACTTCTATACGCACCACACAGTCTGATCTCCTAAACACAGAGACACCAGGGTGATACACTTATATACACCCCACACAGTCTGATCTCCTAAACACAGGTACACCAGGGTGATACATTTATATACACACCACACAGTCTGATCTCCTAAACACAGGGACACCAGGGTGATACATTTATATACACACCACACAGTCTGATCTCCTAAACACAGGGACACCAGGGTGATACACTTCTATACACACCACAGTCTGATCTCCTAAACACTGGGACACCAGGGTGATACACTTATATACACACCACACAGTCTGATCTCCTAAACACAGGGACACCAGGGTGATACACTTCTATACACACCACACAGTCTGATCTCCTAAACACAGGGACACCAGGGTGATACATTTATATACACACCACAGTCTGATCTCCTAAACACAGGGACACCAGGGTGATACACTTATATACACACCACACAGTCTGATCTCCTAAACACAGGGACACCAGGGTGATACACTTATATACACCCCACACAGTCTGATCTCCTAAACACAGGTACACCAGGGTGATACATTTATATACACACCACACAGTCTGATCTTCTAAACACAGGGACACCAGGGTGATACACTTATATACACACCACACAGTCTGATCTCCTAAACACAGGGACACCAGGGTGATACACTTATATACACACCACACAGTCTGATCTCCTAAACACAGGGACACCAGGGTGATACACTTCTATATACACACCACACAGTCTGATCTCCTAAACACAGGGACACCAGGGTGATACACATATATACACACCACACAGTCTGATCTCCTAAACACAGGGACATCAGGGTGATACACTTATATATACAACACACAGTCTGATCTCCTAAACACAGGGACACCAGGGTGATACATTTATATACACACCACACAGTCTGATCTCCTAAACACAGGGACACCAGGGTGATACACTTCTATATACAACACACAGTCAGATCTCCTAAACACAGGGACACCAGGGTGATACACTTATATACACACCACACAGTCTGATCTCCTAAACATAGGGACACCAGGGTGATACACTTATATACACACCACTCAGTCTGATCTCCTAAACACAGGGACACCAGGGTGATACACTTCTATATACACCACACAATCTGATCTCCTAAACACAGGGACACCAGGGTGATACACTTATATACACACCACACAGTCTGATCTCCTAAACACAGGGACACCAGGGTGATACACTTATATACACACCACACAATCTGATCTCCTAAACACAGGGACACCAGGGTGATACACTTCTATATACACCACACAATCTGATCTCCTAAACACAGGGACACCAGGGTGATACACTTCTATATACACCACACAATCTGATCTCCTAAACACAGGGACACCAGGGTGATACACTTATATACACACCACACAGTCTGATCTCCTAAACACATGGACACCAGGGTGATACACTTATATACACACCACACAGTCTGATCTCCTAAACACAGGGACACCAGGGTGATACACTATATACACACCACACAGTTTGATCTCCTAAACACAGGGACACCAGGGTGATACACATATATACACCACACAGTCTGATCTCCTAAACACAGGGACACCAGGGTGATACACATATATACACCACACAGTCTGATCTCCTAAACACAGGGACACCAGGGTGATACACTTATATACACACCACAATATATATATAATTTTTTTTTTTAAGCTTATCCGATTCATGGCTCCCCAAAGGTGTGCATGTCGCATGTTGGACCCATGATGTGCCAGGACAGTCATGAGTCTTTAAGGGGTTAAACATCCAGGAGAAAATAGTCATATACCTAAATCCACTTCATTTTTTTTAACCACTACCAGACAGGTATCACGTTCTGTGTTTATTTAGTCAGACATACAACTACATGGGAGTTTGTTTGTTTTTTGGTGCGGGGGGGGGGATTTATTTTTGTTAACCACATGGGCAAAGCTGTGCCAGTATTTCTAGTAATAAATAAATAAAAATGTGTCTTCACTAAAGGAATTGGCCAACTGTGAGCTAATTAACTGGAGCAGCTTGAATAGGGGAGTGTGTTAGCAGTCTGAGTGCCCCTGTGGTCTAGGACAATAGACCAGGTTCAGGAAGGACTCAGTGTGAGCTGACCTAGGTTACCACCTCCTCCTGTTCTCCTCTCCAGCTAATGATCTCTCTTTGTGTCTCTGTCCTTAGTGGCAGCCTTGTTTACTTCTCAAATCACCTCTATCCCTGCAGGTCCTCTGCCTCATCACGGCGCCGGTCACAATGATCCTTAGCAGCCAGCAGGATGCCTCCTTTGCCTTCTCCTCTCTTGCCATTGTGTTCTCAGCCTACATTACTCTCGTTGTCTTATTTGTGCCCAAGGTGAGGACTTGGTCTTGTGTCTGAGAGGTCTGGGTGAGCTGCTTTGTGATTGGTAGTCCGGAAGACAAATTAGGGGTCTTATGCACAGAAAAGCAAATGGGGCAAACCAACGGCACCATAGAGGAGACACAAAAATTCTAATGGATTTAAATGGGGATTTTAACCTTTTGAATGCTAGAGAGGTCTCCAACGCTGAAGACCTCTTTAGCATTCAAGGGGTTAAAAGCCCTATTTAAATCAATTAGAATTATTAGCTGTCCTCTTTACTGGAGATGCATCAGGGTTTCTCCTCTTGTCTGTGTATATATACAGCCCTGTTTCTCCATGCTTTTCAGATGAGGCGACTCATTACAAGAGGGGAGTGGCAGTCTGAACAGCAGGACACTCTGAAAACTGGATCATCAACCAATAACAATGAGGAGGAGAAGTCCCGCCTACTGGAAAGAGAGAACCAGGAGCTGGGGAGGATCATCGCAGAGGTGAGGCCTTAGATACTTCCTCCAAGACCACCTTGACTTCATTTTGGATTGTTATTGCAGAAAATGTGCTCTTTGGTCTTTCTCAGAGGTTGGACACAAGTAGATTAAGACCTTTATTGGCTAAATGAGACTCTGTAGAGTGCAAGCCTTCAAGACCAATTGGGCCTCTTTGCCAGGCATGATAAAGAGAGCTAAGTGGTCCAAGCCTTCAAGACCAGTTGGGCCTCTTTGCCAGGCATGATAAAGAGAGCTAAGTGGTCCAAGCCTTCAAGACCAGTTGGGCCTCTTTGCCAGGCATGATAAAGAGAGCTAAGTGGTCTTGAGAGCTTGCACTCTAAAGCCACTCAGCCAATAAAGTTTGCTTTACTTTCTCCAGCTTTGCTCAAGACTAACCCAGTACTATCCTTCATCTAAGTCTCAGAGTTCTCGCTATTTCTTTCTTTTTTGACCCTGTACTCTTTCCTCCTATTCCTCTTCCCTCCGGTCTCTCTCTCTTCCCTGTCTCCCTCTCTCTCTCTCCCCCTCCCTCTCTCTCCCTCTCCCCCTTTTCTTTTTCCTCTCCAGAAAGAAGAGCGGGTTATGGAGCTCCGCCAGCAGTTGCGCTCCCGCAGGAGACCATCAGTCACTGCCCGAGACAACTGCTCAGACAATCACTACCCCAACTCCTCAGGGGCAGTCTCTTCTCTTTACCAGCCCGGCCTCCCTCTTGCTCGTTGTCTTGTAGCTGAGGGTGGAGACAAGCTGGGAAGAAACAGTTGTGATGGGAGCAGAGTGCATCTCCTCTACAAGTAGGAAGAGGTCTAGTGGAAAGACTATTCCCAGAAGGAACATGACCTCTCCTTCTTACTGTACATAACTGTAAATACACTGTGTGGCCTCTCTCTCTACTCTGCCTGTCTTCTGTCTAATCCAGGATGTCTCTTCCACCTTCGTCTGTCTGTCTCTCCTCCTGTCTTGATTTCTACAAACCTCTGTCTAACTTTCTCACCTCATTCCTTTGTCTCTCTTTTCTGTCTTCCATCTTGTCTCTCTTTCCGCTGTTTCTCTCTCATCCATCCTGTCTCTCTCCATTGTCTCTCTCTCTGCCATTTTGTTTTGGTTTCTCTTAGCCATTCTCTAGGGCCATATGCACAGGCAAATGTGGTGCAACTCTGGAGCAGACCAACTACACAATAGTGGGTAAATTAAAATTCATATTGACTTAAATGGGTCTTTGGACCCCTAGAATGCTAGAGAGGTCTCCAATGCATTGCAAAGCAATGCAATGGAGACCTCTCTAGCATTGAAGGTGTTAAAGTCCCCATTTAAATCAAGAAGGATTTGAAGGATTTTTATTTGGTCCTATGGTTCCCTTGGTTTGCCCCAGAATTGCTCCAGTTTTGTTTGCACATATGGCCCGTATGTTTTTATGTGCGTCCTCTCTCCAATTCCTGGATGTCTTTCTTAATATGGCACCTTATATTTCTCAGCCAATTACTAAATTAAGAATACAAACTCACGATGCATATAGAACACCCCCCATCACTAAAATAATCCATACAGACCCCCCCCCACACACGATTTTCCTTAATTCAGTAGATTCCTCACTAATATTCCCCATGCCCCTCCCCCTCAGGGACAATCGCAGTGTTTATTATAAAGAATCATCCCTGACCTTTCAACCCAATGCCGCCCTCACAACGTTTTCTAAGCTGTGATTGGCTGTTGCAATAAATAAAAGATTTACATTTTGGTATTGTTTGGTTATTGATACTCCTGCAAAGAGTATAGTTGTTTTAAAGGGATAGTAATGTTTCACATCAACAGCAGCTCCAATTAATCTTCATAGTATTTGGGCCATGGAGAGTGTTATATTAATACTATCAGAGTTGTGGTTCAAGAGTAATTGAAGGATAAAGTTTCCCCTCCTGCCCCTTTTACCTAGTGTAAGCCATCTCTTCTCAGATGGAATCTGGTTGTAAGACCAGACAGATAAGAGCAGGGGACAATCTTCTTCACATGAGAACAATGAAAGCCCTGCCTCCCTTGACAAGCTTTTCAGGTTTTTCCCTTATCTTAATTGAAGATTGTCCCTCTCTGCAGTCTACCTGGGCACCTCCCTTCTGCTCTGGCTGAGCAGTGTTACATCAGTAAAAGGGCGGGAGGGCGATACTTTGTCATTGAATTACTCTTGAACTGCAACTCTGACAGAATTGAAATAACACTCTCCAAAGTCCAAATACTATGATGATTAATTAGAGCTGCTTTTATTATGAAACATTACTATCCCTTTAAGGGATCGTATTGTGTAAAATGAGGGAAAAAACATTGCTGGTTTATTGTTCTTTGTAAAATAAGTGTTTTCATACTGCTGATAAATGTTTTATTCAAAAGGTATTGCAGCTCAAACTGAAATGTTATGGTGCCTGTGTTGCTACATCAGTATGTGGACAGCTAATGTCAGCAACAATAACCCTGGATAAGCTGATGCAGCATTAATGCCACTTTAATATTTCAGACCATGGAGGCACAGAACATACACGTTTGGGCTGCAATAACTTTTGAATAAAACCTCTTTTCGTCGATGGGAGAGTCTTTGTTTTGTTCAGCAGGATACAGTGTATATGTTTTCAATATTGCACAATACTATCCCTTTAACTCAGTGGTAATCAAACCATTGCTTGGGGGATGATAAGAGCTGTAATCCCCAACTGCTGGTGTGCTGAATGCTGCCTACTCCTGGAATGCCCAAGGTGTGTGTTTGTGTGGGTATTGTGTAAGACAACACATGCTTCAGCTGTTAAAGGGATAGTAATGTTTCATAATAAAAGCAGCTCTAATTAATCATAGTATTTGGACTTTGGAGAGTGTTATTTCAGTTCTGTCACAGTTGTAGTTCAAGAGTAATTCAATGACAAAGTATCCCCCTCCCGCCCCTTTTACTGATGTAACACTGCTCAGCCAGAGCAGAAGTGAGGTGCCCAGGTAGACTGCAGAGAGGGACAATCTTCAATTAAGATAAGGGAAAAACCTGAAAAACTTGTCAAAGGGGGCAGGGCTTTCATTGTTCTCATAGGAAGAAGATTGTCCCTGGCTGTTATCTGTCTGGTCTTACAACCAGATTCACATCTGAGAAGAGATGGCTTACACTAGGTAAAAGGGGCGGGAGGGGAAACTTTGCTTGTGAATCTCTCTCAGACCATAAAGGTTTGAGAGATAAGACTTATATCGTTCTTCATGTTTTTTTAATGCCTACAAAATAAAAATAAAGATAAAACAAAGTATTACTATCCCTTTAAGGATGATGGGCATACCCGACAACATTGCTGAGCTCATCCCCAGAGTAATATGAAAGGTTGTGGTGTCCAAGTGATGTCTGGCATCATAATGTGGGCAGGATGTCTTTGGATGTGAGCAGGATTATGGCACAGTGGGTGGTATTTGCTCCTAAGATGAGTAGAATGGGGATGGAAATGGGAAGGAATATCATGGAACACCCCAAGATGGTCAAAGAGTCTATGTCCAGTGATATCCAGTTGTGGGGGCCTTATGTGGTCTCTCATCAGGAAGGAGTCAGTTTAATCCTTTGAATTGAGGGTCATGGGGAAGTGAGGCTGTTCCTGTATACAACATATAAATGTGACTTGTTTTCATATAAAAAGGAAGGGGGAAAAGGAAGTTTACAAATAAACTTAACCCTCTGAGTGCCAGAGATGTATCAAGCACCATGCCCCTCTGGCACTCAAAGAGTTAACCATTCTATTGTCTGTGCTCAACTTCTCTATCGATCCATCTAAGGTGAGCACAGGTGAGGGACCCAGAAATGGGAGGGTTAAGACAAACCATGCAGCCCTGCCCAGTTTCAATTGCTCTTTTAACCCTTTCAGTTCCAGAGAGGTAAGTAATGTATAGCATGTATTGCTTTGCAATGCGTTGCATTCCCCTTGGGCTCTCAAAGGGTTAACTCAGTGCTGGATATTGTTTACATTAACGCTAAAGTTACAAGACAGCCATCCAGATGGACAACCAGATGGCTTACGTAGTGGGACTGAAACCATCAGCGCAATGGGCGGAGCCATGTTGGGTGAGTGCTTCACTCAGATATGCTTTATTCCTGGGTGAGTATAAACAAGATCTGAGTGACGCACTCAGCCAATATGGCATCTCCTATTGCACAGAGGTTCCTGTCCTACATATTATGCAGAATGCGTAATGTCAAAATAAAGGGTTACTATTCCTTTAAAGAGGGGTGCACAATGCATTTAGAAGCCATGCACTGTGTACCACTCTGGAGTTAAAAGGGTTAACAAGATCTTATAGGAGAACTAACACTTCCTAATAATAGCTCCCCCCCAAAAAAAATGTCTTAATATGGTTAGAAAATCTTAATGTCCCATATGAATTTTGCACTCTGTGTTCAAGAGATAACCTCAGTCAGTCAATCATGGAGGTCACGTTCATGGAGGTGGACATGGTTTTGTGGCTGTGATAGCAACCGCCCTCAGCATGATTCACATTCCTGGGAACTCTCAGGGTTTTGAACCAGATGTTACAGTGTATAAGAAGTGATATCTCAGAGCTGTAGAATGTTATAGTGTATTAGAAGTGATATCACAGAACTGTAGAATGTTATAGTGTATAAGAAGTGATATCAGAACTGTAGAATGTTATGGTGTATAAGAAGTGATATCACAGAACTATAGAATGTTATAGTGTATTAGAAGTGATATCACAGAACTGTAGAATGTTATAGTGTATTAGAAGTGATATCACAGAACTGTAGAATGTTATAGTGTATAAGAAGTGATATCAGAACTGTAGAATGTTATAGTGTATAAGAAGTGATATCTCAGAGCTGTAGAATGTTATAGTGTATAAGAAGTGATATCTCAGAGCTGTAGAATGTTATAGTGTATTAGAAGTGATATCACAGAACTGTAGAATGTTAAAGTGTATAAGAAGTAATATCAGAACTGTAGAATGTTATAGTGTATAAGAAGTGATATCTCAGAGCTGTAGAATGTTATAGTGTATAAGAAGTGATATCACAGAACTGTAGAATATTATAGTGTATAAGAAGTGATATCTCAGAACTGTAGAATGTTATAGTGTATAAGAAGTGATATATCAGAGCTGTAGAATGTTATAGTGTATAAGAAGTGATATCTCAGAACTGTAGAATGTTATAGTGTATAAGAAGTGATATATCAGAGCTGTAGAATGTTATAGTGTATACGAAGTGATATAACAGAACTGTAGAATGTTATAGTGTATAAGAAGTGATATCTCAGACCTGTAGAATGTTATAGTGTATAAGAAGTGATATCAGAACTGTAGGATGTTATAGTGTATAAGAAGTAATATCAGAACTGTATCATGTTATAGTATATAAAAAGTGATATCAGAACTGTAGAATGTTATAGTGTATAAGAAGTGATATCAGAACTGTAGAATGTTATAGTGTGTAAGAAGTGATATCTCAGAGCTGTAGAATGTTATAGTGTATAAGAAGTGATATCACAGAACTGTAGAATATTATAGTGTATAAGAAGTGATATCTCAGAACTGTAGAATGTTATAGTGTATAAGAAGTGATATCTCAGAGCTGTAGAATGTTATAGTGTATAAGAAATGATATATCAGAACTGTAGAATGTTATAGTGTATAAGAAGTGATATATCAGAGCTGTAGAATGTTATAGTGTATAAGAAGTGATATAACAGAACTGTAGAATGTTATAGTGTATAAGAAGTGATATCAGAACTGTAGAATGTTATAGTGTATAAGAAGTGATATCTCAGAGCTGTATCATATTATAGTGTATAAGAAGTGATATATCAGAAATGTAGAATGTTATAGTGTATAAGAAGTGATATCAGAGCTGTATCATGTTATAGTGTATAGTGTATAAGAAGTGATATATCAGAACTGTAGAATGTTATAGTGTATAAGAAGTGATATCACAGAACTGTAGAATGTTATAGTGTATAAGAAGTGATATAACAGAAATGTGTAATGTTATAATGTATAAGAAGTGATATCACAGAACTGTAGAATGTTATAGTGTATAAGAAGTGATATATCAGAACTGTAGAATGTTATAGTGTATAAGAAGTGATATATCAGAACTGTAGAATGTTATAGTGTATAAGAAGTGATATATCAGACCTGTAGAATGTTATAGTGTATAAGAAGTGATATCTCAGACCTGTAGAATGTTATAGTGTATAAGAAGTGATATCAGAACTGTAGGATGTTATAGTGTATAAGAAGTAATATCAGAACTGTATCATGTTATAGTATATAAAAAATGATATCAGAACTGTAGAATGTTATAGTGTATAAGAAGTGATATCAGAACTGTAGAATGTTAGTGTATAAGAAGTGATATCAGAACTGTAGAATGTTATAGTGTATAAGAAGTGATATCACAGAACTGTAACATGTTAAATGTTCCATGAGGACTGACTGGATCATGTCTAGATTACAGCAGACATTGATTTAGCACCTAGAATCTGCTTTCTTGGGAGCATTAAGGGTTAATATTTCAAAGATCTCAAGGAAAGCTCATTCAAAAGTTCCCAGGTATGGTGATTCAGTTTGGAAAAACCAAACAAACCGTAAGCAACGGTCATGTCCGCCCCATGGATAAGACATTCATGACTGACTAAAGATGGTAACTGTTTAACTAGGACACGAGGGAAGAATTCATCAAGGCCATTAGGATTTTCTGAACATATTATGGTAAGTTCGGTTTTAGTGTTACGTGTTCTCCATTAACCCCTTGAGTGCTAGACAGGTGTTTAATACATTGCTTTGCAATGCTTTGGGTGTCTCTCTGGAGTGCAATGGGTTAAATGCTTCTATATATTTGGGGGCCTTCATTCACAATGCTGCTAGAGGCCTCATAAGCGTCCCTGACTCTGATCCTTAGAGATGCAGTATTGACACTGAAATTCAGAGTCTCTGGGCCAGATCCTGTGTGTTCCCAGTAGCCCAACAGCTGTAGAGTCATATGTTACCCACTTCTACACTAAAGTGACAACTGTGATATCTGTATAAAGCAGTAAATGCTCCCTATAGGCATCAGACTACAATGGTGACACCCAGTGGTTGCCATGGGGTGGTACATTCTTATAGGGTTCAATGTCCCCGGCATATACAATCATGTTTAATATTACTTGGTATATAGCTAGGCTGACAGACCTCACCTTTACCCGGGAACGCATAGGAAAAATACATACTGCAGGACTGTATTGATTTCAGTGAAGTACTGCAAAATGGCTATTTCCTGTGTTCCCGTTTAACTGTGACATCTGGTCAGCTTATATATATAGCCTGTAGGCCTCAGAGGTGCTCACACTCTGCAGTCACTGGGCCTTATTCAAAAAACTAATTGGGTGCAATTCTAGAGCAAACAAACTGCACCATAGGTTTGAAATTAAAATTTACTAAATTCCCAATAATTCGAGGCAAATTTGTATTGGTTCCCTACTAAGCTGACCAGATCTCACCTTTAACCGGGGACACATATGAAATAGCCATTTTGCAGTATTTCACTGAAAGAAATACATACTCCTGTGCTGCTCTGATTTCATAGCAGCCGAGAAATATGCCTGTTAACTGTGTGTGTCCTTGATTAAACGTGAGATCTGCTGCACTTACTATAGAGAGGTTGGTTTGCCATAAAGTATTGTACAGTCTTCCTCTCCCAGGCAGTATGTATGATCTAATAATTACAGGGCTGTCCACGTTCAGTCCTCAAGGGCCACCAACAGGCCAGGATGTAAGGGTTTCCCTGATTAAACACAGGTGAGTTAACTCTTTGAGTTAGGCTGACCAGACCTCACCTGTAACCGGGAACACATAGGAAATAGGCATACTTTGGGACTGCACTGAAATCAAAGCAGCCCTGCTGAATGCATTTTTCATATGTGTCCCCAGTTAAAGGTGAGGTCTGCTCATCCTACTTTGCAAAGCAATGCATTGTGTACCCCCCTTGCACTCAAAGGTTAACCCTCTCAGTGCCATGAGAGGTGGGCAATCCATTGCAGAGCAGTGTCAGTGAGTGGGGAAGGTAATATAGAGATCATAATTACCTGCATGGTGTGCCGTAAAGGGGATTACTCACTTAAAAAAAAAAACAGTTTTGCCTATTAATTAAAAATGAAAAGTATACTTTATTATTTTTTTCTAAGATGCATGGTTTCCTTTAATTAGCATAATCTATCAAACTGAAAAAAACTAGTTTTCTAAATATAAAATAGCTATTACAACATATAAGTGTTTCCAAATCAGCAGTTGATTTTTAGTGATGTCTCCCTTTAAGGACCAGAGGCGTCCACATCGCATTGTGAAGCAATATGTTGCACAACCCTCTCGTCGTTAAGAGTTAAAGCAATGAAGTGAGAAATCTGCAATGTTCTGGTAGATATATGAATAGTAAACAAAAGTTACTCAAGCAGTCAAAACTATAGGAATTAATACAGACTGGCACTCATATAAACAGAAAGCAACACTACAAGTTGTGCTTAATGGTAAATAGGGCTGAATGTAATAGCTGTTTCCCTATAGCCATGCTGCCCTCTAGTGATTTTCTGCCCTTATCTGTGGATAGTCCACCCCTCAATCTCCTATGCCCCACCCAGGACCTACTTTTGTTGTGACCTCATGCGGGACTGGTTCTGTCCGGCACGCAGTGTTTGGAATGTGCCACCTCACCCAATTGGATTCTACCAGCCCTCAGGCCTGGAACCCAACACATGACTCTCACACCCAAAGACTGAACTTTCACTTAAAACTCAACTTACCTTTACAGCAGTGATTCTCAGCACACATTCTCGGGACACACCAAGAGGTCAGTTTTAACCCTTTGATGCCACTGAGGTATCCAGCGGTTGCATTAGATACCTCTCTGGAGCTCAGAGGGTTAAGGATATCACTAATTAAGCCTTTGAGTGCCAGAGGGGTACGCAACCCATTGCAAAGCAATGCATTGTGTACCCCTCTGGCACTCAAAGGGTTAATCACAGGTGCGCAATCAAAATGACTGAGCCATTGATAACCCACCTGTGAACAAGCAGGGATAGATCGGAAACACAACCTGTTAGTATGGTGTAAGAACTAATGCAGAGTATTACTGCTTTGAGGGAACACCACCACCCCCTAATAAACCCCCACTTATCTTAACCCCTTAATGACAGAGGGGTTTTTTTTTTCCATTATAACGAATGACTTCCTGGACTTACCAGGTAAGTCGTCTGTCACTAAGGGGTTAACCCTTTGAGTGCCAGAGGGGTACGCAACGCATTGCAAAGCAATTCATTGCGTACCCCTCTGGCACTCAAAGGGTTAAAGTGGAACTGTCACTTTGTAACAATAAATCATTTTGAAATAGTATTGTTTAATGTATAAGTTTATGTAAATGAACTATTACTGGCTGGCAGAGCATGGCAGGAGGGAATGAAAGCAGTATAGAAGGTTAGTATCTGGCTGGCAACAAGTGGAAGGTGGGATGGAGAGCAGTGTGGAATGTTAGTACCTGGCTGGAAACAAGCGGAAGGTGGGATGGAGAGCAGTGTGGAATGTTAGTACCTGGCTGGCATAGCGAGGCAGTGGGATTGAGAACAGTGTGGAATGTTAGTATCTAGCTGACATGGAGTTGCAGACAGGTGGGAGAGCAGGGTGGAATATTGGTATCCTGTTAGGGAGTTGCAGGTGGGAGTGGAAGCAGTGTAGAAGGTTAGTATATCTGGCTGGCAGAGAGTGGAAGTTCGAAAGGAGAGAAATATGTAATGTTAGTACCTGGATGGCATGGAGAGGCAGGTGAGAGGAAAAGCAGTGTGAAATGTTAGTATTTAGCTAGTAGGGAGTTGGTGTCCTGTTAGGGAGTAGCAGGTGGGAATGGGATCTGTGTTGAATGTTAGTACCCAGGAAGAGACAGGTGGAAGTGGAATCAGTGTTGAATGTTAGTACCTGGATGGCAGGAAGAGACAGGTGGGAGAGAGAGCAGAGTGGAATGTTAGAATATGGCTGGCATGCGTGACAGTACTGTCTAATGTGTATAAAATAACATAAATAACTCAAACTCTTGTAGTATAAAACAGGCACAACCAGTAGAGAATTGTGATTTAGTGATTATCTGGGCAATGTTTTGGCAGCACAAAGTCTCCAGATGTTATTCACAAAAGAACAAATAATATAAACATTGTGCAATCCCCCAGAGATCAAACTATTCCTCTCGACACATACGGGAAGCAGAATGCAGTCTTAAAAGTGCAGTAAACGTTTGTTATGAAAAATGTATATTTTAAGTCTTTTCATGTTGAGTAGACCAAGAGTACACCGTCTAAAGTTTAACTGAAAAAAATTTTTTACATTGACATTGCCATCTAGTGGTCAGAATCCAATTAGTTATTCTGTTACATTCTCTAGGAGAGTCACCAACAGAGTTCTCCATAGAATGTAGTAAAAACTGCTGAGTCACTTCCCATCAGAACTTTCAGGAAGTAATCATGTTCTCACTCACTGACAATTTGAACGGTTATAAAATTTGAATAAATCAACTGACAGCAGTAGGTGTACCCTTGTTTTACTCAGTAGGAAAAGCTCTGTAACATAGGTTTTCATGAAGAAAAAAAAAGCTACTTTAATTTGTAGGGTCAGGCAATCCATGGACCTCCAGCTGTTGAGTACTACAAACTCCCACTACACCCAACTGGCTGGGGATGATGGGAATTGTAGTCTCCAACGGTTGGAGCTTCAAAGATTGACTGTCTCTGCCAGAGTGCTCTACGTCAGGGGTATCCAAGTTCAGTCCTCTAGGGCCACCTACAGGCCAGGATGTATGGATTTCCCTGATTAACACAGGTGAATTATTCAGTGGTTCATGCATTCTGACTGATTCACCTGTGTAATCAGGGAAATTCTTACATCCTGGCCTGTTGGCCCTTGGTGACTGAACTTGGACAGCCATGATCTATGTGACTAAGACATTCCTACTTGTTGAGGGTACAAAAATGTGCAATAAACTGCACCATAGGGAACAAATACACATCCTCTAAATTCCTATTGATTTAAATTGTGGCTTTTAACTTTTTTTGGCGGGGAACCAGTTTTATTTAGAACAGCTTTGTATAGAAATATACTTCTCAATGGCCTGTTGCTCTGGCATGCTTCTAATGATGTCTGAATCACCTGGATCAATAATAGCCACTGTGCATACTCTGTAGTATTTTCCACAGGCTGTATCCAACTCAGTCTTGTTGCCACTGTAGTGGTGTACACCGGTCTTTGCCAACATTGCGTAGTATTCAATCTCCGATTTCCTCACAGCTGGGGAGTTGCTGGCGACAATAACCAGCTTAGCCTTGCCCTGACAAATCATTTTCAAAGTCTGCTTGTAACCCAGGACATATTTACCACTTTTCATAACCAGCTGAAGCCTTGAGTTGATAGACTCCAGTGACTTTTTCATCTTCTTGGCAGCCACCATGATTGCAGCAATGGGAACCTGGACCAGAGGTGTAGCTCCAAGATATCCGGGGACAGAGAAAGCGTTTTTTAACCTTTTGAATGCTATAGAGGTCTCCAGCGCATTGCAAAGCAATGCGCTGGAGACTTCTGTAGAATTCAAAGGGTTAAAACACCATTTAAATAGTGATGGGTATGTATTCCCTATGGGGCACTTGGTTTGACTCGAACAAGCACAATTTTCTTAAATCTCTCTAACAGACACCATAGACAGCAATGGTGAGTGTAGAGCAAGGGCAGCAACCTTTAGCAGTCCACCTCGATCAGCATCCTATCTGCAGTGAAACAACTGTAATAATTCTCAGTATTGTTCTAAGTAAAAATGTATCTACTCATTTTTGAAAGTAGATACATTATCTGCCAGCATAGCGTTCCAAGGCACGCATTTCTACATCCTTACTACCCTTAGTGTAAACAGTCCCAGCCTTTACCTAAGTCAAAAGCATAAGCCTTGGGATGTTGTGATTGCAGATACTATAACTGAATTCAAAAAAGTCATGAATATCTATGTAGCACAGAACAATACTGAGAATTATGATAGTTGGTTCAATGAAGATAGGATGTTGATCCAGGGAAATATCTGTCTGCCATTGGGAGACAGGAAGGAATTATTACCCACTTGGGGCTAAACTGGAAATGGCTTCAATGGGTTTTTTTCCTTCCTCTGTATCAACAGGCCTGATATGGCATGGGCTGGACTTGATGGACGCATGTCTTTTATCAGCCTCATCAACTATGTTACTATGGCGATTTCTCCTAGAGTGCCTTGTACGAGACCTGAATATATGTGTAATTAGTGAGCATATCCCCCCTCACACCATTACTCTAAGGTAAACAAACCTAGTTTGACTAGTGTCTCCCTTTATATCTACTGCAAAATCTTCCAATCCCTTTATCAATGCTGTTGCAATCACTGTACCTTTTCCAGTTCAATACTGGCTTTTTTAAGAATTGGTGCTCAAAACTGTAATATAGATTTAGGTCATACTAAGGGTTTATAAATGGATAGAATTCTATTCCCATCACATGCATTTATACTCCTTTTTATACTTGATATCCTACTGGCTCTTGCAGCAGCTGAGTGATTCTGCAAATTATCGTTAAGTCCATTGTTTATCAGTGTATATATATATATATATATATATATATATATATATATATATATTGAACCTTTTCCATTCCTTCAACTTAGTTTATCCCATTCATTCTGCAAAGAAAAACCATCCTACTCTGTATGTATTTCCTGGTACATTTTAGTGTTATCAGTATAGACCAGTGGTTCTCAACCCGTGCCCTCAGTGGCTACTAACAGGCCAGGATTTGTGAATTTCCTTTTAAGAGCACAGGTGAGTTAAAGGGATAGTAATACTTTGTTTTATCTTTATTTTGTAGGCATTAAAAAAACATGAAGAACAATATAAGTCTTATCTCTCAAACCTTTATGATTTAAGAGATATTCGCAAGCAAAATTCCCCCCTCCCACCCCTTTTACCTAGTGTAAGCCATCTCTTCTCAGATGTGGAATGCAGTCCATAGACCAGACAGATAACAGCAGGGGACAATCTTCTTTCTATGAGAACAATGAAAGCCCTGCCCCCCTTGACAGGTTTTTCCCTTATCTTAATTGAAGATTGTCCCTCTCTGCAGTCTATCTGGGCACCTCCCTTCTGCTCTGGCTGAGCAGTGTTACATCAGTAAAAGGGGAGGGGGATACTTTATCATTTAATTACTCCTAAACTACAACTCTGACAAAATTGAAATAACACTCTCCATGGCCCAAATACTATGAAGATTAATTAGAGCTGCTTTTAATATGAAACATTTCTATCACTGTAATCAATATGAACGAGCCTCTGATCAACACACTTGTGTTCTAGCAGGGAAATTCCTAAGTCCTGGCATGTTAGTGGGCACAGGTTGAGAACCTCTGGTGTAGACTGCTATACTATTTTCAACGCCCACTTCAAGATCATTAATACATTAAAAAAATGACCCAGGACTAAACCCTGAGGCACTTCACTTACAACTTTACACTTGAAAATGTTCCATTTACAGCAATTCTCTGCATTCTATCATTTAGCCAGTTCTCAACCCATCTACAGATATCACCTCCTAAGCCAATCCCTTTCAATGTATACAGTAGCCTTTTGTGAGGCACAGCATCAAAAGCATTAGCGAAGTCCAAGTATACTATATTCACAGCCATACCCTAATCTAAGTTAACACTTTTGATTGAATGCAAGTAAATTTGTTTGACATGGTCTATTCTTCAGGCACTCTTGGAATTTAAGTGAAGATGTATTCATTTGATGTGAGAGATCCCATGGAGAGTTTATGTAGAAAAATCCTACCCTGGGAGTTGTAATGTTGACTCCATAAATCCTCACCTATATGTGGAGAGGCTACATCTGGCTTTGATTTATTTATTTATCTGGGGACGGAAAGTGCAACCCACCAGCTGCTTTTGTATTACAATTCCCATAATCCTAAACCAGTCAACCATAGGCTGAGAGGTGGACAATGAGAGTTGTAGATCAAAAACCAGCAACAGCAGAGCAACACCTTCCTCTGAGCAAGAAGATATCAGTGGCAATGAGATGGCTTAAAGGAGAAGATGAGATATTGTAAATAAGAGCTGTTAACCTCTTAGATACTGGAAACTTCTCTAACAGGGTTAAAAGGCATGGGTTTGTATGGTGAATATAATTGGGAATATTGGTTTTATGCGGAGATAGGCAAATCTAGTACTTAACATTTTGAGTTGTATGCTCCCCTGGTTCTTAAAGGGTTAAATATAATTAACAGGCCGGATTTTAATCTCCTGATTGTTATAAAGGTCCTCAACACTTTGCATCTCATGAACTCCCTGATATAAACCTTTAACAATATTACTGGATGTCAGACAATTGATCGCTCATTTTGATTGATCTACCTGTACTCAGGCAATTATAGCCAGTAGTTCATATGGAGATATTTCCCTTTGGCACTGCCATTTATAACTGAGGCAACAGTACAATAGGGATCAGGTGCTCGGGAACAATGCTAGGAAGTGCCTTCTCTCCCTGCTAATTAACAGTCTAAAGCAATAACAGGGCAGAGTAGGAAACTATTAGCCACTCCAGCGTTTGAAGGGAAGAGCCTCAGATTTGATGCCCACACCTATATTCTGATTTGTGGGTGTGGCCAGAGTAATTACAGTGTCTGCGCACTAGGCCACCCGCTCCTCATACATAGTCACTGGCATATTTACGTTTACCTACCCCTTTACTGGTCATTTTTTAACCCTTTGGATATCAAGGGGTTTAGATCTTTTTTGTTTTTCTAGGTTAAACAATATTGACATGTCGTGGGCATGAGGTACTGATCAAATAAACACGCACACACCAAATAGTTGGATAAAACCAGGCCACAGCTTTATTAAACGATTTAAACATTACAACCACCTCACTTTAAGCCCTTGCCAACTACCAAGGCATACTACGTGTGCCCCACACTTATTGAGAAACACTCAACCCACATATTACCATCCCACCACTCCCCAATAGCTAGTCTATGCAGCTCAATGGGGAGCGGTGCCATAACCCGCGACCAAGGTCCAGGTGTAATATATGCCAACGCCGTTGGCTTGACCTCCACCTGTTGACCATAAAATCCACACGATTACTTTTCCATTTTAACCCGTTGGCAAGGGCCCAAAGCGCCAACAGCTGTGACAACAAACCAACCCCCCCAGGTGCTTTTACGACCTAAATACACCTAAAAGAACCAACAACCCCAGGGAGGGAGAGTTGTTACAGGAATCAAAGAGGAAGTAGTCACCTCCAGGTAGCCCCCTTTATCCACTTTAATAGCCCACCCCTTCCTCTTACAAATCCCCATACCCACCAATGACCATCAAATTATGATCTCCCCCCAGCCCAGTCATGATTCCCTTTCTTATTTTTTTTCCACAGGAAATTATTTTTCTGTGCCAGACAATCAGCACGAGAAAAATGTAACCTGCACTCTGAGTCAAAATCTGTACTAAAATCAATGTTTATATTTCCATAATAATAAGATATTTATGGTAAGTCACCACAGTGCAGCAGTATGACATATGAATAGGTATGAAAACGTAATGGTCGATACAATCCGGTCAGTGCTGAATCTGCGAATGTGCTCTGATTTCCTTGTTCACTGAGCCGTTCAAGCTTAAAGTGTTAGTAATGTTTAAAAAAAAAAAGTTTTTTTGCATTTAGAAGAGCTTAAAAAGCTGAGTTAAATGCAAAAAAGTATCTCTCAAACCGCTATGGTTTAAGAGATACAGACATTTAAAGTTCGCTGTCTCCTACTGACAGCTGTAAAGCTGTCCGCAGGAGATTCATGTCGGTCGACATGGAGGCGCTTGAGAAGTGCCGAGATCTCGTTACTTACACGGAATCCCTTCATTGGAAGGGTCTAAAACGTGTGCCTGAACACTAGGCACACGTTTTAGACCATTCCAATGAAGGGATTCCTTGTAAGTAACAAGATTGCTGCACTTCTCAAGCGCCACCGTGTCGACCGACACAAATCTCCTGCGGACAGCTTTACAGCTGTCAGTAGGAGACAGTGAACTTTAAACGTCCATATCACTTAAACCATAGCGGTTTGAAGATATGTTTTTTTGCATTTAGCTCAGCTTTTTAAGCTCTTCTAAATGCAAAAAAAAACAAAAACATTTTTTTAGACATTACTAACACTTTAATGGATTCCCTGTTTCATCCGATCCTTTGCTGATGTCATTAGCCAGGAATGTTCATATATTAAACAGTGGTTCTCAATCTTTTTCTTGCTCAAGGCCCCCATAACATGTAATCTTCAGGTCACCCCTCGCATTTTATAGGTAATATCTCAAAGCCGTTATTAAGGGAACAGTACATAAATGTATTTTTATTCTTAGGACTCATAGCCTAACAGTGCATTTGTCCATAACAATTTCCATAAATATACATTAGAAACTCAATTTTAACTTTTGTTTTGTCAGTCTTCATAGAAGGAGCAGGGTACCCTTAACTGATGTCCACGCACCCTATTTGAAAAGCATTGAACTGAAAGAAAAACACTGGTTCTTATCATATTATTGGACCTGGAAACACATTTATTGACTATTTAGCTATGGAATAGCAAAGAGATCATATACATAAGAGTAAGATCTTTTGTCTAACACTTGGTACCAACATTTATCCCTTCCCCTCATACACCTCTGTGCAATATTGTTATTTATCACCTTTGTATATCAGCCAGTGCCTGGCAGTACTGCAGCTCCCTATTTAATCTATTCTTGGAGCAATTCTGAGAAGTCACTGACGTCATTGCTGTATACACAGTAAGCTGGGCCAGAATGACGTTCCAGACACCCCTAGGCAAAACACCATAGGCACCCACTGAACTAGGGCATGACTTAGGGTTACCAGATAATCCCTTTTAAAAAGATAGTAATGTTTAGATATTAATGCAAGCGCGACTCTTTAATATAATTTTTTGTAACAAAATGTACCTTTCTAAATGTTCATAATGTTGTACTCTTCATTTTAGTTTATATTAAAGTGTCCCCCTCCTGCCCCTTTTCCATACGTAATGCTACCTCCCCCAGATATGAAATCTGATCGCTTGACCAGACAGAACACAACAAGGGACCTTTCTTTCTTTTCTTTCTTTCCCTTTGATGAAGGAGGGCAGGTTTTTCCCTTATGCTAACAGAAAATTGTCCCTCGCAGCGATCCATCTGGACCAGCTTGTTTGAGGGGAGGCATCGTGACATATGGAAAAGGGGAGGGAGGGGATCCTTTTAATTAAAATTAAAGGAATAGTAATGTTTCATAATAAAAACAGCTCCAATTAATCATCATAGTATTTGGATTTTGGAGAGTGTTATTTCAATTCTGTCAGAGTTGTAGTTCAAGAGTAATTCAATGACAAAGTATCCCCCTCCCGCCCCTTTTACTGATGTAACACTGCTCAGCAGAGCAGAAGTGAGGTGCCCAGGTAGATTGCAGAGAGGGACAATCTTCAATTAAGATAAGGGAAAAACTTGTCAAGGGGGGCAGGGTTTTCATTGTTCTCATAGGAAGAAGATTGTCCCCTTCTGTTATCTGTCTGGTCTAACAACCATATTCCACATCTGAGAAGAGATGGCTTACACTAGGTAAAAGGGACAGGAGGGGAAACTTTGTTTGTGAATATCTCTCAAACCATAAAGGTTTGAGAGATAAGACTTTAATCGGTCTTCATTTTTTTTTAATGCTTACAAAATAAAATAAAGCTAAAACGAAGTATTACTATCCCTTTAAACAAAGACTAAAACATTATGGATAGTTAGAAAGGTACACTTCTTATAAAAAGGTGTATTGAAGAATCAAGCTTGCATTAATTATCTAAACATTACTATCCCTTTATAAGAGGCCATATGAAAAATGCCTGCGGCGCTGATACATGAGAACCATTGCAACCTAATAATTAACCACTAGAGCCCTGCATGAGGTATTTTTTATATGTGTCCTCTTTTAAAGGGGTGATCTGGCAATCCTATGTAAGTACTTGGGTGCAGTCAGATCTGGGACAAGAATTCAAGAGGGCCCATGGGTACCAGGGCCCAATAGCTTCTAGGAGATGCCTCATGGGCCCAGTAAATTCTAGGAGATGCCTCTGGGAGAATATTTAGGGGTCCCCAAAAATGTTTTCACCCTCCAAAGACTAGCTATGCCACTGCTATAAACCACCCATGGTCACACCCCAACTACTCACATTACTTAAATAATTAGTCATATATCTATTAGTTTACAAATAGTACTATTATTCAGCATAAGTACAGCGTTATTTAGAAAGCTAGAGAGGTCCTCAATGCAATTCCCCCTCTGGATACTGATGATCAGGGGTTCTCAAACTGTGCTCTCAGGGCACACTAACTGGTCAGGATTTCCATTCTTCAGTATAGGTGAGTGAATCAGAGGCTCAGTCATTCAGATTCAAGCACGTGCTCAGCAAGGAAATCCTCGAGTCCTGGTCTGTTAGTTGGGCCCTGAGGACATGGGTTAGGAACCACTGCTATAGAAGACTCCAACCAGTGGCGTAACTAGAAGCCACCAGGCCCTGGTGCAGACATTGCCATGGGCCCCCCCGAAGACATTGACCCCCATCTCCACATTGCCTCCCCCCAAAATCTTCACATTGCCCCATGTCCATCTCCTACCTGCTCCAGCTCAGTTCTCAATAATGCAGAGTGCTGGGAGATGATGTCATCTCCTAGCGTCTGCATTACTAGAGCGCTGAGAGATCAGCTGTTACACAGACTGAGTTGCTGAGGGCGAGGGGGTCGCAGGGGGCAGGCGGGCTCCTGGAGTGACGGCCCGGTCGCAGGTTCAACCCCTATTGTTATGCCACTGACTCCAACACATTATAGTGGACATACCTGGGAACACTCAGAATTTGACCGTGAGACTCGGGGTGAAGGACCCAATTTTCAGGCTGAGAGAGTTCAGTGTTTCCTACCTTATGATCTGCATGTTTAGTCTCTAAATTGGTGCTATTACTACCAGAAAGGCAGTGGAAGAAGTCCTGCTTGTCTTGAGTAGAATGCATTCTATTGCATATTTACGGATCATCGAGGCCTAGATGGAGCATCTTTGGGTTAGAACGAGCTTGCATGTATCTCCTAGAATCTACCGGAAAACTTTGTAAGTTAATATTTCAGTGATCTTGGGGTCAGCTTTTCTTTGAAAGTTCACAGGTGTGATAATTTAGCATCCAAGGGGTTAACATTAAATGAACTGAGAACGAATTCCTTTTTTACATAACCTCCTTTTCTTACACCCGAGTAAATGAAAAAGACTGCAATTGTTCCCTGGCTTTTTAATCCTTTGAGTGACAGAGGGGTACGTCGTGTACCTCTCTGGCACTCCAAAGAGTTAACGATAAGTGAACTTAAATGAGGTTTGTCAGTTACCTATTTTAAATTTACTCTTCTCCCATTAAGGGGAACTTGGCTTTACTCTATAATTCACAGTCTAAACGTCTTACATAGCTCTGCAGAATCATGGTGGGACTTTTCTCAAAGGGATTTCTTATTCAGAGAGTTTTTATCTATTGGAAGTGTGAGCTACATTCAGCCTTCAGTGGTAATCATTAAATGAAATATTTTAACTGCAGATACAGTTGGCAAAATATAGATATACTTTACTGCTGTATGAACCACTCCTAGTCCTTCTGTTAATCCTTTAATGATCAGCCTTTAGTGGTGATCAGTAAATAAAATGATTAGACAGCAGATACCTTACTACTGTATGAACCACTCCTAATCCTTTAACCCTTGGAGCACCGGAGTGGTACATTGGATACCCCTCTGGCACTCCAAGGGTTAATGATCTGCCATCAGTGGAGACCATTAAATAAGATAATTAAAGAGCAGATACAATGAACAAAACATAGATATAAGGTAGTGTTGTATGAACTGCTTCTTTTAACACTTTAACCCTTTGAGTGCCAGATTGGTTTGCAACGCATTGCAGAGGAATGCGTTGGGTACCCCTCTGGCACTGAAAGGGGTTAATGATCAGTCTTCGGAGGAGATCAGTTGTAAAATAATTGAGTTGCAGATACAATTCACAGAATGTAGATATAATTTAATGCTGTAGGAACCACTCTTAGTCCTTCTTTAATGACCAGAGAAGTGTACAGCACATTGCTTCACAATGCGTTCCACACCCTATGGCAGTTAAAGGAATACTAACAGCTAAAAATGAACTGGGGTTATATGCATTATTATACCCTGTACCTCTTGCAGCCTCTAGCAATTATCTCTGTTTTCCGTGGCTGAAAGTCTGCTCTGACCTATGCTGTGTGGGCTTCCACTGTTGTCTTTAGCAGGGCTCCCATTAACATAGCAGTCTAATAAGTGTCTGAGAAGTGATGGTTCTGTACAGTTTGTAAAGAGGTTGACATAATGTTCCAGCCTTTTTGAATACAAGAGCATGGTGCAATAATCTCTGTATATTAACGGGATTAGCATTGCTCTCTCATTACAAATGGAATAAACAAAATTCCCCTTACGGACCCATGACGTGCCAGGACCATCATGGGTAAACTTACGTTAAGGACCAATGATGTCCTGGCACGTCATGGAATTCAGGGGTCCCTGCATGTCTGCTTACTGCTTGGTGACCCCTGAATCCATATCGCCAAAAAAAAGCTAGCACCAAAAATGAACTGGGGTTATATGCACTTAAACCGCATTTACTTCATGCTAGTGTGTGTAAAATGTCTTTTTTTTCCCTGGAGCCTAAAATCTAGTCTTTTATAAGCTTTGGAGAAGCACACATTCTTGCCTTTCCAGGGCGCTCATTGATAGTACAGGATGATATGTGAATGGACTTAAAGGGATAGTAATGGTTAATTTTAAGTTGATTTAATATTGTAGACTTTAAAAAAAAAGGTTAACATCTATGTAAGTCTTATCTCTCAAATCTTTTTTAATACCTACAATATTAAAGTCACTTAGTATTAACCATTATTATCCCTTTAAAGGGATACTAATGGTTAATTTTAAGTTGATTTAATATTGTAGACATTAAAAAAAGATTAACATCATTGTAAGTCTTATCTCTCAGATCTTTACGGTTTGAGAGATATAACTTGCTAAAGTTACCTTTTCCTGGCTGTTTCACTCAAG
This sequence comes from Rhinophrynus dorsalis, assembly GCA_037306005.1. Taxonomy (NCBI): domain Eukaryota; kingdom Metazoa; phylum Chordata; class Amphibia; order Anura; family Rhinophrynidae; genus Rhinophrynus; species Rhinophrynus dorsalis. The sequence goes on along the minus strand of CM074726.1, from coordinate 157,543,058 downwards.
TCTGGCATCTAGCTGACAGCCACAGATTCCAGTCATTTGACCAGACAGAGGCTTTTCAGCAGAGCTGAAATCACTCTATTTAGAAATAAATACTTAATTGGAACAGTCTACAAAGTGTGGTTGCAAACCAGGCACAATTTGTAGTCTGTTCTAAATGAAGTATTTGTCTTTAGATATCGTTATATCGGCACTGCTGAAGAGCCACATCTGGTCAAGCGACCAGAATCTGCTTCTGACGGCTTTACAGCTCGTCAAGCAGAAAGGGGAGGGACCAGAGAACTTTATTTTCCTATATCTCTTAAACCATAAAGGTTTGAGAGATAGGAATAAGTGCAAGTACTCTCTTTTAATTGTGTCTACCTTATAGTTAATACTTTTTTCTGACATTACTATCCCTTTAAGTCTTTCTGAATACTAGAGCAGTGGGCTAGTCACAATCAGTTAACTGATTAGCTCTTATCACTCAATACACACAGCACATAGAGTATTAAGCAAGGGCTTTCTGAACAGGACAATCTGCACCTGAGTTAACCCTTTGAGTGCCAGAGAGGTACGCAACGCATTGCTTTCCAATGCGTTGCATACCCCTCTGGTACTCAAAGGGTTAAAAGCAAGTTTAGGATTATATTTTAGGGAAGTGACATGAATATTTAATTTTTACGTGTGCTAGTTTAAAGTTTGTATCAATCTATTTAATTTTTTTGTTCTTAGTATTCTTTTAACTAAAAACTCTCTGAATAGTCCCATCTACACATGAAAATGTATTACATTTTAGGGATGTAGCATAAATTAAATGATTTTACAGAGGTTAACTGTATGTATATATATATATATATATATATATATATATATATATATATGATATTTAAAGGGATATCAACTGATTTCCTTTTTAGTCGTCAGTGTTGATTGAAACGTATTCCAACTAAACCCAGGATTCTCTAATGTAATATTGAGTGTGCTGGGTACAACCTGTTGATGGTATCCAGAAGATTATTAGATATGACAGATAGCACATAGACGTAAATAGATGTGACATAGGTATGACATATATATTAGATTTAGATTAGATAGATATAACATAGGTATGACAGACATTAGATATATATATGATATAGGTAAGAGATATAGAAAGATTAGGTAGATATGACACAGGTATGTCAGATATTCGATATAGATGACATAGATATTAGATATAGATTAGATAGATATGACAGGTATGAGATATAGAAAGATTAAGTAGATATGACACAGGTATTAGATACATATGAGAGAGGTATTCGATATGACATGGGTATGACAGATATTGATATAGATTAGATATATACATGACAGATATTAGATATAGATGACCTAGATATTAGATATAGATTAGATGGATATGACATAGGTATCAATCTTTATCCAAATTGCCAGTGGCCATTTGTTAATCATAATGGCTGCAGTTCTAATTTTGACCAGGGTAATAATTAAGGAATGTGTGACGATGACAGCCTATCCCTCTTTCTAGTTATTTAACTCCTTCAATGCTAGAAAGGTTACCAAAGCCTTAATCCCTTGAGTGCCGTAGATTCTCTGTATCCATATTGCTAATTGCCATCCATTACTCAGAATGGCTGCATCTCTAGTTTTGGCAAGGGTAATAAGTGATGGTGACAGCATACTCCTATTTCTAGTTATTTAACCCCTTGGATGCTCCAGTGCATTTGGAAACACTGCAATACAGACCACTCTAGCAGTTAAGAGTTTTAGGTGGGGTTTTTGTGTTTGCATGTTAAAAGTCTCATTTAAATCAATGGGAGTTTGGAGATTTTTGTTGTTGTTGTTGGTTTACTCCAGAATTGCACGTTTCTAGAAGAGGTTAACCCCTTGAGTGCCAGTAAAAAAGCAACGTGTTGCGTACCCCTCTGGCACTCAGAGGATTAATTTGATCTCTCTTCCTCGTGTTGTACAAAGGTAGATAATAGATTGTGTACAGAGCACGGAGGGAGCGATGGGATGGACAGAGAAACATGGACTTCCTGTGTCTGATGTACTGCAATGAACAGGGAGAATTCTGGTGCAAACCAACTGCACTATAGGGGAAAAATATAAATCCCCCTTGATTTTAATGGGATCTTTAACCCCTTTAATGCTAGAGAGGTCTCCGTCACATTTCATTGCTTCACAATGCATTGGAGACATCTCTAGCATTCAAGGGGTTAAAAACCCCATTTCAATTACTGGAATGTGCAGGGATGTTATTCCCCTATAGTGCATTTGGTTTGCTCCACAATTGCTCCCTTTTCTATTGTGTATATGGCCTACTTTGTACACCGCATGGAGTGTGCTGGGACAGGAGCACAACCATATTATTATTATTATTATTTATTTATTTAGTGCCAACTAATTCCGCAGCGCTGTACAATTGGAACATCCCAAGGCTCATGTGATAAATAGAACGGAAGCAGTTCTGCCGCAAACCAACAAATTATACATTTCAAATGAAGGAAAGGGTATCATGCTGGAATGGCGCCTCCTACAGGCCTAGAGGCAAAACAGTGGATTCAAACAGTCACCAGCATTGAATGGCACCTTTACAATGGTGCCATTTTAAAATATTTCTGGGCCTGTTACAGCAGGGTTGGGGGTACGTTCTACTGTTCGAATCCCTGGATGAATACTGCTGGAGTTCGGTATTAACCCATCAGATGCTAAAGAGGTCTCATTGGAGATCTTTCTAGCATTCAAGGTGTTAACCTACGACATTTGAATTGTTAACCCCTTAACGACCCTTGACTTGCCAGGACTGTCACGGCAGTCCCAGCACTTAAGGACCGGTGATGGTCCTGGCAAGGCATGGAATGGATGGCAGCACTCTGCAGGCTGCTCTGCCATCTGCCGTCCCACAATTCAAATTGCTAAAAACAAAACAACAAAAAAAAAAACCTCAGTGGTCCTTAACGGTGGCCCGCGTGCCAGATCGGGCAGTCGTTAAGGGGTTAATACCGAATGCCACCAGTATTCATCCATAAACATACTAGAACATACTCCCTACCCTATTAACAGACCTGGTGACATTTTAAACTCCAACATTGTAAAGAAGCCATTTGGAGGCCTGTGCTATTCTGAACCCGCTGTACTGACGAGTGGTATTACCACTGTGACATCCCCATGATAAGTAGAAGAGACTTATGTAGCATCCAAGCCTTATTTAAGTGATAATTTTAGGAAATGTTGTTTGTTCTCTATGGTGCATATTGGTTTTCCCTGGTTATTATCAGTACATCAGATGGGACAGGTGCAGTAACCCAGGAAGAGCATAATGTGTGAATAACAAAACCATGTAAAAAAAAATTAGAAATAATTTTATTCTTCATTATAAAAGACAGTCCATAAAAAGAGGCCACAGAAGCGACTCTTTGTATGAAACACTTCTATCATGACTAAAGTACTCATTAAAACATGATATTCATTGTGGAATTTCACGCATCCAGACCTGCCAATTAAAGATTTGAGGTCACAAGAGAGGCAGCTTTCTGGGTCAACCAGAGCAGTTTAAAGGAATATTAACACTTCCTAATAGTAATCACCATTTACCTTAATAGGGACAGAAAATTCCATTGGCCAATATGAATCAAATTTTCCCAAAATAAGTGGTGTAACTAGTCATTGGAGGGCCCTGGTGAAAAAAATTTTCAGGCCCTCCAACACAAATATTCTCCTAGGAGCATAAGTAGAACCTATTGTGCCCTGGGGCAAATTGCTACCCCCCTTGTATGTCGGGCTCAGGCACGACCGCACTCCCTGCATCTCCTGTAGTTATGCATCCACCTAAAACTAATCTTCAGCTATTGATGGTAATCATGTCCATGGAGTCAGATATGGAAAGAAATGTATGCATATGATCCTACTCTAATTGATTTTCAAGCCCTGCTTCTCATACCTGGGAATTTCATCCACTTGAGTGCTCATGTGCTGCAACTGGGGGTATGTAAATGACACCGTTTGTGTCATAAAGGGGACAGGGTTTAATCGGGTCAGTGGAGCTTCTCGTCATGGAACCTGGGAAGTTGGGAATAAGGTGGGAAGGAGGAGAAGTGGGCGGGAAGTGGGTAGAACAGGGTGTGAAGGAGGAGAAATGGACGGGAAGTGGGTAGAACAGGGTGTGAAGGAGGAGAAATGGACGGGAAGTGGAAGGAACAGGGTGAGAAGGAGAAGTGGGCGGAACAGGGTGGGAAATAGGAAAAGTGGGAGGAACAGGGTGGGAAGGAGGAGAAGTGGGCAGGAATTGGGAGGAACAGGGAGAGAAGGAGACGTGTGCAGAGTTTCACAGGAAACTCACCACCACTGGAGGAACATCCACTGTTCCTGGGGAACCAGTAATTACCTTGAAAAACTGGAGTCCTCGGGGGCAGATATGGAGAGTTCCCAGGTATGCTGCTTCTGCTTAATACTAATTTACTAAGCATACACCTAAAGATTTCCCCTTGTCACCTTTTGCATCACCTTTGTTGTAGATGACGTAATACTACATGGCGAGTTGGAGTAACCTTCATTTTCCTACACCATGCTATTGGCATACCTGGGAACTTTTTCTTCTGGACCCGCCGGAGAGGGAGTCCTGTGGTGCTGTTGGAGGAGATAAATGATGCAATTTGCATAAAAAGGGGGCAGGGCTTAATCGAGCGTGGGGGTAGGGCTTAAGAAACTAGTAAAAGTAGGTAGAATAGGCTGGAGAAGGAGAAGTGGGAGGAACAGACAGGGAAGGAGCAGAAGTGGGCAGAGTTTCAATAGAAACTCCCCACATCCGAAGAATCAGCCTCTGCCCTGGAGACCCGGTAATGCAGAGTGAAAATCGGAGTCACTGGGTCAAATCTGGAGAATCCCCAGCTATTGCTATGGGGCAGGTGTAACAAGTTTGCTGTAGTGGCAGAATGTATGCGCTACAATCATCAAACGCTCTATGGCATAGTCACTGATGCTGGATGCTAATGCTAATGGAGACATGCTGGCAAATTTGTACATTCACCCCACAATTTAATTTTACAGGGTCTCAAACTATTCCCATTGAAATATTCTTTGGAAGTGTTCAGTGGGAGGCTTTGCAACAAAGAATCATGTCCGCCTCCATGGACATGATATTCAGTACTAGTTAAAGAGTACATATGGAAAACCAATTCACATAGAACTGATTCATAGTGGTCATTAGGATTTTCTGTCCATATTAAGTGGGGTAATTATTAGGTGGTGTTAAAAGGATAGTAATGTTTCATAATAAAAGCAGCTCTAATTAATCTTCATAAAATTTGGATATTGGAGAGTGTTATTTCAATTCTGTCAGAGTTGTAGTACAAGAGTTATTCAATGACAAAGTATCTCACCCCTTTTACTGACGTAACACTGCTCAGCCAGATCAGAAGGGAGGTGCCCAGGTAGACTGCAGAGAGGGACAATCTTCATTTAAGATAAGGGGAAAAACCTGAAAACTTGTCAAGGGGGGCAGGGCTTTCATTGTTGTCATAGGAAGAAGATTGTCCCCTGCTGTTATCTGTCTGGTCTATGGACTGCATTCCACATCTGAGAAGAGATGGCTTACACTAGGTAAAAGGGGCGGGAGGGGGAAACTTTATCCTTCAACTTTATCCTTCAATTAATCTTGAATTACAACTCTGACCGTATTGAAATAGCACTCTCTATGGCTCAAATACGATGAAGATTAATTGGAGATGCTGTTTTTGTGAAACATTACTATCCCTTTAAAGTTCCTTCAAACTCTTGGAGGCTACAAACATCTCCTTTGCTTCACAATGCTTGGAGACATCTCTAGCTCCCAAGGGTTCAATGGAATGAATTGCAGTGTCTCCCAGTGTTACAAAAAATGTTAATGTCCCCAACAGATGCAAAGGACATTGAAAGTGCTCTCGTTGTCAATGAGAGTGCTTATTAATAAGTCACATTAACACGCAGCGAATTAGACAGTCTTTAAGCAGAGAAAATGCAGCAATTAAAACACAAAGTCCACAAGTCGACCAGATAGTCCAGTGAGGTCAACAAATCTTCCATTTTGTTTTTTTTTAGGCTGAATTTGGGGTCTTGTACAGAAAGCTAAAGAGATGCAATTCTGCATCAACTCAGCTGCATCGTAGGGGACAAATACAAATTCCCATTGATTTAAATGGGTCTTTTAACCCCTTCAGTGCTAGTGAGCTCTTCAATGCATTGCTTCGCAATACGTTGAAGATCTCTCTAGCACTGAAGGAGTTAAAAGCCCCATTTAAATCAATGGGAATTTGGTGGATTTTAATCTGTCCCCTTTGCTGCAGTTGGTTTGCCCCAGAATGGTTCCACTTGTCCTTATTGACTTCAGACATCCAATCAGTTCCAGCGATCTCCCCTTACAGGTTCTTGGGACTGGTGGTGGTGTTACCTATCCCCACTGTCCCGTTGCTGATTCCATGTCCCCCTCCTGACGCACCTGTGTTAGACATGTTCCAGGGAACCAGGTAGAAGATGTAGACCCCAGCTAGGACGAGAGCGATTGTTAATAAAATGGCAGCGCCAATGGATCCATAGAAAATATAACCACCTCCTCTTAAGAGAGACCTCAGATTTCGAGCTGAATGGGGCCCGGGAGGTGGACGTCCAAGGTCCACGCTGAGGCTGATGGTGCTGAGGTGCAGGGGGTTAGTGTTCTGGACATACAAGAGTCCACGTTTTCTGCTGAATCTCACAGAAGGGGTTGGACTGGAAGGCGGCTTTGTTACCTTCCTTAGCAAGTTGTTGTCAGTCGAGAGCGCCGGTGGCCCCTTCTTTGATGGGAGCACGGTGGGTAATCGGCAGATGGGGCAAGGGAGAGAATTTGGTTCAGATGAGCCCACTGTAATGCGGGAGAGGCACTCCAGGCAGAAGACATGTTGGCAGGAGAGGATCTTGGGGAGGTGGAAGAGGTTGTCGTACGGTGTGAAGCAGATGACGCACTCTGAGGATCCATCCCCCTCGACATCCTGAGTAGGGGGATCGCTTGACATGGCAGAGAGTGGAGCATGAGAGATCTGGGAAATGGGGGGGGGGAGAGAGAGGCAAAATTATAGATCATTTCTTTCCTAGTCTCAGCATTACTGAGCCCGCTGTGTTAAACAGGAGTGGAGCAATTTTGCAACAAACCGAACCAAACCAACATCTGCAATGTACTGCTCTGAAATTTGTTGGAGTCCTCTCTAGCATTTAAACTCTTTCTGAATGCCATTGGGGTATGCAACACGTTATATCCCTCTGGCAATTAAAGGGGAACTCTCAACGCCTATAAAGTAATGCTTATTTCACTATTTGTCCCCAATATAGGTTGAAGCGTTTTATTTTTGAATAGCTAATTTTATGGAGAAATAAGCTTCTAAAGTGTTACCGCATGATGTCACTGAAGGCCTCGCTGCAGTTCAGCTCTGTACCGCACTGATGTAAATCTTCTCCTCCCCTGTTGTGCCTCATTCCCTCCTCCTTGTCTGATGCTGGAATCATTCATGTGAACTGGTGCAATCTCTTGTCAATGAGAGCGTGCCAGTTCACATGGAGGACAAGGAGAAGGAGAAGGGAACGAAGCACAACAGGGGAGGAGAAGATTTACATCAGTGCGGTACAGAGCTGAACCGTAGAGAGGCCTACAGTGACGTCATGCGGTAACACTTTAGAAGCTTATTTCTCCATAAAGTTAGTGATTTAAAAAAGATTCAACCTGTATTGGGGACAAATAATGAAATGAGTATTACTTTATAGGAGGTGAAAACTTAAAAGTCCCGATTAAATCAGTGGGAATTTCTATTTGTACCCAATTGGTTTGCACCAGAATTTCAGCTTTAAAGGGATAGTAATACTTCGTTTTAACTTTATTTTATTTTGTAGGCATTAAAAAAACACGAAGAATGATATAAGTCTTATCTATCAAACCTTTATGGTTTAAGAGATATTCACAAACAAAGTATCCCCCCCCTGTTCAACAAGATCAGAAGAGAAGTGCCCAGGTAGACTGCAGAGAGGGACAATCTTCAATTAAGATAAGGGAAAAAGCTGAAAAACTTGTCAAGGGGGGCAGGGCTTTCATTGTTTTCATACAAAGAAAATTGTCCCCTTCTGTTATCTGTCCTGTCATACAACCTGATCCACATCTGAGAAGAGATGGCTTACACTAGGAAAAAGGGGCGGGGAGGGGAACTTTGCTTGTGCATATCTCATAAACCATAAAGGATTGAGAGATAAGACTTATATCATTCTTCATGTTTTTTTAATGCCTACAAAATAAAATAAAGTTAAAATGAAGTATTACTATCCCTTTAACAAGCAGGAGGTGGTGAGCGCCAAATCACACACTGAGCTTAATGGGTAAGTGCATAGTGGAGTAATTCCGTGTGAACAGACTGCACCAATTCATCAGTTAGGCTTTTAACCCTTTGAGTGCCAGAGTGATACACAAGACATTGCAAAGCAATGCATTGCGTACCACTCTGGCACTCAAAGGCTTAACTGCTTTAAGTCAATGCTCAGAAGTTTTATTTGTCCCTTGGAATGCAGTCAGTTTGCACCGGAATCGCTCCATTTTACTTTTATACACAGGGAGGCTGATGTACTAAGTAAAGCTGGAGCAATTCTGGGGCAAACCAAAAGCACTGGGAGAAAATCAATGTTCCCTTTAACTTAAATGGGGCTTGTAACCCCTACAATACTAAAGAGGTCTCCAACGCATTTCTCTGCATTCTAGCATTCAAGGGGTTAAATGCCCCATCTAAATCAATGGATATTTAGGGATGGGGGGGTTATCACAGATATTAATGTAGGTTTGCCCTAGATTTGATCCACTTTGCCTTTATCCATGAGGCGCGCTGCCCTCCAGCCCTCCCACAGTCACACACAATCCCCTTCTCTCTGTCTTCTCTCTTCCCTCTGTGTATTGGCACTCTCCTCTCTCCCCTTATCCTCCCCCATCCTCCTGTCTGCATCCCACCTATCTCTCTTCCCTCTGTGTATTGGCACTCTCCTCTCTCCCCTTATCCTCCCCCATCCTCCTGTCTGCATCCCACCTATTTCTCTTCCCTCTGTGTATTGGCACTCTCCTCTCTCCCCTTATCCTCCCCATCCTCCTGTCTGCATCCCACCTATCTCTCTTCCCTCTGTGTATTGGCACTCTCCTCTCTACCCTTATCCTCCCCCATCCTCCTGTCTGCATCCCACCTATCTCTCTTCCCTCTGTGTATTGGCACTCTCCTCTCTCCCCTTATCCTCCCCCATCCTCCTGTCTGCATCCCACCTATCTCTCTTCCCTCTGTGTATTGGCACTCTCCTCTCTCCCCTTATCCTCCCCCATCCTCCTGTCTGCATCCCACCTATCTCTCTTCCCTCTGTGTATTGGCACTCTCCTCTCTCCCCTTATCCTCCCCCATCCTCCTGTCTGCATCCCACCTATCTCTCTTCCCTCTGTGTATTGGCACTCTCCTCTCTCCCCTTATCCTCCCCCCATACCCCTGTCTGCACCCCACCTATCTCTCTTCCCTCTGTGTATTGGCACTCTCCTCTCTCCCCTTATCCTCCCCCATCCTCCTGTCTGCATCCCACCTATCTCTCTTCCCTCTGTGTATTGGCACTCTCCTCTCTCCCCTTATCCTCCCCCATCCTCCTGTCTGCATTCCACCTATTTCTCTTCCCTCTGTGTATTGGCACTCTCCTCTCTCCCCTTATCCTCCCCCATCCTCCTGTCTGCATCCCACCTATCTCTCTTCCCTCTGTGTATTGGCTCTCTCCTCTCTCCCCTTATCCTCCCCCATCCTCCTGTCTGCATCCCCACCTATCTCTCATCCCTCTGTGTATTGGCACTCTCCTCTCTCCCCTTATCCTCCCCCATCCTCCTGTCTGCATCCCACCTATCTCTCTTCCCTCTGTGTATTGGCACTCTCCTCTCTCCCCTTATCCTCCCCCCATCCCCCTGTCTGCATCCCACCTATCTCTCCTACCTCTGTGTATTGGCACTCTTCTCTCTCCCCTTATCCTCCCCCCATCCTCCTGTCTGCATCCCACCTATCTCTCTTCCCTCTGTGTATTGGCACTCTCCTCTCTCCCCTTATCCTCCCCCATCCTCCTGTCTGCATCCCACCTATCTCTCTTCCCTCTGTGTATTGGCACTCTCCTCTCTCCCCTTATCCTCCCCCATCCTCCTGTCTGCATCCCACCTATCTCTCTTCCCTCTGTGTATTGGCTCTCTCCTCTCTCCCCTTATCCTCCCCAATCCTCCTGTCTGCATCCCACCTATCTCTCTTCCCTCTGTGTATTGGCACTCTCCTCTCTCCCCTTATCCTCTCCCATCCCCCTGTCTGCATCCCACCTATCTCTCTTCCCTCTGTGTATTGGCACTCTCCTCTCTCCCCTTACCCTCCCCCATCCCCCTGTCTGCATCCCACCTATCTCTCCTACCTCTGTGTATTGGCACTCTCCTCTCTCCCCTTATCCTCCCCCCATCCTCCTGTCTGCATCCCACCTATCTCTCTTCCCTCTGTGTATTGGCACTCTCCTCTCTCCCCTTATCCTCCCCCCATCCTCCTGTCTGCATCCCACCTATCTCTCTTCCCTCTGTGTATTGGCACTCTCCTCTCTCCCCTTACCCTCCCCCATCCTCCTGTCTGCATCCCACCTATCTCTCTTCCCTCTGTGTATTGGCACTCTCCTCTCTCCCCTTATCCTCCCCCCATCCTCCTGTCTGCACCCCACCTATCTCTCTTCCCTCTGTGTATTGGCACTCTCCTCTCTCCCCTTATCCTCCCCCATACCCCTGTCTGCATCCCACCTATCTCTCCTACCTCTGTGTATTGGCACTCTCCTCTCTCCCCTTATCCTCCCCCATCCTCCTGTCTGCATCCCACCTATCTCTCTTCCCTCTGTGTATTGGCACTCTCCTCTCTCCCCTTATCCTCCCCCATCCTCCTGTCTGCATCCCACCTATCTCTCTTCCCTCTGTGTATTGGCACTCTCCTCTCTCCCCTTATCCTCCCCCATCCTCCTGTCTGCATCCCACCTATCTCTCTTCCCTCTGTGTATTGGCACTCTCCTCTCTCCCCTTATCCTCCCCCCATCCTCCTGTCTGCATCCCACCTATCTCTCTTCCCTCTGTGTATTGGCACTCTCCTCTCTCCCCTTATCCTCCCCATCCTCCTGTCTGCATCCCACCTATCTCTCTTCCCTCTGTGTATTGGCACTCTCCTCTCTCCCCTTATCCTCCCCCATCCTCCTGTCTGCATCCCACCTATCTCTCTTCCCTCTGTGTATTGGCACTCTCCTCTCTCCCCTTATCCTCCCCCATCCTCCTGTCTGCATCCCACCTATCTCTCTTCCCTCTGTTTATTGGCTCTCTCCTCTCTCCCCTTATCCTCCCCCATCCTCCTGTCTGCATCCCACCTATCTCTCTTCCCTCTGTTTATTGGCACTCTCCTCTCTCCCCTTATCCTCCCCCCATCCTCCTGTCTGCATCCCACCTATCTCTCTTCCCTCTGTGTATTGGCACTCTCCTCTCTCTCCTTATCCTCCCCCATCCTCCTGTCTGCACCCCACCTATCTCTCTTCCCTCTGTGTATTGGCACTGTCCTCTCTCCCCTTATCCTCCCCCCATCCTCCTGTCTGCACCCCACCTATCTCTCTTCCCTCTGTGTATTGGCACTCTCCTCTCTCCCCTTATCCTCCCCCATCCTCCTGTCTGCATCCCACCTATCTCTCTTCCCTCTGTGTATTGGCACTCTCCTCTCTCCCCTTATCCTCCCGCATCCTCCTGTCTGCATCCCACCTATCTCTCTTCCCTCTGTGTATTGGCACTCTCCTCTCTCCCCTTATCCTCCCCCCATCCTCCTGTCTGCACCCCACCTATCTCTCTTCCCTCTGTGTATTGGCACTCTCCTCTCTCCCCTTATCCTCCCCCCATCCTCCTGTCTGCATCCCACCTATCTCTCCTACCTCTGTGTATTGGCTCTCTCCTCTCTCCCCTTATCCTCCCCCATCCTCCTGTCTGCATCCCACCTATCTCTCTTCCCTCTGTGTATTGGCACTCTCCTCTCTCCCCTTATCCTCCCCCATCCTCCTGTCTGCATCCCACCTATCTCTCTTCCCTCTGTGTATTGGCACTCTCCTCTCTCCCCTTATCCTCCCCCATCCTCCTGTCTGCATCCCACCTATCTCTCCTACCTCTGTGTATTGACTCTCTCCTCTCTCCCCTTATCCTCCCCCATCCCCCTGTCTGCATCCCACCTATCTCTCTTCCCTCTGTGTATTGGCACTCTCCTCTCTCCCCTTATCCTCCCCCATCCTCCTGTCTGCATCCCACCTATCTCTCTTCCCTCTGTGTATTGGCACTCTCCTCTCTCCCCTTATCCTCCCCCATCCCCTCGTCTGCATCCCACCTATCTCTCTTCCCTCTGTGTATTGGCACTCTCCTCTCTCCCCTTATCCTCCCCCATCCTCCTGTCTGCATCCCACCTATCTCTCTTCCCTCTGTGTATTGGCACTCTCCTCTCTCCCCTTATCCTCCCCCATCCTCCTGTCTGCATCCCACCTATCTCTCTTCCCTCTGTGTATTGGCACTCTCCTCTCTCCCCTTATCCTCCCCCATCCTCCTGTCTGCATCCCACCTATCTCTCTTCCCTCTGTGTATTGGCACTCTCCTCTCTCCCCTTATCCTCCCCCATCCCCTCATCTGCATCCCACCTATCTCTCTTCCCTCTGTGTATTGGCACTCTCCTCTCTCCCCTTATCCTCCCCCATCCCCCTGTCTGCATCCCACCTATCTCTCTTCCCTCTGTGTATTGGCACTCTCCTCTCTCCCCTTATCCTCCCCCATCCCCTCATCTGCATCCCACCTATCTCTCTTCCCTCTGTGTATTGGCTCTCTCCTCTCTCCCCTTATCCTCCCCATCCTCCTGTCTGCATCCCACCTATCTCTCTTCCCTCTGTGTATTGGCACTCTCCTCTCTCCCCTTATCCTCCCCCATCCTCCTGTCTGCATCCCACCTATCTCTCTTCCCTCTGTGTATTGGCACTCTCCTCTCTCCCCTTATCCTCCCCCCATCCCCCTGTCTGCATCCCACCTATCTCTCTTCCCTCTGTGTATTGGCACTCTCCTCTCTCCCCTTATCCTCCCCCCATCCCCCTGTCTGCATCCCACCTATCTCTCTTCCCTCTGTGTATTGGCACTCTCCTCTCTCCCCTTATCCTCCCCCATCCTCCTGTCTGCATCCCACCTATCTCTCTTCCCTCTGTGTATTGGCACTCTCCTCTCTCCCCTTATCCTCCCCATCCTCCTGTCTGCATCCCACCTATCTCTCTTCCCTCTGTGTATTGGCACTCTCCTCTCTCTACTTATCCTCCCCCATCCTCCTGTCTGCATCCCACCTATCTCTCTTCCCTCTGTGTATTGGCACTCTCCTCTCTCCCCTTATCCTCCCCCCATCCTCCTGTCTGCACCCCACCTATCTCTCTTCCCTCTGTGTATTGGCACTCTCCTCTCTCCCCTTATCCTCTCCCATCCTCCTGTCTGCATCCCACCTATCTCTCTTCCCTCTGTGTATTGGCACTCTCCTCTCTCCCCTTATCCTCCCCCCATCCTCCTGTCTGCATCCCACCTATCTCTCTTCCCTCTGTGTATTGGCACTCTCCTCTCTCCCCTTATCCTCCCCCATCCTCCTGTCTGCATCCCACCTATCTCTCCTACCTCTGTGTATTGGCACTCTCCTCTCTCCCCTTATCCTCCCCATCCTCCTGTCTGCATCCCACCTATCTCTCTTCCCTCTGTGTATTGGCACTCTCCTCTCTCCCCTTATCCTCCCCCATCCTCCTGTCTGCATCCCACCTATCTCTCTTCCCTCTGTGTATTGGCACTCTCCTCTCTCCCCTTATCCTCCCCCATCCTCCTGTCTGCATCCCACCTATCTCTCTTCCCTCTGTGTATTGGCACTCTCCTCTCTCCCCTTATCCTCCCCCATCCTCCTGTCTGCATCCCACCTATCTCTCTTCCCTCTGTGTATTGGCTCTCTCCTCTCTCCCCTTATCCTCCCCCCATCCTCCTGTCTGCATCCCACCTATCTCTCTTCCCTCTGTGTATTGGCACTCTCCTCTCTCCCCTTATCCTCCCCCATCCCCCTGTCTGCATCCCACCTATCTCTCTTCCCTCTGTGTATTGGCTCTCTCCTCTCTCCCCTTATCCTCCCCCATCCTCCTGTCTGCATCCCACCTATCTCTCTTCCCTCTGTGTATTGGCACTCTCCTCTCTCCCCTTATCCTCCCCCATCCTCCTGTCTGCATCCCACCTATCTCTCTTCCCTCTGTGTATTGGCTCTCTCCTCTCTCTCCTTATCCTCCCCCATCCCCCTGTCTGCATCCCACCTATCTCTCTTCCCTCTATGTATTGGCACTCTCCTCTCTCCCCTTATCCTCCCCCATCCTCCTGTCTGCATCCCACCTATCTCTCTTCCCTCTGTGTATTGGCACTCTCCTCTCTCCCCTTATCCTCCCCCCATCCCCCTGTCTGCACCCCACCTATCTCTCTTCCCTCTGTGTATTGGCACTCTCCTCTCTCCCCTTATCCTCCCCCATCCTCCTGTCTGCATCCCACCTATCTCTCTTCCCTCTGTGTATTGGCACTCTCCTCTCTCCCCTTATCCTCCCCCATCCTCCTGTCTACATCCCACCTATCTCTCTTCCCTCTGTGTATTGGCACTCTCCTCTCTCCCCTTACCCTCCCCCATCCTCCTGTCTGCATCCCACCTATCTCTCTTCCCTCTGTGTATTGGCACTCTCCTCTCTCCCCTTATCCTCCCCCCATCCTCCTGTCTGCATCCCACCTATCTCTCTTCCCTCTGTGTATTGGCACTCTCCTCTCTCCCCTTATCCTCCCCCATCCTCCTGTCTGCATCCCACCTATCTCTCTTCCCTCTGTGTATTGGCTCTCTCCTCTCTCCCCTTATCCTCCCCCCATCCCCCTGTCTGCATCCCACCTATCTCTCTTCCCTCTGTGTATTGGCACTCTCCTCTCTCCCCTTATCCTCCCCCATCCTCCTGTCTGCATCCCACCTATCTCTCTTCCCTCTGTGTATTGGCACTCTCCTCTCTCCCCTTATCCTCCCCCATCCTCCTGTCTGCATCCCACCTATCTCTCTTCCCTCTGTGTATTGGCTCTCTCCTCTCTCCCCTTATCCTCCCCCATCCTCCTGTCTGCATCCCACCTATCTCTCTTCCCTCTGTGTATTGGCACTCTCCTCTCTCCCCTTATCCTCTCCCATCCTCCTGTCTGCATCCCACCTATCTCTCTTCCCTCTGTGTATTGGCACTCTCCTCTCTCCCCTTATCCTCCCCCATCCTCCTGTCTGCATCCCACCTATCTCTCTTCCCTCTGTGTATTGGCACTCTCCTCTCTCCCCTTATCCTCCCCCATCCTCCTGTCTGCATCCCACCTATCTCTCTTCCCTCTGTGTATTGGCACTCTCCTCTCTCCCCTTATCCTCCCCCATCCCCCTGTCCGCATCCCACCTATCTCTCTTCCCTCTGTGTATTGGCTCTCTCCTCTCTCCCCTTATCCTCCCCCATCCCCCTGTCTGCATCCCACCTATTTCTCTTCCCTCTGTGTATTGGCACTCTCCTCTCTCCCCTTATCCTCCCCCATCCTCCTGTCTGCATCCCACCTATCTCTCTTCCCTCTGTGTATTGGCTCTCTCCTCTCTCCCCTTATCCTCCCCCATCCCCCTGTCTGCATTCCACCTATCTCTCTTCCCTCTGTGTATTGGCTCTCTCCTCTCTACCCTTATCCTCCCCCATCCCCCTGTCTGCATTCCACCTATCTCTCTTCCCTCTGTGTATTGGCACTCTCCTCTCTCCCCTTATCCTCCCCCATCCTCCTGTCTGCACCCCACCTATCTCTCTTCCCTCTGTGTATTGGCACTCTCCTCTCTCCCCTTATCCTCCCCCCATCCCCTCGTCTGCATCCCACCTATCTCTCTTCCCTCTGTGTATTGGCACTCTCCTCTCTCCCCTTATCCTCCCCCATCCCCTCGTCTGCATCCCACCTATCTCTCTTCCCTCTGTGTATTGGCACTCTCCTCTCTCCCCTTATCCTCCCCCATCCTCCTGTCTGCATCCCACCTATCTCTCTTCCCTCTGTGTATTGGCACTCTCCTCTCTCCCCTTATCCTCCCCCATCCTCCTGTCTGCATCCCACCTATCTCTCTTCCCTCTGTGTATTGGCACTCTCCTCTCTCCCCTTATCCTCCCCATCCTCCTGTCCGCATCCCACCTATCTCTCTTCCCTCTGTGTATTGGCTCTCTCCTCTCTACCCTTATCCTCCCCCATCCCCCTGTCTGCATTCCACCTATCTCTCTTCCCTCTGTGTATTGGCACTCTCCTCTCTCCCCTTATCCTCCCCCATACCCCTGTCTGCACCCCACCTATCTCTCTTCCCTCTGTGTATTGGCACTCTCCTCTCTCTCCTTATCCTCCCCCCATCCTCCTGTCTGCATCCCACCTATCTCTCTTCCCTCTGTGTATTGGCTCTCTCCTCTCTCCCCTTATCCTCCCCATCCTCCTGTCCGCATCCCACCTATCTCTCTTCCCTCTGTGTATTGGCTCTCTCCTCTCTACCCTTATCCTCCCCCATCCCCCTGTCTGCATTCCACCTATCTCTCTTCCCTCTGTGTATTGGCACTCTCCTCTCTCCCCTTATCCTCCCCCATCCTCCTGTCTGCACCCCACCTATCTCTCTTCCCTCTGTGTATTGGCACTCTCCTCTCTCCCCTTATCCTCCCCCCATCCCCCTGTCTGCACCCCACCTATCTCTCTTCCCTCTGTGTATTGGCACTCTCCTCTCTCCCCTTATCCTCCCCCATCCTCCTGTCTGCATCCCACCTATCTCTCTTCCCTCTGTGTATTGGCACTCTCCTCTCTCCCCTTATCCTCCCCCCATCCTCCTGTCTGCATCCCACCTATCTCTCTTCCCTCTGTGTATTGGCACTCTCCTCTCTCCCCTTATCCTCCCCCATCCTCCTGTCTGCATCCCACCTATCTCTCTTCCCTCTGTGTATTGGCTCTCTCCTCTCTCCCCTTATCCTCCCCCCATCCCCCTGTCTGCATCCCACCTATCTCTCTTCCCTCTGTGTATTGGCACTCTCCTCTCTCCCCTTATCCTCCCCCATCCTCCTGTCTGCATCCCACCTATCTCTCTTCCCTCTGTGTATTGGCACTCTCCTCTCTCCCCTTATCCTCCCCCATCCTCCTGTCTGCATCCCACCTATCTCTCTTCCCTCTGTGTATTGGCACTCTCCTCTCTCCCCTTATCCTCCCCCATCCTCCTGTCTGCATCCCACCTATCTCTCTTCCCTCTGTGTATTGGCACTCTCCTCTCTCCCCTTATCCTCCCCCATCCTCCTGTCTGCATCCCACCTATCTCTCTTCCCTCTGTGTATTGGCACTCTCCTCTCTCCCCTTATCCTCCCCCATCCCCCTGTCCGCATCCCACCTATCTCTCTTCCCTCTGTGTATTGGCTCTCTCCTCTCTCCCCTTATCCTCCCCCATCCCCCTGTCTGCATCCCACCTATTTCTCTTCCCTCTGTGTATTGGCACTCTCCTCTCTCCCCTTATCCTCCCCCATCCTCCTGTCTGCATCCCACCTATCTCTCTTCCCTCTGTGTATTGGCTCTCTCCTCTCTCCCCTTATCCTCCCCCATCCCCCTGTCTGCATTCCACCTATCTCTCTTCCCTCTGTGTATTGGCTCTCTCCTCTCCACCCTTATCCTCCCCCATCCCCCTGTCTGCATTCCACCTATCTCTCTTCCCTCTGTGTATTGGCACTCTCCTCTCTCCCCTTATCCTCCCCCATCCTCCTGTCTGCACCCCACCTATCTCTCTTCCCTCTGTGTATTGGCACTCTCCTCTCTCCCCTTATCCTCCCCCCATCCCCTCGTCTGCACCCCACCTATCTCTCTTCCCTCTGTGTATTGGCACTCTCCTCTCTCCCCTTATCCTCCCCCATCCCCTCGTCTGCATCCCACCTATCTCTCTTCCCTCTGTGTATTGGCACTCTCCTCTCTCCCCTTATCCTCCCCCATCCTCCTGTCTGCACCCCACCTATCTCTCTTCCCTCTGTGTATTGGCTCTCTCCTCTCTCCCCTTATCCTCCCCCATCCCCCTGTCTGCATCCCACCTATCTCTCTTCCCTCTGTGTATTGGCTCTCTCCTCTCTCCCCTTATCCTCCCCCCATCCCCCTGTCTGCATCCCACCTATCTCTCTTCCCTCTGTGTATTGGCACTCTCCTCTCTCCCCTTATCCTCTCCCATCCTCCTGTCTGCATCCCACCTATCTCTCTTCCCTCTGTGTATTGGCACTCTCCTCTCTCCCCTTATCCTCCCCCATCCTCCTGTCTGCATCCCACCTATCTCTCTTCCCTCTGTGTATTGGCACTCTCCTCTCTCCCCTTATCCTCCCCCATCCTCCTGTCTGCATCCCACCTATCTCTCTTCCCTCTGTGTATTGGCACTCTCCTCTCTCTCCTTATCCTCCCCCCATCCTCCTGTCTGCATCCCACCTATCTCTCTTCCCTCTGTGTATTGGCTCTCTCCTCTCTCTCCTTCTCTTTTTTTCTCTCCCACCTTCTAGGTCTATCTCTCCCCCTTCTCTCTATCTCTCCTCCCTCTTTCTCTATTTTACCCCTCTCTCTATCTCACCCCTCTCTTGCTCTGTCTCCATCTCCTCTATCTTCCTTTTTATATCTGCCCCCTCTCTAGCTCTCAACTCTCTCCACCACTCCTATATCTCTACCTCTCTTTCTCTGTCTCCCTCTCTATCTATCCTCCCTCTTCCTATCTCTCTTTCTCTGTCTCTCTCTATCCTCTCTGTCTCTCTCTTTCCTCTCTTTCTATCGTCTCTCTCTCCCCTGTTGTTTCTTTCTTTCTCACTCTGTCTCTCTCTCTTTGTTTGCCTCTCTGGCAGTCTCTTTCTCTCGCTCTCTCTTTGTCTATCTGGCAGTCTCTTTATCTCTGTGTATATCTGGTACAGCCTGCTCTGTACACTCTCTTATCTCTCCTCATTTTTGCATTTTCATTCCAGTCTTTTGTCATTCCCTCGATTTCCCCTTTTTTCCCAATCTACATTTTAACATTCTCTCTCCCTGACTCTCCTAGATCTGCCACCTCACCCCTTTACCACTGGGCACTTATAAAAGACACAGAGTGCAGGGCTGAGTAGGAACCATTGCAGCTGCAGAGTACAGGTTAGCAACATCTAACTTTTCAGTTGTAGTTAGAATACAAATCCCATCATCCTCATACTACCCAACAAAAGATAAAAGGGGGAAATATACAAATCTGTGAGCAACAGCACATTTTCTACACTCATGTGTTAGCCTAAAAATCATGTGTTTGCACTTCAGGGTAAATGAGAACAGATATGACACTTAAGTAACAGTGCGCGCACTTGGCCATTGTGAACCCCTTAAGGACTGAAAAGTTGCCTTCCCTTAAGGACCCCGCCAGGACATGTGACCTGTAACGCTGTAAGTAAAAAGTATGTGACATGCCAGGACTGTCAACGGTCCTTAAGGGAAAAATACAGTGATGGTCCTGGCACATCACAAGGTCGTTAAGGGGTTAGGATTTGAGGCTTTGGACATTCCCCTGGCACTCAAAGGGTTAATACCACTTGCCTGGCACTCAAAGGGTTAATACCACTTACCTTAATCTGTTCAGAAAATTCTAATGGACACGATCACTTAATTCTTTGTGGTTTGGCTCTCCAAATTTCGCATTTTGATTGGAAAATAAAGGTACACAGTATAAGCCAATTTCACTGATACCTAGGTGACCTTACAGTAATATTGGATACTAGTGTAAAAGCCCGTGTACATGGGTCAAGGGCCGGGTAATGTTAACCCTTTGAGTTCTAGAGTGGCACACAGTATACCACTCTGGTACTCAAAGGGTAAAGTTGCCGCTACCTCACTGCTCTATGCGATGCAGTCTTGTCGCCTCACTCACACGATGCAGTCATGCTCAGTAGAGACTGTCCGAACGCGGGTAGTCTCTACTGCGCATGACTGCATCGTGACAAACATCCTAGCAAATTATTGTGTACGAAGGATTACAGGCAGAAATAAGCAAGTTTGTCACAGTCCTCACAATGAAATGCAGTATTATCCACCAATCGTCTGGATTCTATCTCTCAGAAAATAGATGAGCCGTCACAGAAAAACGTTACTCAAGCATACCTCCCAACATTTCAAATTGCCAAAAAGGGACACTTGTGTTTTAGGAGGTGATGCTGGGGGTGTGGCTGGTGGGCAGGACGTTACAGAGAATTTTTAGGTTATTTCATGACCTATTGATACCTTCTTGTGTAACCTAATAAATTACTTATAACAAGATCAAAATATTTTATTTACACACACTAATTTATAAACACATATACTGACATTTACACAGTAATGTGAGTTTTATTCCTGTAGAGCAATGTGATACACTTATATACACACCATGCAATCTGATCTCCTAAAAATAGGGACATCAGGGTGGGAAAGAGGGACAGGGGGATTTGGGTCTAAAACAGGGGCTGTCCCTCCTAAAGAGGGATACTTGGGAGGTATGCTCAAGGGAAACCCCATCCTATCGCTTCCTGGAATCTCACAGTCGTTATGAAACTATGTCAGTCTACCACATCCCAGGCCAGTCACTCTAGATGCCCATAGCTCTGCACATGGCCACACCCCCACTCCTCACATAACCCCGCCCTCAGTCCCATCTACTGCTTCCTGGAACAGAAAATACCCTTGGCCTATAACAAGCAAAAACCACAAGAAGCTTTAACTCCTTGGTTGTTAGAGAGATTTCCAACGCCCATCCAAAGGGTTAAATTGTAGCCTGTAATGGGGTAGAAAACTGGTGCAGGGAGACTGAAATTACTCTGACCACACTCACAACAGACAATATGGGTGTGGCAAACACAATTGGGGCGCCCCTCAAATACAGAGCCCTAGGCAGTTGCTTAAAGCGGAACTATTACCCGAAATAAAACACCACCCCAATAACTAGTCATATAGTGATAAGCTCAGAAATAATAGCATTATTCAGAATAAGTACAGCATTATTAGGAAATCCTACTTCTTCTGGGACTGACGGGCAGGCTTCTTGCTTGAGAGGCATCTGCGCGCCTGCACAGTCAGTCCCTTCTGTTACCTTAAGGTACAACGCAGCGCCTCCTAGAGGAGACCAGGACGGACAGCACAGGGGCACAGATGCCTCTAAGCCAAGATATCTACGCTGATGTCTGGCCGTTAGTCACAGAATAAGTAGGATTTCTTAATAACACGGTACTTATGATGGATAATAGTACTATTTATAAACTCATTGCTATAGGACTAATTATTGGGGGGACTTTATTTGGGGTGATAGTTCCGCTTTAATCTGCCTATTGGGAAATCCGTCCCTCTGTGAAAGCCATCACTGAGCAAAATCATAGCTTTTTCTCAATTAATCTATGAGAATTATCTCAGAGTAAATTTTTCTATATTTGCAGAGTGGGAACCTTGTTAGACTTCCACATCCAGGGCCGGATTTATAATTAGGCAGAGTAGGCATCTGCCTACAGGCGCACCCAACAGAGGGGCGCCTGTCACTGGGATCATGTTATGTGTGTTTAGTCACATCCCCCGCCCGCCGCCGTGAAGACAGGCCTGTGCCGCCTTCTGCACAGACCTGTAGCTGCTGAGCTCGTTCATTAGCTCTTTAGTAATACAGAGCGCTGGGAGATGACATCACCTCCTAGCGCTCTACATTACTAAAGAGAAGACAGTGCGGGAGCTCCAGCATCTACAGTTGGATGCTGCCACTGGACCACCAGAGAAGAGGTAGGAAACGGACACTGGGGCAATATGATGGTGCAATGTGAGGGTAATATGGAGTTGATGGGGGCAATGTGAGGGCAATATGGAGCTGATGGGGGGCAATGTGAGGGCAATATGGAGCTGATGGGGGCAATGTGGAGATGATGGGGCAATATGGAGCTGATGGGGGGCAAAATGGAGCTGTTGGGGGCAATGTGGATATGATAGAGGCAATGTAGAGCTGATGGGGCAATGAGGAGCTGATGGGGGCAATGTGAGGGCAATATGGTGATGGGGGGTAATGTGGAGATTCGGAACATTGTGGAGATGGCCATTGGGGGGGAGCTTCAGATTTCTGTGCCTACAGGCTCCTGAGATGTAAATCCGGCCCTGTCCACATCAGGTGTGTGTGTGTGGGGGGGGGGATGGACTTCTCTAGCTGCATTTGGGCGACGTTGTAGTAAATAGTTTTTGAAAATCGTAAAATATTGTGTGCTTCTATTTAACCCTTTGAGAGCCAGAGGGTTACGCAACACATTTATTAGTTTACTGATGGTTTTTAAGCCCCCCCCCCCCCCCGCCGCCAATATGGACTAGATTTCATTGAAGCTGGCAGGGTCAGCTCTAGGGTCTTGGGGGCCCTAAGTGAAAAATTCACATGGGGTCCCTCTTTACTCCCTCGTCAATATTTCTAATAAGACCTTGCCACTTGATTTTGTTTACATGGAGTGGTGGTACTGGATACTGTAAGGAATTAGGTATAATATGTACAATTTTGTCCCTATTCACCTTATGTGAAGTGTGTGTGGGGGGTGCGTATTATACACAAGAGTAATAGGAACAAATTAAAAATGGTCTGCTCCCTTCCCTTCACCTAAATATGCTGCCACCTTCCTTTTCCTCTACTCACCCCCTCCAGAGGCCGCCAGGACATCTGTGCATACCTCCCAAGTGTCCCTCTTTACGAGGGACAGTCCCTCTTTGAGACCCAAGTCCCTCTGCCCTTCTTTTTTACCCTTTTGTCCCTCTTTTTAGGACATCAGAATGAGTGGTGTGTATTACATTGCGCCACAGCAATAAAACATACATAAATGTGTTGTTAATTGTCAGTATACCTGTTTATACATTAATATGGGTAATTAAAATACTTTTGGTCTTGCTTTAAATCCTTTATCAGTTAAACAAAGAGATGCAGATGGGTCAAGAAATAACCTAACAATTCTTGGAAATTCCCCGCCTAGCAGCCACGCCCCCAGAAACACCACCTAAAACAGAAGTGTCCCTCTTTCGCCATTTGAAATGTTGGGAGGTATGATCTGTGGAGTGGGAGGCATACCTGTATTTGCAGCCTGCTTCCCACACGGCCCAGTGAGGACCTCTTAATAAATATCATGGTAGTTCCATTTGGGGCCTATACGTTGGATTTACAGTAGTGCTCTGTGAGGACTTTAAGGTCCTCAAAGGACACTACCATGATCTTTAATTAACAGGTCCTCACTGGGCACTGCGGAAAGTGGGCAACAAATGCAAGCATGCCACCCCCCTCACAGATGTCCTGGCAGCCTCTGGAGGGGGTGAGCAGAGGAAGGTGGTAGCATATTTAAGTTGAGGGAGGAAAATGTATATTTTGGTGGGTAGAGGGAGGAAAAACAAGGGTACGCATTTTACATAGATACTCTTGTTTCCCCTACAATCTTGAGTATGATTGACATCTACGTATTATACACAGGTGCATATAATGCCTGAGATTTTATGGTAAATGCTATGGGGCCTTCTGACCAAGTGGAGGCCCTAAACAGTGGCTTAATCTGGTTATATTGTTGCACCACTACTGAGCTGATTTTTTTCAAATGGTTTTATCCAAAAGATTCCTATTGAAGTCTATGGAGAAATTTGTAGCTAAAAGTTTTGATAAAGTTGTCTATTGTAATGACATTCAGGCCATGGATTGGGAGAAGAATATGACCTGAGGCAGGGGTGTCCAATGTACAGCCCTTGGGCCAAATATGATCCTCCTGACTCCAGAGATTAAAAAAATAAACAAACAAACAAAAAGAAACAGCCTATTTCTAGGGTGACCACACATCCCGGAATGCCCAGGACTGTCCCTTATTGGCGGTCTGTGTCCCGCGTCCCGGGTCACCCCCCACAGGGACAAGAGTCCTGGAATGGAGCAACATGAGCCAGTCCAGCCAACCAATGAAAAGTATTTGCTATATGGTCCTCATTGGCTGGCTCAGCCAGCCAATGAAGACCATATAACAAATACATTTCATTGGCTGGCTGGACCGGTACATGTGAGATAGCTGGGGTGGAGCAGGTTTGCTGGTGCTGCAAGTGAGACCCGTGGTTGAAGCTTCCACCGGCGCTGACCATCTTTCTGAGGCTGACACAGAGTAAGAGTTTCCACTGGGAGCTCTTACTATGTCAGCCTCAGAAAGATGATCAGCACCGGCGGGAGCCTCAGCCGCGGGACTAGGGTGACCACATGTCCCGGAATGGCATAATGGAAATGTGGTCACCCTATTTATACATATGAACTAGTAGGATAGTAAAACATAATCCCAGTTCAAGAATAGATGCCTGATGCTTATTGTTATTGTCATTGACCTGATCAATCAATCAATCAGTATTTTTGTACCACTGACAGGCTATAATTCACCAGCATTATCAATAAAAAAAAAAATGCTGCCCATGCACTAATGGCTTCCTCATCATATGGCCTACAATAGAAAAGACTTGGACAGCTCTGACCAAGGGAGACCACATATGACTGTACATCAGCGATGCTTATAAAAAACACACACTGCAGGGTTACACTGACTCCTGTGCAATCCTGCAGTGTAGAATAAAGTTTTCATACATGTTTCTGAATTAAAGAATAGGCGCCATCTTAGTATGACCACCAGGTCTGTATTTGTGTACCTCTGTCCTTTAAATACATCTAGTGTTGCCACCTTTTCTTAAAAAAAAAAAAACGGCCATGGCATTCCCTCCATAGACTTAACATTGGACAGAAGCCAATTGCTTACCGGCCTGCCGGCAAAATACCGGCTGCGTGGCAAACCTAAATATGTCCAGCCTGTTCAGGAGGCTCCAGGGAGGGCTCTGGCTATTGCAGTACGAGTTATGTACCAGTTCTAGGTTTGTTTGTAGGATGAGAATCTGCAGCAGACACTAGAATGCATGTTAAACCCTTTGAGTGCCAGAGGGGTAAGCAGCGCATTGCAAAGCAATGCGTTGCGTACCCCTCTGGCACCCAAAGGGTTAAACCACTTGTCTATTCCTAGATATTGTCCCATTTATCTTTTCCAACTCTGCATTTGCAACATTTTCCTCTCGGATTGGGGCCTGCTCAAGATTCTATACATATGGGAGATAAAATGATGAATTTGTTTTGAATCAAAAGTTAAAGCATAAAAATAGTAAGACCCCCGAATATCTCAGACTTCTGTTTGAGTTAATATGAACTTTGGGAGTTGTCTGTATGTCCAGTATTCCAGATTAGGAAGCTGCAAGGTGTCGCTGATTTGAGCAAATGGGACCACTTGCTAACCATCCAATAAATGACAAAATTGTAAATTATTAGCTATTATTCTCAAGCGGGTTAACCCTTTGAGTTCCAGAGTGGTGTCCATCGCATTGCACTGCATCTGATGACTGTCTGGCACTCAAATACTTTAATTCATCTTTCCCCTGACTGGAAGGGAAGTCACAATGAGCCAAATGTCTCATTAATGGGACCAACTCAGAAAACAATCCCAGTCTACTCTTACATTAATCCCAAATATTCAGTCTACCCTATTACTGGATCACCTAGCGCATCTCTGTGTCCACTGCAAAAGAAATGAGAGGGACAAAACATGGTTGCTGCTGTTCAATATGAATCCATAATTTGCTTTTGTTTTGTTCGAACCAGTCACTCACAGTATGGATTCCTGGCAATAGCTGTGATCATTTGGTCTCCCAAAGCCACCTTCTCTAATTAAATCAGAGCCAGATTAATACTGAGATAGTAAAATGCTTTGTAGTGTCATGACAAGGGATATCCGAGTCGTAAGTCCTCAATAATAGATTTAGGGTAGAAAGGACACTTACAGTTCTCGAAAATCAATCTTTAATTAGGAATAGAAATCATATCCATGAAAGACTTCACTGGGTTGAGTCTGGGGTCCTTAACGCTTTCAGTGCCACAGGGGTACAGAACGCATTGCTCTGCAATGCGTTCCGTACCCCTATGGCACTCAAAGGGTTAACCCTTTCAGTGCCAAAGGGGTTCACAACTCAAAGGGTTAAATCTCCGCTACTATAGAATTTTACACCAAATTCCTTTGCATCTTGTTAGTACATGGTGAGAAACAAGGGGAAGAGGAATGAACATATCTTCCCAAAATGCCCATTCACTCTCCCACTGCCCTCACTTTGGAGCATGCGGGGTTAAGAGGTGAATGTTGACCATAGACAGGTTAGTACATAAGAGATACAACACCAATAAATCAATTCCAGTTCCTACTTTGGGCAGACTGAGGGTGTTTGGAATTATAGTGCAACAACACCCAGAGGCCGACTGTATTTGGTAGGAATTGTAGTCCAACAACATGTGGCAGCCAGCTGAGGATGATGGGAGTGGTATTACAATAATGTGCCCTTACAATGGTCCCTATGCCGCCCTTCTTTATGCATCTTTTATAAAGGGTTAAAAGACTAAGGTGACAGCCATTTTCTCTCCAAAACCTCCCTTCCCCATTTCCCTCACCCTTCAATATAAAACAGTAGGACACATGTATAAAGTAAGAGCGGAGCAAACGAACTAAATATCTAGAGAATCCCCCTTTCAGTTAAATTGGGCATTCAAGGGGTTAAATCATTTAAATCAATACGGATTTTTATTCATCCCCTATGGCGCAGTTGGTTTGTCCCAAAATGTATAAATAGATTTTCATATACAGAATACATGAGCAATTCTGGAGCATACCAACTGTACCTGGGGGGGGGGGGTTTCTATACAATTTTCTTCAAATTCTCATTGATTTAAGTAGGACTTTTCACCACTTGAATGTGATGTGTTGGAGACACTAGCAATCGAGCGGTTACAAATTCCATTTAAATCAATTAACTTTTTTTTTTTTTTTTTTAATTTCTCACCTGTCATGCAGTTGGTTTGCCCCAGAATCGCTCCACTTTCCCTTTATAGGTAAGGCACAATGGCTCGTCTTTATAAAAGCCAATTCGGTGTTCTTCTGGAATAAACCAACTGCACCATAGGGGGCAAATAAAAATTCCTGACGTCTCATGAAATTAAAGACAGCTTTTACCCCTTGAATGCCAGCAAGGTCACCTCTCTAGCATTCAAAGGATGAAAAGCTCAATTTAATGTATTAGTCCCCCATGGTTCAGTTGGTTTATTCCAGAAGAACTGGCCTTTATAAATGTGGGCCAATACAGAGGCGTAACTACAAAGAGTGCAGTTGTGATAGGACCAGACATCCAAAGGGCCCATTGACCCCAAGACCCACTAGGTTATAGTTATGCCCCTGTTAGGTTTGTGCCAGGTTCCCTGGTTACAGCACCAATTCCCTATATAATCCTTACCTCCTCCTGATCTTGCCCAGCTGTGCTTTTGTCTCTCTCCACCCTCAGAACATTCCCAGTCTTTCTTTAGGTCTCACGTTGGATGCTTCACACTTTCTTTTTTTTTTTTTTTTGCAGCGTTCTTTGGTTCTCTCACCTTCCCTGTGCTGAGCTTCTCTTCACTCTGCGTCTCTGTCACCTTTTCCCCTGTTAAGGACAGTCTCTCAGGCTGCCTGTTCTAGTACTGGGCAGAGCAGGGAATCTGGCCCAACCTGTCTTTCTGGCTGTCTCACCTAGTCATTCTACGGTCTCCTTCCTTGTTCACTCCCTCTTTGCAGGTGCACAGATAAGGGACCTGTTACCTATAGCGATTGTTCCAGTGACGTACACAGAAGGGAATGGGGATTATTTACAAACGTTTTGATGGGTGCAACACTTAGAACGAATAACAACCTCTATAGAAGAGAGAACATTCCATCGCTTTCACTGAGAAGCCTTTTCTTTGATAAACATAAGGCACTTTTTTTTTGTCTGAGTGTTTTTCAGCAGCAAAACAGCAAAGCTGCATCTCCTCCCCCCAGTAACACACACACACACATATATATAGTGTAAGGGTTCCTGATTTGTTGTGCACCCTCCCCATATAGTGTACTGCATTTGGTGTATTTAGTGTTTTGCGTACTGCATTTGGCGTATTTTACAGCATTTGGCGTATTGCTTATAGATTATGGTGTTTGGTATACTGCTTGTAGTCTATAACGTTTGGTGTATATAATATATAGCTTTTGACGTATAGCGTTCGGTGTACAGCACAATGAGTACATCTCTTTGCATATAGCAAATAGTGTGTGTAGCGTTTGGCGTATTGCATATAGAGTTTGGTGTATTGTGTATAGCGTTAGGCATATGGAGTAAAACATATTGCGCTTGTCATATAGCATTTGGAGTACAGGTCTTTGCATATAGCGATTGGTGCATTGCATATTGCGTTTGGCATATTGTGTATGGAGTTTGGCGTACAGTATATTTGGTATAGCGCTTTGCATACAGCGTTTGGCATACTGTGTATACAAAAAAGACATACAAAAAAGACAGACCTGCACTCCTCTATATACTGTGAACATATGTGCCCTGTATTTAGCATATGTAATCATTCTTGATAAATCAAGTGAAAATAAGTGTGAATTTTGTCCCACCAATTGGCCAATCCGTGTGTAAGCTTACCAACCACGCCAAGGTATCTCACTTTACCGTAAGTCCTACTGTAATACACCTCTAGAAGCATTAATTAAATTAAAAACAGACATTCTCTGAGGAAAGATGTTATAATAAACGCGTCAGTGGGGGCCCTTTGAATGGCATTTTGATGTTTTTATTTCTTGTGGGTCCCAGTGTAGTGCAATTAAAAACAACAGACATACAACAAAACAAAAAAACAAAAATAGGTGTAGAGGGAGGACGTACCTGATACATGGCCCATGAGGGCCTGCATTGATACAATACTTACATAGGAAACTATGTTCCATTTATGTACTTCCCCACAAGTCATGTGAGGAATGGATGATACCAAACAGGTAAGGGGGATTGCATACTGGAACAGGCCAAAAAAACCTTTTTCTTAAAGGCCAAGTGAGAAAGAGAAAAGAATGGTGAAATGAAATAAAGTAATCACGTGTTTTTATATCTTTGTGAGTAAATAGGATAAAATGAGAAGCTGCTTAGTTGTTTAGTTGTTGTTTAGTGTTAGGCCTATTGTGGTGTATAGCATTAGGTCTATTGCGTATAGCATATTGCCCTTGGCATACAGTGTTTGGAATATATCACTTTCCATACAGCGTGTAGTATATAGCCCTGGACATAGTGCATATATATCGTTTGGTGTATTATGTTTATCTTATTGCATTTGGTGTATTGCTTATAGCTTTTGTGTTTTGTCTATTGCTTTTGATGTATTTTATATAGCTTATTGCACATAGTGTTTGACGTATAGAGTATGTCATTTGGCGTTTTGTGTATAATGTTTGGAGTTTAGCATCTGGTGTACTGGGTGTGCTGTTTGGTGTATAGTGTTTCATGTATAGCATGTAGTGTTTGGCGTATTGCATATAGCATTTGTCTGTAGCATGCAGCTTTTCATGTACAGCGTTTGGCGTATATCGCTTTCCGTTTGGAGTATTGCTTGTAGCGTATTGCGTTTGGTGCACAGCATTTGGTATATTGTGTATATCGTTCTGCTTTGTGTTTTTAGTATTGTGTGTATAACGTTGCGCGTATAGTGTTTGTATTGCTCATAGCATCTTGAGCATAGCATTTTTGCATTTAGCTTTATGTGTTGTATCTCGTGTGTATATACTATGCGTTGTGTGTGTGTATACATAGCATGTATATAGGGTTGCCACCTTTTCTTCCAAAAAATACCGGCCATGGCATTCCGTCCATAGACTTAACATTGGACAGAAGCCAATTTTTTACCGGCCTGCCGGTAAAATACCGGCTGGGTGGTAACCCTACATGTATATATTGTGTGTGTTCATTACAGCCCATGCATCTCCTTGCAGAAATTTTGACAGGAGTGGGCAGACAACTCCTGTCAAAATCACACCCCCATGACTGGACCAATAGGACAGGCAGTATAGAGGAGAACTGTATAACTCCTACTTACTGACGCCCCTGGGAGTGTTTGCCAGGCACAAATAAGTCTTCTTTTATATATATAACTAGTTTAAGAGCCTGTTACACGGGCCACAGTGCCACTGCCAGCTGGTCACGGGGCAGTCATGCGCAGTAGAGACTGCCCGCGCCGTGGCTGATACAGAGAGCGTCCAGCTCTCTATCAGCCACAGAGCAGGCAGTCTCTACTGCGCATGACTTTTTCGTTACACACGTTTTAGTGAATTATTATATAGGATAATAGATAAGAGAAGAAATACACAAAAACCTGGTGAAATCTACATTACATATCAACAGTGTTCAAACAGTTTGTCATTAGGAGAGCAGCAAGGACTATATTTTGACTACATATACAGAAAATAAAAACAAAAGTCTGAGCACCAGATCCTGGGATTGATTCAATTGCAGGTGCTAAATGTTAACACCCATTTTATCAAACATTTTCCTATTGAAGTCTATGGGGAAACTGGAGATAAAAACAGAGAGAAAATTAGCACCTGCAATAGAATCCAACCCACTAACTTTTACCAATAAGTAACCTGTGACTCACTAGATACTAAACAGTGAAGTCTAGTTACGTGTTTATGGACAAAAGCATGTCTACCCCATCCAGGCCCCTCAGATTGGTAATGCCCATATCTGCCTATAAGTTTAATTGTAAATACCAAAATATGAGAGGCTCTGAGAACGAACAAACAGCACAAAGGCCTGTTCTATGGCTAGACACCGCTCAGAACCATCACGCTATAGCTCTCTAGTGCTATTACAGAGGAGACATTTCCACATTCTACACTCAAAATCCTCCAAAACTAAACAAAAATATAAATAAACACTCAATTTAACAAAAAATAATTTATTATCCCCTTAACGACCGGCCGATCGGCACAGTCACTTAAGGACCACGGAGCATTTTTTTAAATTTTTTTTTCAAATTTTGGTTCGGGACTCCCTGAACAGCGTGCAGCCGCGGGGGGAGCCCGGAATTCCATTACGGTCATAGTACGTCATGGGTCGTTAACTCAGATCGACCCATTATGTACTATGACCGTCAAGGGTTGTTAAGGGGTTAATAAGAAAATAATTAAATACTCCCACATGAAATATGCAACATGGCACCACAAATCCATCTTACTCCCATAGCCCTGTTGACCGTTTTCTACTTTTTTGACTATGTATGTATGTATGTATACCTTTATATGGTGCCACACAGAGTACGCAGCACCTTACAATAGACGTATGTTGCAGTAAATAAAAGGGGATAAAATAAGTGCCACATTCATAGAAACAATATGAGAGAGGACCCTGCCCCAGTGCATATCTCCCAACATTTCAAATACCAAAGAGGGACACTGTTGTTTTAGGAGGTTTTTTGGGGGGCGTGGTTGGTGGGTGGGGCATTACAGAGAAGTTTTAGTTTATTTCATGACCTATTGACAGCTCTTTACATAACTTACTAAATGATTTAGAACACAACTAACGTATCATATTTAGACAGACTAATTTAGAAACACATATACTGAAGTCCAAACAAACATTCATATGAGTTTTATTGCTGTAGAGCAATGTGATACATTTCTGTACACACCACACAGTCTGTTCTCTAAAAACACGGACACCAGGGTGGGAAAGAGGGATTTTGGTCTCAAAGAGGGACACTTGGGAGGTATGCCAATGAGCTTACCGTTTAAATGGGTAATAGGAGACAGACAGGGTATGAGGGTGTCAAGTGCTGAGATTACAAGGGCCTTGCTATAGTTTCTCAGATATTGCTACTACATGTATACCCATGGGTTGCTATTTATGCAAATACTTATGTTCCTAAGGAGTGATAGTATTTTAGTACTTTAGTGGTAGTTTTTTATTATTATTATTTTATTTTATTTTAACCGTTTGAGTGCCAGAGGGCTCATGAGTACTCCTCTGTCACTCAAAGGGTTAACCACAATGTTTATGGAATATGGGAGGTGGGATGATTTTGTGGTGCCATGTCACATATTTCCTGTGGGAGTATTTCATATATTTTTTCTTATTAATAAATTGTTTTTTTTGTTAAATTTATTTATATATTTGTTTAATTTTGGAGGATCTTGAGTGCCTTTTATGATCCACTTTTTCCTCACATTTTGGTACTTACAATTTGACATAGATCAGAACTGGGAGTCTGTCCCTCCTCCTATAGGGTGACATAGATCAGAACTGGGAGTCTGTCCTTCCTCCTATAGGGTGACCTAGATCAGAGCTGTGAGTCTGTCCCTCCTCCTATAGGGTGACATAGATCAGAACTAGGAGTCTGTCCTTCCTCCTATAGGGTGACATAGATCAGAACTGGGAGTCTGTCCCTCCTCCTATAGGGTGACATAGATCAGAGCTGTGAGTCTGTCCCTCCTCCTATAGGGTGACATGGATCAGAACTGGGAGTCTGTCCTTCCTCCTATAGGGTGACATAGATCAGAGCTGTGAGTCTATCCCTCCTCCTATAGGGTGACATAGATCAGAGCTGTGAGTCTGTCCCTCCTCCTATAGGGTGACATAGATCAGAACTGGGAGTCTGTCCTTCCTCCTATAGGGTGACATAGATCAGAGCTGTAAGTCTGTCCCTCATCCTATAGGGTGACATAGATTTGAGCTGTGAGTCTGTCCCTCCTCCTATAGGGTGACATAGATTGGTGCTGTGAGTCTATCCCTCCTCCTATAGGGTGACATAGATCGGTGCTGTGAGTCTGTCCCTCCTCCTATAGGGTGACATAGATCAGAGCTGTGTGTCTGTCCCTCCTCCTATAGGGTGACATAGGATCAGAGCTGTGTGTCTGTCCCTCCTCCTATAGGGTGACATAGATCGGTGCTGTGAGCCTGTCCCTCCTCCTATAGGGTGACAAAGATCAGAGCTGTGAGTCTGTCCCTTCTCCTATAGGGTGACATAGATCGGTGCTGTGAGTCTGTCCTTCCTCCTATAGGGTGACATAGATCAGAGCTGGGAGTCTGTCCCTCGTCCTATAGGGTGACATAGATCAGAGCTGTGAGTCTGTCCCTCCTCCTATAGGGTGACATAGATCGGTGCTGTGAGTCTGTCCCTCCTCCTATAGGGTGACATAGATCAGAGCTGTGAGTCTGTCCCTCCTCCTATAGGGTGACATAGATCAGAGCTGTGAGTCTGTCCCTCCTCCTATAGGGTGACATAGATCGGTGCTGTGAGCCTGTCCCTCCTCCTATAGGGTGACATAGATCAGAGCTGTGTGTCTGTCCCTCCTCCTATAGGGTGACATAGATCAGAGCTGTGAGTCTGTCCCTCCTCCTATAGGGTGACATAGATCAGAGCTGTGTGTCTGTCCCTCCTCCTATAGGGTGACATAGATCAGAGCTGTGTGTCTGTCCCTCCTCCTATAGGGTGACATAGATCGGAGCTGTGTGTCTGTCCCTCCACCTATAGGGTGACATAGATCAGAGCTGTGTGTCTTTCCCCCCTCCTATAGGGTGACATAGATCGGAGCTGTGAGTCTGTCCCTCCTCCTATAGGGTGACATAGATCGGTGCTGTGAGTCTATCCCTCCTCCTATAGGGTGACATAGATTAGAACTGGGAGTCTGTCCCTCCTCCTATAGGGTGACATAGATCAGAGCTGTGAGTCTGTCCTTCCTCCTATAGGGTGACATGTATCAGAGCTGTGAGTCTGTCCCTCCTCCTATAGGGTGACATAGATCGGTGCTGTGAGTCTGTCCCTCCTCCTATAGGGTGACATAGATCAGAGCTGGGAGTCTGTCCCTCCTCCTATAGGGTGACATAGATCGGTGCTGTGAGTCTGTCCTTCCTCCTACAGGGTGACATAGATCAGAGCTGGGAGTCTGTCCCTCCTCCTATAGGGTGACATAGATCGGAGCTGTGAGTCTGTCCCTCCTCCTATAGGGTGACATAGATCAGAGCTGTGTGTCTTTCCCTCCTCCTATAGGGTGACCTAGATCAGAGCTGTGAGTCTGTCCCTCCTCCTATAGGGTGACATAGATCAGAGCTGTGAGTCTGTCCCTCCTCCTATAGGGTGACATAGATCGGTGCTGTGAGCCTGTCCCTCCTCCTATAGGGTGACATAGATCAGAGCTGTGTGTCTGTCCCTCCTCCTATAGGGTGACATAGATCAGAGCTGTGAGTCTGTCCCTCCTCCTATAGGGTGACATAGATCAGAGCTGTGTGTCTGTCCCTCCTCCTATAGGGTGACATAGATCAGAGCTGTGTGTCTGTCCCTCCTCCTATAGGGTGACATAGATCGGAGCTGTGTGTCTGTCCCTCCACCTATAGGGTGACATAGATCAGAGCTGTGTGTCTTTCCCTCCTCCTATAGGGTGACATAGATCGGAGCTGTGAGTCTGTCCCTCCTCCTATAGGGTGACATAGATCGGTGCTGTGAGTCTATCCCTCCTCCTATAGGGTGACATAGATTAGAGCTGGGAGTCTGTCCCTCCTCCTATAGGGTGACATAGATCAGAGCTGTGAGTCTGTCCTTCCTCCTATAGGGTGACATAGATCAGAGCTGGGAGTCTGTCCCTCCTCCTATAGGGTGACATAGATCGGTGCTGTGAGTCTGTCCTTCCTCCTATAGGGTGACATAGATCAGAGCTGGGAGTCTGTCCCTCCTCCTATAGGGTGACATAGATCGGAGCTGTGAGTCTGTCCCTCCTCCTATAGGGTGACATAGATCAGAGCTGTGTGTCTTTCCCTCCTCCTATAGGGTGACATAGATCGGAGCTGTTAGTCTGTCCCTCCTCCTATAGGGTGACATAGATCAGAGCTGTGAGTCTGTCCTTCCTCCTATAGGGTGACATAGATCGGTGCTGTGAGTCTGTCCCTCCTCCTATAGGGTGACATAGATCAAAGCTGTGAGTCTGTCCCTCCTCCTATAGGGTGACATAGATCAGAGCTGTGAGTCTGTCCCTCCTCCTATAGGGTGACATAGATCGGTGCTGTGAGTCTATCCCTCCTCCTATAGGGTGACATAGATCAGAACTGTGAGTCTGTCCCTCCTCCTATAGGGTGACATAGATCAGAACTGTGAGTCTGTCCCTCCTCCTATAGGGTGACATAGATCGGTGCTGTGAGTCTATCCCTCCTCCTATAGGGTGACATAGATCAGAACTGTGAGTCTGTCCCTCCTCCTATAGGGTGACATAGATCAGAGCTGGGAGTCTGTCCTTCCTTCTATAGGGTGACATGTATCAGAGCTGTGATCCTGTCCCTCCTCCTATAGGGTGACATAGATCAGAACTGTGAGTCTGTCCCTCCTCCTATAGGGTGACATAGATCAGAACTGTGAGTCTATCCCTCCTCCTATAGGGTGACATAGATCGGTGCTGTGAGTCTATCCATCCTCCTATAGGGTGACATAGATCAGAGCTGTGAGTCTGTCCTTCCTCCTATAGGGTGACATAGATCAGAACTGGGAGTCTGTCCTTCCTCCTATAGGGTGACATAGATCGGAGCTGTGAGTCTGTCCCTCCTCCTATAGGGTGACATAAATCTGAGTCGGGAGTCTGTCCCTCCTCCTATAGGGTGACATAGATCAGAGCTGTGAGTCTGTCCCTCCTCCTATAGGGTGACATAGATCAGAGCTGGAAGTCTGCCCCTCCGACTAAGTTTTGGGAATCTAGAAACTCACCTGAGTGTGACACTGACCCCTTTACTTCTGACCTTCTGCTGTATTTGACTTATCATTGGCTCCAAGCCAATTATTTACGGTACTGCCCATATTTTGTCAGCTTGGTGGCACCCACTGTGACACATACAGGTGAGAGCTATGTTTGTCTCTGTTCCTGCACTGTTATAAGGTGATACATATAGAGAAGAGCTGAGAGTCTGTCCTGTTTCCTACAGGTTTAAAGGGATAGAAGGGAGCTGATAGCTTGGCCTACACAATTATAAGGATAGAAGGAAGATGATCATTCTCCTACCCCCTACCCAGAAGCTGACTGTTTCCTACCCTCTACATAGTTATATGGACAGAAGAGAGCTGAGGGTTTGTCCTGCTTCCTACAGGGATATAATGATAGAAGGGAGATCATAGTTTGTCCTGCCTCCTACAGGGTTGCAGTGGTAGTAGGAAGGTGAGCGCTTTCTTACTCCCTACACAGTTATAAGGGTAGAAGGGAGCTGATAGTTTGTCCTCACCCCTTCATGCTTACAAGGGTAGAAGGGATCTGAGAGTTTGTCCTGCCCCCTGCAGGATTCCAATTATAGAATGGAGTTTAGAGTTATTGCTGCCCACTGCTGTAGGTTGATACATAGAGCTGAGGGATTTGCGTTTGTCCCTCCCCTTGTAGAGTGATACACTGTC
This sequence comes from Rhinophrynus dorsalis, assembly GCA_037306005.1. Taxonomy (NCBI): domain Eukaryota; kingdom Metazoa; phylum Chordata; class Amphibia; order Anura; family Rhinophrynidae; genus Rhinophrynus; species Rhinophrynus dorsalis. The sequence goes on along the minus strand of CM074726.1, from coordinate 157,506,642 downwards.
TCAGACTGAAGGAATCCTAATCTCTCAGCATTCGCATTAGATTATCAAATCTAACACGCTTTAATCCAATCCTGGTTCCTATTATATATATCAGTATTTGTTGGGGTTGTTAACCTTCTGACCTCCAACTGTTGGAATTAAATCTCCCATTATCCCCAACAGCCAGTGGCTGGATGAGATGATGGGAGTTGTAGTTCTCAACAGCTGTAGATCCGAAGATTAATTACCATTGCTTGCTGAGGATGATCAGAAACTTATTCCAACCATAGCTGGAGAGTCATAGATAGCTCTACCTTGCCATTGGGCTTGTGGTTCTTATGGAACTCTGCAATATGTGTATTTATAACCAGCAGGTATTAAAGGAGCAGTAAACTTTTTTTATGAAAACATATATTTTACAGAGCATTTCCTGCTGAATAAAACAAGGTCACTCTCATCGCTGTCAGATGTTTTATTTCAAATTTATAGCAGTTTAAATAATCAGGAAGTGAATTTACTGTGTTTACTTCCTGATAGTTCTAACTGACAGGAAGTGACAGGCAGTTTCTATCACATTCAATGGAGAACTGTATGTCTCTGACTTTTCTGACTTTCCTCTCCATTAGAATCTAACAGGAAATCTAATTAGAATTCGACCACTAGAAGGCGCTGCGAATGTAAAAAACATGGGTTTAAACTGTAATAACTCTGGAAATATAAATCTCTTGGCAGTGGGAGTACCCTTCTTTTACTCAGTAGGAAAATTCCTACAATATATATTTTTCATAAAAAAAGTTTACTGCTCCTTTAAAGTGTAAAGAGCTTTCAAAATCTATATATATAAAAGAAGACTTTGTGCCTGCCAAAACACACCCAGGGGAGGCATAAAGCAGGAGTTACTACTCCTATTGGGTGATTCAATCATGCAGGGAGTTGGCCCGCCCCCACTATGCAGCCCGCCCACCACTATCAAAGTCAGAAAAAAACAATATGGCCGCCACTTGCTCCTACTCCACAGACAAACACACATGCCCCACTCACACACACAGACCACCACACACACATGCCCCACTCACACAGCACCACACAAACACACACACATGCCCCACTCACACAGCACCACACACACACACATGCCCCACTTACACAGCACCAAACAGACATGCCCCCACTCACACACACAGCACCACATACACACACAAAGCCAGAAATACATATGGCTGACACACACACACAGTCACTCACCCTGACTCCCAGAGGCCTCAGCAGGACCTGTACTGCAGCACCAGAGGAACAAAATTGCACTCAAAGGGTTAAGGTAGGTCCTCATTGCTCAATTATTTCTTCACTGTCATCATTTGCCATGCAAGACACAGGACAGACAGCCATCAGGTACACACTTAACCCACTGACTGCCACAGGGTTGTGTATCAAGTCTTACCCCTCAGGGAGTGTGTTCAAACCCCTCACACTGTAAACTTGCATTTCTCTCCCACTTCTCCTCCTTCCCCAGCCTATTACTAACACTTTTCCACATTTATGTTAAGCCCCGCCCCTACTCGCGATTAAGCCCCGCCCCCTTTTAACCCAGATTGCCCCATTGCTCTCTCCACATCAGCACCACATGAGGGACTCCACAAGTAAAAGTTCACAGGTATTACACACTCATGCCCCACTCACACAGCACCAAACACCCATACACACACACACAAAGCCAGAAAGAAAGATGGCTGACACTCAGTCACTCACCTTGACTCCCAGTGGCCTCAGCAGGACCTGTAGTAAAGACACTGAACGGTGCTGCATCACCAGGGGAACAAAATGGCACTCAAAGGGTTAAGGTAGGCCCTCATTGCTGAATTACTTCTTCACTGTCACCATTTGCCATGCAAGACACAGGACAGACAGCCATCAGATTCACACTTAACCCACTGACTGCCACAGGGTTGTGTATCAAGTTTTACCCCTCATGGAGTGTGTTAAAACCCCTCACACTGTAAACTTGCATTTCCCTCCCACTTCTCCTCCTTCCCCAGCCTATTACTAACACTTTTTCCACATTTATGTTAAGCCCCGCCCCCTACTCGCGATTAAGCCCCACCCACTTTTAACCCAGATTGCCCCATTTGTCTCTCCACATCAGCACCACATCAGTCCCCTCTAGGGACTTCACAAGTCAGTGTTCCCAGGTATGAACACACTTCCCACTGCTATTTAACTCTGACATTCCTCTCTATACCTTAACCCTTTGAGTGCCTGAGGGCTACACAACTCATGAGCACATGTGTTTCTGCTCATATATGTTGCGTGTCTGTGTGTGTACATCTCTGTTACATATGTGTGTCCATGTGTGCATCTCCAGTGTGTCTGTGTGTACATGTGTTTTGTATGTCTCTGCCGCTCACTGTGTGTATGTGCATACCTCCCAACATTTCACAGGGCCAAAGAGGGACACGTTAGTTTTAGGTGATATTGTTGGGGGTGTGGCTGGTGGGCGGGGCATTAGTAAGAATTTTTAGGTTATTTCATGACCTATTACTGGCTATTTATGTAACTGAATAAATGATTTAGTTCAAGACCAAAGTATTTAATTTGCACAGACTAATGTATAAACACATATACTGAAGTTTATTGCTGTAGAGCAAAGTAATACACACCACACAGTCAGGGCTGGTGCAAGGATTTTTGCCACCCTAGGCAAAACCTAATTTTGCTGCCCATTTCGCTCCGCCCCTTGTGCCCCACCCCTTTATACTCCGGCCTACTTATACCCAACCTCTTTTCATGATTGTCCTCTCTCTGCCCCCTGAGCCACTCTGCCCCTGTTCTGGAGAGGCCTGTAAGAGATGCCCCCCACCAGCTCCAACTTGCCCCTTATCAGCTTCACTTTGGCCCACCAGTTCCACTTTGCCCCTATCAATTCCAACTTGCCCCCATCAGCTCCAACGTGCCCCCACCAGCTCCATTTTGCCCCCTCAGCTCCACTTTGCCCCCTCAGCTCCAACTTACCCCCATCAGCTCCACTTTGCCCCCCATCCTCTCCAACTTACCCCCATCAGCTCCACTTTGCCCCCCATCCGCTCCAACTTGCCCCCACCAGCTCCACTATGCCCTCTCAGCTCCAACTTTCCACTATCAGCTCCACTATGCCCCCATCCGCTCCAACTTGCCCCCCCATCCGCTCCAACTTGCCCCACCAGCTCCACTTTGCCCCCCCTCAGCTCCACTTGCCCCCCCTCAGCTCCAACTTGCCCCCCCTCAGCTCCACTTTGACCCTCATCAGCTCCACTTTGACCCTCATCAGCTCCAACTTGCCCCCATCATCTCCAACTTGCCCCCACCAGCTCCACTATGCCCCCTCAGCTCCAGCTTTCCCCTAACAGCTCCAACTTGCCCCCATCGTCTCCACTTTGCCCCACATCTGCTCCAACTTGCCCCCTCAGCTCCACTATGCCCCCTCAGCTCCAACTTGCCCCCCATCACATACCTGTATCTCCCGCGCAGTCTTCTCTTCAGTAATGCAGAGCGAGGCAGGAGATCATGACTCCCAGCTCGCTCTGCATTACTAAAGATCCGACCAGATGAGGGAGCGCTGTAGCAACATAGACCTGACTGTGTTGTGGTTCCTGGCGTGGTGTGTGTGGGCGCAGCTCTTCTCCGCTGCATGCCCCCGCCCCCAGTACGTGTGCGCCCTAGGCCGGCGCATACCTCGCCTATAGGTGGAGCCGGCCCTGCACACAGTCTGACCTCCTAAAAAGAGGGACAACAGGGTGGGAAAGAGGGACAGAGGGATTTGGCCCTCAAAGAGGGACACTTGGGATGTATGGTATGTGTCTGCCTGTATGCTACATATGTCTGTGTTTATCAGTGTGTCTGCATTTCAAACACGTGCGCCCAATGGTCATAACATGACGGGCAACGCCGTCCCATGTTGCTAGTATATATATATATATATATATATATATATATATATATATATATATATATATAAATATATAATAGTAGATATAATGTTAAACAAAAATCTGCGCTCACCAGTCAAGCCATAAGACTTGCTTTCCCACAGAAATCTCACATTTGCAGTGTTGTTAATACTGCAAGGGATTCTGGGTAGGCATATGCAAATGAGTTCAACAAGGAATCACCTTTTTGCCTCAGATTCCACTTTATACATGGATTCCTTAGAGTATGTGTTTGCTGAGCAACAGCTTTAAGACACAACTCAGGAAGCGATGCAAAGCCAGTGAACCACTCATGGACAGCCATTTCATTGTTAATGCAACTCATCAGCATGAGGTTGGTTACTAGCTTGCTATTGAGTCTGTGTGTACTTGTGAAGCACAAACTGAAAAAGTTATGGTGGGAAAAAAAGTGAATGAAAACCCCTTCCACCTGAATTTGGTGGGTGGTAGATACAATGTTAAACAAAAATCTGCACTCACTAGTCATGCCATAAGTCTTGCTTTTCCCACAGAAATTATATATGTATAAAATATTATGTTGGAAGATTATGGAAGCACCAATAAATGCCCAGGTGTACAATCCTAATATATCTGTAGAAATGTTGCAAACTCCTCTGGCACTCAAACGGTTAACAAAAAGAGGGAAATTGTATTAGATCAATGTACATATATAAGGTTATATGCAGGCTCTTCCAGTTTTGGCCCAACATTACCTCCCCAATCACTGAGACTTAAATGGATAGTAATGTCATTTATTAAGTACAAAAGGAAAAAAGGAGGGGCGCTCCTAGTGTAATATATCCAAAAGTCAGTGACCTTCACCAATTCACCACCGTACTTACAATAGATCAGGCCACTAAAAGTGGCCATCAGGACAGATGAGGGTCTCAGACTGCCCCCACTCAGTCAATCCACAGTAGGAATGGATCGCAGCTCGCCAACAATACCAAAACACCTCTATCGAGATCCTTAGAAAACAAAAACACAAACAACCAGAAGGGGCGCTATCCACAAATAGATTAGTGCAAAATACACCTCAAAGTGAAAAGTGATACTCACAAAATCGAAATCACCGGCTAATCCGATTAAGCCGGTGATAATAGCATGCAGGGTATAACTATCAACCCTGCTCAGAGTTCCACCTCCTGTAAGTATAGTCCACTCATCCAATTAATAAAATATTTATTCTCAATAATACAATAATATAGAAATAAATTTAAAACAAATTTAAAATGCCAGAAACGCTCAACGCGTTTCAAAGCTACAGCCTCTTTTTCACGAGCTATTCTGGTAATATGCAAATAAATTCCCATTTATTTATTTGCATATTGCCAGAATAGCTCTTGAAAAAGAGGCTGTAGCTTTGAAACACGTTGAGCATTTCTGGCGTTTTAAATTTGTTTTAAATTTATTTCTATATTATTGTAAAAAGTGTGCTTGCAAACTAGGCACACTTTGTAGACCGTTCCAATAAAGTATTTATTTTTATATATCGCTCTTTTGGCTCTGATGAAGAGCCTCCGACCGGTCCTGGGACCTCATGATGTCAGCTATACAGAGCTATATGGCTGACGTATGAGAAAGGGGAGGGAGGAGGGATGTTTAACATCTTATATCTCTCAAACCATAACGGTTTGAGAGATCGGACTAATCTCAATGAATCTCTTTTTTTTAATATCTACAATAATCCAAATACTTAATAAATTACATTACTATCCATTTAACACCTTTGAATACTAGGTGTGGTGAGCAATGCATTGTTGAGCAGTGTCAGTGAGTGGGGAGGTTATGTAGGGATAAGACAGGAAGTCAGTACTAGGGAAGGTGGGAAATACATTGCTGAGCAGTGTCAGTGAGTGGGGAGGTAATATAGAGATATGACAGGAAGCCAGTGTTTGGGGAAGCAGGCAATACATTGCTTAACAGCGTCAATGTGTTGGGGAAGTTATTTTGGTATAAGACAGGAAGTGACCCTACGGCATGCCTTAATTAGCATAACCAATACATCTAAATAACTCATAAACTAGTTCTTTAAATAAAAAATGGCAAATACAACATATAGGTGATTTTAAAAAATCCTTTAAAGGGAAACTATTACCCCAAATAAATTCCCTCCGCCATAATTAGCCATTTAGTGATAAGCTTACTATTAGTACTGTTATCATGAATAATTAGCGCATTAGCCCAAAATATTACTTGTGCAGAGACTGACGGCCATGCAACAGCACTTTAGAGGCATCTGCGCCATCAGTCCCTTCTGGTACCTAAACGTTCCATGCAACGTCTCCTAGAGGAGACCAAGACTGACAGAGCAAGGGCACAGATGTCTGTAAGCAAAGATGTCTGCGCTGTTATCTGGCCATCAGTCTCGGCACAAGGTGATAGTTCCCCTTTAAAATAAGTTAAACTGTTATTATCACCCCAAATAATGTCCCCCTGCCATAATTAGCCATTTAGCGATAAGCTTACCATTAGTACTGTTATCCTGAATAATTACGGCACTATTCCAAAATCCTACTTGTGCCAAGACTGATGGCCAGGCAACAGCGCAGACATCTTTGCTTACAGACACCTGCGCTGTCAGTCTAGGTCTTCTCTAGGAGGCGTTGCATGGTACCTTTAGGTACCAGAAGGGACTGATGGCGCAGATGCCTTTAAAGCGCTATTACCTGGCCGTCAGTCTCTGCACAAGTAAGATTTTGGACTAATGCTGTAATTATTCAGGATAACAGTACTAATAGTAATCGCTAAATGGCTAATTATGGTGGGGGACTTTATTTAGGGTGATAGTTCCCCTTTAAAATCTGTTAAACCGTTCTTAGGCGGCAGGGTTTCTTTAATATTTTTTTTTCTGCAAATTAATCCACTCCATTGTGAAGCAGGTGTTCCCTCTCTGGATCCTCTTCTTGCTCTGTTCTCCTCTCCATCCTCTCACTGCCATGTCCCATAAGCCTCACTTCACTCCCTTTTAGGCCCAACCAAAAGAACGGGTAAACCTCCTCTTTTTTCTCCGGCCTCATAGTGAAGGTGTAAAGCCGTGTCCAGTTGCTGGGATCATAGAAAGAGATTGTCCATTTGGTTGATAGATTCAAGTAGACCCCCACTCTTTCCAGTAGGTCATCTTTCACCTTCAGAGTAGCCTCTGGGTCGTCTAGTGCTCTGAAAGTCTCGACAAAATGGGACATACACCATATATGCTCCTGTGGGCTGAACATGTAAGCAGAACCTTTCCGCTGGACCTCTTTGGTGGCTACACCCACGGCCCACTCTAAACCCTCCCCCAGTTCCACCTCCCAATAGTAACAGCCAGTAGAAAAGGGAGGAAGACCCAAGCAGCAGCGCTCAGTCTTAAAACGGGAGTCGTTTTCTTTGGGGTCGGTGTCTGGAGGCCTGTTTGATAGTGTCAGGCAGTCAGGGGAGACCGAGAGTTCTGGGTGGACAGTCTCAGGGGAGAACTTGATTTTGACTGAGGGAGAAAGAGAGGCAAAGTGAGGGGTCCCTGTGTTTAGAAGAATATATATATGCCTGACCTGACTTTTATGATGTCATATATGGTAGAAAATGTATTGAAGTGGTATTATGAGTTCAGTTAACCTCATCTGTAGCATTCAATGGGGTAAAAGTGTAAATATATAGAATTATAAAATGTTACTACACATAAAAACTAATTGGCACCTCTAGTCTGTACAGTTACTACATTTAACACAATCTTATTTTAACCCAGAGGCGGTGGGGTGTGTGGGGTGTATGTAAATGGTTGGTGGTCTGATTCCTGTCGCTACAATGTGGGGGGATTGTATGGTTACAGAAATGGTTGGTGGTCTGATTACAATGGCGGCTCTGTGGAAAGTGTTTGGGTTATGGAAATGGCTCAGGGTCTTACTCCACTGGCTGCTCTGTGGGGGAGTGTATGGGGTATGGAAATGGTTGGTGGTCAGATTCTACTGGCTGCTCTGTGGGGGAGTGCAGGGGTATGGAAATGGTTGGTGGTCTGATTTTACAGGCTGCTCTGTGGGGGAGTGTATGGGGTATGGAAATGGTTGGTGGTCTGATTTTTCCGGCTGCCCTGTGGGGGAGTGTATGGGGTATGGAAATGGTTGGTGGTCTGATTCTACTGGCTGCTCTGTGGGGGAGTGTATGGGGTATGGAAATGGTTGGTGGTCTGATTCTACTGGCTGCTCTGTGGGGGAGTGTATGGGGTATGGAAATGGTTGGTGGTCTGATTTTTCCGGCTGCCCTGTGGGGGAGTGTATGGGGTATGGAAATGGTTGGTGGTCTGATTCTACTGGCTGCTCTGTGGGGGAGTGTATGGGGTATGGAAATGGTTGGTGGTCTGATTCTACTGGCTGCTTTGTGGGGGAGTGTATGGGGTATGGAAACGGTTGGTGGTTTGATTCCACTGGATGCTCTGTGGGATAGTGTATGGGTTATAGAAGTAGTTGGTCGTCTGATTCCTCTGGCCTCTCTAGGGGGAAGAATTTGGGTTACAGGAATGGTTTGTGGTCTGAATCCTCTGGCCTCAGGGAGGAGTGTAAGGGTTACAGAAATGGTTGGTGGTATGAATCCTCTGGCATCCCAGGGGGGATGGGTTACAGAAATGGTTGGTGGTCTGATTCCTCTGGCCACTCTGGGGGACAGTGTGTGAGTTAAGGAAATGGTTGGTGGTCTGATTCTTCTGGACGCTCTGGGGGACAGTGTGTGAGTTAAGGAAATGGTTAATGGTCTGATTCCTTTGTCCTCCCTGGGGGGGATGTTTATGGAATACAAAAATGGTTGGTGATCTGATTCCTTTAGCCTCTCTCTGGGGAATTTATGGGTTTACATAAATAGTTCATTGTCTGATTCATCTGGTACATGCTGGAATTCAGATTGCACATCAGTAATAGATAATCAGGAAACAGAAGTACTAAGTTGAGTGTTTCTACTGAGTAAAATCTTTCTATTCCCTTTATAATTCCATAAATCCTCCTTTTTAAGATGGAGGGATTTTAGACACTTTGGACCTTATTCATCAGGCTGAAGAGGTGTAATTCTGGAGCAAATAACTGCTGTTAAGGGGTACTTATGGACTGTGACTGAGAAACTCTGTATTAGAGCATATGATCACTTTAGTGCAGGGCTAGCCATCCCATGTCCTCAAGGGCTACAAACAGTCCATATTTTCAGAATATTCCTGAATGAACACAGGAAGACCAGTTAAAGTCACTGAGTCACTAATCAGTTCACCTGTACTCCAGAGGGACATCCCAAAAAGAGAGAATTCCAATTTACCTGGGAATTCCTTTTTCTTGTGAATCCCATGGCAGCACACCAAAGGAGAGGGCCCCTTCTCCCAGGACAGTAAGTTCAGGCCAAACTCAACCTCCCATCTCCAAGAGGCCAGTACTTAAAAAAAAAAAAAAAAGGAGGCTCAACAAATTAATTAGGGTGAGGAGACCTATGCGCTGCCATGGGATTAACTAGGAAAATGAATTCACACGTAAGCTGTAATTCTCCATTTCCTTTCCATCCCCAGAGAGCACACCAAAAAAGATGTCCCAAAGAAAGAGTTTAGTCAGGTTTCCACTGCTTGAAAGAGCTTGCACCCAAAGGTTCCTCTGAAGCCAAGAGATCTAGGTGGTAAAGGTTGCAGAAGATGTGGACACTCTTCTAAGTTGCTGCTCTACATATTTGCTCAAAGGAAGCTTCTTCCCTTTCTTCTGAAGACACTGCCATGGCCTGTGTATAGAGAGCTTTGAGAGAAATGAGGGGGGGGGGTTTACAACCACTGCCTCATAACCAATGAGGATGGGCTTTTTAATCCAGTGGGAATTTGATATTTTTGAAAATCTTGTACCCTTGGAGGAGCGAGTAAATCAGTCAACCGTCTCCAAGCTTGGGAACAAGTCAAATAGATTTGTAGACATTGTTTTTTGTCCAGCATATGCAGGGATCCTTTTGTATCTGGATTAGGGAAAAAATTAAGGAGGACTTGAGTGATGAAAAGTGTCTATTCTGGTGATAGCCAAAGAGCAACTGAATGACAGCTAAGATAAGGTTCCTTAATAGGACCTGAATATCCCAATTTTTTGTGCCAAATTAGGCAAATCAAGAAGGCAGTCTTAAGTATCAAGAACATGATTGGAACTGTATCCTGAGGTTCAAATCAAGAGGCAAATTGAGAACTAAGTTTAGGTCCCATGGAGATGTTCGTTGAAGGACTCTGGATCTCAATTTGGAAACAGCTGAATCACTTAACAAGAGGATACTTAGATAAAGGTGAATTCTGCAGGTTTCCTAGATCTGGATCTTGAGTGTACTCACTTGAGGCCAGAATCAAAGCCTTGCTGATGGAAGTCTAGAATTTAATCTATACCAACAGAAAGTGGAATAAGTTTAGAGGAAAGAACCAGGTGGAAAAGGTCTTCCAGATCGTAGGGTAAAATAATGAGGCAACCTTCTTTTGACTGTGAAGCAGTCTTGATTATCAGTGCAGAGACACCTTACAACATCAGAAATTCCTTTTCAGCATCCAAGCCTTCAAAGTGAAAAAATAAGGATTGTGATGGTCCACTCGGGAAGGAAGCCAGGTAGGATTCACCATGGATAGTTGTTGGTGATTCACAAACCATGTTCCCCTTGGCCAAATGGAAGCAATTTGAATCACTGTGGCTTTCTCTTGCCTCAGGTTCTTCAGGAACTTTGGACCGACTGGAATAGTGGGAAACATATCCTATCTGGAAATCTCACTTCTGAAGCAATGCCTCTACTGTTTCCAGATGGACCCTTGAGTTCAAAGAACATAATCTCACAGCTTTCCCGTTTAGCCTGCAGCCCTATAATCTAAAGAAGACTTCCTGATTTAGGAGCTACTCCCCCTAGAGGATCCGGTGTTTGTTCAAGAAATCCGCTGTTTCCTTCAGACTGCCCTTGAAGTGCATTGCTTGGCGCAGGTGGTTTTAGCCCTGGAACCAATCATCATAGCTAGCTTGAACAAGTTATAGCTCTTAGTGCCCCCTTGATGGTTCAGATAGTCTACCACTGAGCAACTGTCTGACAGCACCCAAACGGCTGTAACTTTCAGTAGACTTTACCAGTGGAGGAGAGCCATCTGAATCGTCAAGAGTTCCCTGTAATTGGACAATCTCATAGATTCTGACTCCATCCAGACTCCATGCATCGAGACATGGTGAATATGGGCTCGCCATCCAGAACCGTTGGCATCTGTAGTTAGGATGTGATGAGTTGGTATGCGCCTTTGAAGACCCAGAGTCACAGGACTCAGCCACTATTTTAGTGATGTCTTGACAGGTAATGGAATACACAGAAACTGGTTGATGTAGAAACTGTCTGCCCCACATTCCCAAACCAAAGGATACGAAAGGCCTGGAGATGAAGATGCACCCATGAACTACGTAAATACAGGATGACATGAGACCCAGAAGACACATGAGTTCCTGATGCTGGCTCTGACTGCCATTAGAATCCTCAGGATCTTTCATTTGAGATCCCGTTATCCTTAACTCGGGAAGATAGGTTCTTGCCTCTGAAGAGCTGAAAATCAGCCTGAAAAAGTTTTTCCTTTGGGATGGCCTCAGGTCTGACTTCTCCCAAGTTACCAGCCAGCCTGTGTCCTGGAGATTGTGAAGAACAGTAGTAAGGTGTTCCTGGAGAAGAGAAGGGGTTGTCATCTCCACCAACCAGGCATCCAAATATGAAATCACAAAGATGCCTTTGTGTCTGATATAAGCAGCAATTACCACCAACACCTTTGTAAACATTCTGAGGTATGAGGAGATTCCAAAGTCAGAGCTTGAAAATGACAGTGGAACATTTTTCCAGAAATAGGGACAGGAATCTCTGTGGAGAGCATGAAGAGGGCTGTGCAGATATGCATCCTTTAACCCTATGAATGCCAGGGGGTATGCAAAGCACTGCGGAGCAATGGTTGCATACCCCTCTGTAACTCAAAGGGTTAACTCTGTGTTGGCCATGTAGTTTACTGAAAAGAGAGACTGTAAGCTTCTTCTTTAGAGGAGAGGCATTTTGGTAGGTACTGTCTTGTCAGATAATGATGAAAATCAGTCTTGCAACCATCCCGGAGTATATTGAGACTCCATGGTTATCTGTTTCCAGATGGAGAGAAAGGTAAAGCCTGCTGCCTACTGGAAGAAGATCCAGGGGACTTCTGGCTTTAGGAAGATGAATGTCATTGACCATTCGAGAATGTAAAATCTCCTCTCTCATTGATTCAAAAGAATACCTTAAGTTTGTGGGACTGTCTGTCTCTACCAGACCAGAAGCAACCATGCAAAGAGGCAAAGGTGTGCCTCAGTTTTCTGCTATGCTACCTACAGAATATACTTAAAAAGGGAACCCACCAGGAAATCCTCCAGATTTGTGGTGGGCCAGTCAGCTTGACTGTGGTCCCCTTTAACACAGCCCCCCCACCATCCGTGTCACTGGGGTTGTGGGTGCATCCATGCCTGATTGGGAAGGAAGGCCCTCTGCTTGGCTGGGCTGCATACATGAGTACTGTCTGTAACCCATTGATGGCAGCCTTGCTTGGAGGCTTTGTAGTCAAAAATGAAAAGTCGCCTGACACAACAGGAAAGAGCCAGCTTCCAACTGGGCACCTTCCATTTACCTTCAATCAAATCCTGAACAGAGGCCCCCAAAAAACTTCCCCTTGTAAGCATCTGAAAGAGGTTTATCACAGGAGGCACAGGAGATATGCCTAACATCAGAGGAGGACGTTTTTGGAACAGAGTCAACTTCTATTACATCAGGATCTGGTATTCTGAAATAAGTAGAGCAGAGTGGAAAACAGGAGAAGAATTACCTCAAACAATGCTTAAACAATACATTGCTCAACTGACATAGGAAAGAAGAGGTCCTCGCAGAGAGCAGCAGGTTAAAGACAACAGCTGTGTCCAAGAGAAAACAGCCCAACCAGACGGAGAGCTTATCTGCAGCACAAAATCACAAAGGCCCGTGAGACTGTTTCCCTGGCAGGTAATGTCTTCAGAACATGAACGTAGCAATGATGAGACAAACCGCTGCAAACCAGGTGGCAGAGGTAGCTTAAAAGAGAGAAGGGTACTCCCAGAAATGAGATAGGAGACGGCTGCATAACTGCACCCTCACCCATCCCAGTCTACGGACTGGAGAAAAAAAACCCAAACCTGCACACAGTCCTTCTAAGAGGACATGGAAAGCACTGGCCACTGAGGGAGGGAAGGACCTTTTTATGTGGCCAGTTGAGTTGCCTGTGTTTTTTCTGTCCTGTCAGGAGGAGATCTCTTTCGTTTGGTGTACTGTCTGGGGATGGAGGAAAATCCACTGTTGGTAGCTCTTATATCCAGGGTTGGCTACCCCTGCTTTAGTGCATACTGGCGCAGTCTTGGCCATCTTAAACACTTTTAATGCCAGCAAGCCTGTATGCCTATAGGCTAATCAGACCTCACCTTTAAAGGCATAATAACATTTAATATGTAAAAAATATGTATATTGTAGGGCTTATCCTCCTAAGTAAAACAAGTCAGGTACTCCCACTGCTGAGAGGTATTTTATTAAAAAGTTATTGCAGTTCAGTTTTTTTAGGTGCAATATCTCCGTGGCCTGAAGTTTTATAGTGGCGGTATTGCTACCCCTTCCTATAGAGATTTATGGTCAGCTGACCAGAGCTGTCCATAGGATGGTGTAGCAACAGCGCCACTGTATAATTTCAGGCCATTGAGACATTGCGCCTACAAAAATTCAAGTTTGAGCTGCAATAACTTTTGAATAAAACACCTGTCGGCAGTGGAAGTACCCTTGTTTTTCTCAGGAAGGATAAGCACTACAGTGTATATTTTTTTACATATTAAGTGTTACTATCCCTTTAATCTGAGACAAACATGAAATACTGCAGGCTTGCTTTTACTTCAGTGCAGCCCTGAAATATGTCTCTTTCCTATGTGTCCTTGGTTAAAGGGGAGATCTGGTCAGCTTACCATAGCATGCGCAGTAACCCCATTTCCTCTGCTTCTTGATTGATTAAACGTAGCATTAAAGGGATAGTAATACTTAAAAATTACTATCCCCCATGTTGTAGCCAGTAAAAAATGGAGTTAAATGAGACCAGTAGCATCTCTCAAACCTTTATGGTTTGAGAGATATCCACTTTCAAAATTCTGCTTTTTGGCTTTTCCCCTGACGTCAGCGTTCTAGCTGAGAGCAGGGGAATCCTCTCCTGGGATCAGCCAGATGCTCTGCAGCAGAGCCGAGATCATGTTAATAAAAAAGAAATCCTTCACTAAAAAGGTCTTCTACATGTGCTTGGTTTATTAACTCGATCTCGGCTCTGCTGCAGAGCCTCTGCCGGTCCCGGGACCGGATTCCCCTGCTGTCAGCTAGAACGCTAACGTCAGGGAAGAGGGGACTTTGAAAGCGGATATCTCTCAAACCATAAAGGTTTGAGAGATGCCGCTGGTCTCATTTAACTCAGTTTTTTCCTGGCTACAACATGGGGGATAGTAATTTTTAATTATTACTATCCCTTTAAATAAAGAAGAGAGAGAAAAGAGAGCCCCAAAACTGTCCCACTGCCCTCCCTTTAGTACACACGGCTTTAAGAATAGAATCTTCTGTGTAAGTAGTTTAGTAAATTGGCATTAGAAAAACATTGGCCTAGAAAATCAACTCCAGTGCCTGATTTAGGAATCCTATTCCTACATCCTCCCCATTATGTGTGTGAACTGAGGGGGAAACCATTTTGTTCCTTTCATTTACTGACCTGGGCTCATAACTGCTGTCCTCCATTCTGCAGAGAGAAATGAGCAGTCAGTAAAGTGTAGACATATCCAGACATAAAAACAATCCTATCTAAAGGAACTCTAACGGGGGGAGATGCACTAAGATGTGAGATCACTTCTCCAATTCATATGTTACTCTATGGAGTCAATGCACTAAGATTTATCAAGTGGGAGAGATCTCAGTGTACAGCCTCCATAGAATAACATAGGAACTGGAGAATTGATATCACTGGCGACGTCACCTCGACTTTATCACGCCTTAGTGCATAACCCCCTAAAATTAAATGCAGGTATATGCATTTAACCCCTTAAGGACCGGTGACGTGCCAGAACCGTCACCGTTTTTATACCCTTAAGGACCTGCGACAGTCCTGGCACATCACATACTTTTTACTTACAGCAATCCTGCAGGAGTGCTGTAAGTACAAGCGGGGTCTGAAATTGACCGCTCCAAAATCAAAGAGATCTCTCTCTGACCCCTGCTTGGTGTGCCGGTACATGTAACAGGTCACGTGTGCCGTTGCATTGGCACAGATCAAAAGGTAAATTCCCTGGACCTCTGGTCGTTAAGGAGTTAAATATCATTTACTCCATGCTAGCATCAGTAAACTTTTTTTATTCAGTACTAGCAATGTGGGACGGCGTTGCCCGTCATGTTATGACCATTGGGAGCACGTGTGTGAAATGTAGACACACTGATAAACACAGACATATGTAACACACAGGCAGACACATACACACAGTGAGCCTCAGAAACATACAAAAGACATGCACACACACAGACACACCGGAGATGCACACATGGACACACATATGTAACAGAGATGTACACACACGCAACATATATGCGCAGAAACACATGCGCGCATGAGTTGTGCACCCCTCTGGCATTCAAAGGGTTAAGGTATAGAAAGGCATGTCAGAGTTAAATAGCAGTGGGAAGTGTATTCATACCTGGGAACTTTGACTTGTGGAGTCCCTGGAGGGGACTTCTGTGGTGCTGATGTGGAGAGAGCAATGGGGCAATTTGGGTTAAAAGTGGGCGTGGCTTAATCATGAGTAGGGGTGGGGCTTAAGAGAAATGTGGAAAAGTGTTAATAATAGGCTGGGGAAAGAGAAGAAGTGGGAGGGAAATGCAAGTTTACAGTGTGAGGGGTTTGAACACACTCCCTGAGGGGTAAAACTTGATACACAACCCTGTGGCAGTCAGTGGGTTAAGTGTGTACCTGATGGCTGTCTGTCCTTTGTCTTGCATGGCAAATGATGACAGTGAAGAAATAATTCAGCAATGAGGGCCTACCTTAACCCTTTGAGTGCCATTCTGTTCCCCTGGTGCTGCAGCACCCTTCAGTTGCTGTACTACAGGTCCTGCTGAGGCCACTGGGAGTCAGGGTGAGTGACTGTGTGTGTGTGTGTGTCAGCCATATTTCTTTCTGGCTGTGTGTGTGTGTGTGTGTGTGTGTGTGTGTGTGTGTGAGTGGGGCATGTGCATGTGTGTGTTTGGTGCTGTGTGAGTGGGGTGTGTGTGTGTGTTTGGTGCTGTGTGAGTGGGGCATGTGTGTTTGTCTGTGATGTAGGATAGTGGTGGGCGGGCTGCATAGTGGGGGCGGGCCAACTCCCTGCATGATTTTCACACCAATAGCAGTGGTGTGAAAATCACGCCCCCATTGAATCATCCAATGGGAGCAGTAACTCCTCCTTTCTGCCTCCCCTGGGTGTGTTTTGGCAGGCAAAAGTCTTCTTTTTTATATATATATATATATGTGTATATATATATATATATATATATAAGGTCTAAAATTTAGGCTTAAAGGGATAGTAATGTTTCATAAAAACAGCAGTTCCAATTAATCTTCATAGTATTTGGGCCATAGAGAGTGGTATTTCATTTCTGTCAGAGTTGTAGTTCAAGAGTGATTGAATGATAAAGTATCCCCCTCCCACCCCTTTTACCTAGTGTAAGCCACCTCCCCTCAGATGTGGAATCCGGTCTCTTGACTGGACAGGTCACAGCAAGGGACAATCTTCTTACTGTGATCATAAGGAAAACCCTGCCCCCTTGACAGGTTTTTCCCTTATGCTCACTGAAGATTGTCCCTCTCTGTGATCCATCCGGACAGTCTTGCTGCTCTGAGGTGAGCAGTGTTACATCAGTAAAAGAGGCGGGAGGGGGATACTTTATCATTGAATTACTCTTGAACTACAACTCTGATAGTATTGACATAACACTCTCCATGGCCCAGACACTATGAAAATTAATTGGAGCTGCTTTCTTTGTGAAACATTACTATCCCTTTTAACCCTTTGCCTGCTAGAGCTGTCTCCAATGCATTGTGAAGACAGCTCTAACAGCCAAGGGGTTAAAAGTATACTAACAACTACAAATGGAGTTACATACATTGTAATGCTCTGTTTGGTGCAGGTCTTACATAGGCTCTATGTAGTCATCAGTTCTATGTTCAGGGTAACGGGCCCTTGTTTGTTTAATCAGGTGTGATAGGTATCTCAGAATGGAGAGTGAAATAACATTTGTATATAGTTAGTGATAAGATAACAGACTTCCTGATTACAAGTTAGGCTATATTCATACTGGCAATGTGTTTGAAGTGCTGAAATTGCATATAAAATAGGTGATTTACATGAGATTATCATGAGTTTTTCAATGTCATTTGAATTCCATGATTCTCCACTTTTCCACCCATATTGCTTTTCTTCAGATTCAACACTGCAGCTTCAACATTGCACAGTACTCACAATAAGCTGCAATATTTGGTGCAACACCAGTGGCTCAATACAAATTTAATGTACATGTGATAATGCACTGTCCAACCAGAAGTTGCAGCAACATGTGCTACCTAGCGAAATGTGCTGCGTTTTTCAGCAGTTTGAACAGGCCCATGGACACACTGATACCAAATTCATGCGTTTGAATCATTAAGATTCATTCACCAGTATGAACGTGGCCTTAGGTGGGTAATAATAGGTGTGTTAGATATTTTTACCCATTACAAGCTTCAGCAAACAAACATAATCAATCCGTGTGTGTTAAGAAAAGGAGAAGAGCTTTCTACACATTTATATTCCATACAACAGAGTACTTCCAGGTCTTATCAAAGAACTTACTTTAATATAGTGTGAAGGATCAATGTTTCGGTCCAGCCATGGACCTTTATCAAGACATAGGTTCACAACTGGACTGAAACGTCCATCCTTCATGCTCGGTCATATGGAACATTGAAAGACAACCAGATACACCACAAAGACCGCATATGTGGCTCTCAAGTTAGCCAAAGGGCCTCACAATATTTATTTTAAGAAAGAGCTTTCAAAATCACCCATCTTTCTTTATGTTAGCTATTACTTATTTAAAACTATAGTCTGAGATGGTTAATTAATTTGTCAGTTTATGCAAATTAGACAGTACTTCCTGGTAGAAAGTGACATTGGGGAAGGAGATTTGAATGTTGGTATCTGCAACACCAGTCACTACTGCCTAATATATAAAACCGTCAAATACAGCTAAATATCTCCTAAACAAATAAAGAATGGATAACATAAATATAGGTGATTTTGAATGCCTTTTCAAATTGCATAAGTAGCAAAAGAAAGAGGTTGTTTGGTTTTGGGGGTGAAAAGGCGTGTATGTAATATAGTTGACAGAAATTATCTCCTTATCCCACTGTACAAGAGTATAGACTAGAGGGCTGCAGGACACGCCTCTGAGAGTTGCATGAACATATCTGGGAACTCTCAGAGTTTGACCCTGAGACTCGAGGTTTTGGGCCAAATCTCAGGGTCTAAGGGTGAAGGTCCCAATTCTCAGGGTGAGAGAGTTCAGTGTTTCCTAATATATGATCTGAACCAAATAACTGTTTGTTTAGTTTTGTAGTGCCATTTGTACAAGGATGAAAGAGGGAGAAGTTCTGCTTGTCTTGGATGTGTCCAGCCAGTGATATATCTATGTTGTAGTATGTTATGGCTTCCTTGTGGGCAGGCTGAACACCAATGGGTTAGAGTAAGCAGGGCAATATAGCTTAGAATCTATGTTCTCAGGAACGTTAAAGGTTAATATTTTATAAATCTCAGAGTCAACACATTTTGAAAGTTCCCTAGTATGTGCATGAGTCCTCGGGGCTGTCTGTTCACCACCACTATTCTGAAATACATAAACACCTACTTGATGCATCAGGCAGAAGAGACACTAAGGCTGGTGGACTAAAGAACTGGTGCAATTTTCTGCACTATAGGGGACAAATAAGAGGTTTTAACCCCATGAATTCTAGAAGGGCTCTAGCATTCAAAGTGTTAAAAGCCCCTGTTAATCAATGGGGACCAACTGGGGAGATGCATATACCTGCATTTAATTCTAAGGGGTTTATGCACTAAGGTGTGATAAAGAGGTGGTAAAGCGGAGATAACTTCTCCAGTGATATCACTTCTCCAGTTCCTATGTTATTCTATAGAGCTTATGCACCAAGATTTGTCTAACTTTGGAGATCTTAGTGCATAGGCTCCATAGAATAACATAGGAACTAGAGAAGTGATATCACTGGAGAAGTCATATCCACTTTATCACCTCTTTATCACACCTTAAGCCCCCAGTTCTTTTTAATACATCACCCTCGGTGCTGTTTATAAAGACTGCGAGAAGGACCTACCCACGTCAGATCTGAGATCACCTGCAGGAAGAATAGAGAGGGGCAGGTCAGACAGATATAGTACAAACATCTCCTGTTAGACTATTACATTGTACACAATATCACTCACCAACACTCTCAGTCAGCTTCTCTAAAAGGGAAAAAAACAAAAGCACACATTAGACTGAATGACATATAAGGCCCAGTTCATACTGTTTACTTTGTTGCAGCAACTTTGTTGCAAGAAGTTGCAGCAACACAAAGTTGCCATTGAAAATAATTATAGCTGGAAAAGTCATCTGTGTGCATTACCCCATAGAAAGCAATAATATCGAGTCTGTCAAACTCTTATTGCAGCAATATTCCTGAGTGAAATAGGTCTAAACGAAAACTAGTGTAATTCTGGAGCAAACCAATTACGTCATAGGTGACAAACATACCCCAAATTCCCACTGATTTAAATGGGGTAGTTAAACTTTGAGTTGCATTGCATACCATTCTGGCACTCAAAAGGTTAAATACCAGATCTCGAGGGGCAGAGGATGCCAAATTCCCTGGCAACTCTCCCCACTCCCAGCATAGATCTGCCCACATCCACACCCTTTCCTGTTCATTTCAAGGCAAACTCTGGCTTTCTACCTCCTAAACCCGCCCACTTCACATAAACCCCACCCACATCACTATGCAAATCACATCACCTGGTCGATCCCATCTCCATCCCTCACTGATACCCTAAGGCAGCTTGAATCTGAAGTGTATACATAAGGCCCATTGATTTGTCTCTACATGTGGGCCATACTGCCAAAGAAACTGGATTAATTCTTCGGCAAACCAGCTGAACTGTAGCTGTAAAATAAAGATTACCCAAATTCCCAATGTATTGCACACACCTCTGGTGCTACAGGGATTAAATGGGACTTCTGACCCTTTGAATGCTAAAGAGCATTGTTGGGAACTCTCTGGATTTGCCCCGGAGATTCTGGTTTTGACTCTGAATTACCAGGTCTCCGGGGCAGAGTCTGATTCTCTGGGGTGTGGGCAGTTTCTTAAGAAACTCTTCCCATTGGTGCTCCTTCCCTATCTGTTCTACCCACTCCCCGCCCACTTCTTCTGCTTCCCCAGCCTATTGCTTATATTTTTAACAGGTTTCTGAAGCCCTGCCCCAATCATGATTAAGCACTGCCCTTTTTTGACACAAATTGCGTAATTTGTCTCCCTCAACGGCACCACAAGCCTCCCACTATGGGGACGCCGGAAGAAAAAGTTCCCAGGTATGGCAAAGAGGTGTCCAGCATATTGTGAAGCAGTGCATTGGAGACTACTGTGAAACGCAAAGAGTTAAAAGCCCCATTTAAATCAATGAGAAGTTGATGAAGAATGACTTCAGTTCCTCAATGTACATCCCACTCAGTGAGGCTCCTGCTAAGAAAAGAAGTGGCACAATTCCAGGGCAAAACAAATTACAACCCCCCCCCCCCCATTGATTTAACCCTTTTAGTGCCCGAGGGGTGCGCAACACATTGCGAAGCTATGGAGATCTCTGCTTCACAATGCTTTGGGGACCTCTCTACATTCAAGTCATATTTTGGGAATCTTGAACATTTTTAGCTATGCTCTTTGGTTTATATGCAGTTAGATGTTATGGAGGACAACTCGGTTCGATACACGCGTTTCACATTCTGCACGCTTACTCAAGATCTCTGAATGATTCAGCGATCAAGAGTAAGTGTGCAGAATGTGAAATGCGTGGATTGAACTGAGTTGTCATCCATAACATCTAACTGCCTATACCAACTATCTTAGTCTCTCCACCAGCATATGCATTGACCAGTGTAGTTATTGCTATATGTTTATCTACAGCAATACATTTGATGGTTTTATTCATTAATATCCTGAAGTGGTCATATTGTCACATTATTTAAGGTGCAAGTTAGTTTGTGAAGAACAAAGATTCATCATCTCTTACTTCTAAGCTGTATTGGGACAGTACATAAACATCTCAAGGTTGTGTGGCTTTAACAAAATAACAAGGTCCTGTGATCATCATACATATAAGAAATCGGTCTCTGTCACATTAATGTGCAATTTCTGTATCGGCAGCAGGATCAAATAGCTTATATGTGTGCGATGAGAGAGCTTCTCTGTGGGCTCTCAAAAAACAATATAGTCACACTACAGGAGAAACACACACATCCATTTTAAATATCAGATCCGTATATAAAAACATCAAAACTTTATTGGAGTTTAATGATAAAAATATATGTATCTCACAAAATCTCCTGGGCTTGAAGTTGTTTGAATGGACTTACAATGATGTGGAAGTAAATCAGAAGATGTCACAAACTGGCATCCTACAGAGCCACGCGTTTCGCATATGACACACTTATTCATGATCAATCTAAGTTAGTTTTTCCTAGAATTGCACAGCTTTTCCTTCATACATCAGCCTCACCATCCCTTTGTGTCAAGCTCCCTCCCACTCACCTTTCTCTGTCCGCAATTCTCTGACATACCAAAATGTGAGAAGTAGGATGACTATCAGGAGGAAGAGTGTGAAGGCGAAGGCGTACGCCCAAGATGAGACACGTGGGAATAGGTCCTCTGTGGACAGAAAGGAACACCATTAGAGCAGTGGCCTCACACTTCATTCCTGGGGGGCCAAGAAACTACAGGTGTTAGCATGGGCATCCGGAGGGGGGGCAAGGAGGGGCACTTGACCCCCACACAATTACCCCCTCCATATAAACAAAGGGGCTGGATGGGCTGGCCTGGGGGTCATATTATGGCTTTACCCCCCCCCCCCCCGGAAAAATTTCTACGGACACCCCTGGGTGTTGGGATATTCTGATTATACATAGATAGAGTTACCCTGTCTGGATTTTCTAGGGCATCTCCTGTTTTGGAGGTCCACAAGTCTGTCCTACTGGAATTTTAAAGTATGCTTACATCTATGTATATGAAAATCGAAGTGGCTTCAGGTTCGCTGTCCAATCTGGAGCAGCAGGGGGTGGAGATCGGCTGCACACAGTGAATCAGGGGCAGCAATTTTCACAGCAGTGGACATTGGGGCTTCTCCCCCCTGCCCACTCCTGTGAACATTTTTAAAGCAAGATTCACAGGGGTGGTGATTTTCACAGTAGTAGGTAGAGGAGCAAAGCCCCTTTGTCCACTCCTGTGAAAATCGCTGCAGCAAGACTCACCACTGCAGTGGTCCAGCAGGTCACCAACATGCACGGCCAGCTCAACGTCATGCACCATTCACTAATCCTATATAATAATTTGCTAAAACGTGTGTAACAACAAAGTCATGCTCAGTAGAGACTGCCCGCGCCGCAGCTGATACAGAGCTGGAAGCTCCGAAGGAGTGCAGTGCATGACTGCCTCGTGACCGGCTGGCAGTGGCACTGTGGCCCGTGTAACTGGCTCTTCAACTAGTATTTCATAATATGAAAGGGCAGAGTGATTCCCAAGCCCATCTTCATGAGCACCTACAAAGCCATGTCTTTAAGATTTCTCTGTTGCTAACAGATAAGTTCATTATATGACGCTGATGAACTCACCATACACAAGCAGGGAAATCCCAAAGACATGGCCTGTGATGTGCCCCTGAGGTGAGGATTGGGAACCACTGGTTTATTATATGCTTTGCTGGTGAGTGTGGAAAGTTTCATCCGCTCACCACAACTTGCAACTATGTTTCTCTGATGCAGGACCATGTGAGTCCTGTAACTGTGTGAGGATGACTTGTCAAACACCCTCTTACAGTAAGCACTTTGGATCCGTGAGCTGTCTGCGTGGGCTTAGTGCCACTGCTGTTCCCTGCCCTTCTGCATTGTTCTCCCTTTGGCTTTAAAGTGGAACTTTCACTCAAATTAAAGTGCTCCCCCCAAATCATTATGCACATAGCAATACTTATATCCATACTAGTATTACCAAGAATTAGTCCAGTGTTACTGAGAAATCCAACTTGTTCCCAGATGCGCAGGCAGGCATGTTTCTATAGCTGTATCTGTGCGCCTGCACCGTCAGTCACGTCCTGTACCTTAAGGTACAATACAACTCCTCCTCACCAATCCTAGAGGAGACCAGGACTGACAGACTCACAGATGTCTCTTTGTTAATATGTCTGCGCTGATGCCTGCCTGTTCGTCTCGGAACGAGCTGGATTCCTCAATAACGCTGGACTTATTTAGGATAATACTAGTATGGATATCCATATCGCTGTGTGTATAATGATTTGGGGGCGCTTTAATTTGAGTGATAGTTCTGCTTTAATGGATCAATACTAAGAATCTTTTTACTATTGCTGACCCCAAATGATTCTGTAAGATCCATACTGGAATAAACATGTAGATACTTCAAGGTCCCTATTCAGAGTTCCGGTCATGGGGCAAACCATCTCCACCATAGGGGAAATAAACATTCCCTTTGATTTAAACAAGGCTGTTAACCACTTGGATGTGCATACCTCCTCCCAATTCTGCCTACTTCCCCACTCATTTTAATCCAAATACACCCTATTGAAATTCCATCCCTGCCCACCTTGGATATACCCCACCCACATTATGATGCAAAGTATGCAATTTGGACATTCCCATCTCCAGCCCTACGTGTTTCTCTTGGGGCCAGGAATAAGAAGGCTTCTAGCTATAGAAATGTGTTGGAGCCCTCCTAGCATTATCAGGGATCCCATTTAAAGGAACACTAACACATTTTATTAATCTTTACTTACCTTAATCTGGGCTGAGAATTATAATGGCTACTATGAATCAATAATAACTGATTAGTTCCCCAAAATGAATCTCTAATTAGTACTGGATATCATGCCCATTCAGGCACACAAGATTCTTTGTTTCTTAACTCTAGAACCCCAAATTCCTCACACCTTTACCACCTAGGAGAAATGTCAGGGACAGGAGTTTGGGATCCTAGAGTCTATAAACATAGAATCATGGACGTGATATCCAATACTAATTACAGATCGGTTTTGGGGAAACACCTCACATTGAATTGAGTCATCGTGACTATTATTATTGTGTGCCCCGTTTAAAATAAATGGGGATTCTTATTAGGTGTTAGCGTTCCTTTAAAGGGATAGTAATACTTCATTTTATCTTTATTTTATTTTGTAGGCATTCAAAACACATGAAGAACGATATAAGTCTTATCTCTCAAACCTTTATGGTTTGAGAGATATTCACAAGCAAAGTTTCACCTCCTGCCCCTTTTACCTAGTGTAAGCCATCGCTTCGCAGATGTGGAATCCAGTCCATAGACCAGACAGATAACAGCAGGGGACAATCTTCTTCCTATGAGAACAATGAAATCCCTGCCCACCCTTGACAAGCTTTTCAGGTTTTTCCCTTATCTTAATTGAAGATTGTCCCTTTCTGCAGTCTGCCTGGGCACCTCCCTTCTGCTCTGGCTGAACAGTGTTACATCAGTAAAAGGGGCGGGAGGGGGATACTTTGTCATTGAATTACTCTTGAACTACAACTCTGACAGCATTGAAATAACACTCTCCAAAGTCCAAATACTATGATGATTAATCAGAGCTGCTTTTACTATGAAATATTACTATCCCTTTAAGGATATCATTGATTAAGCACATGTCTGGAGCAGGTCATCACTAAGGCCCTTTATCTCCCTGAGTGCCAGAGGGCTATCCAACACTTTACAAAGCAATGCATTGTACACACCTCAATGAGTTAAATCAGAGCTGATTTACAACCAGGTCATTCCAGGGCAGAAACACTGTACTTGTTGTCGGTGACCCAGAACACTTTATGAGTACATTTGTTTTGGCATATATTTCACCAAGAATAAGGTGACCTGTACCTTTCTTTAAAAAACAATCCCCCACCATCACCTTTAATGCAGGATAATTATTAAAATATCCTTCTCCAGGGCTACACAGTAACCAGTACAGTCCTGCAATGTGCGCCTTTCATTACGGGAAGGTCCAATAACATTGACCATAAATGAAAGAACAAACCAATCTTATCTGACACGACACAAACTGAAAAAGGAAGAGACCTGAGATCTTCAGGAAGAGGCCTGTGTCTTTTCCTGTGAGAGGATGTCTGACTGCACAGTAGAGGTTACCCATAGAGGGGTCTTGCAGGAGAACTCTGCTCTCTACTCTAAAAAGGCCATCGCTCTGCTGTAGGTATGTCTGTGTCTCAGCAGTCAGGTTTGTTCCATCTTCTGATTCCCACAGCATTTGTGGTGTTGGGAACCAATCGAAGGATGAAAAGGATAGCAGAATGGAGCTAGCCTGCAAGGAGACATCCACGGTAGGATGGGAGCCTACACCTGTAAGAGAGAGAGAGTGTGAGAGAAAGGCCATCAGGGTGTGGTGGCCACAAGTCCCAGATACCACAAAACATCCTTTTATTTTAAAGTGGATGTGTCACCTATGGACAACATCCCATAAATAGTTAGGTGACTCAGCCAATACCATAAAAACTTTATTTATTTTTTATTTTAAGCTTCAATTTTGTTTAAATTTAACTTACAAAAGTCTGGGCTGTAGCTACTTCCACATAGACTGCAGCCCGAAGCTCTGCCTCTGCTCTCCTCCTTTCTCTGATGACGGAGGCTTTCTGTCAGTAAGCAGGAGCGGTCTCATTGGCTAGATATCAATCTCTGCCAATAAGTGCGCTCCAGCTTACAGACAGAAGTCTCTGTCATCGGAGGAAGGAGGAGCGCAGAGGCAGAGAGATGGACTGCAGTCTATGTGAAAGTGGCTGCAGCCCAGACTTTTGTAAGTTAAATTTAAACAATATTGAAGCTTAAAATAAAAAATAAATAACGTTTTTATGGTATTGGATGTGTCACCTAACTATTTATGGGATGTTGTCCATAGTTGACACATCCACTTTAAATGAGTATCTTGTATCCTGGGCGGCCCATTGAGGGACAATACACTGTCCCAGAATGAAGGCTCTGGAAGACAGAGTACTCAACCATACAAGGAGAAATGTCCATTGACTACTGTGACAGAAAGTGGCACCTGTGCTGGGCTAATGACAGGCAACCTCCACTTTAACTTTACATATCCTGCAAGCGAATAATATGCACAGTCAAATTGCCTCTGCCTTTTTTCATCTCCAATTATTTTGTTACACTGATATGCATACCTGGTTTTTAGAGTTTATTACTGGGTCTCCAGGGACAGAGACTGATTCTCCAGTGGTGGTGAGTTTCCTGTGAAACTCTGCCCACTTCTTCTCCATCTCACCTTCTTCGTCCCATTTCCTGTCCACTTCTCCTCATTCCCACCCTGTTCTGCCCTCTTCCTGTCCACTTCACCTCATATCTATCCTGTTCCGCCTACTTCCCACCCACCTCTCCTCCTTCCCACCCTGTTCCTCCCACTTCCCGCCCACTTCTCCTCCTTCCCACCCTGCTCTGCCCACTTCCTGTCCATGTCGCCTACTTCCTGTCCACTTCTCTTCATTCCCACCCTATTCTGTCCTCATCCTATCCACTTCACCTCATTCCCATCCTGTTCCGCCTACTTCCCACCCACCTTTCCTCCTTCCCACCCTGTTCCTCCCACTTCCCTCCCACTTCTCCTCCTTCCCACCCTGTTCTGCCCACTTCCTGTCTACTTCTCCTCATTCCCATCCTGTTATTATACTTCTCGCCCACCTCTTCTCCTTCTCACCCTGTTCTGCCCACTTCCTGTCTACTTCTCCTCATTCCCATCCTGTTACTATACTTCTCGCCCACCTTTTCTCCTTCCCATCCTGTTCCTCCCACTTCCTCTCCAGTTCTCTTCCTTCCCACCCTGTTCTGTCCACTTCCCTCTCACTTCACAAGAACAATGCAGATAAGCCCCACCCATCTCATTAAGCCTTACCCCCCTTTTGACACCAAATGCAGTACTCTGCCATCCCAGAATTCCATGATGTGCCCGGACCGTCACTGGTCCTTCAGTGCCGGGACTGTAGTGACGGTCCTGGCACGTCATGGGTCCTTAAAGGGTTAAAAAATTTTTTAATGAAAACCTCTGTGTTGTAGAGCTTTTCCTGCTGAGTCAAGCTATGGTTCTCCCATTGCTGTTGTTTTATTCAAAAGTTATTATAGTTCGTATAATCAGGAAGTGAATTACAGTGTGATTTCTTCCTGAACATTCTAACTGATGACATGATTCAGTAGATTCTATGGAGAACTGTTTCGACAGAATGCAACAGAATAACTAATTGGGATCTGACCACTAGAGGGCAGTGTTAATATAAAACCACCCACCAAAATAAAACAAAAAAAATTAGCTCAAATAGGAATAACTCTGAAAATATGCATCTGTCGGCAGCGGGGGTAGCCTTGATTTAGTCAACAGAAAAAGCCTTACAATATATATTTTTTTTATTAACAAAAGTATACTACTCCTTTAAATATATGATGTGCCTTGGTTTTCCTAGAACTCATTAAAGGGATAGTAATACCTAAAATGTAAAAAAAAATATGTTGTAGGGTTTATCCCCCTGAGTAAAACAAGAGTACTCCCACTGCTGAAAGGTGTTTCATTCAAAAGTTATTAATTTTCAAAGTTGAATTTTTTAGGTGCAATATCACAGTGGCCTGAAATTGTACAGTGGCGCTGTTGCTACACCATCCTATGGAGATTTATGGTCCCCGGACCAGAGCTGTCCATAGGATCGTGTAGCAACAGCGCCACTGTACAATTTCAGGCCACTGTGATATTGCACCTAAAAAATTCAACTTTGAAAATTAATAACTTTTGAATGAAACACCTTTCAGCAGTGGGAGTACCCTTGTTTTACTCAGGGGGATAAACCCTACAACATATTTTTTTTACATTTTAAGTATTACTATCCCTTTAAGTGCAGCCATTATTAGGGAAGGATTTTTGTCTTTATTAGAAAAGCCATCATAGTATATCTCTTTAACGGGTTAGTAATGTCTGATTATAATAACATGCTATATTGTAGATATTAAAAAAATAAATTAACTGGTGCAAGACCCGTCTCTCAAACCTTTCCGATTTGAGAGATATAAGGTTTTAAAGTACCCCCCTCCCGCCCCTAAACTCAAAGGGGTTATTGAGAATTATAACCCCTTGGATTGTTCTAGAATCTACATTTAATCAATTACTTAATTTATTCATCCACTTTTCTCTCTCTGTACATGTGGCCCAAAGAAATAAATAAGAGAGTCTGCCCAGAGAGGACAGACCGCTACTTCATATAATTAGCTTGGGACGGACCAATTACGCTGAGTTCTGTCTCCGCCTCATCGTTGTAATGAGTGGTCGTGTTCTCCACAAAGCAATGATACTTTCCAGCGTCAGAGAGTCGGACTTTGCGTAGTGTGAGTGTCAGGTCTCCGGTCTCAGGTCCATACTTGAGAGAGGTTCTCCCGCGATACTCTTGGCTTTGTGCCTCTTTCTTCTCCTCTCCATCTACCAGCAGGAATGTAGGTGAGTAATAATGATTGCGGAACCATCGCACCTCTATCCCAAGAGCGCCAAGAGGGGGCGATAGAGTGCACGGTATGGAGGCATCCGATCCCAGTTCTGCCACCAACACTTTGTCTTGGGCGGTCACCTTAAATTTAACTGAAAGAAAGAGATTGTCACTGACAGATAAAGGCAGACTGTAAGAAGCGAAAAGTACTGGCAAAATAGCCAGTAAAAGGGTGTGTATATTAAATATATATATACTTTTTTTTTTTATCAAAAGTGGAACAATTTTGGGACAAACCAACTGCACCATAGGAGACACATACAAGTTCCAAAAATGTCCATGAATCTAAATTAGACTTTTAACCCCTTGAATGTAGGGTTTCCACCTTTTCTTAAAAAAAATACCGGCCAAGGCATTCCCTCCATAGACTTAACATTGGAAAGAAGCCAATTTTTTTTACTGGCCTGCAGGTAAAATACCGGCTGGGTGGCAACCCTACTTGAATGACAGAGAGTTCCCCAGCGCATTGCTTTGCAATGCGTTGGAGACCTCCCTAACATTCAATCAGTTAAAACCCCCTATTTAAATACATGCGGTCTCTATGGTGTCGTTGGTTTGCCCCAGCATTGCCCTACTTTACTCTTTATACACATGCCATATGGCAATGCTTCCCAACCACATGGCTTGACCCAAATCCGCAATGAGTTGGAGAGCTCTCTAGCTTTGAATGGGTTAAATAATAGCCTGTAATTGGGTATATAAATTGGCATTGAGATTGTTGTGGCCACACCCACAATCAGAATGTGGGTGTGGCTAACATAGTTTAGGCTCCTCCCCTGAAAATATGGAGCGCTAGGCATTTGCATAAGTGTAGATATATATAAATAAGTATCCCTAGACCAGAATACTAGTAATAGTACCAACCCTATGATACTTCTGGAAGCGCCACACAATATATTCAACAACAAAAAAAATAGAGAAAAGAAAAAAAGAAAAACAACCATACAAAACTTCCAACCTAAAAATAAGCAGTCCTGAGATACAGAGCTGATGAAAATCCAAAGAGTCCAATATAAATCTTATGCAGCTGCTGTATGGGTAGGGATTCCCATCGATATACTACAAGAAAACACAAAAAACAGCGCAAAGGATTCCTCTAAGTGTAGTATATTGGCACTCTTGTTCCTTCACCTTCACCACGTGTGCAAGACTGGTACTCACTTGATAGAGAGGTTAAACACTGCCTCTCGGTATATTCAGCGTGCCTGGTAAACCCCAGGTCGGTTATAATCACTTGGTCTCTCAAGATACATCCACCACCTTCCTCCTCCTGCAGGAAATCTTCTCAGTAGGATATAGTCTCCTTATAATAAGGCTCAGATCTCTTAAGGATCAAAATAAACTACTGTGTATCCTCTATATAATAATTGGATCGTACCATGCGCCGGTGGAAAAAGTTCCAATTTCTTAAAGGGTAAACAATAATAAAAATAGAATAAAATAACAATAAAAATATATATATATATACCACTATAGCACAAACATATATATTGGCAAAAGAACACTGAAGAAGCGGTGTTAATCGTGAAACATGTTGGGAGGTTAAGTTCAGCCATTTTTTTTTATTTTATTGTATCTTGTATATAACTGCTCTGTTACAATATTTTTATATTGTTATATAGTGCAATATTTTTTAGGGATTACCCCAATAAAGATATGACATTTGGTTAATGTCAATAGTGTCTTTGGTTTCTAGTTAAATTCGCACATAGGCCCCCTCCTTAGTATATTTCAGATTTAATATCCTTTAGCTCTTCAATGTTGGATGAAGAAATAATACAAAAAGAAGGAGCGGAAGGCTGAGAATATTGCGAGTTGTTTCCAATAAAGAAACCGACACTGGGGGTTATCCAATGAAGGCATTATTTACTGAGAGGCCGGTTTTGCCTCACTTAAAGGTGAGTGCAATTAACACAGATTCGTGGGTGTTATTGGGCACGGGGGAGGAGAACACTTCTTGGAAGAAGGTAGAGGTGCAATATATATCGCAAGCAGTCTACACTTAGATTTGTGTGCGCTTTTTCTCTTTTATGATAATATTGTCCTTGACATAAGTGGTTTTATTTGTTCAACAAAAGGTGAAGACATGCAGCTCCACCACAGGTGTCAAATAAACTTTCTGTGGAGCTTTTAACCCTTTGAGTGCCAGAGGGGCATGCAATACATTGCAAAGCAATGCATTGCGTACTCCTCTGGCGCTCAAAGGGTTAACCCCATTGAGTACTAGACAGCAATGCACTGGAGTTGGATCTTTTAAACCCTTGGATACTAGAGACATGTAAATCCATGGGAATTTGGGGACATTTTATTGGTTCCCCCTAGACAGACCGATATAATCCATTCTGAATGTTACAGACAGACAGACAAAATCCATTTGGAATGTTACTGAGACACCATACCTCCCAAGTGTCCCTCTTTAAGACCCAAATCCCTCTGTCCCTCTTTCCCACCCTGATGTCCCTCTATTAGGAGATCAGACTGGTGAGGTGTATATATAAGTGTATCATGCTGCTCTACAGCAATACAACTCACATTGTTGTTTGTTTAAACATCAGTATATGTGTTTATAAATTAGTACGTGTAAATAAAATACTTTGGTCTTGTTATAAGTAATTTATTAGGTCACACAAGGAGGTGTCAATAGGTCATGAAATAGCCTAAAAATTCTCAGAAGTGCCCCAACTACCAGCCACCCCCTAAAACACAAGTGTCCCTCTTTGGCAATTTGAAATGTTGGGAGGTATGAGACACAGTGCCAGTAGGAAAGGCTAAACTTCCCTGCAAGCACACAGGCACGTGTATGGATAAAGCTTGATCTGTGATCTCACACATGAAGACAAAACTATTACTATACTGTTAGTATTATAGTAAAGGCCCTGTAGACTGGTGCACAACACTCTAAAGAGAAAAGAAAAAGCTACTAACATCCTGTTATTAGCACTGACTCATTACGTGCAACTCTAATTTCAGAGACTCCTACCAGCCATGACCCCAGGGTCAGCTGCATCCACTCCATCAACCAGGACTCACAGCGCGGGTTCCTTGAGATAGACCTATCTAAACCACAGCTTTGTGTATCAATCACAGGGCTAAAATACTGAGAAGTAAACATGCTGACTCTAGACCAAGGGTCACAGCCTTTCATAGAAGAAGAGACTTTTTTTTTAGTTCTGGCCATTGACCAGTGACATCTGAATATTAACGCTACACATATTAGCACTTGAAGCAATTCTGTCAGAGTTGTAGTTCAAGAGTAATTCAATGACAAAGTACCTCCCTCCTGCCCCTTTTACTGATGTAACACTGTTCAGCCAGAGCAGATGGGAGGTGCCCAGACTGCAGAGAGGGACAATCTTCAATTAAGATAAGGGAAAAAGCTGAAAAGCTTCTCAAGGGGGGCAGGGCTTTCATTGTTCTCATAGGAAGAAGATTGTCCCCTGCTGTTATCTGTCTGGTCTATGGACTGGATTCCACATCTGAGAAGAGATGGCTTACACTAGGTAAAAGGGGCGGGAGGGGACACTTTGCTTGTGAATATCTCTCAAACCATAAAGGTTTATATCGTTCTTCATGTTTTTTTAATGCCTACAAAATAAAATAAAGATAAAATGAAGTATTACTAGCCCTTTAAGCAAGCCTGCTGTTTTTACATTTCACTGTCTGAAGGCATACCTCCCAACATTTCATATAGCCAAAGAGGGACACTTTTGTTTTAGATGGTGTTCCTGGGGGTGTGGCTGGTGGGCTGGGAATTCCCAATAATTTTTAGGTTATTTCCTGACCTACTGACACCTCTTTGTGTAACTGAATAAATAATTTAGAGCAAGAACAAAATATTTGATTTACATAGACTAATGTATAAAACATACATTGAAGTTTATACTGACAGTAATGTGAGTTTTATTGTTGTGGAGCAATGTGACAATGTTAAGATACATTACCTTTGTCAAATGATACTGCTTAAGCATGGGATTAGCTGTAGCAGCAATCACATTTGTGGAACTAAGCAGGACTGGCTATGAATGAATCTTAGCAGAGCCCACACACTGGCAATGTCTGTAATAGCACAGTGAGCGTTAAGTTTGACCTCAAACAGAACACAGCTCATTAGCATACTACATAGCTCAGTAGCATAAAATGCCACATTGTGCCAGGAACACACAATGCTTGATTTCCAAAAAAATTTAATTATTTTACAGAAAATTGTTTAGTACAACATACAGGCAGACTTTAATTTTCTGTAGAACAAACTAAACTTGTCTCATAGTGACCGATCTACTTTAACCCTTAAGGACCTTTGACAGTACTGGAATGTAATGTAATTGTGGGATGGCAGCGCGGCTGCACGCTGCTCTGTCATCCCAGAATTCAATGCGATGAAAAAAAAATGCTGTGGTTCTTAACACCGTCCTCCGCCACATTGGCAGGTTGATAAGGGGATACATGAGACCAGTAGAGTAATACACCATATCATTCCACCTTTGGGGCAATGTACTCAGTTGCAGTAATGGATAGTATATTGTATTGTTCAGTACTTGGTCCACTGCATTTAATCATGTCTATAAATGACCTGGAAATGGATATAGAAAGCAATATATCAATATTTGCAGATGACGTTAAATTATGCAGGGTAATAAATTCAGAACAGGATATTTGCTCTCTACAGAGGGATTTACATAAAATGTCAGATTGGGCAAACAAATGGAATATGAAGTTTAATGTGGGAAAGTGTAAAGTCAAGCATTTGGGAGGAAATAATCCCAATGCTACTTATGAACTTAATGGAATCATTTTAGGGGACTCGTTGCTAGAGAAAGACCTGGGTATCCTTGTAAACTACAAACTTGGAAACAGTGACCAGTGTCAAACAGCAGCAGCAGAAGCAAACAAAGTCCTGTTTTGCATAAAAAGAGGTATTGAAGCAAGAGTGGATAACATCATTTTGCCATTGTACAAATCATTTGTAAGACCTCACCTTGAATGTGCAGTGCTGTTTTGGGCACCAGTTCTGAAAAAGGATATACTAGAACTGGAGAGAGTACAGCGAAGAGCAACAAAATTAATTAACCCCTTTGCATCCAGTGACGTGCCAGGACTGTCACGGCTGTCCGGCACTTATGAACCAATGACGGTCCTGGCATGTCAAGTACTTTTGACTCACAGCGCTCCTGCAGGAGCACTGTAATAACAGGGACTGAAACTGATTCCTCCAAGACCGGAGCGATCTCTTTCAGTCCCCCATTTGGCGTGCCGGCACAAGTGATCAGTCACATGGGACGGCACGTCAAACTTTCCTATCTGGTCCTTAAAGGACCACACACCCTGGGACTGCTGGTCCTTAAGGGGTTAAGGGAATGGAGGACTTGACATATGATGAATGATTAGACATACTTGGTTTATTTACTCTAAAGAAAAGAGGACTAAGATGAGATCTTGTTACAATGTATAAGAATATGTGAGGTCAATACAAGGATCTTTCTGGTGAGCTTTTCTTTCTAACGACTGAATAACTAGGGTCCACCCCTCAAGATTAGAGGAAAGGAGGTATCAACTTCAGCAGAGGAAGGGCTTTTTTACAGTAGGGCTTGTGAAATTGTGGAATTCTTTGCAAAACTGAGTGGTAATGGCAGATACAATGGATACATTTAAGGGAAGATTAAACATTTCTTTCAAGAGGGGAGCACACAGGGTTATACTGTACTCATTTTGGTGGCAGGAAGTCTTATATAATTCTAATTCTGGGTTATGAGACAAAGGATAAACTTGACGGTCTTTTTTCCAATCTATTTTACTATGTTTCTATGTGACCAACAAACTGAGAAGTAACACACACTGAGACTGATTTAATATGAACTGTAGCAATTCAGGGCCTGAACCATGCAGACAGCAATTCCCCAAATTTCCACTGATTTAAATGAGGCTGTTAACTCCTCGAATGTCTGGAGACCTCTTTAACATCCAAAGGGCTAACATATCTATTTAAATCAATATAATTTTTCATTTGTGTCATATGGGACAATTAGTTTGGTCCAGAATTGCTCCTGATCGTCTCTTTAAATCAGCCTCTTTGACAGCCAAGAATTAGGTGACACAGAGTGTTATTCAGAGGTCCAGTTCTGGAGTAAACCAACTGCACCATATAGGGGGTGGACTAAATTATGCCACTGATTTAAATATGGTTTTAACCCCTTAAATGCTAGAGCATTCTCCAACGCATTGCGAAGACCACTCTAGCATTCAAGGGGTTAAAAGCTCAATTTAAAGCAATTGGGATTTGCAGATTTTCATCTTTTCCCATGGTGCAGTTGGTCTGTTCCATAATTGCACATCTTTTGCCTGTATATAACCCCTATGTCATTTTTAGGTTAGTGTTCCTTTAAGGTCCATGAGCCAAAATATCCTCCTTAGATAAAGAATTTATGAATGCGACAAGACTAAAACTGGTGCCAACCAGAAAACAGGTATGTGTCAACACCCGCCAGTGCCAAAGAATTACTACCCACCTGTCATACAAAACAGCCCTATCACATAACAATAACATGTAGGGGGTGGTGCACATATCCCTTTAAATCAGGGGCAATTATGAAAACTTTATTTTTCAGGACTGCACAGGAATCAGAGTGTCCCTGCAGTGTGTGTTTGTTATGTGTCCCTGATATACAGGGATATGTGGTCACCTTAGTCTAGGGACATATGTGTACAATTAAAAGGGCACCATTCGAGGGCAAAACCATCTGGACTAAAGTATACAAATTCCCATTAATTTAACCTTTTAACCCCTTGTATGCTAGGGAAGTCTCCAATGCATTGGGAAGCAACAAATCAACTGCAGCAAAGGGGAAAAATGAAAATTGCACAAATTCAAATTGACTTTAAAGGGATAGTAATGGCTTAAAGTAGATCGCCAAGTCATCATTAGGTTAAGCATAACAAGTTGTGCTATGTGTAATAACTTACATTGCTATAGTTTTAAAGATATGCCATGTAAAAAGATCCCCCTCCTGCCCATTCTGTCCTCCTCCCCTTGTAGCTGCAATTTGGTCATGGGACCGGAGGGATTGCAGTGAGAGTCAATCTTCGAACCGTAAGTATAAGAAAAGCCCTGCGCCCCTTGATGAAGGAGGACATGATTTTCCTTTTGCTTACTGAAGATTGTCCCTCGCTGTGCTCCATCCGGGCCAGACTGAGAGGCTGAGTGATGCAGGGGAAAGGAGTGGGAGGGGAATCCTTTAGAACTGAATAGCATTTGAACTACACAACTGTAAGTTTTAAAACATAGCTCTATGTGTTAAAAAAAAATAAATAAATAAAGACAACTTGGATCTCAACTTTAATACAAGTATTACTATCCCTTTAACCCCTTGAATGCTAGCGACGTCTCCAATGCATTGGCGAAAAATGAAAATTGCACAAATTCAAATTGATTTTAAATGCACCTTAGCAAAAAGACAAATTCAAACACATAAGAGGGAGTGCATGAATTTATCAGCACAGACCTGTTGGCGTTCACCTCTAACACCAGTGGCTGGACTTTAGGGTATGCGCTAGAGCAGAGGTTCTCAACCCGTGCCCTCAGGGCCAACTTACAGGCCAGGACTTTGGAATTTCCCTGCTAGAACATGCGTGTTCATCAGAGGCTCATTCACATTGATTAACTCACTGTCACGGTTCCCAGGAATTAACCAGGAGTCAGTACGGTAAAGTAAAACAATCTTATTAGAATAATAACAGTAATGCACATAAACAGATAACACACAGAGGATGATCATTGAGGCAAGCACTGTATCAGAAATAGTAGTCCACCAATAGATCCACCACACTGTCTGAGACTAGGCCTCAGCCCACTGGAGCCTAGAGGTAATTCAGAATGCCCAAAGCACTAGCACTGACTTAGCCTGCAGTCAGTCTAAGAGTCTGATAGAGCCCCAGGTCCGCACTAGGATGGATGTCTGAAGAGCGGGGACCAACACACGGAGGAAACAGACAGAGCCCCCTAGTCAACACCAGAAAGGATAGTCAGACAAGCTGGGTCATACACAGAGCGGGTAGTCAGTCAGAGCCACAGGTTTGCACCAGATAGGATATCCACTGAAGCGCTGGTATGCTGGAAGCGCAGTGGACAGAGCCCCAAGTCAACACCAGAGTGGGTAGTCAGCCAGAACCACAGGTTTGCACCAGAAAGGATGTCTAAGCCAAATCTGAACGCACAAGGAGAATGGCCAGACAGAGCCACAGGTCAACACCAGAATGGATGGACAGACAGGCCAGGTCATACACAGTTCAGGTAGTCAGCCAGAGCCACAGGTCCGCACCAGATTGGGTGTCCACTACACAATGGGAGCAGGCAAAAGAGTAGTCAGACTGAGCCCCAAGTCAACACCAGAGTGGGTAGTCAGACAAACCAGGTCATACACAGAGTGGATAGTCAGCCAGAGCCACAGGTTTGCACCAGAAAGGATGTCTAAGCCAAATCAGAACGCACAAGGAGAATGGTCAGATAGAGCCACAGGTCAACACCAGAATGGATGGACAGACAGGCCAGGTCATGCACAATTCAGGTAGTCAGCCAGAGCCACAGGTCCGCACCAGATTGGGTGTCCACTACACAATGGGAGCAGGCAAAAGAGTAGTCAGACACAGCCAAAGGTCAGCACCAGAATGGATGGTCAGACAAGCCAGGTCATACACAGAGCCCCAAGGGAAACAGAACTGTATTGTACAACAATGTAAAGGCAACTGAGACAGGTAGGAGGAGCTGCTCAGAGGGAGGAAGTAGGTAGGAGGAGACTACAGGAAGCAAACACATAAAACAGAGGCCTGCTGCATGCTTGAAGCCTCGCGCCTGCAGATGATGCTGAAACCAAGGTAAGCTGTAACACATATCCGGGCCTGTTAGTGGCCACGGATTGATAACCACTGCCCTAGAGCATATGGTCATGTAGGTGGACAATCTCCACCATCCTTAGGAAATAAATGCCAGCAAGTATGGTACACTAGCCTCAGAGAATGTGCGGTGAAATGGTTTACACTCACGTCACTTCTTCTACATGTTGTTTAACTCATAGCTGTAAACAAGTCTCCATGGAACAGAGCACCCCAAAAAATCCAGTTTGGGAACCGAATTGACATCTGAGAAGAGTCACCCAAGGCTCTTTTGTTGGACCTGTGAGAAAGACTGAACTGGGAGACTCTGAAGTCTCACACTTCAGTCTCACTGAGTTGTTCATGCTTGCCCCATAGACAGTAGCAAAGACCAAATCCTGTGGAGGCTGGGCTTGCATCCCACAAAGTCTTTGGCTACTAACCACATAATTCTGAGTTGTGTTCCACCCTGATGCCCGCTAAGGTGACGGTTTTCTGATCTCTGAATAACTGAAGAAAGAGCCTTTTTAGGGTACAGAGCTCATCCCTAGGCTATTTAGTAAATCTGTTTCTTTTTTCTAATTCAATCTTTATTGAAACAGATATAATACAATTATATCTGGCATGTAGCGAAAAGTCCATACAGTAACTGAGAAGGACAACAGCTTTGTACAAACAAACATTTCCCATGTTAACAGTATGGCCACATGTACAGAGATTCAGAAATACTGCACCTGTTCCTGTAGTAAATTTGTTTCTATATGAGCACACCAATAGGAGCAGGCTTACAGTGTTAATAATGTCTGAAAAAAAACTTTTTTTGCATTTAGAAGAGCGTAAAAAGCTGATCTAAAGGCAAAAAAACGTATCTCTCATGCTGCTATGGTTTAAGAGATACGGGCGTTTAAAGTTTAATTTCTCCTACTGACAGCTGTAAAGCTGTCAGCAGGAGATCCGTGTCGGTCGACACGCTGGCGCTTGAGAAGTGCCAGGATCTCGTTACTTACACGGAATCCCTTCATTGGAATGGTCTAAAACGTGTGCCTAGTGTTCAGGCCTAGTGTTCAGGCACACGTTTTAGACCATTCCAATGAAGGGATTCCGTGTAAGTAAAGAGAACTCGGCACTTCTCAAGCGCCAGCGTGTCGACCGACACGGATCTCCTACTGACAGCTTTACAGCTGTCAGTAGGAGAAATCAAACTTTAAACTCCTGTATCTCTTAAACCATTTTTTTTTGCATTTAGATCAGCTTTTTAAGCTCTTCTAAATGCAAAAAAGTTTTTTTCAGACATTACTAACACTTTAACCTGAGATAAGTCAGTGATATGTCCTCTGGGTCACATCACCAAATGGACATCCACAGAGTAGGCCAGTGTCCCCTTGCAGGCTGAGGGATCCATCAGTTTCAGAGAAGCAGCTAATTACTATAGAACTGGAACAGGCAAGGACATGTAGACACAGAATACAATATCTTGGACCTTATGTTTATAAGGAAAGCTGGGTAAACCATAGGGAACACGTAAAAAAATCACAAATTCCTATTGATTTAAATGAAGCTTCTTAATATCTTGAATGGTAGAGAAGTCTCCAAAATATTGCTTTGCAATGCGTTACAGACTTCTCTATCATCCTAAAGGTTGAAAGCCCCAGAATTGCTCCACTTTTGAACGTTAGGCTGTTTGTGTAAGAGAAAAGGTTAACCTACTTTAGATTGTTTACCTCGGAAAATGGGTGTCCTTACTGTATGGAAAAAACATTATGTAAAAAAATCATTCTGAGTCAAAACAAAGAAATGTCTGGGGAGTTATTCAGCCCTCGGGCAGTACACTAAGTGAACTCATGTTATTAGACGACATCAGGTTTTACTGTCATTACAAGCGGAGGGACTTTACTGTAAGGAGAGGCACAGAGGCAGGTGGCACATACAGTAGATAGCTTCAAGAAAGGGTTGGATCAAGGGATTAATATAATTTTAAATATCATATACTCACAGGTAACAGACGTAAAAATAAATTATTCATCTATTTCATCCCTGAAATGCGATCCTAAACTTGCTTTTAACACATATGTAAACTTTCCTATTCTGAGAGCACCTGGTTTTGTTAGTGCTGTTTGTAATGAGGTGTAAGTCTTACAGTCTTTTAACATAACTCCCAATTGTCCCTTTTTTTGCGATATTAGGGGTCCATACCTCCCAAGTGTCCATTTTTAGGAGGGACAGTCCCTCTATGGGACCAGAATCCCTCTATCCTACCCTGGTGTCCCTGTATTTAGGAGATCAGACTGTGTGGTGTGTATATAAGTGTATCACCCTGGTGTCCCTGTGTTTAGGAGATCAGGCTGTGTGGTGTGTATAAAAGTGTATCACCCTGGTGTCCCTGTGTTTAGGAGATCAGATTGTGTGGTGTGTATAGAAGTGTATCCCCCTGGTGTCCCTGTGTTTAGGAGATCAGATTGTGTGGTGTGTATAGAAGTGTATCCCCCTGGTGTCCCTGTGTTTAGGAGATCAGACTGTATGGTGTGTGTATAGAAGTGTATCACCCTGGTGTCCCTGTGTTTAGGAGATCAGACTGTGTGGTGTGTATAGAAGTGTATCACCCTGGTGTCCCTGTGTTTAGGAGATCAGACTGTGTGGTGTGTATATAAGTATATCACCCTGGTGTCACTGTGTTTAGGTGACCAGACTGTGTGGTGTGTATATAAGTGTATCACATTGCTCCACAACAATAAAACTCACATTAATGTTTTTATAAACTTTAGTATGTGTTTAAAAATTAACCTGTGGAAATATCATACTTTGGTTTTGCTCTAAATCATTTATTCAGTTACACAAAGAGGGGTCAATAAGTCATGAAATAACCTAAAAATTGTCTGTAATACCCCGCCCCCCAGCAGCACCACCTAAAACAAATTTGTCCCTCTTTGGTTTTTTAAAATGCTGGGAGGTGTGAGTTAATGTATGAGTGATTAGTGCCCAGTCCTCTTTTATTTAGAAATTTTGTTATCTTATTACATCCAAATTACAGACAATCCTAGGCAGTCACCTCAAAACTGATGCCATTTTATTGCCAAAATAAGATTTTATTGTTATATATTTGTGCCTGACATTTGAAAAAGGGGCTTATTGCTCCGAAACGCATCATACAGGTTTATATCTGTTATAATATTGATGTTGTTTTTGGCAAAAAAATATATATACTAGTTAAAGAGCCTGTGTACACGGGCAACAGTGCCAGCCAGGCGAGGTGCGGTCATGCTCAGTAGAGACTGCCCTCTACTGCGCATGACTGCGTCATTACAAACTTTTAGCAAATTATTATATAGGATATTTTTTATATCATTAAATATAACTTTTTTTACTACTTGTGGACTTATACATCTTTTATTGGAAGAATCAGTTGAATCTTGTGTGACCCCGTTGGAATTTGCTGGTTGCACCTACAACCAGCTTATCATCCTTAGTGTTGTGAGTATTGGATATATACAAATTTCTGAGCCCATTAGAATTTCTATTTGGTGGTTTGTGCCCTCTTCCTGCATTTGTGTTTTCTATGTTCCAAGGGTCCAGTCCAGTCCTGTGGATCGTTACTGAAGAAGCAGCATTCAACAGCTCATTTTGAGGAGACTGAGTGGGGGCAGACAGAATCCCTCAACTGTCCTGCTGATCACTTTTAGTGGTCTGGTCTATTGTGAGTATCGTGGTGAATAGGTGGAGGTCTTTCATTTGCAGAGGTTTATTTGCACCAGGAAACGCTCTTTTGTTTACTTGTTCACCTCAATATTACTATGGGTACTTGGATCCATGGAAAGGCAAGAATGTCTGCTCCATAAGAGCATATGTAAGAGAAGGTTTCAGGGCTTGGAAAAAAGAGAATTATTACAGATGCCAGCGTGAAGAACAGAGTATTCAAGTGCACATAACCCTACTTCATTTTCATGTGTTAGTGTTCCTTTAATACAAGGGTGTCCAAGCCTGATCCTCAAGGGCCAAGACAGGCCAGGATTTAAGGATTCCCCCTGATTAACCTCAGTGAGTTAATTAGTGTCTCATTCATTTTGATTGGCCCATTTGTGCTCCAACAGGTAAATCCTTAAATCTAAAACTATTGATAGCACTTGAGGACTGAACCTGGACACCCCTGGTTTAATACATGGACATACCTGGTGTTTTCCGGGGACCTCCTGTCTCAAGGATCTTGTCCTTGAGTTCCTAAGGTCCACTTTGCACAGTTTCTTCAGCTTAACCAATAGGTGGAAGATGATGACAGGAACTGTAGTCTCCTAGAGGGCCACACGCTGATAGGATTGGTAGTCTCCTAGAGGGCCACACGCTGATAGGATTGGTAGTCTCCTAGAGGGCCACATGCTGATAGGATTGGTTGTCTCCTAGAGGGCCTCACATTGATAGGATTGGTAGTCTCCTAGAGGGCCTCACACTGATAGGATTGGTAGTCTCATAGAGGTCCTCACACTGATAGGATTGGTAGTCTCCTTGAGGGCCTCACACTGATAGGATCTGGCCTCTCAGTGGGCTTCACATTGATAGGATTTGTAGTCTCCAAGAGGGCCTCACACTGATAGGATTGGTAGTCTCCTAGAGGGCCTCACACTGATAGGATCTGTAGTCTCCTAGAGGGCCTCACACTGATAGGATTGGTAGTCTCCTAGAGGGCCTCACACTGATAGGATTGGTAGTCTCATAGAGGTCCTCACACTGATAGGATTGGTAGTCTCCTTGAGGGCCTCACACTGATAGGATTGGTAGTCTCCTAGAGGGCCTCACACTGATAGGATTGGTAGTCTCATAGAGGTCCTCACACTGATAGGATTGGTAGTCTCCTTGAGGGCCTCACACTGATAGGATCTGGCCTCTCAGCGGGCTTCACATTGATAGAATTTGTAGTCTCCAAGAGGGCCTCACATTGTTAGGACTGGTAGACTCCTAGAGGTTTTCACATTGATATTATCTGGTCTCCTAGAGATCCTCACATTGATAGGACTGGTAGGGCTTCCCATTGATAGGATTGATAGTCTCCTAGAGGGCCTCCCATTGATAGGATTGATAGTCTCCTAGAGGTCCACTCATTGATAGGACTGGTAGTCTCCTAGAGGGCCTCACATTGATAGGATTGATAGTCTCCTAGACGGCCACTCAGTGATAGGATTGGTGGTCTCCTAGAGGTCCTCACATTGATAGGATTGATAGTCTCCTAGAGGGCCACTCATTGATAGGATTGGTAGTCTCCTAGAGGGCCTCACATTGATAGGATTGATAGTCTCCTGGAGGGCCACTCAGTGATAGGATTGGTGGTCTCCTAGAGGTCCTCACATTGATAGGCTTGTGGTATAATGGATCGAGAGTACATATCACAAAATGTCTATAGGCATTCTGACTGTCTACAACACCTACATCAAATGTAGGATTTCTGGGAAATCAGGAGGAACTATAATGTATTGCAAGGTCTTTAGGACAGTCACAAAATAAAGAGATTGAATTGTATATTAGTGCAATGATGGGTTAGTTAATGTCTCTAAAGAATTTGGGTGGTGTGAACATAATTACAGTATGTGTGTGTATATATGAGGCAATGCATAAGCAGCAGAAAGGGTGGGGCCAACAGGGCTATAGTCCCCCTAGCTATGACCCAATTAAATCAATATTCCTTTGTAATCGGGGATGTGCAACCTGTGGTCTGCAGCTGCTGTTGGACTTAAATTCCCATCAATGCTGGCTGAGGATGATGGGAGTTGTAGGCCAAGAGTTGTACAGAGTAAATGCACTTAGTGGAGATAAAAGTGCAATAAGGGTATGATAAATTCTCCGTCTCCTGTTATGCTATGGAACCTACGCTATAAGATCTATCAAGTCAGACACAAACATTAGCACTTACGCTCCAAAGACTAACACAAGAAATAGAGATATAATCACAAAGTGCACTTCCCCAAATGAGTTCTTGTAGGTTGCATGATGGGTCAGC
Source organism: Rhinophrynus dorsalis (assembly GCA_037306005.1). NCBI lineage: Eukaryota > Metazoa > Chordata > Amphibia > Anura > Rhinophrynidae > Rhinophrynus > Rhinophrynus dorsalis. Next base: position 157,462,953 of record CM074726.1, on the reverse strand, counting down.
AGAGGGCAGTGTGTCTTCCTAACCAAAACAAGAATTTGACTTCAGATAAGAACCATTTGGCCCATCTAGTCTTCCCATTTTTCCTGCTGTAAAAACCTCAACCCTCATTTGGTCCTTGGTCTTGCATTATGTTCAGGAGAGCCTTATGTCTACCCCTTAATATTTTGTACAGTAAAATATTCTTGCTCTGTTAAATGTGGCTCAATACAATGGGGACTGAATACAATTTAGATATTTAAAGTCAGCCTGTTACCTACAAAGATCTAAGTCTCCGTATATATCCATTTAAACTGCCTATATCTTGTGCATTTGTAAACGGGTTAACCTAGGGTGACCACGGGTCCCGGAACGTCCGGGACTGTCCCTTATTTCAGGGACATGTCCCGCGTCCCGGGTCCCCTTCAACCGGGACAATGAAGTGTCCCGGAATGAAGCCAAGCCGCCCTGAATGTCAGCCTGCAAGCGGTGTGTCACATCATGGACGCCGCTTGCAGGCTGACATCCAGGGCGGCAATGCAGCTTACCTGATCTCCTGGAGGTAAGCGCTCTAGTAATACAGAGCGCTGGGAGATGACATCATCTCCCAGCGCTCTGCATTACTGAGCACAGCGCGCGGGAGCTTCAGCTCTGTGCCGGAGGAGGCACAGAGCTCCCTCTTGACACGCCGCTAGACCACCAGGGACTCAAGGTAAGGCAATAGGGTGACCACGTCCCGGAATGGCAGAAGGGAAATGTGGTCACCCTAGGTTAACCCCTTAAGGACATTGACATTCCAGGACCATCTCCAGTGTCCGCGCCTTAAGGACGGTGATGGTCCCAAACCTTCCAACATTTCAAATTGCCAAAGAGGGTCACCTGTGTTTTAGGGGGTGTTTTAGGCTACTTCATGACCTATTGACACCTCCTTGTGTAACCTAATAAATGAGGGACTGTCCCTCCTAAAGAGGGACATTTGGGAGGTATGTGGTCCTGACAAGTTACGGGTTTTATGATCACAGAGGGTGGTCACTAGGGGAGTCTGAAATTGACTGCTTCAATACCGGAACGGTCAGTTTCAGCCTTTCTTTAGGCGGGCCGGTACACATGATTGCTCACGTGAGCTGGCTCTCCGAATGACGTCTATGTGGGCCTTAAGGGTACTCTTACCCAGGACCGCCAAACATTAAGGGGTTAATAGTTTTTGAGATTTTTGATTTAGTATTTGGATAATCTAGTCGGATCAGAGCATTGTTCTCTGGCTTGGCCAGATAAAGCTGTATAATCAATTACTCACATGTCAGAAATCATCTTTGTAGGCTGCTAAAACCTGTCAGTTCCCACCAGAGGGGTGGAATAAATTAATGAGGAAAAAAAATCATGCAAAGCCTTTCAAAATGGATTCTTTTACTGAAAGCAGGATCTGGAAAGATGATACGTCCTTTAAAAAAAAAATGATGCATCTTAAAAAAGAAAATAATAATAGGTTAAACTATTTTTTAAATCAATATTTGCTTTAACCCTTTGAGTGCCTGAGAGGTAGCCAATACATTGCAACGCCATGCTTTTTATACCTTTCTGGCACTCAAAGGGTTATAGGTGAGGAAGGAAGGGGAGAGAGCACAGTCTCAAAAATGATTACAAGCCTAATGTATTATGTTAGAGGTGTCGCTCTTTAAATGGTAATGTAAACTTCTGGAATGATAAGAAGTCTCCAACACAGATCTCTCAAACATCCAAGGAATTAAAAGCCCCATTTAAAGCGTAACTATCATGATAATAACATTGTCCCCCAATACATTACTAACATAAAAATATGCAAAGCCATACAGTCCTTAAGCTCAATAAGTCCACGTTATTGCAGAAAAACAACTTCGGCAGGCATCCACTGCACAGAGCTTACAAGAGAAGCTCTGTTTGCCTGCGCTGTCAGTAACTTCCATTACCTTAAAGGGATAGTAATACTTCGTTTTAACTTTATTTTATTTTGTAGGCATTAAAAAAACATGAAGAATGATATAAGTCTTATCTCTCAAACCTTTATGGTTTATGAGATATTCACAAGCAAAGTTCCCCTCCCCGCCCCTTTTACCTAGTGTAAGCCATCTCTTCTCAGATGTGAATGTGGTTGTAAGACCAGACAGATAACAGCAGGGGACAATTTTCTTTGTATGAAAACAATGAAAGCCCTTCCCCCCTTGACAAGTTTTTCAGGTTTTTCCCTTATCTTAATTGAAGATTGTCCCTCTCTGCAGTCTACCTGGGCACCTCCCTTCTGACCTGGCTGAACGGGGGGGGGGGGGGGATACTTTGCTTGTGAATATCTCTTAAACCATAAAGGTATGAGAGATAAGACTTATATCGTTCTTCATGTTTTTTTAATGCCTACAAAATAAAATAAAGTTAAAATGAAGTGTTACTATCCCTTTAAGTTAACCAAGAAATGTTACTCACCCATGCTAGCACTGAATAGGACAGACTCAGAGGTACATTTCCTCCAAGATGTCTGTACTGTTGTCCACTGGCCTGCCGAAGACGTTGTTTTTATGCAATAAAGCGGACTTGTTGAGCTTAAGGACTGTATGGCTTTGCCTATCATTATGTTAGAAATATATTGGGGGGCAATGTTATTATACTACCACCCCTGATAAAATTTGGCCCAAATAAATACCCATCTGGCGACTAGCTGCTAAGTAGTGCTAGTCGCCAGAAATATTACCTGGTTAATGAGAATTATACACTGCTCCCAGACTGACAGCCAGGAAACAGTGCAGACATCTTTCCATAGTGAAGTCTGCACACCTGCACTGTCAGTCCCTTTTGGAGCCGAATGGCTCCTAGCAACGCCTCCTAGAGCAGGCTGGGACTGACAGTGCAGATGCACAGGCGTCACTATGGAAAGATGTCTGTGCTGTTTCCTGGCTGTCAGTCCGGGAACAGTGTATAATTCTCATTAACCAGGTAATAATTCTGCCAACTAGCACTATTGAGCAGCTAGTCGCCAGATGGGTATTTATTTGGGTAAGATTTTATCAGGGGTGGTAGTTCTGCTTTAAATGAGAATTTTCAGTTCAGCCCAGTGAATCAGACGGTTTGCTCTAGAATTGAACCACTTTAACCTATGGTTCTGTCTCCTCAGTGATGGTATGACCTAAAACTGGTTATTGCCTGGGGTGGAAGCCAAAGATTTCACAGCTGATGAGGAGGAGGAAATAAGGTGTAATGAAAATGGCCTAGAGAGGCACCATGACAGTTAGGTGTCCCATTTATTTGGTATGTGGTGTGTTATGAAGAAAATTACAACAGACATTGAGGTTGATGTACTAAGAGGAATTGAAGCAGATCAGCTGTACCACAGAGAACAAATAAAAATCCCCATCAATGACAGCTGATCTAAATGGGACTTTTCACCCCCTGAATGCTATAGAGGTTAGAGGGACAGTAATACTTAATATGTAAAAATATAGGGATTATCCTCCTGAGTAAAACAAGAATACAACGACGACTGAGAGCTGTTTTATTAAAAGCAGCTAAAACATTATATATTTATTTTTTTAGGTGCAGTACTTCCATCACCTGAAATTTTTAAGGTGGCACTATTGCTACACCATCCTATGGAGGTTTATGGTCAACTGACCAGAGCTGCCCATAGGATGGTATAGCAACAGCACCACTGTGAAATATCAGGCCACTGTGATAGTGCACCTAAAAAAATTCAGGTTTGAGCGGCAATAACATTTGAATAGAACACCACTCAGCAGTGGGAGTTCCCTTTATTTTACTCAGGAGGATACACAGTACAATATATATTTTTACATGTTAAGTGTTACTATCCCTTTAACCCTTTCAGTGCAAGAGGGTTACGCAATGCACTGCAAATCACTGATATTCAAAGGGTTAAAGGGACACTAATGTCCCATTAAAAATGTTCTTGTTTTGTAGAGTTTAAAAAAAAAAATGTGTCACAAATCCTATCTCTCAGACTGTTCCAATGAAGAATTTCTTTTTAAATATTGCCATTTTGGCTCTGCTGAAGAGCCTCTTCAAGTTGCCGACTTGAATCTCCTGCTGTCAGCTGTGTATGTGTGGGTCTGAGATTTGATTGGACAGTGGAATTAGCCACACTCTTATTCACCCTTCAGCCCTTATGCTTACTTATCCCTCTCAACCCCACTTTCTCTCACTTCAATCACCCCCAGAATCATTCTCACTTGTATCACCTATTGCCCCTGTTTCTCCCCCTATTACCCTCTCCCATCCCTCTCTCAAGTCTATTCCCAGTTGCACTCTCTATTTCCTATTTCTACCCCTTGTTTCTTCCCCCCCTTGCCTTTCTTTCTCCCCATTGCCTTCCTTTACCCATTATACCCGCTCTCCCCTTTGCCTCCTACTCTCTCTAAGCTCTGTGGTATTAACTGTGTGGCTCCATTTCAATTGAAACTTTGTGGTATTACTAGCATAGTAGCATGTAGCTCCATTTTCTTTGTAAGCTCTGTGGTATCAATAGCGTAGCTTTATTTTAATTGTAGGCTCTGTGGTATCAATAATGTGGCTTAATTTCAATTGTAAGCTCTGTGGTATCAATAGTGTAGCTTTATTTTAATTGTAAGCTCTGTGGTATCAATAATGTAGCTTAATTTCAATTGTAAGCTCTCTGGTAACAATAGTGTAGCTTTATTTTAATTGTAGGCTCTGTGGTATCAATAATGTAGCTTAATTTCAATGGTAAGCTCTGTGGTATCAGTAGTACCTTAATTTCATTTGTAAGCTCTGTGGTCTCAATAGTGTAGCTTAATTTATTTTGTAAGCTCTGCGGTACTAGACATAACTTATAACATGGACTGTAGGCCTTTTGGTTTTTGCCTCCCACCCTGTGAAAATGTCAGTAGATGTAGATGAGTGTCCCTATAATGTAGACAAGATTCCAGAGAATTCTGTGTAGAATGCAGAACTGTGAGCTTTTTTTTAACCTTTGTTGAAGTCACATGATAAATCTACAGAATCTGCCTTCATATTTATCCTGCACCTACTGTCTCTTAAATCAAGTAAATACAAGATTGTAATAAATGCTATGGTATTTTAAGAACTTGTCAGACCAGCTTAACCGGTCCAACAATATGTATTATTTATGTAACTGGTTTGGTATGTACTGGAATGTATCAGATTATTTCCTAAAGCAGATTCAATAGAAATCACAGAAATTATGCAATATTTGAAATTGTTATATTGAAACCAGGGCACATATCTACAAGTGGTGCAGTTCTGGATCAATTAATTGTACCGTAAGGGGCAAATAAGTAGTTCCATTGATATAAATAGGGATTTTAACCAATTGAATGCTCTAGATGTCTCATGTCACCTCTCTAACATTCAAGGAGTTAAAGCCCCCATTTAAATTACTGGGAATTAGTGCTTGCCCCTTATGGTGCAACTGGATTGGCCCAGAATTGCACTAAAAACAAAGGGAGTAAAATTGGATAAATAATAGAGCGGTACATCAGCAGTGAACATCCAGCGAGCTAACAGTGAATGTGCTTACAGACTCTATATGAGCACTGCACCTTTAATAGAAATCACATCTTCCTCAATTGTAGGCTGACCAGACCTCACCTTTAACCGGGGACGCATAGGAAAAATGCACACTGCAGGACTGCTTTAATTTCAGTGGAGTACTGCAAAATGGCTATTTACTGTGTCCCCGGCTAAAGTGTTAGTAATGGCCACAAAAAAGTTTTTGCATTTAGAAGAGCTTAAAAAGCAGAGCTAAATGCAAAAAAACCGTATCTCTCAAACCGCTATGGTTTAATAGATACAGGCGTTTAAAGGGATAGTAATACTTCGTTTTAACTTTATTTTATTTTGTAGGCATTAAAAAAAACATGAAGCATGATATTAGTCTTATCTCTCAAACCTTTATGGTTTGAGAGATATTCACAAGCAAAGTTTCCCCTCCTGACCCTTTTACCTAGTGTAAGCCATCTCTTCTCAGATGTGGAATGCAGTCCATAGACTGGACAGGTAACAGAAGGGGACACTCTTATTCCTATGAAAACAATGAAATCCCTGCCCCCCTTGACAAGCTTTTCAGGTTTTTCCCTTATCTTAATTGAAGATTGTCCCTCTCTGCAGTCTACCTGGGCAGCTCCCTTCTGCCCTGGCTGAGCAGTGTTACATCAGTAAAAGGGGCAGGAGGGGGACACTTTGCTTGTGAATATCTCTTAAACCATAAAGATTTGAGAGATAAGACATATCATTCTACATGTTTTTTTAATGCCTACAAAATAAAATAAAGTTAAAACAAAGTATTACTATCCCTTTAAAGTTTGATCTCTCCCACTGACAGTCGTAATGCTGTCAGCAGGAGATCCATTTCGGCCGACACGGAGGTGCTTGAGCAGAGCTGTGATCTCGTTATTTACCACTAATCCCTTCATTGGAATGGTCTAAAACGAGTGCTTGAAAACCAGGCACACGTTTTAGACCATTACAATGAAGGGATTTGTGGTAAATAACGAGATCGCGGCTCTGCTCAAGCGCCTCCGTGTCGGCCGAAACAGATCTCCTGCTGACAGCTTTACAGCTGTCAGTAGCAGAGATCAAACTTTAAACTCCTGTATCTCTTAAACCATAGCGGTTTGAGAGATACAGTTGTTTTTTTGCATTTAGCTCAGCTTTTTAAGCTCTTCTAAATGCAAAAAACTTTTTTTGTGGACATTACTAACACTTTTAAGCTGAGATCTGGTCAGCCTACTCAATTGTTTCTATCAAAGGAGTAAAAATGTTAGGACAAGAGGCCATAGTCTAAAACTGGAGGGACACAGGTTTAGATGTAATATAAGAAAGTTTTACTTCACTGAGAGGGTAGTAGATAAGTGGAATAGTCTACCAGCAGAAGTGGTAGAAGTTAATACAGTGACAGAATTTAAGCATGCATGGGATAGGCATTAGCTGTCCTGAACATAAGAAAAGACCAAGGATCAAAGAAAGTTTGAAGTTTTTACAGTAGGAAAATGGGCAGACTAGATGGGCCGAATGGTTCTTATCTGCCATCAGATTCTACGTTTTAATGTGCAAACAATCCATTCTCCAGATCACAAAAATCAAAGGAGACACAAAACTGCATATGGTATAAAATCATTTATATAAAAACATTATACCATATTAAATGTAAAAGCAATCCAAAAACATACAATTGCTTGTGTCTCAACATGAACCCGATCATGGATCTCTTGTAACGGACTCCCTTCTCCTATATATGGAAGTCCTATTCCGTCTGCCACCCAGACTCGTGGTTTATTTCCTATTCAGTTCTACTCTCAAACGCTCTGTGCTCTCCTTTCATTCTCTTAATATCCTGACCTGCTGGTGTGTACCGAAAACTAACTCTAAGGAACACTGGTATATATGATACACTGATATACCGTACTATTATTTGTATTATATGTCTGTTCATTTCTCTTTATTCACTTGATTTACTGCACAAGTCTGTATTTTTTCACTTGTCTCAGAATTGCTTCACCTTTTTTTTTGTATACACAGCCCCTTGTGTTAAATACTAATACTACAATACCCAGGCTATTAAATCAGAGTACGTTGTCACATTCACAGATGTAGGTATAAATGTTTCACTCATTGCTGGAACTGAAAAGGACAGTGTTACCGTAAAAAGAAAATAGTGCAACGTCTGCTCTTATAGTATCTCCCAGAGTAAACAGCAGGACTGCGCACACAGACAAGTAGGACTTCTCCCTATGTCTTTCCTGTAACATCACTGCTTGTACACACAGACAAGGGCCAAGATCAGCGGCGTAACTAGAATCCTCCGGTCCCTGATTCAAGAAGTGCCACAGGCCCCCCCAACCACATTGACCCCCTCCACAATGCCCCCATCTACCTGGAGCTCCCGCGCTGTCCTCTTAGTAATGCAAAGCGCTGGGAGATGATGTCATCTCCCAGCGCTCTGCATTACTAACGCGCCAGTGGGAGATTACGGGCGCCAGGCGGAGGGGTCGAAGGGGGAAGCCGGGCCCCTGGAGTGCACGGGCCCCGTCGTAAGTGCGACCCATATAGTTACGCTACTGGCCAAGATACACTAAAGGTTGAAGAGAGCTCAGAATGTCAATGTACTGTCGGAGCAGTGTCAAAGGCACACTGACAGTATGCACAAATGTATCTTTGACATCACATCCCCATGAATTCAACAAAAAGCTGCATACATTGACATCAATCCGACATATGAATTTTCACTCACTGCATCAACAATGGCCTATTTCCATATGGAAATGCAGTATAAAGATTGATTTTCATATGCAAATAGAGGATGATGAGCCATTATTGTATTCATGGGGGGGGTGTTGATATGTTAATGTGGGAATTTCCTACCTGAGGCTGGTGAAGTTATGATCTCCCTGTAGTTTCTTATGCAATAACAGCCCTCAGTCAGTCAGAAGCAGGGAGGGATGTGAAATGCTGTCGATGTGTAAGGGATACTTTCCCTCGCACATCACCATGCAATGTTGGTAGCTGTTGTGGGGTTGGCTACCCCTGGCCTATAGCCACTCCCCTTAACCATACCCCTAACATTTAAAATTGCCATAGAGGGTGATGTGCATACCTGGGAACTCTCCGGATTTGCCCCGGAGACTCCGGTTCTGACAGAGTTTTACCGGGTCTCCGGGGCAGAGGCAGATTCCTCCGGATGTGGAGAGTTTCTATAGAAACTCTGCCACATCTGCTTTTTCTCCCGTTGTGCCTCCGTCCCCAGCCTTTTGTGTGACACATTTTAACCCTCTGAGTGCCAGAGTGGTGCGGAATGCATTGCTTTGCAATGCATTCCGTACCACTCTGGCACTCAAAGGGTTAAATCCCCCCAACACTCGAGTTAAGCCCCGCCCCTTTTTGACGCGATTAGCGTCATTTTTGTTACCCCCTGCTCAACAGAGGACTACCCTCCGGGTAGCCCTCAAATGAAAGTTCCCAGGTATGGTGATGTGGCTGGTGATGGTGGTGGGGGGCATTACCAAGAATGTTTAGGTTATTTAATGATCTATTGGTAACTCTTTGTGATATAGTAACATAGTTGAGGAGGCTGAAAAAAGACATGCGTCCATCAGTTCCAGCCCAGGCCAAAAATACCTCTGTTGATCCAGAGGAAGGCAAAAAAAACAAACCCTGAAGCCATTTCCAATTTAGATCCAAGTGAGTAAACAAATTCCTTCCTGACTCCAAATGGCAGTCAGATAATTCACTGGATCATCAATCTATCTGCATTAAAGCCATATGTCATAATTTTCAATATTGTTCTGTGTTAGATAGGCATCCATTGCTTTTTTGAAAGCAGTTACATTATCTGCAAGTACAACATCCCGAGGCAAAAAATTCCATAGCTTTACTGCCCTTACTGTAATAACCCATACCTTTGTTTTAGTAAGAAGCACCTTTCTTCTAGTCTTAGTGGATGACCTCTCGTTCTTAGCTCAGCTCTTTGCATAAATAATTCATTGGATAGTTCTTTGGATTGACCTTGAATGTATTTGTAAATGGTAATCATTAGAGATGAGCGAGCACCCCGATGCTCGGGTGCTCGGGTGCTCTGACCGAGCACCGCCGGAGGCTCGAGTGCTCGGCCGAGCACCCGAGCCCCATTCAATTGAATGGGGCGACACGAGCATTACACCAGGCACCCCCTGCTCTGATGAGGGGAGGGTGCCTGGTCAATGCCCCCCTTCATCTCCGCAATGTCCCCCTTCATCTCCGCAATGTCCCCCTTCATCTCCTCTATGCCCCTCTTCCACAATGTCCCCCTTCATCTCCGCTATGCCCCTCTTCCACAATGTCCCCCTTCATCTCCTCTATGGCATAGAGGAGATGAAGGGGGACATTGTGGAAGAGGGGCATAGCGGAGATGAAGGGGGACATTGTGGAAGAGGGGCATAGAGGAGATGAAGGGGGACATTGTGGAAGAGGGGCATAGCGGAGATGAAGGGGGACATTGTGGAAGAGGGGCATAGACTCTATGCCCCTCTTCCACAATGCCCCCCTTCATCTCCGCTATGCCCCTCTTCCACAATGTCCCCCTTCATCTCCGCAATGCCCTCTTCATCTCCTCAATGCCCCCGTACCTCCAGTCCCTGGTGGTCCAGCGGAGCGTCTTCAGATCTGTGCCTCCTCCGGCACAGATTCCCGCCACCCGAACACGGCGGGCGAGCACATGGCGGTACTCGACGAGTACCGCCATGTGCCGAGCAGAGCGATGCTCGAGCCGATCCGAGCATCGGCCGAGCACGCTCGCTCAACACTAGTAATCATATCACCCCTGACATCTCTAATGTAAACAAACCCAGTGTAAACGAAAAAATGATTTATAACAAGACCAAAGCATTTTATTTACAGAGACTAACTTATAAACACATACTGTATAGTCAAGTTTAAACAAACCTTAACCCCTTAAGGACCGGGAGCCCTGAACTCCATGCTGTGCCAGGACCGTCACTGGTCCTTAAGTGCCGGACCGCATTGACGGTCCTGGAACGTCAATGGTCCTTAAGGGGTTAATGTGAGTTTTATTACTGTGGAGCAATGTGATACACTTATACACACACACACCATACAGTCTAATCTCCTAAAAAGAGGGACACCAGGGTAGGAAAAACAGACCGCATACCAGGGTGATACACCTATATACACACCACACAATCTGATCTCCTACTCACAGGGACAACAGGGTGATACACTTACATACACACCATACAGTCTGATCTCCTAAACACAAGGACACCAGGGTGATACACTTATATACACACCACACAGTCTGATCTCCTAAACACAGAGACACCAGGGTGATACACTTATATACACATCACACAGTCTGATCTCCTACTCACAGGGACACCAGGGTGATACACTTATATACACACTACACAGTCTGATCTCCTACTCACAGGGACAACAGGGTGATACACTTATATACACACCACACAGTCTGATCTCCTAAACACAGGGACACCAGGGTGATACATTTATATACACACCGCACAGTCTGATCTCCTAAACACAGAGACACCAGGGTGATACACTTATATACACACCACACAGTCTGATCTCCTAAACACAGGGACACCAGGGTGATACACTTATATACACACCGCACAGTCTGATCTCCTAAACACAGGGACACCAGGGTGATACACTTCTATACACACCACACAGTCTGATCTCCTAACCACCGGGACACCAGGGTGATACACTTATATACACACAACACAGTCTGATCTCCTAAACACAGGGACACCAGGGTGATACATTTATATACACAGCACACAGTCTGATCTCCTACACACAGAGACACCAGGGTGATACACTTATATACACACCACACAGTCTGATCTCCTAAACACAGGGACACCAGGGTGATACACTTATATACACACCACACAGTCTGATCTCCTAAACACAGAGACACCAGGGTGATACACTTATATACACACCACACAGTCTGATCTCCTAAACACAGTGACACCAGGGTGATACACCTATATACACACCACACAATCTGATCTCCTACTCACAGGGACAACAGGGTGATACATTTATATACACACCACACAGTCTGATCTCCTAAACACAGGGACACCAGGGTGATACATTTATATACACACCGCACAGTCTGATCTCCTAAACACAGAGACACCAGGGTGATACACTTATATACACACCACACAGTCTGATCTCCTAAACACAGGGACACCAGGGTGATACACTTATATACACACCACACAGTCTGATCTCCTAAACACAGGGACACCAGGGTGATACACTTATATACACACCGCACAGTCTGATCTCCTAAACACAGGGACACCAGGGTGATACACTTATATACACACCGCACAGCCTGATCTCCTAAACACAGAGACACCAGGGTGATACACTTATATACACACCGCACAGTCTGATCTCCTAAACACAGGGACACCAGGGTGATACACTTATATACACACCACACAGTCTGATCTCCTAAACACAGGGACACCAGGGTGATACACTTATATACACACCACACAGTCTGATCTCCTAAACACAGAGACACCAGGGTGATACACTTATATACACACCACACAGTCTGATCTCCTAAACACAGGGACACCAGGGTGATACACTTCTATACACACCACACAGTCTGATCTCCTAACCACCGGGACACCAGGGTGATACACTTATATACACACAACACAGTCTGATCTCCTAAACACAGGGACACCAGGGCGATACACTTATATACACACCACACAGTCTGATCTCCTAAACACAGGGACACCAGGGTGATACACCTATATACACACCACACTGTCTGATCTCCTACACACAGGGACACCAGGGTGATACACTTATATACACACCACACAGTCTGATCTCCTAAACACAGGGACACCAGGGTGATACACTTACATACACACCACACAGTCTGATCTCCTAAACACAGGGACACCAGGGTGATACACTTACATACACACCATACAGTCTGATCTCCTAAACACAGGGACATCAGGGTGATACACTTATATATATACCACACAGTCTGATCTCCTAAACACAGGGACACTAGGGTGATACACTTATATACACACCGCACAGTCTGATCTCCTAACCACAGGGACACCAGGGTGGGAAAGAGGAACAGAGGGATTTGGGAACCGTCCCTCCTAAAGAGGGGAACTTGGGAGGTATGTCTTAACTCATTCCCTCCCACACAGACATATATTATATGATGCAATGATTCTCAAAGTGGCATTTATCAAGAGACTTCTGTGATGAGATAACATTAGGTCCCCTTCACATGGATGACACCAAAGCAGAGGTTCTGTGTTTATTATGTCACCTGACATGAAAGGTCCTATAACGAACTATTGTGCCTTTCACATGAGTGACTATTGCCTTGCATGAACACACCAAAGTCCAGTATCCTGCAGCTTTCCTGTGTTCACACAGGCACTCTCTAATGATGCAGTACGGAAGGTCTGCACAAAGGCCTATGGCCTGGCCTATGCACCTTTCACACAAGCCTTGTTGGAAGTTGCTTGTTGCAATCTCCAGTGAATGTTTAACCCATTTAGGTTCCAGCTAATAATTTTAGCTGGTGCTCACAGGGGCCGGACGTGGAATGGAGGCAGGGGTGAGTGTCTAAAAATGAAAGGTACCAAGTTACTTTATTCTTGGAGGACGAAGTGTCAAGAAAATGTACAGTGACTGATAAAAAGCTCCTGGTTATTGACAAACGATATTGGGCCACTGACCTGTCATGACTTGGCTGAATGTGAGCTCTGAATGTAGGAGGAAGAGTGTGTGGTATAAAAATAAAAAAGACACACAAACACACACTCTCATTCTCTATCACTGTCTCTCCTTGTGTATCTCTCTCTCACTGTTATTTATTTAGTTGCATTCAGTAGAGAAATGGAAGGTGGGAGGGAGGAGTGGAAGGGGAGGTTTTGATGGAGGGGAAATCAGTGGGACTGGCGAAAGGGAGAGGGATGAAAACGTGTCAGATAGGAGGGAGTCACTGCAGGAGTGGCCAGGGGAACATCGCATCCACCCCGAATCACTCTCCCAGCTGTGTGCATCTGTCAGAGAGAGCCAATATGGAGTATGTTGGCATAACTCCTCCTTACTGCCTCCCTGGGGTGTGTGTGGCACGGAAGATGAATCTCATCACATGACATTCTTCTCTTTTATATATAAAGTAGTTGAAGAGCCCGTTACATGGGCCACAGTGCCACTTCCAGCCAGTCCGGGGCAGTCATGCACAGTAGAGACTGCCCACACCGTGGGTGAAACAGAAGGAGCATCCAGCTCTGTATTGGCCTCGTCACGGACAGTCTCTACTGTGCATGACTGCGTTGTTACACACGTTTTACTGAATTATTATATAGGATATTTAGGGCCATATGTACAAAAGCAGAAGTGAAGCAATTCCAGTGCAACCAGGTGCTCCATAGGGAAAACACACCAAAAAAATTCCCTTTGCCTTGCAATGTGTTCGAGATATCTCTAGCATTAAGAGGGTTTTAAACTATTTGGCTCTCAAAGGGTCAGAAGCCCAATTTGAATCTATAGGAATTTTGATTTATCCACTACTGTGCAACTGGTTTGACCCAGAATAACTGCAGTTCTATGTAAACAGCCTTGGTGCTTTGATCCAATAATGTTTTTATATCAGTACAATAATTTCTATTTATAAGAATTGTTGTTACTTGTTTGACAATATGGAAAAACCTGCTCATGAAGCTGCTGATTGCATAACCTGATGTCCTCAAATAATTTCAGCTGTAATTAGATAATGAGGTCATTTTCAAGACAAATCCATTATATGGGACTTTTTTTTACGAAAGGGCAGTAAAGGTTGTAGAATTATTTGTCTCAGGTGGCTGTGTTGGCAGTCTGTAAAGAGGTATATTTAAAAAAGTATATACAGAATGCGATTTTGGTTGGAGCTGATCTGAGATCTGATCGCTGAGTGATCAGATTGCTGGTTGCTCATGACTCCCCCACAACTGAAACACACACAGACCTAATCCTGACAATCTGCTTTGGATTGCCTGTATATCTATGTATGTATGGGACTGTATGACCAGGTCTGAATGACATCATGTCACAGCTCATTCACGATTGCTGTGGTTTGGTCTATTGCGGCCACACACACTGATATGATCACCAGGCGATCAAAATTTTCAAGCCGGGCTGACTGACCAAAATCACAGAATTGCTTGTCCTAACTTGATTGATGCAGGCCGTACACAGTGCAACAACCTGCTGATCTGGACAAGTTTAACCAGATTGGTCAGAATCAGAGGACAGAATTGCACTGTGTATGGGCCCCTTAATTCAGAACAATACAGAGAATGATGACAGTTTCAATGCAGATAGATAGAATGTTTATCAAGGGAGAAATCCAACTGCCTTTTGGATTAAAGAATTAGTTTTTACCCACTTGGGGTTAAATGAAATGAGTTCAACAGAACTTTATTTTGCCTTCGTCTAGCAAAAGCTTAATCTGATGGATGTGTATGTTTTTTTCAGACTCATCAACTATATTACTATGTTACATATAGTTTGGAGGTTTATAGAATATTCCCACAAACATATCTGCACCTTTTGTTATTTTATACAATGTATCACTTGTCCAGAACACAGATAGACTGGACTTATCATCAGGTCCTGTTTCTGGGCACCTGTAAAAGTGCATCTGTCACCTTAAACTAAGTTAGCATATTTGAAACTAGCAGAAAGTCCTGGCGTTGCCCAGGGTGTGTCTGTTTGTCACTTGTGTTATTCTTGTGTGTGTGCCTGTGTGTGGTCATCGAGATGGTTGAGAGAAGCATGGAGAAAGGGGAGACCTTTAGTATACCTATTACCTTCCTTCCTTAAAGATAGTATGCAGGTGATACGGAGTATGAAAGACATCAAGTGGAAAGAAACTTTCATGTGGATTTCATGTGATGTCTCGTCTCTATACACCTGCATACCTCATGAAAAAGGTGTACAAGCGATTAGATGGTTTTTAGAAAGAGATGGAATCATGTCCAGTACACAGGTAGAATTTCTGACTCAAGCTATTATGTTTGTCCTGAATCACAACTATTTCTTATTTGGAAACTCCTTTTTTGCCCAAACTACAGGTACAGCAATGGGGTGTTCCTTTGCCCCTTCTTTTGCGAACCTATATATGGGCAAATGGGAACATGATCATATTCTAAATAATAATCCATATAAACAGAATATGATATTTTATAAGAGGTACATTGATGATATTCTAATCATTTGGGAGGGTTCAAAAGTAGAAATGGATGAATTCAGGACATATATAAATACAAATGATTTAAATCTACATTTTACGTTCAATATTGATGAGACTTATATAGATTTTTTAGACCTCACCCTCTTCCACAAAAATAATGAGATACTTACTAGAAATCATAGAAAGGAAGTAGATAGTAATGGCTATTTACACTTTAAAAGTGGTCATCACCATAACTGGAAAAATAATATACCGTTAGGACAATTACAAAGAATTAAGAGAAACTGTAGTTTAGACAATGACTTTGAGATGGAAGCTAAGATTATTAAAGAGAAATTTAAGGAGAAAGGGTATGATAGAAGATTAATTGAGGAAGCTTATGGTAAAGTGAAAGAGATGTCTAGAGAAGATTTAACAACTTATAAAGAAAAAACAAAGAAAAAGGAGGAAAGAAATAGGATGCCTTATTTCACAACGAAATTTACTGATGATTCGTACAAAATCAAAAGAATCCTGGGAAGACATTGGCATTAGTGATGAGCGAGCACCCCAATGCTCGGATGTTCGGGTGCTCTGACCGAGCACCCCCTGAGGCTCGAGTGCTCGGCCGAGCACCCGAGCCCCATTGAAGTCAATGGGAGGACTCGAGCATTACACCAGGCACCCCCTGCTCTGATGAGGGGAGGGTGCCTGGTCCATAGGAAAAGGGCAGAAAAAGATGGAAACACTACAGAAATGGTTCAGGGACAGCATAGGGAGGATGTCTGGATGCACCTTGGACTCCAACATCGCTGCTGGGAACGATCTTTCGCCCGTAGTACGCCATTTTTACAGACTGACCGTAAAACACACAAAAAGGAAAATAAAAACGACTTTAGGCGAAAAATTGTTACCAAACAGTATTTGCTGTATATTTACTTGTATATCATCTGCAAATTCTCCCAAAAATTTCATCGATTTTCTGAAGTGAGGCCATGATTAAGAGGGAAACGTGCGCAGAGGCAAATTATCCCAAAAATTTCCTTGATTTTCAGAACTGAGGCCATGATTAAGAGGGAAACGTGCGCAGAGGCAAATTCTCCCAAAAATTTCCTTGATTTTCAGAACTGAGGCCATGATTAAGAGGGAAACGTGCGCAGAGGCAAATTATCCCAAAAATTTCCTTGATTTTCAGAACTGAGGCCATGATTAAGAGGGAAACGTGCGCTGAGCTGACCATCTAAAACATTATGGGTGAGGGTCTGCTGCAGAGCTGACCATCCTAAACATTATATGCGAAGGCCCGCTAGTGAGCTGACGCTATAAAACATTATATGAGAGGGCCCGCTAGAGAGCTGACCCAATAAAACATTATATGAGAAGGCCCGCTGGTGAGCTGACCTATATAAAAATTGGCAAACAGGGCCCGCTGGTGAGCTGGCCCTATATAAAAATTATATCACAGGGCCCGCTGGTGAGCTGGCCCTATATAAAAATTATATCCCAGGGCACGCTGGTGAGCTGGCCCTATATAAAAATTATATCCCAGGGCATATGGAAGAGGAGGAGGAGGATGAGAACATTAAGAGTCAACCATATACCCGTTTTTGGGGTGGAAGGGGTGAATGGGAATACAGAGTATTCCCATCATTGTAAATAACATATATAAAGTGAGTTTATGTTCCCCCGGGGCTTTCCTCCAGTGGAGTGGAGAAGTCAGGGGAAATCCAGGCCTTGTTCATTTTTATAAGTGTCAACCTATCAGCATTGTCGGTGGAAAGGCGGATACGCTTATCTGTTATGATGCCACCAGCAGCACTAAATACCCGCTCAGACAGAACGCTGGCGGCAGGGCAGGCCAGCACCTCCAAGGCGTAGAGTGCCAGTTCATACCACGTGTCCAGCTTGGACACCCAGTAGTTGTAAGGCACAGAGGGATCATTCAGGACGCTGACACGGTCTGCTACGTACTCCTTCACCATCTTCCAAAACTTTTCCCTCCTTGTGACACTAGGCTGCGCATCAGGGTGAGGGTGCTGGCGGGGTGTCATGAAGGTGTCCCACGCCTTGGAGAGTGTTGCCCTGCCTTTGTCGGAACTGCTGTGTGCTCCCCTTTTCTCCCCTTCTCGGTTGGCCAAGGTAGCACGTACTCTGCCGCCAGCGTTGTCAGATGGAAAATTTTGGAGCAATTTTTCAACAAGAACCTTCTGGTATTGCACCATTTTGCTTGTCCTCTCCACCGGAGGAATGAGAGATGAGAAATTCTCTTTGTAGCGGGGGTCCAGAAGGGTGAACACCCAGTAATCCGTGTTGTCTAAAATGCGTACAACGCGTGGGTCACGGGAAAGGCAGCCTAACATAAAGTCAGCCATGTGTGCCAGAGTACCAACAGTCAAGATTTCGCTGTCCTCACCAGGAGGCTGACTCTCAATATCCTCATCCTCTTCCTCCTCTTCTGCCCACCCACGCTGAAGAGATGGAACTAAAGTTCCATGGCTACCCTCTGTAGCGGAGGCAACCGTGTCTTCCTCCTCCTCCTCCTCCTCCTCCTCCGCCTCCTCCAATTGTCGCTGAGAAGACGAAGTGAGGGTGCTCTGGCTATCACCTTGTGTAAGCTCTTCCTCCCCCATTTCCACCTCTTCCACATGCAAAGCGTCGGTTTTAATTGTGAGCAGCGAGCGTTTCAGTAGACACAGAAGTGGGATGGTTACACTGATAATAGCATTATCGCCGCTCACCATCTGTGTCGATTCCTCAAAATTGCGTAAAACCTCGCAGAGGTCTGACATCCATTCCCACTCCTCACTTCTGATTACAGGAAGTTGAACGGAGAGGCGACGACCGTGTAACAGCTGGTACTCCACTACTGCCCTCTGCTGCTCACAAAGCCGGGCCAACATGTGGAAGGTGGAGTTCCAGCGCGTGCTCACGTCACACAGCAGCCGGTGAGCTGGCAATTGTAAGCGCTGCTGCAGCTTCAACAGGCCGGCCGAAGCTGTAGATGACTTACGGAAATGTGCACACACGCGGCGCACCTTGGTCAAGAGATCATGCACATTGGGGTAGGTTTTTAGAAATCGCTGCACCACTAAATTAAATACATGCGCTAGGCATGGTACGTGTGTGAGCTTGCCGAGCTCCAAAGCCGCCACCAAGTTACGCCCATTATCACACACAACCATGCCTGCTTGCAGGTTGAGTGGCGAGAGCCACTGCTCGGTCTGGTGACTAATCCCCTGCAACAGCTCTGAGGCCGTGTGCTGTTTGTCCCCAAGGCAGATCAGCTTCAGCACGGCCTGTTGACGCTTCCCCACTGCAGTGCTACACTGCTTCCAGCTACTGGCTGATGGGGGAGTGGCGGTGTGTGTAGAGAATTCGGAGGTGGAAACGGAGGAGGAGGAGCCAATAACGTAGGTGCTGGTGGAAACCCTGATGGAGGTAGGGCCCGCAATCCTCGGCGTGGGTAGCACCCGTGCCATCCCAGGGTCCGAGTCGCTCCCAGCCTCCACGACATTCACCCAGTGTGCCGTCAGGGAAATGTAGCGTCCCTGGCCACAAGCACTTGTCCATGTGTCAGTCGTTAAGTGGACCTTCCCAGTAACTGCGTTGGTCAGGGCACGGGTGATGTTACGGGACACATGGTGGTGTAATGCGGGGATGGCACACCGGGAAAAGTAGTGGCGGCTGGGGACCGCGTACCGAGGGACAGCTGCTGCCATCAGGCTGCGGAAGGACTCAGTGTCCACAAGCCTAAATGGCAGCATTTCGATGGCCAGTAATTTTGAAAGGTGTGAGGTTAGTGCTATGGCCTGTGGGTGGGTGGCTGGGTACTTTCTCTTGCGCTCAAATGCCTGGGGTAATGACATTTGGACGCTGTGCTGGGACAGGGAAGTGGATGTGGTCGCTGATGGTGCTTCAGATGCTACAGGTGCAGGGCGGGAGGTATGCGGGCCTGCGCCTTCGACAGGCGATTGGCCGGCACCAAAAACAGGGGAAGAGGAGGCAGTGGTGTGGCCTGCAGACACAGATGGGCGATCCAGGCGTTCCTCCCACTTACTACGGTGCTTGGATGCCATGTGTCGGATCATGCTGGTGGTGGTGAGGTTTCTAGTGTTCATGCCTCGGCTCATTCTGGTGTGGCACAGGTTGCAAACTACAATTCTTTTGTCGTCCGCACTTTCCTTAAAAAAACGCCATACCGCGGAACACCTACCCCTTGGCAAGGTAGATTTACGCAAGGGGGTGCTCCGTGGAACATTTGCGGGCCGGTTTGGTGCGGTCCGCCTTCTTTCTGTAGCCACACCACTGCCTCTTCCAGCCTGTTGCGGTGCTGCAGATGGCTCACCCTCAGGACTGCTGTCATCGCTCGGCTCTACACCTTCCCAGGTGGGGTCAGTCACCTCATCGTCCACCAAGTCCTCCTCCACTTCCTCACTCTGATCATCCTCCTCAAGTCTTGATCCCACCACATACTCAGTCATTGACAACTGTATAACATTCTCCTCAACAAGGTCTTGAGACGGAAATAGTGGTTGATTTAATGGCAACTGTGTCTCATCATCATCATCATCATCATCCACTACTTCCTTTGACCTTAAATGCCGTTCACATCTGTCATCTTCTTGTGATTGGGTAGCCTCTAGAGGTTGTGAATCAGGGCACAAGATGTCATGTTCCTCTGCAAGCGTGCTTGGAGAGAGGGTCAAATGAAGGATTGGTGATGAGACGAGCTCATCACTATATCCCAGTGTGGGATCACTTCTTTGACCAGACCGTGTATGGTGGGAGGAAGGATGATCAGAGTGAGGATTATGTTGACCAGACTCTTGGCTACTGAGAGTGGACTTGGTGGAAGACAGGGTGGTGCTTAACCGACTGGAAGCAGTATCAGCTGTCATCCAACCGACCACCTGTTCGCACTGGTCGGACCTCGAGAGTGATGTCCTGCGACGCCCTGTGAAATCAGACATGAAGCTAGGTATGGTGGATGTCTTTCTTTCTTGTGCTCTGGCACCAGGCACAGTTTCTCCGCGTCCTGACCCGCGCCCTGAACTTTCAGGATCACGTCCACTTCCCCGTCCCTTTTTACCCGCCTTCTTCATCTTACACGATATATATGACTTTAATATATATGAGTTTGAAAACTTAACAGTATTTCTTACTATTCTGCAACTCTGCAGAGTACACAGAATAGGCTGCTAAACTGCGGTGACACACACTGAATGGAATAAGTGACTTTAATATTTGAGTTTGAAAAATTAACAGTATTTCTTACTATTCTGCAACTCTGCAGAGTACACAGAATAGGCTGCTAAACTGCGGTGACACACACTGAATGGAATAAGTGACTTTAATATTTGAGTTTGAAAAATTAACAGTATTTCTTACTATTCTGCAACTCTGCAGAGTACACAGAATAGGCTGTTAAACGGCGGTGAAACACACTGAATGGAATATGTGACTTTAATATTTGAGTTTGAAAACTTAACAGTATTTCTTATAATTCTGCAACTCTGCAGAGTACACAGAATAGGCTGTTAAACGGCGGTGAAAGACACTGAATGGAATATGTGACTTTAATATTTGAGTTTGAAAACTTAACAGTATTTCTTATAATTCTGCAACTCTGCAGAGTACACAGAATAGGCTGTTAAACGGCGGTGAAAGACACTGAATGGAATATGTGACTTTAATATTTGAGTTTGAAAACTTAACAGTATTTCTTACTATTCTGCAACTCTGCAGAGTACACAGAATAGGCTGTTAAACGGCGTTGAAACACACTGAATGGAATATGTGACTTTAATATTTGAGTTTGAAAACTTAACAGTATTTCTTATAATTCTGGAACTGTACAGAGTACACAGAATAGGCTGTTAAACGGCGGTGAAAGACACTGAATGGAATATGTGACTTTAATATTTGAGTTTGAAAACTTAACAGTATTTCTTACTATTCTGCAACTCTGCAGAGTACACAGAATAGGCTGTTAAACGGCGTTGAAACACACTGAATGGAATATGTGACTTTAATATTTGAGTTTGAAAACTTAACAGTATTTCTTATAATTCTGGAACTGTACAGAGTACACAGAATAGGCTGTTAAACGGCGGTGAAAGACACTGAATGGAATATGTGACTTTAATATTTGAGTTTGAAAACTTAACAGTATTTCTTATAATTCTGCAACTGTACAGAGTACACAGAATAGGCTGTTAAACGGCGGTGAAAGACACTGAATGGAATATGTGACTTTAATATTTGAGTTTGAAAACTTAACAGTATTTCTTATAATTCTGCAACTCTGCAGAGTACACAGAATAGGCTGTTAAACGGCGGTGAAAGACACTGAATGGAATATGTGACTTTAATATTTGAGTTTGAAAACTTAACAGTATTTCTTATAATTCTGCAACTCTGCAGAGTACACAGAATAGGCTGTTAAACGGCGGTGAAAGACACTGAATGGAATATGTGACTTTAATATTTGAGTTTGAAAACTTAACAGTATTTCTTATAATTCTGCAACTCTGCAGAGTACACAGAATAGGCTGTTAAACGGCGGTGAAAGACACTGAATGGAATATGTGACTTTGATATTTTAGTTTGAAGACTTAACAGTATTTCTTCCTATTCTGCAACTCTGCACAGTACACAGAATGTGCTGCTACACTGCGGCGAAGCACACTGAATGGAATATGTGACTTTGATATTTTAGTTTGAAGACTTAACAGTATTTCTTCCTATTCTGCAACTCTGCACAGTACACAGAATGTGCTGCTAAACTGCGGCGAAGCACACTGAATGGAATATGTGACTTTGATATTTTAGTTTGAAGACTTAACAGTATTTCTTCCTATTCTGCAACTCTGCACAGTACACAGAATGTGCTGCTACACTGCGGCGAAGCACACTGAATGGAATATGTGACTTTGATATTTTAGTTTGAAGACTTAACAGTATTTCTTCCTATTCTGCAACTCTGCACAGTACACAGAATGTGCTGCTAAACTGCGGCGAAGCACACTGAATGGAATATGTGACTTTGATATTTGAGTTTGAAGACTTAACAGTATTTCTTCCTATTCTGCAACTCTGCACAGTACACAGAATGTGCTGCTAAACTGCGGCGAAGCACACTGAATGGAATATGTGACTTTGATATTTGAGTTTGAAGACTTAACAGTATTTCTTCCTATTCTGCAACTCTGCACAGTACACAGAATGTGCTGCTAAACTGCGGCGAAGCACACTGAATGGAATATGTGACTTTGATATTTTAGTTTGAAGACTTAACAGTATTTCTTCCTATTCTGCAACTCTGCACAGTACTCAGAATGTGCTGCTAAACTGCGGCGACGCACACTGAATGGAATACGTGACTTTGATATTTTAGTTTGAAGACTTAACAGAATGTGCTCTAATCTGCAACTTTGCACACTAAACAGAATGTGCTCTAATCTGCAACTTTGCACACTAAACAGAATGTGCTCTAATCTGCAACTTTGCACACTAAACAGAATGTGCTCTAATCTGCAACTGTGCACACTAAACAGAATGTGCTCTAATCTGCAACTTTGCACACTAAACAGAATATATATATTTTTTTTTTTTGTTTTTTTCCCCCCACACCAAATAACCTGCTGCCCCCACACACAGTAGTCCTAAAAAGGACTTTTGGTTCTTTTTTTTCACAATTTTTGTTTTTTTCCTCCCTACACTGCCTTTCCCTTCCTATCCTCAGCTCTCCCTGGCTCAGACTGAGCCGAACTCGATGGTCAGGTGCTATACAGCACCTGACCACGGGTTCTGGCCAGCCAATCAGTGTAATGCCAGCAGCCAACATGGCTGCTGGCATTACACCGATGTCAGAGCCTCCCTGCACGTTTATTGGCTGCGCAGCAGCCGCAAAACGTGCGGGGAGGAGACCCGAACATGGCGGGCGAGCACATGCGGTACTCGTACGAGTACCGCCATGTGCCGAGCAGAGCGATGCTCGAGCCGATCCGAGCATCGGCCGAGCATGCTCGCTCAACACTAATTGGCATATCTTACAGGAGGATCCTATTTTGGGTCAACATGTGGGACAAATGCCTAATGTTTCCTTCAGAAAAAACAAGAACATTAAAGAAATGATAGCTCCATCAGACATCTGGAAGAAACTAAAACCTTGTGAAAGTAAAGAAAATTTCCTCAAGAAACCGAAAGGAATGTATATGTGTGGAAGAGGAGAGTGCACTACATGTGCTCATCATCCACTGCACAAATCAGTGCCTAATAATAAAAAGAGATCTGATAGCTTTCAATCTAGGTCCACAAAAAAAGTATATAAACTTAAAAAAAGTTTTAATTGCAACTCAACATACGTAGTGTATCTTTTGACATGCGGATGTGGGTTGCAATATGTGGGTAGAACCACAAGAAAATTGAAAACTAGATTCTCAGAGCATCTCCGTAATATAATTAATGAAAAAGAAAATCATAGTGTTCCCAATCATTGTAGAATATGTGAAGGGAAGGAAAACATCACCATTATGGTGATAGACCAAGTTTGCCAAGATAGGAGACGGGGGGATAGAGAAATGAATTTAAGAAAATTAGAGACATATTGGATTTATGAGTTGGAGACCTTGTCTCCAAAAGGACTGAACATCGACATTGACCTTGCAGCATTTATTGTGTAACTGAATAAGTTGGGTTAAGTTATCTATACAAAATTGTGTAAAATGTACACTCAGCGAGACTTGGTTGATGGTTTAGTGATAAGAATTCTTGCATGAACTATTACAAATTGTCCCTTAGTTGTATCCTTAGGTTTACTGTAAGTGGACCTTTTATTTTTTGAAAAAAATATGTAAGTGATAATTTGTCATTTGTGAAAAAGGAATCAGTATTTTATGTGTAAGAATATGTTAGAATATGCAATACTAGTCTATAAGATGACACTAATTGGATAAGAATAGAAGGGAGCTTTTTAGAATTGAACGTAATGGAGATGTGGATGGGATCCCCATGGTGATACAGTGAACAAGTTCATTATGAGACATGTTCTCTTGGATACAAAGTAGAGAAATGATCAAGCACGAGTTTACTTTGATACAGTGTAAAGAAGTTATGCTTGGTCTATTGCTGACATGGTGGGTATCGCAGAAGCTCATCTCACTTACGTTCTGCTGATAGAGCGTTTTACCATATGAGTTTATTTTACTCTAAGTGACGAACTGACGTCACTAACGGGAGCCTCGATATAAGATAGCGTGAAGAGAGGTCCCGGTAATTACCCTTGAAAAAGCGGACAGGAAAGTCCGCGATACGCGTGGGGTTAATATTATCTTTTATTTATTTATTGCATTTCAAAATATCATCTCCCGGGCAAGTCCCCTTGTGAAATATCTATCCTCTGAGATTGTGCCAAGTGATTACCGAAGTTCACAACTTTCAGCGGAGCATGTTGCTTATGCCGCTGGGTATATTCCAGGGACACGTTGCGATCTTCGCCAAAGTGACTCTGGTTATCTTCTAACTTGTGAGAAACCCATAAAGGACTCGGATAAATGGACCCTTTGAAGATTTGAGTGACTATACCGACAAATAAGCGAGGTCAAGGCTGGCATACTATACGGAGGAGTAGAGACTGCTATGTGGATGTCAACACCGGGAGACAGATAAGCGTTTTGAATTTTTAATCTTGTACGTGTTTTTATATACATGCGCAGTTTGTTTTAAAATATTAAACATTGCTTTTAGATGGAATCTCTCTTTTGCGCCCTTCATCTTTAGATTTCTTTAGAACACAGATAGACTGGACTTATCATCAGGTCCTGTTTCTGGGCACCTGTAAAAGTGCATCTGTCACCTTAAACTAAGTTAGCATATTTGAAACTAGCAGAAAGTCCTGGCGTTGCCCAGGGTGTGTCTGTTTGTCACTTGTGTTATTCTTGTGTGTGTGCCTGTGTGTGGTCATCGAGATGGTTGAGAGAAGCATGGAGAAAGGGGAGACATCAGAGTCGTGTTTCTCAATACACAGAGTAGACAACTGCATAGAGCTCCAAATTTTGAGGGAAGCCTGAGTTGTACTGGCCACACCCACATTCTGATATGTGGGTGTGGCCAGTGCCATCTCAGTGTGCCTGCACAAGTTTTAAAACCCTTTCCAAGCTATGCATTGGAGATCTCTCTAGCAACCAAGGGTTTAAAGCTTTTTCATTCTGGCTTCATTGGCCAAATGTAAGTTCTGTGCCTTGAAACAGTGGATGGGACTGGAGGCAGGCTATTTGTGCAGTGGGGGTGTGTCCATGGGTGGAGCTAAAGGCTCCTAGAGTACCTTGACTAGGGGGAGCCTGCGATGTAAATCTGGCCATGGGAGACACCCATCAACACCCTTCTTCATTCTGCCTTCCAAGAGAAGTAACAGGATCATCTGGGGAATTCTAAGTTGTTTACTTGGAGTGTTAACGATTTGAAGTGCTAAGGTGGTGGTGGTGGTGAAACAAATTGCTTTGTAATGCAGTGGGACACCTCTTTCTCACTCAAAGGGTTAATAATGTGTTGCCCATCTATTTCAATCCCCCATCCCTTTGCAGCCCACACATGTATTCTGCTTGTACTGTGCATTTTGGGAGCCCCCTGCTCTGTTTCTCACTGGGAGGGGACTCTGAGTGATCTCTGCCAGGAGTAGTTTATTTTATCTCCAGACACTGTTACACAGTCTCCTCCCAATGTGAAGCAAAGCAGCACTGGGGGGAGTGAGAAACAGGGTGGGGCTGGACTCTGAAAATGTACTATACTGCATTATACTGCATTAGGGGGCTCCAAAAGGATGGAGAGATGGAAATATATAGGGGACACCTTATTAATGGTTTGTGTATCAAACGGGTATCCAGTGCATTGTGGGACAATGTGCTGGACATAACTTTATCAGTCAAAGGAGTCAACACTATAAGAACACAACTTACTGGGGGATCCTGATTTTTACTTCTCTTTAAATGTGACACCATGAAGCAGGTAAGGGGTGGGAGGGGGTGATCCTGCAGTGATCTAGATAGGCTTTGCCCCCCCAGCTCAGTCCTGCCCAAATCACAATGCCAGTGAGGTCATCACTCAGAGAAGCTGTGGCTGGAGGCCAGTTCTTTGCTCTCAGTCCCTAGGGAATCCAGCTGCAATTCACTGATGAGGCCCAACAAGGCCAAAATGTACATCTGGGGTTAGAGGGTGTTCCTGTGCAGAGGGGACTTTCCTGTCACTTTGGGACTGGACCGCCCTTTTGGGCAGGATTAGTCTAATATGTACATGGAAATTTATCTTCTGTTATGGCACTAGGAAACTAAAGAGTGATGCTTCTTAGCTGTAACTAGCTGTAGAACAGGCTATTGTGCTGTTTGTTCTCAGAGCCTCTCACAATTTGAATATGCATCCCTCAGAGAGACAGGAGGACATTTCCTGCAGGCTTCAGTGAATGAACATTTGCATAACTCCATAACTCCTCCCTACTGCCACCCTGGGTGTTTCCAACATATATATATATATATATATATATATATATATATATATATATATATATATATAAAATATATATGATGTGTGTGTGTATATATCCATTACATTAGCCAAAAAAACAGCAGATACAAATACAAGGAAATAGTGATAATTTTTATCTCTGGAAAGTGTTCTCTCTCTCAGTGAATGATCCACTGAATAACTCACCTGGGCTTAATCAGGAAATCATTACATCCTGGAATGTTGGTGGCCCTAGGGCAGTGTTTCTCAACCCCTGTCCTCAGGACCCACTAATAGGCTAGAATTTGATGATTTCCTTGTTAGAGCACAGGTGAGTTAATCAATGTGAATGAGCCTCTGATCACATGATTTCCTTGTTAGAGCACAGGTGAGTTAATCAATGTGAATGAGCCTCTGATCACATGATTTCCTTGTTAGAGCACAGGTGAGTTAATCAATGTGAATGAGCCTCTGATCACATGATTTCCTTGTTAGAGCACAGGTGAGTTAATCAATGTGAATGAGCCTCTGATCACATGATTTCCTTGTTAGAGCACAGGTGAGTTAATCAATGTGAATGAGCCTCTGATCACATGATTTCCTTGTTAGAGCACAGGTGAGTTAATCAATGAGGATGAGCCTCTGATCACATGATTTCCTTGTTAGAGCACAGGTGAGTTAATCAATGTGAATGAGCCTCTGATCACATGATTTCCTTGTTAGAGCACAGGTGAGTTAATCAATGTGAATGAGCCTCTGATCACATGATTTCCTTGTTAGAGCACAGGTGAGTTAATCAATGTGAATGAGCCTCTGATCACATGATTTCCTTGTTAGAGCACAGGTGAGTTATCAATGTGAATGAGCCTCTGATCACATGACTTCCTTGTTAGAGCACAGGTGAGTTATCAATGTGAATGAGCCTCTGATCACGATTTCCTTGTTAGAGCACAGGTGAGTTAATCAATGTGAATGAGCCTCTGATCACATGATTTCCTTGTTAGAGCACAGGTGAGTTAATCAATGTGAATGAGCCTCTGATCACCACACCTGTGCTCTAGCAGAGAAATCCCTAAGTCCTGCCCTGTTGGTGGGTCCTGAGGACAGGAGTTATGAAACACTGCCCTAGAGGACTGGACTTGGACAGCCCTGATGTATAGCAAGATTTCAGTGAATTGTATAGCAAGATTTCAGTGAAGATTTCCACACATATAATTAAATATTGGCTACACACATAATGTAGCCAGTAGGGCCACGTTCTGAAACAATGTAGCCTTTGATTTAAATCAAGCTTTTAAACCTTTGCATTCTCAAGTGACCTCTCTAGCAATCAAAGGGAGAAAAGACCCATTTAAATCAAGGTGACTGTTTATCTGTCCCCTACATTGTAGATGGTTTGCTCCAGAATTGCTACACTTTTTTTGTGTATGACGTTTGCTTTATTCAAGGACAATAATAAAAGAACTATTTACTCAAATAGCTTATCAAAAATCAAGATGTCATCGATTAAGACTAGCAGAAAGGTGCTTGTGACCAAAATTAAAGGCAGGTATTTTTTCCAGTAAGGACAGTAAAGTTATGGAACTGTTTACCTCAGGATGCTGTACTGGCAGATACTGTAGCTGTTTTCAAAGAAGTAATGAATTCCTTTCTAGCTAGGATGAGCAGACCTCCCCTTTAACCGGGGACACACAAAAATGCATACTGTAGGGCTGCTTTAAATTCAGCGCCATTCTGAATTATGCCTATTTCCTATGTGTCCCCGGTTAAAGGGGAGGTCTGGTCAGCCTATTTCTAGCTAAGAACAATATTGGGAATTATGATAGTTGGTTTCAAAGCAGATAGGATGTTGTTCCAGGGAAATATCTGACTGTCATTTGGAGTCAGGAATACATTTTTTTACCCACTTGGGGCTAAATTGGAAATGGCTTCAATTTTGTTTTTGTTTGCCTTCCTCTGGATCAACAATGTGACGTGGGATGGGCTGGACTTGATAGACGCATGTTTTTTTTTCAGCCTCATCAACTATATTATGCTTCTATACACCACTAAATAGTATGAATGGGATTGCTGAGGATGATGGGATTTCATGTCCAAAACAACTGGAGAGCCTCGGGTTGCCCCCGTATGAGCAGTGACGTGGCTCTTGCTCTGTTGTGACTAGCTCTATCCCTAGAGTCTAGGAATGAGCTGTCTTAGTACACACAGGACTATATGTGTGGTGCTATTGTGGAGCAAACCAACTGCACCATAGGCGACAAATAAAGTTTTCCCTTCATTTTAATGGTGTTTTTAACCCCTCAAATACTAGAGGTCTCCAACACATTAGAGATCTCTGTCTTTAGTTAAAAGCATCATTTAACCCTCTGAGTGCCAGAGGGGTATGCAATGAGTTCCCCTCTCTCACTCAAAGGGTTAATACATGTGAAGTTGGGGAATTTTGTTTGTTCCTGTTGGGGTTGTTGTTTTCCTCAGAATTGCTCCTGTACTTGGAAACCAAATAAGCCGTCCCTGAGGTCTAACCTTTAACCCCTTAAGGACTGTGCTGTCCAGGGGTGGGGTGCACTGGGGGACCAAAGCGCCTTTTTTTTACAGGCCTACTCAGTGATCACATGCATACTGAGATCACGAAATTTTATGACGTGCCAGGACCGTCACCTGTCCTTAACACTGGACGTCATTGGACGTTATGGGTTTAACAGTCCTCATCACTAGATTCTAGGTCAGGGTTGAGTAACATGTGGCCCTCCAGCTGTTGAGGGCTACAACTTCCATCAACACTGTCAACACACAGCTGAGAATCAGGGCCGGATTTCCCAATGGTCAGAAAAGGCAAATGCCTCGAGCTCCACATTCTGTGAGGAGGTGCTTCAACTGTGCTGGCCACACCCACATTCTGAATTGTGGGTGTGGCCAGAGAAATCTTAGTATCCCTGCATCAGTTTTATATACTCCTTAACGCCTTAAGGACCATTGACGTACCCAGACCGTCACACTGGTCTGGCACGTAAGGACCAGTGACGGTCCTGGTACGTTATGTACTTTTACTCACCGCGCTCCTGCAGGAGCATGGTGAGTAATACAGGAGACTGAAGTTGATCACTCCAAGACCGGAGTGATCTCTTTCAGTCCCTCATTCGGCGTGCTGGCACGTGTGATGAGTCACATGGGGCGGCACGTCGAACTTCCCTATCTGGTGCTTAAAGGACCACACACCCCGGGACCGCTGGTCCTTAAGGGGTTAAGATTACTTAACTCCTGGATGCTACAGAGATCTCCAATGCATTGTGGATCAATGTGCTGAGATCTCTCTAGTAACCAAGGGGTTAAAGCTTTTTTGTTCTTGCTTGCCATAGGGCAAGGGTATTTTCAGTGCCAAGAAACCGTGCATAGGACTGGGGGTGGGGTCATCTGCAGAATTGGCATGCCCATGGGCGGAGCTAAGGGCATCAATTGTGTCTTGCCTAGGGGAGCCTGGTATATAAATCCTGCCCTGATGGAAATTGTATTTCTCAACAGCTGAAGGGTCTCAGGTTGTCCATTCCTGTTTGATACTAATTGTTATTTGAGACTCTGTGGGGATCCCACCAAAAACTATTTGGACTTATATAACAAATTAATTGATGAGGCTAAAAAAGATCTCTTAATAGATGAGAAGGAATATAAATTTCTACAAGTAACAAGTCCGAAGGTAGCAACATTATATCTTCTGCCTAAGGTACATAAAAACTTGACTCGACCCAGTGGAAGACCTATTGTGTCAGGAATACAGAGTTTGACTGAACGTGCTAGCAAATATTTGGATTTCCGGTTAAGAGAATTTGTGGTTAACTTACCATCTTATACCCGTGATACAATGGATGTTTTATGTAAGTTATGTGATCTACACATCACAGAGGATACTAAATTAGTGACCTGTGATGTGGAATCACTGAATACGAGTATTAATCACATAGAGGGCATTAAAGCTGTTCAATTCTTTTTAAACACCAAATCTTGTGACTGTAGGGATCTCAATGCTTTCTTGTTGAATTTATTACATTTTGTGTTGACTCATAATTTTTTTGCTTTTGATGATAGGTTCTTTTTACAGGTTAGGGGGACGGCAATGGGGAGTGCTTGTGCTCCCACCTATGCCAATTTATATTTGGGATGGTGGGAGCACGAGTATGTTTTCTGCGAGAGTAATGACAAATATACAGATCATATTATCTTGTATCTGAGATACATAGATGATATATTGATTTTTTGGGAAGGTAATGTTGATTTGTTTGAGGAATTTATGGAGATACTGAATTCCAATAATCTCAATTTACATTTGACTTTTGTCATAGATGCTAATCGGATAGATTTTTTGGACTTGGCCATCAGCAGGGGTGACGATAATTCAATTGTCACTGAGACCTTTAGGAAATCCACAGCGACCAATTCTATTTTACATTTTGATAGTTATCACCCACCATCAGTTAGGATTAATATCCCCACTGGGGAATTTCTCCGTATAAAAAGGAATTACTCAACACTTGACCTCTTTAAAACTCAAAGTAATGCCTTGAGAAATAGATTACTTTTAAGAGGTTATAGCAATACATGTATTAAAAAAGCGTACCATAGGGCATTACATACAAAAAGAAGTGATTTGTTAAAGAATAAGATCAAATCTTTGAATACCGATAATGTAATACGTTTTATTACAGATTATAGAGGGAATACCAGACTCATTCAAAAAATTTTAGATAAACATGTGCATGTCCTAAGAGGGGATACAGCTTTAAGAGATGTGGTGGGTGATCGCATACCAGTGACTTTCAGGAAGTGTCCTACGTTGAAGGACAGATTAGTTAAAAGTCATTTTTGTAGATCTCGTGGCAAATTACCCATTGTTGGTTCCTTTCCTTGTTATGGATGTAGTACCTGTAAATTTATGGTCAAAAAGCAACAGATTATGGATCGATTTGGATATACACATTGTATACGTGATTATATCAATTGTAAAACTGTAGGAGTGATTTACTGCATAGAATGTGGTTGTAACATGAAATATGTAGGTATGACTAAACTGAGCTTACATACAAGAACTATGGAACACCTTAGGGATATTAAGAACTCTGTTAAGGATTTGGAAAAGGATAAAAAATTGTCCCCTATTGCGAGACATTTTCTTTCCAAGCACAATAGTCGAGTAGACTCATTTAAAGTATGGGGATTGGAGAAAATATCTCTTGGTATAAGAGGAGGTAATATAGTAGAAGCCTTACAACGTAAGGAATGCGAGTGGATTTTTAACATGGATACTCTACAACCACATGGAATTAATGAATCATTAAATTTTGGAGTGTTTATAAGGTGATTGGATACTACTTCTTTACTGTTGATACAGTCTATATAATGGGTTAATTTAATTTTTGACCGTAGTGTTATATTTTGTCTTCAAATACCTTAGTTTTTGTTTTGGTAATACTTGGTATCTAAGCTGTTTCAGGACGATTGGTTCTTTCGTACGTCAAGAGATGCCGAGGGTTTTTGATTGATTGAGATTTAATGTCCTTTTGATTGGTCTAAAGGAGGAGGAAGGGAGGGATTTGACCTGTTTAAATTTGGCGTTTTTAATGGTAAGCAGACATTTGCCTCTGATGAAGCCCATCTAATGGGTGAAACGCGTTAGGCGTCTGTGTTATCACTTGTGTGATTGTCATTTTAGCAGCTTGTAAAAATTTTTTTTTGCTTTATGGGTGTTTCGTTTAACCCCATGCGTCCTGTCGAGATTTTTTGTCCTATTTGCCTCTCTAGAATATATAGCTTTTGTTCTATTAGAATTAATGTTTGGTCTATCCTATATAATGACTGGTATGATATGTTGTTCTCATGTCATAAGACTACATGACCAGCTTTTGGTTGATTTTTTTATCATTAGCTGGTGGAATGTAGCGGAATGAGCATCTACCAGCCGTGTGTATGGGAGCATGATATAGACCTTAGTATATACTTAGTGTATCCGATTCAGACATTTAGAATTAGCTTTTTCTATGGAGAGTGTTTATTATAATGAGTGACCGTTTTTTATTTGCTCTTTCACATCTGTGGATTTAGGTTGGCGAGTAAAGGGTTAAGTACCACTACTCTACCCATTAGCAGTGGGAGTGATCTGGTGGAACAAGGGTTGCTTTAATAGGGTTGCGATTTATATCTTGTTGCAATTCCTCATGCTCCCTGATTTTCCGATTTAACCCATATGCTAATTTAACTAGTGTTCGGTCCTCTTAATGATTAAAACACCTGAGTTATAGCTGGTGGTGAATAACCGAATGAGATGTGACCAGAAATGCAGATCTTTTTTCAGGTATCGTATGAGTAGGTTGATTATATGTATAGGGTTAATCTCTGAATGAGTAATTCCTGAAATGTCAACTGCTCGATACTTTGGATGATTTTTTATGGGTATGAGTACGAGGGCCTCTCCTCAACCTTATATACCGTGATGTGTAGAGCCGTCTAAGGTCAGTTGATGTTT
This sequence comes from Rhinophrynus dorsalis, assembly GCA_037306005.1. Lineage (NCBI taxonomy): Eukaryota > Metazoa > Chordata > Amphibia > Anura > Rhinophrynidae > Rhinophrynus > Rhinophrynus dorsalis. Next base: position 157,429,198 of record CM074726.1, on the reverse strand, counting down.
TGGACATGTCTTGACGGGACGCTGGGTTTATTATAACGCTCATTAGCGATAGGGTTCTATCCCACATTTTGCTTAATTCTTGGTATTTTAGGCATTTTTTGTAATAAAGGACTTTTTTTTTTTTTTTTTTTTTTTTTTTTTGGATTTTTTAGATATAATATATTGGACTTACATTACTACTTTTTTTTTTTGTGAAGATATTGAGTGCCTGTTAAGTAGTTTTTCTATTTTTCTTTGTTTTTGTTTGTCCATTCCTGTTGTAGGTGATACATCCCTGCTTACGCTTACACACCCCTTCTGGTAGTGTCACACATTGTGCTGCACACCCATTAAAGGGGATATATCACCTCTATAGAATTCAGGCTAAATAGTAAAGTAACATAGTAAATTAGGTTGAAAAAGGACACAAGTCCATCAAGTTCAACCTTCTCCTCATACCTCAGTAACTGAGAATTTTATAGCTTTCCTGCTACCAATTAAATTAGTCTTTATCAGACCTTCCTGATCAGCCTACTGATAAACAGTATAACTCTGTATGTTCCCTTTTGAAAGAAATGTATCTAATCTTCTCTTAAATGTATCCATTGTATCTGCCATAACTACCTCCCTGGGCAATGAATTCCACAATTTGACAGACCTTACCGTAAAAAAACCCTTCCTCTGCTGAAGTTTAAACCTCCTTTCCTCTAATCTCAAGGGGTGTCCCCTGGTCACCTGATCAGGCCTTGGAATAAATAGCTCACCGCAGAGATCCTTGTATTGACCTCTCATATACTTGTACAATGTGATAAGGTCTCCTCTTAGTCGTCTTTTCTCTAGAGTAAATAAACCAAGTTTGTTTAGTCGTTCCTCATATGTCAAGTCCTCCATTCCCTTAATTAATTTTGTTGCTCTCCGCTGTACCCTCTCTAGTTCTAGTATATCCTTTTTCAGAACTGGTGCCCAAAATTGCACTGCATACTCAAGGTGAGGTCTTACCAATGATTTGTATAATGGCAAAATAATGTTATCCACTCTTGCTTCAATACCTCTTTTTTATGCAAGACAGGACTTTGTTTGCCTTTGCTACTGCTGTTTGACACTGGTCACTGTTTCCAAGTTTGTAGTTGACAAGGATACCCAGGTCTTTTTCTAGCAACGAGTCACCTAAAATTATTCCACTAAGTTTATAAGTAGCCTTGGGATTGTTTCCTCCCAAATGCATGACTTTACACTTCCCCACATTAAACTTCATATTCCACATGTTTGCCCAATCTGACATTGTATGTAAGTCCCTCTGTAGAGAGAAAATATCCTGTTCTGAATTAGTGACTTTGCATAATTTAGTATCATCTGCAAATATTGATATTTTGCTTTCTATATCTATTTCCAGGTCATTTATAAACATGTTAAAAAGCAGCGGACCCAATACTGAACCCTGAGGTACTCCACTCTCCACTTTAACTGTACTGGAGAATTTTCCATTTACAACCACACACTGTTCCCTATCCTTCAGCCAGTTTTGTATCCAATTGCAAAGGTTATCTCCTAGCCCCAATATCCTTATTTTATACACCAGCCTTCTGTGTGGTACTGTATCAAATGCCTTTGCAAAGTCTAGATATACTACATCTACTGCCTTGCCATTGTCAAGGTTGCTGCTTACCTCCTCATAGAAGCTGAAAAGATTAGTTTGGCATGATCTATTCTTCATAAAACCATGTTGATTCGTGCTAATGATCTTATTTTTTTGTGTTGTAATCCTGAATATAGTCCCTTATTATCCCTTCTAAAAGTTTTCCCACTACAGAGGTCAAACTCACTGGTCTATAATTCCCAGGTTCTGTTTTAGTTCCCTTCTTAACTAGAGGCACTATGTTAGCTCTTCGCCAATCCTGTGGCACTGAGCCTGTGGTAATAGAATCTTTAAAGAGTAAATATAGGGGTTTTGCTAACACTGCACTGAGTTCCTGAAGAACCCTTGGATGTATACCATCAGGACCCGGTGCTTTGTCGGTCTTAATTTTGTTCAGTCTTCCCATGACATCTCCTTGAGTTAACCCAATATCTATTAATTGTATTGTTTTATTTGTTACTTGCGGAGGCTCTTCTACCATTCCTTGTTCCCTTGTATATACTGATGCAAAGAAAGTGTTTAAAACATCGGCCTTTTCCTTATCCTCACTAACCAACTCACCCATCTCATTTTGGAGTAGTCCAATGCACTCCCTCTTAAGTTTTTTGCTATTTATATATTTAAAAAACTTTTTTGGATTAGTCTTGCTTTCCCTTGCAAGTCGAGTTTGATTTTCTATTTTTGCTACCCTAATTGCCTTTTTGCAATCTTTGTTGCACTCCCTGTATTTTAAGAAAGATTGCTCAGTTCCTTTGAATGCTTTTTTTTTCCTTGCCATTTCCTTCTTTACATGTGTAGTTAACCACATTGGCTGTGACTTAGGTTATATAGTTAGGTTATATAGTGAATCTGACTAAAATCTGACTAAAATTGTGTTAATTTTTTTCTAAAAGCTTTATTTCATCAAAATTATAAATTCTGGGCTGCAGCTACTTCCTCATAGACTGCGGTTACCTGCTCTGTAACCAGTGGCTTCTGTCTGTAAGCTGGAGTGATCTCATTGGCTAGATATTGATCTCTGCCAATGAGATCACTCCAGCTTACAGGCAGCATCCTCCGTCATTGAAGGAGGCTGGATAGAGGGTGACTCGTGAGGAGCAGAGGCAGAGTGACGGACTGCGATTACAGAGCAGGTAACCGCAATCTATGCGGAAGTAGCTGCATCCCAGAATTTATAACTTTAATTTTGACTAAATAAAGCTTTTTTTAAAAAATGAACACAATTTTAGTCAGATTCTCTATATAACCTAATTATTTACATAGACTAATTTATAAACATATATACTGAAGTCTAAACAAACATTAATGTGAATTTTATTGCTGTAGAGCAATGTGTTACACTTATATTCACACCACACAGTCTGATCTCCTAAAAAAGAGGGACATCATGTTGGGAAAGAGGGACAGATGAATTTGGGTCTCAAAGAGGGATTGTCCTTCCTAAAGAGGGATACTTGGGAGGAATGTTACTGTGAGCATAAGGAAAACCCTGCCCCCCCCCCCCCCGACAGGTTTTCAGGTTTTTCCTTACTCTCACTAAAGATTGTCCCTCTCTGTGATCTATCCAGACAGTCTTGCTGCTCTGAGGTGAGCAGTGTTACATCAGTAAAAGGAGCGGGATGGGATACTTTATCAATGAATTACTCTTGAACTACACCTCTGGCAGTATTGAAACAGTCTCCATGGCCCAAATACTATGAAGATTAATTGGGGCTGTTTTTTTTTGTGAAATATTATTATCCCTTTAAAGACTAAAGGTTCAATCCTGGAACAAACCAACTGTGTCATAGGGGAGAAATAAAAATTCCAATTGCTTTAAATGGGATTTTTAACCTCTTCAATGGAAGGGATCTCCAGTGCATTGCAAAGCAATGACCTGCAGATATATCTACCATTCAAGCTGCTGGAACTCCCACTTAAATCAATTTGAATTTTAAAAATGCTTGCTTTCCTCCTATGGTGTAGTTGGCGTTCCCTAAATTGCAGTTCTTTAGCTTCCAGAATTTAATTTGAAATGAATCCTTTGAGAGCCATTGGATTCCACTCTGGCACTCAACGTGTTAATGTTAAAGAACCAGAGGAAGGGTTTCTTTTTGCAATAAGATCTGTTTAATAGTGGAACTCCTTGCACAAGGATGTGGTAATGGCAGATACACTGGATACATTTAAGTGAAGATTAGATTCATTTCTAGCATTAGGAATATACTGTGTATTAGAAGGTAAAACAGGAAGGTATAGTAAACACAGTAAAATGCTTAAATAATTGTCGTTTTCTTGGTTATACTGTGGCAAAGGTTGACCTTGATGAACATGCATTTTTTCCAACCTAATTTACTATGTAACTACTATGTAAATATGAAGCAGTCATTTGGTGCAAGTTATGTAGTAGATATTACTGGATTCTCACCCACAGAATTTGTCTTTTACACCTGGGAACCTGAGATTTGGATCAAAAACCTGAGTTTTACAGTTGATCCCTGAGAGTTCCCAGGTATGAGTGCTCTTTTTCTAATTGTGCACATATCCATTTGTTACTAATCCCCCACAGACAAGGTTTCTTTTCATCTACAGTAACTATGATGCAAGTACTGCTAATCTGTTTGTTTAAAGGGACACCTGACGCTTAAAGGGATAGTAATGTTTCATAATAAAAGCAGCTCTAATTAATCATCATAGTATTTGGACCTCGGAGAGTGTTATTTCAGTTCTGTTAGAGTTATAGTTCAGGAGTAATTCAATGACAAAGTATCCCCCTCCTGTCCCTTTTACTGATGTAACACTGCTCAGCCAGATCAGAAGGGAGATGCCCTGGTAGATTGCAGAGAGGGACAATCTTCAATTAAGATAAGGGAAAAACCTGAAAAACTTGTCAAGAGGGGAAGTACTTTCATTGTTCTAATAGGAAGAAGAGTGTACCCTGCTGTTATCTGTCTGGTCTATGGACTGCATTCCACATCTGAGAAGAGATGGCTTACACTAGGCAAAAGGGGCGGGAGGGGAAAATTTGCTTGTGAATATCTCTTAAACCATAAAGGTTTGAGAGATAAGACTTATATCGTTCATGTTTTTTTAATACCTACAAAATAAAATAAAGTTAAAATGAAGTATTACTATCCCTTTAAAAACAAGTAGCTCTTATATTCAAGAGAGAGCTTAAACAGTAACAGACTAAAAGGGACAGTCCACCTTTCTTACCACAAAGTATACACAGTGTTGGGCTTTTTTCCTGTTGAGTAAAACAAGATTTTGTCAACCAAAGCAGCTCCTTAATTCTCTAGGTTTCCTAAATTGCAATCTGATCTTTCACAGAGAGCTGAGAAATTATGAAGTACAGAGAAATGTACTTTCAGTCACTGTCCAGGGCTTTGTAATGAAGTTTCCAGCCACATTACATTCATCTGAGGTTTGTTCCCCGAACTACTAATATAAGGCGGCGGTGCGTACTAACACATGACCCTCCAGATAGTTTTGGACTACAACTCCTATCATTGTGGCTAAGGAAGATCGGAGTTGTAGACAAATATAGATAGAGGATCACACACATTGTTCATCATTTCTTTATATTGCTAGTATGTGTAACTGGACATAGATCAGGGGACACTGGCATTTACCAGAGCAGAAAATGCCATATGATGACGGACAGAACATAAAGGACGCGGAGTGGAAGAGTAGTGAATGGCAGGTGAAGATGTGAGGTGGCACCAAACTTGTTGCTAATCAATAATACATAGAAACACAGAATCTGATGACAGATAAGAACCATTTGGCTCATCTAGTCTGCCCATTTTCCTACTGTAAAAATCTTAAACCTTATTTGGTCTTATGATCAGGACAGCCTTATGTCTATCCCATGCTTACATTCCATCACTGTATTAACCTCTGCCACTTCTGCTGGTAGGCTATTCCACTTATCTGCCACTTCTGCTGGTAGGCTATTCCATTTATCTACCACTTCTGCTGGTAGGCTATTCCATTTATCTGCCACTTCTGCTGGTAGGCTATTCCACTTATCTACCTCTTCACAGGTCAGTAAAACTTTCTTACATTATATCTGGAGTTACCACAAACTTGGTCTTTTTTATAAAATAAAATATGTTCTGGGGCCAGCCAACTGAACCACAGGGGTCAAATAAAAATACTGATTGATAAAAATGGGACTTCTAACCCTTGCGTTGAGAAGCAATGTGTTGGAGACCTTCAAGGGGTTAAAATCCTCTTTTAAATTTTCAGGAATTTGGGGAAATTGTATTTGTCCCCTATGGTGCAGTTGGTTTGCCCCAGAATTGTTCCAATTTTCTTTCATACATAAGGCCCAAATGTACCTAAAATCACTGTACCATCACCTTAACTGTGGTCAGAGCTGGACCATGGGCAAGGCACCCATCTAGGGCCCAGAGAAGTTGGGGGCCCTGACGGTCCAAACTGGGGGGGCTCACATTTCCCCATATCTGACTTGTCAGAACGCAGAGCAATGGGCAAAATGCTTGAGTATGCTTATCCCTTAAACCTTTGAGTGCCAGAGCAGTATCCCAACGCATTGCTTCACAATGCATTGGATACACCTCTGGCCCTCACAGAGTTAAGTGCAGCTGGTGTTCTCCTTTGCTGCAGCTCCTTCTGCTGCTGAAGAGCCAGTTTCAAACTTGCTGTCTCAGGACACCATGTTTGAAAATGACGCTCCAACAGCAAAAGGAAAACCCAATCATAGCAGAGGTCTCACATAGTGATCACTGGCTCCATGCAATCAGGGGACAGGCATAAAAGTATGGAGGAAAAGTGTAGCTTTCTGATGGTTCCCAGAGAAACGATGGTTCTGATGGTTCGACCGAGAAAACGGGAGAACTACCAGACTAGCAGTATGCTCACTCCAGCTCTTCATACTAACTATAATCTCCACTACTAACATTTCACTGAGTATTCCATAATACAAGAGAGAACCTGGTCAATCTGCCTTCTCCTTCAGAGCGCCAAAATAATGGAACAATCTGCCTGAAATAAGCAGATCTTCTTCCAGCCTAAAATCCTTAAAAGTAAATGCTTCTTTATATCAAAAAACAGTACGTAACTGTATATAATTGTAATATTTTATATGTATGTATATTTATATGTGTATATATAATTATATGAAACAGATTGCTTTGCAATGTGTTGTGTACCCCTGTGGCACTCAAAGGATTAACATTAGCCGGACCTTGGCCCGCGTACACTGGCTTTTACACTAGTTTTCTAAATAAATAAAAGTACAATCTGCACCACAGATAACTAATAAAGATATACTCAGCATTACAGATAACTAATATAGATACACTCCGCACTACAGATAACTAATATAGATACACTCAGCACTACAGATAACTAATAAAGATATACTCAGCACCACAGATAACTAATATAGATACACTCAGCACTACAGATAACTAATATAGATACACTCAGCACTACAGATAACTAATATAGATACACTCAGCACTACAGATAACTAATATAGATACACTCAGCACCAGAGATAACTAATAGAGATACACTCAGCACTACAGATAACTAATATAGATACACTCAGCATTACAGATAACTAATATAGATACACTCAGCACCACAGATAACTAATATAGATACACTCAGCACCACAGATAACTAATATACATACACTCAGCATTACAGATAACTAATAAAGATACACTCAGCACTACAGATAACTAATATAGATACACTCAGCACTACAGATAACTAATATACATACACTCAGCACTACAGATAACTAATATAGATACACTCAGCATTACAGATAACTAATATAGATACACTCAGCACCACAGATAACTAATATACGTACACTCAGCATTACAGATAACTAATAAAGATACACTCAGCACTACAGATAACTAATATAGATACACTCAGCACTACAGATAACTAATATACATACACTCAGCACTACAGATAACTAATAAAGATATACTCAGCATTACAGATAACTAATATAGATACACTCAGCACTACAGATAACTAATATAGATACACTCAGCACTACAGATAACTAATATAGATACACTCAGCACTACAGATAACTAATATACATACACTCAGCACTACAGATAACTAATAAAGATATACTCAGCATTACAGATAACTAATATAGATACACTCAGCACTACAGATAACTAATATAGATACACTCAGCACTACAGATAACTAATATAGATACACTCAGCACCAGAGATAACTAATAGAGATACACTCAGCACTACAGATAACTAATATAGATACACTCAGCACCACAGATAACTAATATAGATTCACTCAGCAGTACAGATAACTAATATAGATACACTCAGCACCACAGATAACTAATATAGATACATTCAGCACTACAGATAACTAATATAGATACACTCAGCACCACAGATAACTAATATAGATACACTCAGCACCACAGATAACAAATAAAGATATACTCAGCATTACAGATAACTAATAAAGGTACACTCAGTAGGGTGACCACGGGTCCCGGAACGTCCGGGACTGTCCCTTATTTCAGGGCTATGTCCCGCGTCCCGGGTCATCTTCAACCGGGACAATGAAGTGTCCCGGAATGAAGCCAAGCCGCACTGGATGTCAGCCTGCAAGCGGTGTGTCACATCATGGACGCCGCGAGGGAGCGCTTGGTAGCATAAATCAGCGCTCCCTCGCGGCGTCCATGATATGGCACACCGCTTGCAGGCTGACATCCAGGGCGGCAATGCAGCTTACCTGATCTCCTGGAGGCAAGCGCTCTAGTAATACAGAGCGCTGGGAGATGACATCATCTCCCAACGCTCTGCATTACTGAGCACAGCGCGCGGGAGCTTCAGCTCTGTGCCGGAGGAGGCACAGAGCACTTACCACGCCGCTAGACCACCAGGGACTCAAGGGGCAACTAGGGTGACCACGTCCCGGAATGGCAGAAGGGAAATGTGGTCACCCTAACACTCAGCACTACAGATAACTAATATAGATACACTCAACACCAGAGATAACTAATAAAGATACACTCAGCACTACAGATAACTAATAGAGATACACTCAGCACTACAGATAACTAATAGAGATATACTCAGCATTACAGATAACTAATAAAGATACACTCAGCACTACAGATAACTAATATAGATACACTCAGCACCAGAGATAACTAATTAAGGTACACTCTGCACCACAGATAGAAAATCAAGGTACACACAGCTCCACAGATAGCTAATAAAGATACACTTAGCACCACAGATAGTTAATAATGGTACACTATGTACCACAGATAACTAATAAAAGTACAATCTGAACCACAGATATCTATAAAGATACACTTGGAACCAGAGTTAACTAATATAGATACACTTGGCAACACAGATAACTAATAAAGATGCACTTAGCACTACAGATATCTAATACAGTTACAGTCAGCACTACAGATAACTAATACAGGTACATCTGCACCAAGATAGCTAATAAAGGTACATTTAGCACCACAGATAACTAATTAAGATACACTCAACATAACAGGTACACCCTGCACCACAGATAGCTCCAAATATACTCTTAGCACCAGAGATAACTAACAAAGATACACTCAGCACCACAGATAACTAATAAAGGTACACTCAACACCACAGAGCTAATATAGACTAAGTACCACAGATAACTAATAAAGGTATACTCAACACCACAGATAACTAGTAAAGATACACTTAGTACCACAGATAACTAGTAAAGATACACTCAGCACTACAGATAACTAATATAAAATAAGTGCCACTTATAACTGTAATGGGCACTCAAGACTCCATGTTGTCTTGGGCCATCGTTCTGGGTTTCTCCCTCCTGAATGCGGCTACAAGTGGGTAGCCATGTCGGTTTTCGTGAACCAAAGCTCCTGTGAAAGGGGGTTAAAAGGAAACCTTTTAGACCATTGTGTGATAAAAGGACAGGATGCACTTCTAGTTCCAGAACGAACTCTGTTTATTGTAACACACAGGGTTATTTTATAGTAAAACATCACACAATAGGAGAATGGAGGCAGGGCACGGAAAGAAACGACCTATGGTCCGTTACAATAACTAATAAAGGTACACTCCACACCACATAACTAGTAAAGACCCACTCAGTACCACAGAAAACCAATAAAGGTACACTAGGCATCAGAGATAACTAATAAACATACGCTCATCACCACAGATAACTTATATGTACACTCAGCACCACAGACAGCTAACATAGACTAAATACCATAGATAACTAATAAAGATACACTCAGCACCACAGAAAATTAATAAAGATACAGTCAGCAGCACAGATAGCTTATAAAGGTACTGTCAGCACTGTAGATGTCTAATAAAGATACACTCTACACCACAGCTAGCTAATAAAGGTACACTCAGTACTACTGGTAACTAATAATGATACACTCAGCACCACAGATAGCTAATATAGACTAAGTGCTACTCATCCTATATAATAATTCGCTAAATAGTGTGTAACGCCACGACATGTGCAGTAGACACTGCTGTGGGTGCTGCAGTCATGCACAGTAGAGACTGCCCGCGATGCGGCTGATACAGAGCTGGGCGCTCCTTCAGCTCTGTATCAGCCGTGGCGCGGGCAGTCTCTACTGCGCATGACTGCCCCATGACCGGGTGGCAGTGGCACTGTGGCCTGTGTAACGGGCTGTTCAACTAGTAACTAATAAAGGTATACTCAATACCACAGACAGCTAATAAAGATACACTCAGCAGTACAGATAGCTAATATAGATACACTCATCACCATAGATAGCTAATAAAGGTACACTCTACACCACAGACAGGTAATATAGACTAAGTACCACAGATAACTAATAAAGGTACTGTCAGCACTACAGAAACTAATAAAGCTATACAGGTACAGGTAACTAATATAGATACACTCAGCACCATAGATAGTGAATATAAAGTAAGTTCCACTAATAACGAATAAAGGTACATGCAACGCCAAAGATAACTAATAACGATACACTCAGCACCACAGATAACTAATATAGATACACTCAGCACTACAGATAGCTAATAAAGATACACTCAGCACTACAGATAGCTAATAAAGATATACTCAGCATCACAGATAACTAATATAGATACACTCAGCACTACAGATAACTAATAAAGATACACTCAGCACTACAGATAGCTAATAAAGATACACTCAGCACTACAGATAGCTAATAAAGATATACTCAGCATTACAGATAACTAATATAGATACACTCAGCACTACAGATAGCTAATAAAGATACACTCAGCACTACAGATAGCTAATAAAGATATACTCAGCATCACAGATAACTAATATAGATACACTCAGCACTACAGATAACTAATAAAGATACACTCAGCACTACAGATAGCTAATAAAGATACACTCAGCACCACAGATAACTAATATAGATACACTCACCACTACAGATAACGAATATACATACACTCAGCACCACAGATAGCTAATATAGATACACTCAGCACTACAGATAACTAATAAAGATACACTCAGCACTACAGATAACTAACAGAGATACACTTAGCACTACAGATAACTAATATACACTCAGCACTACAGATAACTAATAAAGATATACTCAGCACCAAAGATAACTAATATAGATACACTCAGCACCACAGATAACTAATAAAGATATACTCAGCACTACAGATAACTAATAGAGATCCACTCAGCACCACAGATAGATAATATAGATACACTCAGCACTACACATAACTAATATAGATCCACTCAGCACTACAGATAACTAATAAAGATACACTCAGCACCACAGATAACTAATAGAGATACACTTAACACTACAGATAACTAATAGAGATACACTCAGCATTACAGATAACTAATAAAGATACACTCAGCACCACAGATAGCTAATATAGATACACTCAGCACCACAGATAACTAATAAAGATACACTCAGCACTACAGATAACTAATAAAGATACACTCACCACTACAGATAACTAATATACATACACTCAGCACCACAGATAGCTAATAAAGATACACTCAGCACTACAGATAACTAATATAGATACACTCAGCACCACAGATAACTAATAGAGATACACTTAACACTACAGATAACTAATAGAGATACACTCAGCATTACAGATAACTAATAAAGATCTACTGAGCACCAAAGATAACTAATAGAGATACACTCAGCACCACAGATAACTAATAAAGATACACTCAGCACTACAGATAACTAATATAGATACACTCAGCACCACAGATAGCTAATATAGATACACTCAGCACCACAGATAACTAATAAAGATACACTCAGCACTACAGATAACTAATAAAGATACACTCACCACTACAGATAACTAATATACATACACTCAGCACCACAGATAGCTAATAAAGATACACTCAGCACTACAGATAACTAATAAAGATCTACTCAGCACTACAGATAACTAATATAGATACACTCAGCACTACAGATAACTAATAAAGATACACTCAGCACCACAGATAACTAATAAAGATATACTCAGCACCATAGATAACTAATAAAGATACACTCAGCACTACAGATAACTAATATAGATACACTCAGCACCACAGACTGCAGGAAACCTGCAGCATTACTCACAGAAGAGGAGAGGAAGAGAAGGCGGTGGAGGGGAGGCAGTGATAGAATGAATGCAGATGAAAGAGAGAGAGCAGGGGGAAAGAGAGAGAGAATGGGATAGACAAGGCAGGGAAAGTGAGAGAGAAAACAGGAGGGGCAGACAGAAAAAGAGATAACAGAATAAAAAGATCGAGAGAAAGAGAGAGCCATCAGACAGATACCTGATAATACTGGAGCAAGGACCGTCACACAGACATACAGCAGTGATGTGACCATTCTCAGTTCTCTCCTAGCCTCTGCTGCTTTCTCCTTCACTAGGCGCCTGTCACATGTTTCTTCTAACCACAGCTTATCTGTCCCCTCCTATGTCTTTCTTTTCTGTACTTCTCCTCTTGTATTTCTCTCTCCTCCTCTTGTCATATCTTCCTCTCAGTCTCTCCTCCCCCCTCCTTCCTCAGTTCTCTCTTCTCTTTCACATTCGGTTTGTGTCTGTATCAGGAAACTCACTACTGCTGGGTAATATTTCGGGACAGGAAGGCCGAGAGTGTGTGAACGGAGAAGAGGAGTAGTGGAGGGGAGAGAAATCAGGGGGATCAAGAGAGAGAGAGCGTTCAGGAATAGGGGAAGAGGAGATGAGAGAAAGCAGGTGGGAGTAGGAGAGGGGTTCACAGGGAGAGAGCAAGGGGGAAAGAGAGAAAGCAAGAGGGAGAGAAATACATTTGGAGTGAAACACAGGGAGAGAGAAAAGGAGAAGAGAGAGTAGAACATTTGGGGTGAAACACAGGGAGAGAGAAAAGGAGAAGGGGAAAGAGTGGAGGAAAGGAAGCAGGGGGACAGGAGAGAAAGAAGGGGAAGAAGAAAAGAGAAAGCAAATAAAAGTGCAAAAACAACATCTGAGAAGAAAGCAAGAGAAACAATAGAGGGCATGTAAAAGAGTGAGATAAGGGGGAGAGAAAGAGAGGGGGGAGATTGAGATCATAACAGATATCAAGTAAATCAGGGAGGAAACACTGGAAGAGACATCCTTATGGCTTTCACACTGTACCGAGTTCTCTTGTGTGCTACAACGTTCCTGATCCTGACCACTGAGCTCTCAGGTACCAATGTCCTCTGACTCTTTATTTTATCTCAGTAAGTAGGGCTGTCATCAGGGGGTTACAGGTACTACCTGTATATGGGGCCCGGCCAAGCAGGGGGCCCACCTCCCCAATCAGATTCTGAGGACCCCACAATGCGGAGAGGGCTGTGTCAAAAAGGACCCCCAGACAAGTAGACTGACCCACACAGATTCTGGAGGATGTCTCTGGTGGGCCCTCATGTTTAAGTATATTCTGTAGGTAGCATAGTAGAGAACTGGTGCTCACACCTACCTCTCTGTCCTCTGTCCACTGAAAGGGGTGATTACTTACATTTTTATTTAATGCCTATGGTGCAGTTGGGTTGCTCCAGAAAGCATCACTTTTCCTTTGTGCATCTGTCTCAGTGATTCCCAACATTAGTGATCAGGACATACCTACAGGTTTTCAGGATTGCTCTGCTTGACTACAGGTAGGAAATCTGTTTTTTTCTCTGTGATAGATCTACCTGTGATTCAGTAGCGATATCCATAAAACCTTCGTTCCTGAGGACTGAAGCTGTGAAGCACTGTTTTATCTGTCTCTTAAAGGGATAGTAATGTTTCATAATAAAAGCAGCTCTAATTAATCATCATAGTATTTGGACTTTGGAGAGTGTTATTTCAATTCTGTCAGAGTTGTAGTTCAAGAGTAATTCAATGACAAAGTGTCCCCCTCCCGCCCCTTTTATTGATGTAACACTGCTCAGCCAGATCAGAAGGGAGGTGCCCAGGTAGACTGCAGAGAGGGACAATCTTCAATTAAGAAAAGGTAAAAGCCTGAAACTTGTAAAGGGGGGCAGAGTTTTCATTGTTCTCATAGGAAGAAGATTGTCCCCTGCTGTTATCTGTCTGGTCTATGGACTGGATTCCACATCTGAGAAGAGATGGCTTACACTAGGAAAAAGGTGAGGGAGGGGAACTTTGCTTGTGAATATCTCATAAACCATAAAGGTTTGAGAGATAAGACTTATATCGTTCTTCATGTTTTTTTAAGGCCTACAAAATAAAATAAAGATAAAATGAAGTATTACTATCTCTTTAAATATCTATAGGTCAACTCTCTTTGTGTTGATGACAGTCTCTTAAAGGAGCACTAACACTTAAAACATCTCTTGGCTATACAAACTTGAAATACCTTGTACTCCATGCTAGCCTCTGTAAACAGAATGAGCTGTGTGCAAACAAGTAGCCAAACTGTCTATATAGCATAGCCCACACATGCATTAAAATGCAAGTTTAGGATTATATTTCAGGGATGTAACATATAATTACTACATTTTTGGCAGCCAGGTTAGTCGCCAATTTACATAACCTTTTACTGGTCATTATGTAATCTGTTAGATATGAAACAGGTCTCCAAAGCACTACGAAGACTAGATGAATCCTTTCTCCCTAACACCAAACAGGATCTGCAGCGCCATTTTCTTGGAGAACAAAAGCAATGTTGCCTGTTCTGCAACTAGTCATCATGCAAGATCACATTTTAGCTCTCTAGTTCCATTATAGAGAAGAAATTTCCACATACATACTAGACTAATCCCACCCCAAAAAGGTAGTGCAGTTCCAAAATGACAGGCAAGTCTCCTGTGCACAGGAAATACTACCTACTTCCATCCATCCATCCATACATGCATACATACATACATACATACATATCTGACCTATTTGGACCACATTTGTGAGGTGCAGCTGGTTTCCCTAGGCACTGAGAGCAAGGGGTCTATCTCTGGATTTCACTTCACTTTTAGGGAGACACACTAAGAGTTTATCAAAAAAAAATGCCAAAATATGTGAAAGGCTGTAAGAACAGACAAAAATCAAGTTTCTATCTCTTTCAACTACTCACAACTCAAGATCATCACATTTTAGCTCTCAAGTGCCAATACAGAGGAGAAACTTTCATGTATATAGTAGTCTAATCCTCCCCAAAAGGGTGATCTAGTTCCAAAATGATGGGCAAGTCCCGTCTGCACAGGAAATACCACCTAAACTCATACGTATGTTTTGACCTTGTTTGGGCTTCGTCAGTGCAGTGGCTAGCCACAGAACAGGAAATATTGCTTTTGCTGGTCCTCACAGCCTCTCATATAGCTTGGCTTGGTTGTTTGTTTTTTTAACCTCTGTGGGTGTCTCCTTAAGAGGAAAGAGTAATCGAAATGTGCACCCCTTGCTCTCAGTGCCTGAGGAAACCAGCTGCACATTATGAATGAGGTCCACCCAAGGCAGAAAAGTATGTCTGGGTTAGCGGATGTTTTCCGTGCACAGAAAGCTTACCTGTCATTTTGGAACTGGTCCACCCTTTAGGGATTAGTCTAAGTATGTGGAATTTTCTTCTCTGTAATGGCACTAGAAAGCTAAAATGTAATGCTCTTGAGAGGTAACTAGCTGTAGAACATCCAACATTGCTTTTGTTATCCCTCATTGCTTCTCACACACCTTTGCTTTTTTTTCTTTTTTTAACTCTGCGGATGTGTCCCTAAGAGATAAATGTAATCTAGTTGTGAACCTCTTGCTTTCAATGCCTAGGGAAACCAGCTACAGCTCATTGCCGAGGCACAAACAAGGCCAAAACCTGTCTGGGGTTAGCTGGTATTTCCCGTGCAGAGGGGACTTGCTTATCATTTTGGAATTGGACTGCCCTTTTGGGTAGGATTAGTATAGTATGTATGTAGAAATTTCTCATCTTTAATTGCTCTAGAGAGCTAAAATGTGATGCTCTTGAGAAGTGACTAGCCATAGAACAGGCAACATTGCTTTTGTTCATGCTCAGAGCCTCTCATCCTATGGTTTGGCTTTTTTTTTTTTTTATCTCTTAGGGTGTCTTCCTAAGAGTAAATGGCAATCCAAATGTGGGCCCCTTTCTCTCATTACCTAGAGAAATCATCTGCACCTCACTGATGAGGCCCAAACAAGGCTGATACTGCAGGGTGACTTACCTGTCATTGCAAAACTGGACTGCTCTTTTGGGCGGGATTAGTCTAATATGTATGAGGAAAGTTCTTCTCTGTAATGACACTAGAGAGCTAAAATTGGATGCTCTTGAGCGGTGGCTAGCCCTAGAGCATGCAACATTGCTTTCATTTGTCCTCAGACCCTCTCTCGTACTTTGGCTTGTTTTTTTTTTTTAAACTCTTAGGGTGTCTTCCTAAGAGTAAATTGTAATCCAGACATGGGCCCCTTGTTCTCATTGCCCAGGGAAACAAACTGCACCTCACTTATAAGGCCTAAACAAGGCCGATAATGCAGGGGGACTTACCTGTCATTTTGGAACAGGATTGCTCTTTTGTGTGGGATTAGTCTAATATGTGCATGGACATTTCTCCTCTGTAGTGACAATAGAGAACTAAAATGTGATGCTGTTGAGCAGTGACAAGTCACGGAATAAGCAACATTTAATTCTCAGAGCCTCTCTCATTCGTTGGCTTGTTTTTTGAAAAGCTCTTAGGGTGTCTCTGTAATAGTGAATGTAATCCAGATGTGCACCCCAAGCTCTCGGTCCCTAGGAAAACTAGATGTACTTCACTGATGAGGCTGAAATATACATCTGGGTTTATCTGGTATTTCATATGCAGAGGGGACTTTCCCATCATTTTGGGATTAGTCTAATATGCGCATGGAAAGGTCACTCTCCTCTGTAGTGGCACTAGATAGATAAAATGTGATGCTCTTGAGCTGTGAATAGCTGTAGAACAGGCAACATTGCTTTTGTTTGTCCGCAGAGATTCTCACATACCATGACTTGCTTATTTTACAATTTTCTTGTAGATTAAGGCTACACTTATGCTTGCGGATTGACATCCATTTTCTTGTAGCCAAGTACAGACATCACTTTCTCTCACAGAAGTCAATTGTCCATTATGTCTCTAATATTTAGAACTTTACTTGTTTTTTGAAGCCTAAAATCTTCTCTTACATATTCTGTCTGGGGGGGACTCCCATTACAATAGCAATACTGATAGGTGACTGAGACGTGATTGTGGTTTATTGACTGTTAGTGGGTCAGAGATAAGATGTCAGCTTTTTCTGATCTGAAGAGTAGTGTCTAATGTGTTTAAATAGGACAGTCTACACATTCATTAACCCTTTCAGTGCCAGAGGGGTACAGAACGCATTGCAAAAGCACACCTCTGGCACTAAAGGTGCAAGTTTAGGATTCAATTTCAGGGATGTAACATAAAGTAACTAAATTTTACAGATGATAGCTAGAAGTGCATGATATTTAACCCTTTGAGTGTCAGAGAGTTATGCATCTGTATGAGTTGCATACCCCACTGGCAATCAAAGGATTACAATTATTGTGGACCTGTGGACTGTCAGGGATTTGTATATGACCTACACAGTATTCTGTTACATTCATCTATATGTATATATATAATATGTTGCCCCATGTGTATTCCCTGTTCATATGTATCTATCTCACAATGTTTCATTTATCCTCTGTGCTGCCCTGGTTTGTTCAAGAAGTAGGCAGCTCACGGATTGGTCTTTACTTGTCTTTTCTTGTCTCTTTGCTTCATTGGCCTGTTCGAAAGATGGGCGGCCCACTGATTGGTCACCTCTTGTCGTATCTTGGCGCTCCGATCCCCATTGGCTGGAGATCGGCGAGACAAGATGAAATAGTGCTTTGTGTTTCTTTGTGGTAATAAAATAATATAGTGAACACGGGTGAATTCCTCTATTGGTGTTTTTTGTGTTATTTTTTGTATTGTATTGATATAATTAATGTAGTAAGGCATCTAAACTCATCATACTTGTAACCACTATCTCTATTTGTAAGGCAGGTCAGTGACACGGTAACTTTTTTTTATCTGTTATGACAAGAGACCAGCAGGGTGTTATTGCACCATAGCATGCCATTAGCTAGGAATTAATTAATTATAGAATGAGGTGACCTGGTATCTTCTTAGAATATCACCCTTAAAGTAAAAATAATTCTAACAATACCCCTCCCTCCATTTATATTACAATGCCCAGAAAAACCTATTGAAATCTATTATTTTTTTCTATGACTTTGTTCAGTTGTGTGCCTGAGTATTTGTCTGTGTGCATGAATGTGTATGTGTCTGTGTGTATGTCTGTGTGTGTGTGTGTGTGTGTATGTGTGTGTGTGTGTATGTGTGTGTGTGTGTATGTGTGTGTGTCTGTGTGTGTGTGTCTGTGTGTGTGTATGTGTGTGTGTGTGTGTGTGTGTGTGTGTCTCTGGATCTGCCCCAGAGACTCTGGTTTTCAGATTGGCTTACTGGGTCTCCAGGGATTGAGGCTGATTCTCCGGCGGTGGTGAGTTTTATTCTTCTTCCCACCCTGTTCATTCTACTTCTCCTCCTTCCCAACCTGTTCTTCCCACTTCTCCTCCTTCCCACCCTGTTCCTCCCACTCCCATTACACTTCCCTCCCACTTCTCCTCCTTCCCAACCTGTTCCTCCCACTTCTCCTCCTTCCACCGTGTTCCTCCCACTTTCATTACACTTTCCTCCCACTTCTCCTCCTTCCCACCCTGTTACTCCCACTTCCTGCCCTGTTCCTCCCACTTCTCCTCCTTCCCACCCTGTTCCTCCCACTCCCATTACACTTCCCTCCCACTTCTC
Organism: Rhinophrynus dorsalis; assembly: GCA_037306005.1. Classification (NCBI taxonomy): domain Eukaryota; kingdom Metazoa; phylum Chordata; class Amphibia; order Anura; family Rhinophrynidae; genus Rhinophrynus; species Rhinophrynus dorsalis. Next base: position 157,410,230 of record CM074726.1, on the reverse strand, counting down.
CTCCTTCCCAACCTGTTCCTCCCACCCTGTCCCTCCCACTTCTCCTCCTTCCCACCATGTTCTTCCCACTTTCATTCCACTTCTCCTCCTTCCTACCCTGTTCCTTCCACTTCCCTCCCACTTCTCCTCCTTCCCACCCTGTTCCTCCCACTCCCATTACACTTCCCTCCCACTTCTCCTCCTTCCCAACCTGTTCCTCCCACTTCCCACCCTGTTTCTACCACTTCTCCTCCTTCCCAACCTGTTCCTCCCACTTCTGTTACACTTCCCTCCCACTTCTCCTCCTTCTCACCGTGTTCCTCCCTTTTTCATTCCACTTCTCTCCTTCCCAACCTGTTCCTCCCACTTCCCTCCCACTTCTCCTCCTTCCCACCCTGTTCCTCCCACTTCCATCCCAGTTCTCCTCCTTCCCACCCTGCTCTGCCCACTTTATGACACATTGGCAAGTAAAACCCACCCACCAGATGAAGTCCCACCCATTTTATAACTCGAATCATGTATGGACATCCCCACATCAACAGCACCTGAGCCATCTGCTGGGGCTCATTGACAAGAAGTTTCCAGGTATGGTGTTTGTGTGTCTGTGTGTTTGTGTTATACAACCTCAGGCCCAGCAGAGTCTAGTTTCACCCCTTCATGTCCACCTCCATGGATATGATCTCCAGGACTGTTTGAAATGTTACCTCTTGAACAAAGACACAAGGGCCCTCCATATTAGGCTTTATGGAATCGGACATGACATTTGCTAGCAGTTTTTTCCAAACTGAAGCAGACAGAGTCCATGAGCCTGTTTAACCCTTTAAGAACTAAAGAGAATTCCATCTGCAGAAAGCGGAGTTTGGGTCCTGTGGCCCTGCCAGCAACAGTCATGGCCGCCTCCAGTGCTGACTGAAGATGTTATCTCTTGATCAAAGTCTCAACAGCAAAATTCATGGGGCCAAAAGGATTTAATGACCATAATAAGGAAAGTCATAGTGTTGGGGAGTTTATTATTGGGAAGTGAGAATTCCCCTTTAACCTTCTGAGTGCCAGTGGGGTATCCAACACACTGCATAGTCATGCATTGGAGACTCCACTGGTACTCAAAGGTTAACCCTTTGAGACCCAGAGTGGGTATTGTAAAGCAAGAATTTGTATCCCTCCTAGTATTTATATCCCCCCCATCTCCCTCTATCAGGAGAAGTGGCCTCAGAGATTGGGGTTCTCCAGTGTCTGTACATCACAAGTGTCCCTCTGGAGATATTAGGGCTCCATACCACCCAAGTGTCCCTCTGGAGATATTAGGGGTCCATATCACCCAAGTCTCCCTCTGGAGATATTAGGGGTCCATACCACCCAAGTGTCCCTCTGGAGATATTAGGGGGCCATACCACCCAAGTGTCCCTCTGGGGATATTAGGGGTCCATACCACCCAAGTGTCCCTCTGGGGATATTAGGGGTCCATACCACCCAAGTCTCCCTCTGGAGATATTAGGGGTCCATACCACCCAAGGGTCCCTCTGGAGATATTAGGGGGCCATACCACCAAAGTGTCCCTCTTTAGGAGATATTAGGGGTCCATACCTCCCAAGTGTCCCTTTTTAGGAGGTATTAGGGATCCATACCTCCCAAGTGCTCCTTTTTAGGAGATGGTAGGGGTTCATACCTCCCGTGTCCCTTTTTAGGAGATATTAGGGGTCCATACCATCCAAATGATCCTCTTTAGGAGGAACAGTACCTCTTTGAGATTCAAATCCCTCTGTCCCTCTTTCCCACCCTGGTGTCCCTCTTTTTAAGCGATCAGACTGTGAGGTGTGTATATAAGTGCATCACATTGCTCCACAGAAATAACACTCACATTAATGTTTATTTACTATTTAGTTTCTGTTTTTATAAATGAATTCTAATGTTAGAAATTGACCACCAAAACTATGGTGTATCACACTGTGTTTAGCACAAAGCATTGTGCCTCCGTTTGGTCTTGGCAAGAGTTAAAGGTGGCAACCCTGAGCCACTGCATGAATTACTGTGCCAAGGAACTCCGGGCCTTATCTATAGAAACAAAGAGGGACAACTTTGGAGTAAAACAACTGCACCACAGGAGACAAATATAAATTCCCAAAATTCTCATTGACTTAAATGGGTTTGTAACCCCTTGAATTCTAGGAAAGTCATCTTATTGCAGAGCAATGTCTTAGTGTTTAAGGGGGTTGGATGGTGATGGGGTGTTTTGGGGAGAGGAGAGAGTGCATCACCTTGATTGTTCTTTTTATTATGGAGGTAGCAGTGCAGGGAGGCTTCTGATAGTGAGTAGGCAGAAACTTTCACTCTCCAAGTCTGTGCTAGGAGTTGAGATAAAAGGAGGACTTCCAGAGTTCAACTTTCTAAAGCTAAATTCTAAGAGAAAAAAGTACAGCCTAGTACAAAAGATAGGCAGTGCCAAGAGTCTTACCAGTTCTGATAAAAGGGTGTCTTCCAGAGTTCAACTCTATAAATAAATAAAAAAGTACATCTTAGAACAAATATATTTCGAATATTACGTTTTATTCATACCTAAAATGCTTTTACGTGTTTTTCTGTGATATTCTCCATACCATAATGTTTATTTTTGTAGCGCTCCCTGTTTCACAGTGACTTTATTTCTCAGTTCAGTTTCAGGTTGTGACTCAGGACAAAGTGCTGGTGGCAGAAGTGGGATCAGACATTCACTTGCCCTGTATACTTTCACCTCCTCTAAGTCTTGAAGGCTTAGAGGTAGGCTGGTTCCACACTGCCGTTAACTCTACGGTCATCCTGTTGAAAGATGGACGAGAAGACATACAGCAACAAAGTGAAAAATACCACGGGAGGGCATCCTTACAGTGTGCACCTCAGACAGGAGACCTAACACTGGTGCTTAGCAAGGTTCAACTCTCTGATGCTGGCACTTACCACTGCTTTGTGAGGCAAATAACCACTGCAAAATATGAAGAAGCTGTCGTGGATCTTAAGGCCTTGCGTAAGTCTCTTGTCATGACTCTGTATTGTATACAGTTGAATGTGTTTCTCCTGTTACTGTTCAATTTAGCACATTACTGCCAGTAAGAATGGTGCTTTCTAATATAGCCACTGCCTGCTGCTTACTCTTACTCTCTCTTAGGACTTTATGCTCAAATCAAAAATGGATCAATTCTGGGGCTACCAATTACATCATAGGGAACAACTAAAACTACATATTGACTTAAAGGGATAGTAATACTTCGTTTTAACTTTATTTTATTTTGTAGGCATTAAAAAAACATGAAGAATGATATAAGTCTTATCTCTCAAACCTTTATGGTTTAAGAGATATTCGCAAGCAAAGTGTCCCCCTCCCGCCCCTTTTACTGATGTAACACTGTTCAGCCAGAGCAGAAGGGAGGTGCCCAGGTAGACTGCAGAGAGGGACAATCTTCAATTAAGATAAGGGAAAAACCTGAAGAACTTGTCAAGGGGGGCAGGGCTTTCATTGTTCTCATAGGAAGAAGATTGTCACCTGCTGTTATCTGTCTGGTCTATGGACTGCATTCCACATCTGAGAAGAGATGGCTTACACTAGGTAAAAGGGGCGGGAGGGGAAACTTTGCTTGTGAATATCTCTTAAACCATAAAGGTTTGAGAGATAAGACATATCATTCTTCATGTTTTTTTAATGCCTACAAAATAAAATAAAGTTAAAACTAAGTATTACTATCCCTTTAAATGGGGTTTTAACCATTAGAATGCTAGTGAGATCTCCAGGGCCTTCCATGGGAGGAATGTAGACTCTTTTGAAAAAATAATCAATGTTGCCCTTTTGCCTTTCAATAGCTAACATGTTGAATTAGTCCTGAATGTCATTTCCATGGAGGCAGACATGATAATCATTTTACCATCCCGATGTACATAATGCTCATGGCTGCAGACATGGTATAAACTGCTGTGCCAGATGACACCGGGCTTTATCTATAAAAACAAAGAAAAGCAATTCTGGGGCATACCAACTGCACCACAGGAGACAAATATACATTCTCATTGATTTATATGGGCTTTTAACTCATTGAATGCAGTAAGGTCATCAACCAATTGCACAGCAATGCTTTTGCATTAAAAGGGGTGATTTTGGGGTGAGGTCACCAACTTCAAGTGTGCCAAGTACCCTTACACCAACCCCGGACATTACCCTTTAAGAACCAGTGGGGTATGCAACACATTGCAAAGCAATACATTGCAAGGCCCTCTGGTCCTTAAAGGGATAGTAATGTTTCATAATAAAAGTAGCTCCAATTAATCTTCATAGAATTTGGGCCAGGAGAGTGCTATTTCAATACTGTCAGAGTTGTAGTTCAAGAGTGATTAAATGATAAAGTATCCCCCTCCTGTCCCTTTTACTTATGTAACACTGCTCACCTCAGAGCAGCAATGTGGTGTCCAAGTGGATTGCAGAGAGGGACACTCTTCAATTAACATAAGGGAAAAACCTGTCAATGGGAGCAGGGTTTTCATTGTTCTCACAGTAAGAAGATTGTCCCTTACTGTGAGCTGTCTGGTTTGTGGACCAGATTCCACATCTGAGGGGAGGCAGCTTACACTAGCTTAAAGGGGCAGAAGGGGGAAACGTTATCATTCAATTACTCTTGAAATACAACTCTGACAGTATTGAAATAACACTCTTCATGGCCCAAATACTATGAAGATTAATTGGAGCTGATGTTTTTGTGAAACATTACTATCCCTTTAAAGGATCAAGATATGGCATCTTAGGATGTTGCAGTTGCCAATTGCCTTGAGGTTCTTCAACAGGCAGATAGAAGTGTGTAAGTGTGTGTGTGTGTGTGAGTGGGGTATGTAGTCCTAGCTGAGCATCTCAAGTTAATTATGCTTGGGCTTATTGATTTCTAATTGTTATAGGGGAATCCAAACATGGACCCCTTGCTCACAAGTGCCTAGAGACTCATCTACAGATCACAGCTGAGGACCAAGATGGCCAAAATGTGTTTCTGGGGTTGGCTTCTTCTCTTATTCAGATTTTAATTGCCTGGTATTTCATGGCTAGACTGTCATCTGGACAGGACCAGTATGATATGCTTCAGAATAATTATTTTCTGTGTACAGCACTTGTGAGATTGCACCCTCGTTAGAATACCAGTCCTGCCTACCTAGTTGATCATCTCTGACTGCCACTTTGAATAGTTGTATTTATTTATTTTTAAATTAGCAAAAGGTAGGCAGTGCTGGGAGGCTCCTGAAAGTGAGCAGGGAGAGATGTTCACTCTCCAAAGGTGGTCTAGGAGTATGATACGCTGAGATAAAACAGGAGATTATTCTGAGATTATCCTTTAAAGCAAAATTTTAAAATAAATAAACAGTACAAATTTGAACATAATATAGTGCTAATTTTATTCATACCTAAAATGTTTTACTTATTTTTCTGAGACATTCTTTGTACCTTAATGTTTACTTCTGCAGTTCGTATTCAGGTTAAGACTCAAGACAAAGTGCTGGTGGCAGCAGTGGGATCAGAAATTCACTTGCCCTGTACACTTTCACCTCCTCTAAGTCCAGATGGCCTGGAGGTACGCTGGTTCCACACTGTCTTCCATTCTCCGGCCTTCCTGATGAAAGATGGACGGGAGGACAGACAACAGCAAAATGTAGAATACCGCGGGAGGGTATCCTTACAGGCTGGGCCTCAGACTGGAGACCTGACCCTGGTGCTTAGCAAGGTTCGCCTCTCTGATGCCGGCACTTACCACTGCTTTGTGGAGCACATAACCACTAACAAATATGAAGAAGCTGTCATGGAGCTTAAGGTCGTGGGTAAGTCCCTTGTCATTTCTCGGCGTTCTATACACTGTCAGTTCTGCTTTTTATTGTGTTTCTCCTCTTACTGTTCTCTTTTGCACACGTCTGGCACTGAGAATGGTGCTTGTAATACAGCCACGGCCTGCTTCTTTCTCTGTTAGGACTTTATGCTCAAAGCAAATCTGGAGTAATTCTGGGGCAAACCAACTGCACTATAGGGGACAAATAAAACGGAATTTTGACTTAAATGGTACTTTTAACCCTTTGAGTGCCAGAGAGCTATCCACCACTGGCACTCAAAGGATTAACCCTCTGAATGCTAGCAAAGTCTTCAACACATTGCAAAGAAATGCATGTGAGACTTCTCTAGCATTCAAGGGGTTAAACATTCCATTTCAATTAATAGGAATTTGTAACAATATTTGACCCCTATGGCACAGTTGGTTTGCCCAGAAATTGTTCTGTTTTTACTTTGAGCATAAGGCCCTGTCTTGGACACCTTCCATATCAGTTCTTCCTGAGGGTCATGTACTAAGCCCCTGGCGGATTAATGTTAGGTGCAGCAGTGCGGCTGGGGCTACCACGCTAGGTAAAGTCACCCTGCAATAATGAGGCAGGTGGCGACTATCTTAAAAATAGTTATATTACCTCTCAAAATTAGCCAATTGTAAAGTTATCCTTAATCTTCTGAGACCAGAAGCCAGGAATCAGCGCCAACATCTTGTCTGCACGCCTGCCCTATCAGTCCCGGTCTCATTAGAAAGCATTGCACTGGCCTGAAAGGCACCGGAAGGGACTGACGGCACGCAGACTGCACTATCCTGGCCGTCAGTCTAGGAAGATTAAGGGTTACTTTACAATCCGCTACTTTTGAGAGGTAATATAACTATTAGTAAACTAGTCGCCACCTGCCTAATTATTGAAGGGCGACTTTACCTAGTACAAATACAAGCAAAGATCAGGACAGTGACACCCTTCCCTTCCTGCACTTCCTAAGTTAACCTCTCTGTTGCTGGAGATGCATGGAACATGTTCATGCATGACCAATCCTACTAGCAGGGGCGTAACAATAGGGGTCACAGGGGTCACCCCTGCGAGCAGGCCCGTCACTCCAGGGGCCCAGCCATCCTCTGCGACACCCTCGCCTGGTGCCCGCATGTAGGCCTGGGCCTTCTCCCTCTCCGGCGCTCTAGTAATGCAGAAATCTGGGAAATTATGTCATCTCCCAGCGCTGTGCATTACTGAGAACCACGCGAGAGCTCCAGCTCTGCCCTCTCATGCCACGCCGCTAGACCACCAGGGAGGTAGGACATGGACAACGGGGGGATGTCAGTAGGGGGCAATGTGGAGATTGGGGGGGCAATATGGTGGCAATGTGGAGATTGGGGGGCAATGTTAAGATGGGGGCAATGTGGAGATATGGTGACAGTGGAGTTTGGGGAGACAATGTGGAGATTGGGGGGAATGTTTAAGATTGGGGCAATGTGGAGATTGGGGGGCAATGTGATGGCAATGTGGAGATGTGGTGGAGATTGGGGGGCAATGTGGTGGCAAAGTGGAGATTGGGGGGACAGGCCCGGTGGCTTCTACTTACGCCTCGGCCTACTGGCAAGAGATGGGTTACCTAAGATTAAATTAACTATATTGGTTTGTATCAGCAGAACCAGAAGAGTTACCAGTTTTAAAGACATTGATTATTTTTTGAATCCCCAGTTCATGCACATACGGCCAAGCCTTTAGTAAATCACAGTCAATGTGAGAGTCCTTTGTCAGACTTTTTTTCTCCCCTCTTTATCCTCCTTGATGATTTCTCTCTTGGTCCCACAGGCCTGGGTTCAGCACCTCTTGTAGAAATCTCTCTGCAGGATAACTCTGTACTTGTCTCCTGCTCCTCCTCGGGTTGGTTACCGAAGCCTGAAACGCAATGGAAAACCGATAGAGGTGCCTTAGTAGAAGGACAACTTAAGACATCCATAAATGATGGCGATGGGCTGTACAGTATAAAGAACAGCCTTCTCCTGCAAGACTCATCAGAGAAGAACCTCTACTGTGGAGCCAGACATAATTATACAGGACAGGAGAGGGGAGTCTATGTGACAGTGTCAGGTCAGTATTGTGGTGTAATGGACTTCTTGTAACCCACACGTATAGACAACAGTCCCACAGCAGAGTGAGTAGTTATTAGACTACAACCCCCAGCATCCTAAGGCAACCCACAAACAGTCTCAGAGCACAGTGTCTGGTGATAGGGACTCAATAAATATTAAGTATGATGTTTTTGCTATTACTAGACTAAGATCCTCAAGTGCCCTTGGGTGGATGCCATCAGGTCCAGGTGCTTTATTCACCATAACCTTTTCCATACTCTTTTGAAGTTTGCCTTCAGTAAAACAGATGGTTTTCACCAGAACTGCCTGATTTTACTTTAATACTTACAGGGATAGTAATGTTTCACAATCAAAGTAGCTTCAATTAATCTTCATAGTATTTGGGCCATGGAGAGTGTTATATCAATACTGTCTGAGTTGTAGTTCAAGAGTAATTGAATGATAAAGTATCCTCCTCCTGCCCCTTTTACTGATGTAACACTGCTTACCTCAGAGTAGCAAGACTGTCCGGATGGATTGCAGAAAGGGACAATATTCAGTGAGCATAAGGAAACACATGTCAAGGGGGGCAGGGTTGTGCTCACAGTAAGAAGATTGTCCCTTGCTGTGAGCTGTCCAGTCCCAGGACCAGATTACACATCTGAGGGGAGGCGGCTTACACTTGGTAAAAGGGGTGGGAGGGGATACTTTATCATTCAATTACTGGCTGTCCACACAGGGCACTCAGATAAGGACACTCACGGTATACAGACCGATGAGCCCTCCGCATGCTGAGAGTAAGGGGTGGCTGAAGGGACATAAGATCCTATTTATAAACTGGAGTTATTCTGGAGTAAACCAACTGAACCATAGGGGACAAATAACATTTTCTAAATTCCCACATACTTGAATAAAACTTTTTAACTCCTTGAATGCGCTGTAATGCGTGGGAGACCTCTCTAGCATTCGGTATCCTTTTAAAAGGTTACACGCAAAAGAGAGTGTGACCTTTTCACACAGTAACCATGTCGACATGATATAAATGGCGACATGAGAATCTCGCACTGCATGACAGCACAAGATTCTCATGTCGCCTACTGAAATGTAGCAGATGTAAAGGTCTGCTGGTCTGTGTTACAATAAACATTGTCAGATGTGAGTATGCATTTACTTACTAACAGCATGCAGTAAGGCTCAGTTGTATTCCCTCCCCCGACACAGTGCCCGTTCCCTATTGTTTCCTCATTATCCTCAGTGGTGGAGGACCGGAGATGCAGAGGACTGTTTATTTTAAAGGAGCCCGTGAGATAGAAACAGTAGAAAACGGGCATGCTGTCATGCAGTGCGAGATTCTCATGTAGCCATTTTTATTATGGTTACATGGTTACTGTGTGTAAAGGTTGCACGCTCTTTTGCATGCAACCTTTTAAAAGTAAACCCTAGCATTCAAGGGGTTAAAAGCCCAATTTAATTTAGCAGGATTTTTTACTCCAGAATAACTCTATTTTGCTTTTATAAAAATGGGCCAGCACCCCATAAGCACCTTCTCTCCAGTCTACTCAGGCAGCAGGATAGTGGTACATTGTACAACTGTATGTAATATATATATCGGTCCACTTCTTCCTGGTCGCCTGGTCAGGTACCAAATTCTCTTAGGCTGTGCGGCTGGCAGTTAAGGACCATGGGGGCCTTTTTTTTCCCCCACTGGATTCAGGGCTGCACGGTGCTCAGACTCTTGAATTCATTGACATGCCATCAGTGGTCCTTAAGTGCAGGACAGCGTGTCATTGGTCCTTAAGGGGTTAAAAGAAAGGACCTGGCAGTGTCGTCAGAATCAGGATAAAGTTTGGAAAAATGTTAGATTTAACACACACAAAAAAGTAAAAACTATAGACAATGTGACTTTATTTATTCCGCAGTAGTAGAAAGAACTGGATTATCAATTTATAAGAGGGCCCACAATTACACTTATTTTGATTGTTGCACAATTACCTTCCTAATGGTGTTGGATATCTGACAGCCATGCCCAGGTCCAAGGTCCATCTAAACAGGTGGACCACAGCTTTGTAGGAGGCAAACTGACCTCATTGTTATCTGGCCTGTTGGATGGATTGTGAATTATTAACAAATTATCTTTACAGAAGTGCAGCCACCTAATTTTTAACATTTTAGTGGGTACCATAAGTATCTGTTGGCTCATAGTCTGTGATTGATCATTAGTGATATGATCTACAACATTTTCCAAAACAAAAAACAAAACAAATTATTTAACATACAGGAAATCTTATGCTATGGGCAACCATTGAAAGGGATAGTAATGTTTCACAAAAACAGCAGCAGAAGTATTGAAATAACACTCTCCATGGCCAAATACTATAAAGATTAATTGGAGCTGCTTTTATTGTGAAACATTACTATCCCTTTAACTCTTGGATGCTAGAAACACCTCAATGAATTAGAGACATATGTAACATGCAAGTGTTGCTAACAATTGAGAATAAAATGGGCTCACGTACATTTAACCTTCTGAGTGCCATAGGGGTAGCCAACGTATTGCTTTGAAATGCGGTGCCTACCTCTCTAGCACTCTAAGGGTCAAACATGGTATACTCTGAGCTGGTATGTGTATAAAACATGATTTGGGACAGGTTCTGTATAATCTTGTCTCATTTAACCCTTTAAAGACCAGAGATGTGTGCACGCATTGCAAAGCAATGTTTTCCACAACCCTCTGGTCCTTAAAGGGATAGTAATGTTTCAAAATAAAAGCAGCTCCAATTAATCTACATAGTATTTGGGCCATGGAGAGTGTTATTTCACTACTGTCAGAGTTGAATGATAAAGTATCACCCTCCTGCCCCTTTTACCTAGTGTAAGCCACCTCCCCTCAAATGTGGAATCTGGTCTCTTGACCGGACAGCTCACAGCAAGGGACAATCTTCTTACTGTGAGAACAATGAAAACCCTGCCCGTTGACAGGTTTTTCCCATATGCTAATTGAAGATTGCCCCTCTCTGCAAGCCATCTGGACACCATCTTTCTGTTCTGAGGTGAGCAGTGTTACATCAGTAAAAGGGGCAGGAGGTGGATACTTTATCATTCAATTACTCTTGAACTACAACTCTGACAGTATTGAAATAACACTCTCCATGACATGCACATCGTCAAGACCTCCCGTTCTCACAACCCACTTACTCCTCCCCATCACCCCCCTTTTCCCCCCCAATAACTTACACTTACAACCCGGATGGATTGAAAAGGCCACAGCATTTATTAATTATATCAAACATTAAACTTTAACTTTTATTAACAATTATATTAACAAATAAATAACCATCCCCAAAACTTAGTCCTTGCTAGTACATTCACGTATACTGACTATCCATGTCCCGAACACTGTCCATTTATTACCACTACTTGACTGTGGGCCATGCCACCATCCACCCTATCTATTTGGATGTGGCAAGTTGTTGCCCAACAGCCGTACACCCTCCAACTCCTAGGACCATGCCCAAGAGTCATGTACCATCACCGTCGTCACTAATCCTGTGCTTTATCAGCAAGCAACCCGCCATGCCGTGACATAAAAACCAGCCAGAAAAAAAACACCACAAGCTACCCAAGGGCCTCCAACACACCAGCCCCATACGCCACCACTCATTCCTGTGCAACCATCAGAACCTACAGAAAGTAGGGCGGGCGGGGAACTCCTCACCATGCTATTTTCACTTTGGTCCTGCAAAATGGCTGCAGGACCACAATGCCCTGCAGCCAGTGTATCCTGTCCACCTCACTTCCTGCCTGACGTGCTCTGTCAGGCCCTCCTATGCCTAAGCTCCGCTCCAGCTGCGGGGGTTTCATGGCCCAAATACTATAAAGATTAATTGGATCTGCTTTTATTGTGAAGCATTACTATCCCTTTAATGGTTAAGCAAGCTTAATACGTGTCCCAATAGTTATAGTGCAATATTGTATAGAAACAGTCAGACATAAGGAAGCAGCATTTCTGCATAGTAGGGGGTGGATAATTACACTAATAAATTGTCTTCCCGAGTGATCATTTCAATCATTACAAGCTGCACAAAAATGTAATCATACAGTGGTTATAAAGAACAAATGCCAAGCTTTCTAAACATTTTAGGGATCTAAAATTTAAGACCCCCCCCCCATTTTTAAAAGGTGCTAACTTGGAGAACATGGTTTTCAAATGAATGCATAATAAATAAACTAAGCTGTTTCAGAAAGCTATAGATGTAAATAAAGAATGGCTATCATAAACACAATTTTTATAGCTTTTTTCAAAACCACTGAAATCATTATAAAGTGTTAGTTCTAAATTGAAAGGGATATCTGGTACTTTAATGGATTAGTAATGCCCGTATTTCACTTGATTCAGTATTGTAGATGTTAAAAAAATAAAGTATCTGGAGAAAGTCTCATCTCTTAAACCTTTATGGTTTGAGAGATATTAGTTTGAGAGATATTCGGCGCTAAAGTCCCCCCCCTTCTCCTGATGTCAGCACTCTACTGACAGCAGGAGATCCCGGTGCAGGAACCTTCCGGCGGCTCTTCAGCAGAGGAGAAATTTAAAAAGAATTACTTCATTGGAACGGTCTACAAAGTGTACCTGGTTTGTAAGCACACTTTGTAGACCGTTCCAAAGAAGTACTTCTTTTTAAAAATCGCTATTTCGGCTCTGCTGAAGAGCCACCTAGAGTCGCACAATTCAAATCTCCTGTCAGCTTTACAGCTGAGATGAGGGAGGGGGGAACTTTAGTGGCAAATATCTCTCAAACCGTAAAAGTCTGAGAGATGGAACTTTCTCCATTTACTTTATTTTTTTACATTTACAATATTGAATCATGTGAAATGCGAGCATTACTGACCCTTTGAGCTTGTATTTAAAGCAGAAATACCACCCCTTGTAAACTTGCCCCCAAATAATTACCCATCTGACGACTAGCTTCTCAGTAGTGCTAGTCTCCAGAATTATTACCGCGTTATTGAGAATTCCTACTGTTCCTGGGACTGACAGGCAGGAAACAGTGCAGACATCTTTCCACAGTGATGCCTGTGCTGTCAGTCCCTTCCGATGCCGTGCAGCTCCTAGCAACTCCTCCTAGAGCAGACTGGGACTGACAGCGCAGGAGTGCAGACGTCACTATGCAAAGATGTCTGCGCTGTTTCCTGGCTATCAGTCCCGGAGCAGTATAGAATTCTCAATAACCAGTTAATAATTCTGGCGACTAGCACTATTGAGCAGCTAGTTGCCAGATGGGTAATTATTTGGGGGCAAGTTTAGGAGGAATGGTAATTCCGCTTTAAGCATTTAAGTATTAGAGGAGAATCCAACACATACCACTCTGGAACTCAAAGGTTTAAGTGCCAGGAGGCCTTGGACAACCCTCTCAACTCAAAGGGTTAGCCCTTTGAGCGCTGCAATGCGTTGGCTACCACTCTGGCACTCAGAGGGTTAAGGTATTGACTCATGGCCAAGAGAACGCATTTTTTTACTTCCTTGTTCACATGCCTTTACAGTAACTAGCTAGGAATGAATGCAGCACTGACATCATGTGGACATTAAATGTACTGCAGTGAGGCTTACATTTGCCTTGCAATGGTAATAGCTGTATATAGCACAGACATCAGTGATAAGGCCATGAGTAGTTAATATTAATTGTTGGACCTTGAGTTTCTGGAGTCTGCAGCTCTTATAATACCCAACCAGACTTTGTCTGGTTGTGGTGATGTGAGCTGTGGTCCCCAACAGCTGGAGGTCCAACATTTGACTATCCCTGGGCTAGAGGATCAGAGAAGCTGTCCAGGACTTCATTGGCATAATGCAGAGTAGGAAACTGCTGAGAGTTCCGAGTTGTGAGGGGAGGATTCTCAGCAATGCTGTCTGTGCCCACATTCTGTGTTGTGGGTGTGACCAGAGCAATCCCAAATGCCCAGGTGTGTGACTAGTTATTGGGATGACTCCAGTGAAAACCTATTTTTGGGTCCCCTATCACAAAAAATATTTCCAGCTAGAATCTATTGGAACCAGGGGTAGATGTGCCTCCCTGAGATGCTGGGCCCTGGTGCAACCACCCCCTCTGCAGCCCCTGTAGTTACACCCTTGTGCCCTTACCCCTGCACAAGACAACTGCTCCTGGTGACTAGTTAACATACCACTTTTCTGGCCATTATTTTGCCCTACAAATGATCAGTTTCTAACACGCTGCAATGTAACGAGTTGAAGATCTCTCTATCGGTCAAGGGAGGGAGGGTTTTGGTGAGTGTGGAGTTAATCCTTTGAGTGCCAGAGGGGTACGGAATGCATTGCAAAGCAATGCATTCCATACCCCTCTGGCACTCAAAGGGTTAAATGAGCAGTGGGGATATCATACCTCCCAATATTTCAGATTGCCAAAGAGGGACGCTTGTGTTTTAGTGGGTGTTGCTAGGAATAGGGTGACCACATTTCCCTTCTGCCATTCTGGGATGTGGTCACCCTAGTTGCCCCTTCATACCTTGAGTCCCTGGTGGTCTAGCGGCGTGGAAAGTGCTCTGTGCCTCCTCCGGCACAGAGCTGAAGCTCCCGCGCGCTGTGCTCAGTAATGCAGAGCGCTGGGAGATGATGTCATCTCCCAGCGCTCTGTATTACTAGAGCGCTTGCCTCCAGGAGATCAGGTAAGCTGCATTGCCGCCCTGGATGTCAGCCTGCAAGCGGTGTGCATATCATGGACGCAGCGAGGGAACGCTGATTTATGCTACCAAGCGCTCCCTCGCGGCGTCCATGATGTGACACACCGCTTGCAGGCTGACATCCAGGGCGGCTTGGCTTCATTCCGGGACACTTCATTGTCCCGGTTGAAGATGACCCGGGACGCGGGACATAGCCCTGAAATAAGGGACACATGACTTATAACAAGACCAAAGTATTTTATTTACATAGACTCGTTTATAAACCCAAAAAATGACATTTAACCCCTTCACGTCCGGTGATGTACCCGGACCGTCACGCTGGTCCGGCACTTAAGGACCAGTGACGGTCCTGGTACGTCACGTACTTTTACTCACCGCGCTCCTGCAGGAGCGCAGTGAGTAATATCGGGGACTGAAGTTGATCGATCTCTTTCAGTCCCTCGTTCGATGTGCAGGAACACGTGATCAGTCACATGGGACGGCACATCAAACTCGCCTATAGGGTCCTTAAAGGACCAGACACCCCAGGACCGCTGGTCCTTAAGGGGTTAAACAAACATTAATGTTAGTTTTATTGCTGTAGAGCAGTATCATACACTTATATACACACCACACAGTCTGATTTTCTAAAAAGAGGGCCTTCAGGGTGGGAAAGAGGGACAGAGGGATTTGGGTGTAAAAGAGGGACTGTCCCTCCTAAAGAGAGACACTTGGGAGTTATGGGATATGGCCATAGAAGGGGCTAAGGGTGCCTAGGATGCCTTACCTAGGTGTGGCTCTAAATGCACGCAGGTACTCTGCTGATGGCATTGTACCAGAAGGCTTCTGTAACTAAAGCTCACTTCAAGTATTTTCCTCCTGTAAAAGGATTGGTTCGTACTCTAATAAAATAGGATGGGCCTATGGATTAAAAAGGTGAATTCCAGATGGAAGGAAGGAAAAGCACTCAATGGAAGATTACATATTTGTCACTATATCAATAAGAACTGCTAACTTTGTCAGGAGCAACCAGACGTAAACACACACAGACACAGACAGAGACCAGCAACACAATGCTTACTGAGCACACACAGATGTCTGGAGGGAGATGCTTGTACTGAGGAGGGCTGGGGAGTAAAAGTTTGGCCTACTGTGTTGTAGTAATTCTAGTAATTCCCATAACGTAGTCACAGATATATAAGACACACATACACTGTCTCACACTCTAGTTCTCTCTTTCTCAAACACAAACACACTTTCGCACACTATGGGGCAAACTAAACCTTCCCCAAATTATCATTGTTTTATGTGGGGCTTTTAATCCCTGGAACGTTAAAGAGGTCAACTACTCACTGCTTTGAAATGCTTTGGAGGCCTCACTAACAGTGGGGTTAAACACCTATTAACATCAATGGGAATTTTAATTTTTCCCCTATGACACAGTTGGTTTGCCCCAGAATTCCTCTACTTCTCCTTGGTACATCAGCCTCTCTCTGTCTCTTTCTGACCATCTTGTTGTCTGTCTCCTCTCTCCGATACACAGACGCCATGTTTCCTCGTGTCTCCAGCTGGATGGTTGCTTTCTGGCTGTTCCTGATTCTGGCACTGGGGGCCTGTGCAGTGGCTGCCTGGAAAATCCACACAAACCACAAAGATAAAGGTACTGCGACTGGAGACCACTAGGACCAGACAGTGACAGACTGCCCAGGAACAACAAGAGACCACTAGGACCAGACAGTGACAGACTGCCCAGGTACCAACAAGAGACCACTAGGACCAGACAGTGACAGACTGCCCAGGAACAACAAGAGACCACTAGGACCAGACAGTGACAGACTGCCCAGGAACAACAAGAGACCACTAGGACCAGACAGTGACAGACTGCCTAGGAACAACAAGAGACCACTAGGACCAGACAGTGACAGACTGCCCAGGAACAACAAGAGACCACTAGGACCAGACAGTGACAGACTGCCCAGGAACAACAAGAGACCAGTAGGACCAGACAGTGACAGACTGCCCAGGAACAACAAGAGACCACTAGGACCAGACAGTGACAGACTGCCCAGGAACAACAAGAGACCACTAAGACCAGACAGTGACAGACTGCCCAGGAACAACAAGAGACCACTAAGACCAGACAGTGACAGACTGCCCAGGAACCAACAAGAGACCACTAAGACCAGACAGTGACAGACTGCCCAGGAACCAACAAGAGACCACTAGGACCAGAGAGTGACAGACTGCCCAGGAACAACAAGAGACCACTAAGACCTGACAGTGACAGACTGCCCAGGAACCAACAAGAGACCACTAGGATCAGACAGTGACAGACTGCCCAGGTACCAACAAGAGACCACTAGGACCAGACAGTGACAGACTGCCCAGGAACCAACAAGAGACCACTAGGACCAGACAGTGACAGACTGCCCAGGAACAGCAAGAGACCACTAGGATCAGACAGTGACAGACTGCCTAGGAACAACAAGAGACCACTAGGACCAGACAGTGACAGACTGCCCAGGAACCAACAAGAGACCACTAGGACCAGACAGTTGCAGACTGCCCAGGAACCAACAAGAGACCACTAGGATCAGACAGTTGCAGACTGGCCAGGAACAACAAGAGACCACTAGGACCAGACAGTGACAGACTGCCCAGGAACAACAGGAGACCACTAAGACCAGACAGTGACAGACTGCCTAGGAACAACAAGAGACCACTAGGACCAGACAGTGACAGACTGACCAGGAACAACGAGACCACTAGGACCAGACAGTGACAGACTGCCCAGGAACAACAAGAGACCACTAGGACCAGACAGTGACAGACTGCCCAGGAACAACAAGAGACCACTAGGACCAGACAGTGACAGACTGCCCAGGAACAACAAGAGACCACTAGGACCAGACAGTGACAGATTGCCCAGGAACCAACAAGAGACCACTAGGATCAGACAGTGACAGACTGCCCAGGAACAACAAGAGACCACTAGGATCAGACAGTGACAGACTGCCCAGGAACAACAAGAGACCACTAAGACCAGACAGAGACAGACTGCCTAGGAACAACAAGAGACCACTAGGACCAGACAGTGACAGATTGCCCAGGAACCAACAAGAGACCACTAGGACCAGAGAGTGACAGACTGCCCAGGAACAACAAGAGACCACTAAGACCAGACAGTGACAGACTGCCCAGGAACCAACAAGAGACCACTAGGACCAGAGAGTGACAGACTGCCCAGGAACAACAAGAGACCACTAAGACCTGACAGTGACAGACTGCCCAGGAACCAACAAGAGACCACTAGGATCAGACAGTGGCAGACTGCCCAGGTACCAACAAGAGACCACTAGGACCAGACAGTGACAGACTGCCCAGGAACAACAGAGACCACTAGGACCAGACAGTGACAGACTGCCCAGGAACAACAAGAGACCACTAGGATCAGACAGTGACAGACTGCCCAGGAACAACAAGAGACCACTAGGATCAGACAGTGACAGTCTGCCCAGGAACAACAAGAGACCACTAGGACCAGACAGTGACAGACTGCCTAGGAACAACAAGAGACCACTAAGACCAGACAGTGACAGACTGCCCAGGAACAACAAGAGATCACTAGGATCAGACAGTGACAGACTGCCCAGGAACAACAAGAGACCACTAAGACCAGACAGTGACAGACTGCCTAGGAACAACAAGAGACCACTTGGACCAGACAGTGACAGACTGCCCAGGAACAACAAGAGACCACTAGGACCAGACAGTGACAGATTGCCCAGGAACAACAAGAGACCACTAAGACCAGACAGTGACAGACTGCCCAGGAACCAACAAGAGACCACTAGGATCAGACAGTGACAGACTGCCCAGGAACCAACAAGAGACCACTAGGATCAGACAGTGACAGACTGCCTAGGAACAACAATAGACCACTAGGACCAGAGAGTGACAGACTGCCCAGGAACAGCAAGAGACCACTAAGACCAGACAGTGACAGACTGCCCAGGAACAACAAGAGACCACTAGGATCAGACAGTGACAGACTGCCTAGGAACAACAAGAGACCACTAGGACCAGACAGTGACAGACTGCCTAGGAACAACAAGAGACCACTAGGACCAGACAGTGACAGACTGCCCAGGAACAACAAGAGACCACTAGGACCAGACAGTGACAGACTGCCCAGGAACAACAAGAGATCACTAGGACCAGACAGTGACAGACTGCCCAGGAACAACAAGAGACCACTAAGACCAGACAGTGACAGACTGCCCAGGAACCAACAAGAGACCACTAGGACCAGAGAGTGACAGACTGCCCAGGAACAGCAAGAGACCACTAAGACCAGACAGTGACAGACTGCCCAGGAACCAACAAGAGACCACTAGGATCAGACAGTGACAGACTGCCCAGGTACCAACAAGAGACCACTAGGACCAGACAGTGATAGACTGCCCAGGAACCAACAAGAGACCACTAGGACCAGACAGTGACAGACTGCCCAGGAACAACAAGAGACCACTAAGACCTGACAGTGACAGACTGCCCAGGAACCAACAAGAGACCACTAGGATCAGACAGTGGCAGACTGCCCAGGTACCAACAAGAGACCACTAGGACCAGAGAGTGACAGACTGCCCAGGAACAACAAGAGACCACTAAGACCAGACAGTGACAGACTGCCCAGGAACCAACAAGAGACCACTAGGACCAGAGAGTGACAGACTGCCCAGGAACAACAAGAGACCACTAAGACCTGACAGTGACAGACTGCCCAGGAACCAACAAGAGACCACTAGGATCAGACAGTGGCAGACTGCCCAGGTACCAACAAGAGACCACTAGGACCAGACAGTGACAGACTGCCCAGGAACAACAGAGACCACTAGGACCAGACAGTGACAGACTGCCCAGGAACAACAAGAGACCACTAGGATCAGACAGTGACAGACTGCCCAGGAACAACAAGAGACCACTAGGATCAGACAGTGACAGTCTGCCCAGGAACAACAAGAGACCACTAGGACCAGACAGTGACAGACTGCCTAGGAACAACAAGAGACCACTAAGACCAGACAGTGACAGACTGCCCAGGAACAACAAGAGATCACTAGGATCAGACAGTGACAGACTGCCCAGGAACAACAAGAGACCACTAAGACCAGACAGTGACAGACTGCCTAGGAACAACAAGAGACCACTTGGACCAGACAGTGACAGACTGCCCAGGAACAACAAGAGACCACTAGGACCAGACAGTGACAGATTGCCCAGGAACAACAAGAGACCACTAAGACCAGACAGTGGCAGACTGCCCAGGAACCAACAAGAGACCACTAGGATCAGACAGTGACAGACTGCCCAGGAACCAACAAGAGACCACTAGGATCAGACAGTGACAGACTGCCTAGGAACAACAATAGACCACTAGGATCAGACAGTGACAGACTGCCCAGGAACCAACAAGAGACCACTAAGACCAGACAGTGACAGACTGCCCAGGAACAACAAGAGACCACTAGGATCAGACAGTGACAGACTGCCTAGGAACAACAAGAGACCACTATGACCAGACAGTGACAGACTGCCTAGGAACAACAAGAGACCACTAGGACCAGACAGTGACAGACTGCCCAGGAACAACAAGAGACCACTAGGACCAGACAGTGACAGACTGCCCAGGAACAACAAGAGATCACTAGGACCAGACAGTGACAGACTGCCCAGGAACAACAAGAGACCACTAAGACCAGACAGTGACAGACTGCCCAGGAACCAACAAGAGACCACTAGGACCAGAGAGTGACAGACTGCCCAGGAACAGCAAGAGACCACTAAGACCAGACAGTGACAGACTGCCCAGGAACCAACAAGAGACCACTAGGATCAGACAGTGACAGACTGCCCAGGTACCAACAAGAGACCACTAGGACCAGACAGTGATAGACTGCCCAGGAACCAACAAGAGACCACTAGGACCAGACAGTGACAGACTGCCCAGGAACCAACAAGAGACCACTAGGACCAGACAGTGACAGACTACCCAGGAACCAACAAGAGACCACTAGGACCAGACAGTGACAGACTGCCCAGGAACCAACAAGAGACCACTAGGACCAGACAGGGACAGACTGCCCAGGAACACCAAGAGACCACTTGGACCAGACAGTGACAGACTGCCCAGGAAACAACAAGAGACCACTAGGACTAGGCAGTGACAGACTGCCCAGGAACCAACAAGAGACCACTAGGATCAGACAGTGACAGACTGCCCAGGAACTCCAAGAGACCACTAGGACAAGACAGTGACAGACTGCCCAGGTACCAACAAGAGACCACTAGGACCAGACAGTGACAGAGTGCCTACAATATCAAAACAGATTTAACCCTTTGATGACAAGATGTGTGCAAAGCATTGTAGAGCAATATGTTGCACACCTCTCTGGTCATCAAGGGGTTAAATAATTATCACAATCCCTCCTTCTAATAATAACTCCCCACTACCACCTCCACCACATACCTTAATCTGGGCAGAAAATTGTCATGGACATTATAAATCAGCTATATGTGGATTGGTTCCCAAAATGAACCTTTAAAGGGATAGTAAGGTTTCATAATAAAATCAGCTCCAGTTAATCTTCATAGTATCTGGGCCATGGAGAGTGTTATTTCAATACTGTCAGAGCTGTAGTTCAAGAACAATTGAATGATAAAGTATCCCCATCCCACGTCTTTTACCGATGTAACACTGCTCACCTCAGAGCAGCAAGACTGTCTGGATGGATCGCAGAGAGGGACAATCTTCTGTGAGGATTAATTGGAGCTTTTATTTTGAAACATTACTATCCCTTTAATCAATAGTGGGTGTCATGCCTACACAAGAAGACACTCTTCTATATTGTAGGACTCCAGGGCCCCAAACTCCTGTCACTCTTGTCACAGGAGTTGTGGGTACTGGAGTCCTGCCATAAACAATCATGTTGTGATATCAGGTACTAATTAAAGATTCGTTTTAGGGAACCAATCTATGTAAAATTGACTCATAGAGGCCATTAGAATTTGCTGCCTGGATTATGGTAAATGTGAGGATGTTATTAGTAGGAGGTATTAGTGTCTAACTTTTAACCCCTTCAATGCTAGAGAGATCTCCAGCATTTTGTTTCACAACACAATGGAGATCTTTCTAGCATTCGTGTGTTTGAAGGCTCCATTTAAATCAATGGGAATTTATTCCACCCCCGGTGCAGTTAGTTGATCTAAAATTGCTCCACCTCTGTCCTTATACATATGCCCAATGGACTAGATATAGAGTTACAAAGGGAGACTTCTACATCTACCCAGAAAGAACCTGAAGACCACGTGGACTAGACAGCACTAGACTTTACCCCAGGAAGACCAGAGAAGTGAGTAATGCATTGCTGCACAGTACTTTACCCCATCCCGTGGTTCTCCAAGGCTTGAGGTCTGGCCCATGACACATCTTGCAGACTAGACTCCTAGAGGCCTCATAGTTATAAGTGAAGTCATTCTGGGCTAGACCAACTGCACCATAGGAGGAAATAGAACATTCATAAATTCCCCTTATTTAAATGGGACTTGTAACCCCTTTGAATGCCAGACAGTGGTTGCCGATGCATTGCATTGAAGACTTCTCCAGAGTTCATTTAAATAATTTTTATGTCTCCCCATGGGGCAGTTGGCTTTACTTTTATTTTGAACATAATCTTCCTAGATACATAACTCCTTATCTAAAAAAATGATATTAATTCTGGGGCAAACCAATTGCATCATAGTATACCTCCCAAATTTCCCTATATAGGGAATATTAGGGGATTCTGTAACTCCCATGTACCTTTTTAGGAGATAACAGGGCTCCATACTTCCCAAGTGTCCCTCTTTAGGAGATATCAGGGGTACATACCTCACATGTGTCCCTCTTTAGGAGATACTAGGGTTCTGTACTTCCAACTGTCCCTCTTTAGGGGATATTAGGGGTCTGTACCTCCCAGTGTTCCTCTTTAGGAAATATTAGGGGTCCAGAGCTCCCAAGTGTCCTTCTTCAGGATATTTTAGCTATCCATATCTCTGAAATGTCCCTCTGTAGGAGATATATGGATATAAGGATAGAGAGAAAGTTACTAACCGATATTTCCTTTTCTTCTGTGTACCTCCACGTCACCAATCAAAGTATGGGGATTTATCTCCTTCCTCCAGCTTGTACAACAGCTTAATTTTGATTTTAATAGGTTACATCCCCAGCCATCTCCAGTTATACTTTTGTCAAAACTGTAAAAAATTACAAGATCGTAGTAAAGTTAAGGGTGGGTGTGATGTGGAGGTACACAGAAGAAAAGGAAATATCAGTTAGTAAATTTCTCTCTCTGTTCTGTGTACTCCACATCACCAACCAAAGTATGGGAACTTGCCAAGCTAAAAAAGAAGGGAGGGAAATCCACATAATCCAATATAGCAATAAACCAACATATGAACTGACCATGTTATGAAAGAACACTGATGAACATGTAACAGATAAGTCAACACCTATAATAACTGATTAGCTCATCTAGATAATGAAATATGAATGATCCTACCCCCTTTACTGTGGAACCACTGCTTGCAGAACTCAGCGTCCAAATCTTGCATCGGCAGCTGCATTAATGTCCAGCCTGTAATGCTTAATAAAGGTGGAGATGGAAGTCCACATGGCTGCTTTGCATAATTCCTCAGGAGACGCATTAGCCTTAGTTGCCCATGATATGGCCATAGCTCTAGTGGAGTGAGCCTTCACCTTAAGAGCGGGAACAAATTTTGCCTTACTATATGCCGTTATAATGCACTGCCTAATCCTTCTGGCAACTGACTGCTTAGATGCCTCAGAACCCTTCCTTTTCCCCATATACTGAAGAAAGAGATTATCTGATTTCCTGAATTCTCTGGTTCTATCCAGATAGATAAACACCTAACTAGGTCTAAAGAATGAAATCATTTCTCCTTGTCACCTTTGGGAGAAGCACAGAAAGAGGACAGAATAATTTCCTGATTTTGATGGCATTCTGAAATAACCTTCCCCCTAAAGGATGGTTTCATTCTAATAACCACCTTGTACTGATGAAAGGTTAAATATGGGGCCTGGCAGGCTAAAGATTGTAACTCAGTAACCCTTTTTGCCGAGGTTATTGCTGTCAGAAAGACAGTCTTCCAGGACAAGTGTTTCAGGGATATTAGCTCAAGTGGCTCAAATAAAGGGGAATCAATCAACTGTGTCAAGACAATATTTAGGTCCAATGCTGGTACAATCTCTCTAATTCTGGGACTCATTCTTTCAATGCTTCTCACAAATCTTCTTATCATTTCTTCCTTTGCCCAATGCCTAGTCATAACTGCTGAGAGAGCAGAAACTTGAACTTTTAGAGAAGCCGGACGAAGGCCCAAATGAAAAACTCTTTGTAGGAAGTCAAGAATTACTGGGGCAGTAACCTGATTCTTTTGGATTTTGTTTTTGATACACCATATTCTGAAGGTCTTCCAGACCCTTTCATAAATCTTCAGTGTAAACTTTTTTCCTTCTGAAGGGTACAGGGATAATGTGTGTGGGAATTGTGTTCGGCACCTATAGGGTTAAAAGTTACATTTGACTGATTCTGCAGAAATCTATGTACTAGGGAGGAAACCACCAGACTGGTCTGTTCTGGTTCCTCAAGGCCGTTATGATAGAATGTGCAGAATATCCAAACCCCCCACTGGGGAGGAGATGGGTTACTGAAGAAACTGTTATCTATACTCCCTCCCCTCCCCCCCTTCCTGTGAACAAGTTTTGTCTTTCTTTTTTTTTTATAACTTCTGTTTTCTACTGAAACGAAACTGTGCACCTCGCCCCTCCCTGTAGGGGAGAGGGGGGGCTGTATAGGGCTATAAATGTTATGTATGATAAGAATAAAGAGAGAGCTTGTATTGTATACGCTGTTGTGTGTGTTTCTTTGCGAACTTTACAGCCTCCCAGTATACTGGTAATTGACATAGATTTCATAGACAGGCTGATCATAAGAGGGTGAAAGGTATCTCTTCAGGCAGCGATCCAGGTAATTGCCCCAACACCTTCCAGATAAAATAGTCTCAACTACCTTTTCAGAAACTCCCTGGTTTTTCAGACTCTACCGCTCAATCTGCAGGTTGTCAGCTGGAAAAAATTTGGATTCGGATGTAACAATGGACCCTGTGATAGAAGATCCTCTCTGTTCGGTAACGTCCAGGGATCCTGGATTGGCATTCTGATCAGTTCTAAATACCAGGGGCGTCTTGGCCACCTTGGGGCAATCATGATGACTTCTGTTTCCTCCATCTTCACCTTCCTGAGAACCTCCCTGATTAAAGGAATAGGAGGGAAGAGGTATGCTAGAAATTCCATGAATGTTTCAAGGCATCCTGGCTCAATGCTCCTACTGTTCTCCATCTGGAGAAGAACTGATCGCATTTGCTGACCATCAGGTCTACTACCGGGGTTCCCCGCTTCTGGATGATCATCTGGAACAACTCTTTGTTGAGGGACCATTCCCCTGGATGTACCCTGTTTCTGCTCAGGTAATTTGCCTTTACGTTCTGTATTCCTGCTATGTGGGAGGCTGATATGGCAGTCAAGTTTCTTTCTGCCCATCTGAATATGTGTGCTAGCTATGTATTTAGACTGGCACTCCTTGTTCCTCCCTGATTTTTGATGTACATGACAGTTGTCTGATCTGATGTGTACTGCTGTGTTTCTTAGATCTTTCCTGAAATGCTTCAGAGCATATCTTACCACCCTGAGTTCTAACACATTTATGTGGAGCCATCTTTATGGTGCAGACCAGGTGCCCTGAACAGTCCTGGCTTCCCAGACTGCTCACCAACAGAGAGGACTGATATCTGTAATGATGATGTTCGAGACTGGGTCTATCAATGATGTCCCTTTTTGAAGATTTATTTTGTTCGTCCACCAGAAAAGATCTTGGCGAATATCTGATGACAACTGGATCCTCTGTAGTGGCTTCTGCTGATGCCTGTTCCAATACCTTAGGAAATAACACTGCAGATGCCTTGAATGATACCTCACCCAAGGCACTACTTGGATTGCTGATATCATAACTCCCAGGCATTGCATAAACAGATGTGCAATGTGACTTTTTGTCCTTCTGAACCTTATGACTCGCCTTACTATATTGATTAGCCTCTCTTCTGATAAGGTTATCATGGCCTTTTGGGTGTTGAACCTCATCCCTTGGAAGATTAAATCCTGAGTGGGAACCAGATGACTTTTCTGGGGGTTTATCTACCATCCCAGATGAGTCAAGTGGCTGACTATCATTTCTGTGTCTTTGAGGGCCTGCCTGCTTGACTGAGCTACTATAAGGAGATCGTCGAGGTATGGGATGACCATTACGCCCTTTTCCTTACTGGTTCTATTGCTGCTGCCAGAACCTTTGTGAATACCCTGGGGGCTGTGGAGAGCCCAAAGGGAAGCACCCTGAACTGAAAGTGCTGGTTTCCCAGAACAAATCTTAAATACTTCAGATGTTCCTCCTTTATTAGGATGTGATAGTACGTGTCCTGCAAGTTTACCTTTGTGAGGAAGCTGCCCGGGAACACTGACCTTATCACTGAAACCATTGACTCCATCTTGAATGATTTCTTGACTAGAAATGTATTGAGCATTTTGAGATCCAGGCTTGTTCTGCATGAACCTGAAGGTTTTGGAACCATAAACAAGGTTGAATACATTCCTAATAATTTTTGTGTGTCGGAACCGGTTGAATCACCCCCTTTTCCAGCAAACTGTGTATTTCTAGATTCAATATTTTCCTTTTCTTTAAGTTGCTCAGAATGTTGGAGGTTACTAAATTGTAATCTCTTGGGGTCTGGATGAATGGCAGCGGGTATCCTATTTCCAGAATCCGATGGACCCAGGAATCTAATGATTTCCAGTGGTCCTGGAACAGTTGCAGGCGACCCCCACCTGCTCTGGAAAAGGACTCAGCTGACCTTCAGAATTCCTTCTTAAACTGTTGCTTCTCGGGATAATCCTTCCAGTATCCTCCTCTGGATGTTGGTTAGGTATGAAGGCTGTTTTCTTTGTTCAAAGTTTCGTCCTTGGAATTTCTTGGAGTTGCAAAAGGAATAGTTCTTGTTCCTGTATGATGATCTTGCAGGAGATCTTCTTTTCCTTTCCTATGGCAGGAATGCACTTTTTAACCCTGATAATTTTTTAATTATCTCTTCAAGGTGTTCGCCAAAGAGCATTTCTCCTTTAAATGTTGACTAACTTATTCTTAGATGATGCGTCTGCTCCCCAGGACCTAAGCCACAGCACTCTTCTAGAAGCCACTGATGCTCTGGCCCCTAATTTCACAGAATCCATGGAGGCATCACAAATAAAGTTACTGGCTTCTTTGATAGCTGAGACCTTCCTGGCCATTTTGGATCTAGAGGTGCCTGATTCAATATCCTCCTCCAAGGAGGTGAGGCAAATGTGCATAGCTCTAGAAACACATGCTACAGCAGTGGCAATCTGAATGTTGTTCCCAATGAGGGAGTACTGCCTTTTAAGAGCTGATTCTGATCTCCTGTCCATAGGATCCTTCAAGAAGGATCCATCTTCCAGAGGAATAGTGGTGTGCCTAGCTAACCTGGACACTGCTGCATCTACCTTGGGTGGGGATGCCCAGTTCTTAACTTTTGATTGATCAAAGGGATACATTTTGGAAAATCTCTTGGTAACAGAAGATCTTCTATCTGTTCTATTCCATTCCTCAGATATTATGTCTGAAATGGATTGGTGAACAGGAAAACTTCATGAGGGCTTCTTGTTGCCTAAAAAAGCTGCATCCATGATGCCTAAATCCTTCTGTTCATCTATTAACTGTAAGGATTTTCGAATAGACTTTAAAAAACTTTCTATTTTATCTAAGGAAAATGCTCCTGAGTCCTCTACAATTTCTCCTTCCTCCTTTTCAGAAGAAAATTCAGAAGGCCCCTGGCTATTTCTATCCTCCAACTCTGTTCCTTTAGGGGAGGAAGATCCTGCCCCAGGGTCTTCCATTCTCTGCTTCTTCCTAGGAACTACAGACTCCTGCACTGCAGAGAAGGTCTCCTGCATGGAGACCTTTGTCCAGGATAGGAAGTCTTGAAATTGACCTGGCATTTCCTGCAGCGCAGCCTATTTAAGACAATCCTGGCAGAACTTAGCATTCTCAGAGGTTGGCAATTTTTTATCACAGTTACTACAAGACTTGGATTTTGAAGATTTATCCTTCTTGGGGGACCTGGATCAACCTTTTTCTTGCCCGAAGCCGATTTAGCTGAAGAAATGTCTAAAACCTAACCTTTAATTACCTTAGATTAAAATTACAATTTCTATATCAGCAAAAAAATCAGAATCTTTACCTTAACGCCATGCTTGTCTTTTATATTCAGCGTGCGTTCCACAGGTGAAAAGCACGCCAGTATCCACTGTAAGTAGGAAGGAATCGGAAGTAGTCAAACATCCCCAGACCCTGATCCTGCTTCCATTGTCGCGTGCATGTCATGCTGGAACGCACGCCGTGCGATCAACTCAGCCTGCTACCCCTCCTGCCCTCTTGTGCTTGCCAATTACAGGGGATTTCACTGGCGTCACTTCTGGACCTGAAAGGTTGCAGGAGGAGGACAACCACCGGACCCGTGGGTAACCAGAAGGGACTTCAGATGTCCCGATGAATGCTGCTGCAGGTTCTAACCGCTACCATGTTCCTAGTGACCACCTCTAAACAGGTAACTTGATACCACTGCAGGCCTTCTCTTTACTCCTGCTTAACCTGTTTGAATTTTTCCGTAGTGACAGAGCCGTATGCCTCCTCTCCTCCAGCTACTAGGACCGAGAATAACTGTAGATGTTTGGGGGTGTAACCTATTTAAATCAAAATTAAGTGGTCCTACCAGCTGGAGGAAGGAGATAAATCCCCATACTTGCTCCTCTTTAGGAGATATTATGATTCCAGCCCTCCCAAGAGTTTCTAGTTAGGAAATATTATGGGTCCATACCTCCCAAGTGTCCCTCTTTAGGAGATATTGAGGTCCACACCTCCCAAGTGTCCCTCTTTAAGAAATATTAGTGGCCCACACCTTCCAAACGTCCCCCTTTAGGAGCTAGTAAGGTCCAGGCCTGCCACATGTTCCTCTTTAGAAAATATTAGGCATCCATACCTCACAAGTGTCCCTTTTTTATGAGATGTTAGGGGTCTATACATCCCAAGTCTTCCTTTTTATGAGATGTTAGGGGTCTATACATCCCAAGTCTCCCTCTTTAGAAGATATTGGGGTCCATACCTGTACCTCCCAAGTGTCCCTCAAGAGATTTTAAGTTTCCGCATGTGACAAGTGTCCCTCTTTAGGATGGACAGTCCCTCTTTGAGACAAAAATCCCTCTGTCCCTTTTTCCTACCTTGGTGTCCCTCTTTTTAGGCGATCAGAATGAGCAGAGTGAAAATATATGCAATAAAACTCACATTAATGTTAGTTAAAACGTCCGTATATAAATTGGACTGTAAATAATACTCTTGTCTAGTTCTAAATCATAGAGTCATTTACATAAAGACCTGTCAATAGATCATGAAGTAATCTAAACATTTTCTGTATTGCCCCACCCACCAATCACCCCCAGCAGCACCGCCTGAAACAAAAGGGCCCTCTTTGGCCATTTGAACAATGTAGAGGTGCGTCACAGGGAACAAATACAAATTCATATTAATGTAAATTAATGTAATGTAAATTAACCATTTGAATCCTTGAGAGGTCTCCAATACAGTGTTTCACAAAGCCTTACATACCTTTTGGAGCATTCAGATGGTTAAAAGCCCCATTTAAATCAAGGGGAGTTTGGGGAATTTTTTTTTTCATCCTTTGGTTATGTTGGTTTGTTCAAGAATTACTGACCTATAAACTTTCTGAATGTTGAACTTCATTTTTTCTTTCATTGCAGAGAGACAGCTGAGTGAAAAGGATAAACTGATCGGTAAGTGTTCATATAGAGCTCTCCTAGCATCAGAAGGTCTTCCATATAGAGCTCTCACCCACCATCAGATTGTCTTCCATATACAACTCTCACCCACCATCAGACTGTTTTCCATATAAAACTCCCACCCACCATCAGACTGTCTTCCATATAGAACACTCCCAGTATCAGACTGTCTTCCACAAGGGCGGATTGTGCTATCGGCCATTCGGGCATGCCCCGGTGGGCCGGTGGCTGCTTGACAAGGGAGGGCCACTGCACAAAATTACTGACTAGACTCAGTCCCGACAAGAGTGTCACAGGCTGTGACAGCAGAGTCGCATTGTGAAGGAGGCTGCTGCTCAGTGGCGTCGCCGGGGGGGGGGGGCAGTGCCCCCCCTACATTCTATTGTGCCCCCCCAATTTTCTTCACCTATCAGTTTTGTTTTTTTTTTAATATGCTTATATATGCCGCCCTGGATGTCAGCCTGCAAACTGTGTGTCACATCATGGACACTGCGAGGGAGTGCTTGGTAGCGTAAATCAGCGCTCCCTCGCGGCGTCCATGATGTGACACACCGTTTGCAGGCTGACATCCAGGGTGGCAATCTAGCTGATCTCCCGGAGGCAAGCGCTCTAGTAATACAGAGCGCTGGGAGATGACATCATCTCCCAGCGCTCTGCATTACTGAGCACTGCGCGCGGGAGCTTCAGCTCTGTGCCGGAGGAGGCACGGATCACTCTCCACATCGCTAGACTACCAGGGACTCAAGGTAGGGCATCAAGGGGCAATGTGGAGATGAGGAGGCTTTATGGAAGGGACCATTGTGGAAGGGAGCAATGTGGAGATGAATGGGGCATTGTTGAAGGGGCAATGTGGAGATGAAGGGGACATTGTGGAGGGGGCAATGTGGAGATGAAGGGGGCATTGTGGAGGGAGCATTGTGGAGATGGAGGGAGCATTGTGGAAGGGGCAATGAGGAGATGAAGGGGGCATTGTTGAAGGGGCAATGTGGAAATGAGAGGGGGCATTGTGGAGGGAGCATTGTGGAGATGAAGGGGGCATTGTGGAAGGGGCATTGTGGAGATGAAGGGGGCATTGTGGAAGGGGCATTGTGGAGATGAAGGGGGCATTGTGGAGGGAGCATTGTGGAGATGGAGGGGGCATTGTGGAGGGAGAATTGTGGAGATGGAGGGGGCATTGTGGAGGGAGAATTGTGGAGATGAAGGGGGCATTGGGGAGGGAGAATTGTGGAGATGAAGGGGACATTGTGGAAATGAAGTGGGCATTGTGGAAGGGGGCATTGTGGAGATGAAGGGGGCATTGTGGAGGGAGCATTGTGGAGATGAAGGGGGCATTGTGGAAGGGAGCATTGTCTGAGAGAGAGAGTGAGTGTGTGTGTGTGTGCTTAGTCTGAGAGAGAGGGGGACTGTGTGTGTGTGTGCTTAGTCTGAGAGAGAGGGGGACTGTGTGTGTGTGTGCTTAGTCTGAGAGAGAGGGGGACTGTTTGTGTGCTTAGTCTAAGAGAGAGAGGGAGTGTGTGTGTGCTTAGTCTAAGAGAGAGAGGGAGTGTGTGTGTGCTTAGTCTGAGAGAGAGAGAAAGTGTGTGCTTAGTCTGAGAGAGAGAGTGTATGTGCTTAGTCTGAGAAAGTAGTAGCAATAGAAATCCTTACAACTTCAAACGCCTCATCAAATAAAATGCCCAGTGGGATGGGGATCATTTTCTACCAGCTATTTTCTTGCACATATTTAAACCAGTAAGCAGCACTGGTCAAAATTGCTCTCTGATGAGAATAAAACTCAATCAGACACACACACGTACATACATAGGTTTATGTAATGGAATACCAACTAATGGGCCATTTTTTTTAAATGCCCCGGGCCAGTATCTGACCACAATCCGCCCCTGGACTTCCATATAGAACTTTCCTAGCATCAGACTGTCTTCCATATAGAACTCTCTCCTAGCTTCAGAATGTCTTCCATATACAACTCTCACCCAGCATCAGACTGTCTTCCATATAGAACTCTCACCCACCATCAGACTGTTTTCCATATAGAACTCTCACCCACCATCAGACTGTCTTCCATATAGAACACTCCCAGTATCAGACTGTCTTCCATATAGAACTTTCCTAGCATCAGACTGTCTTCCATATAGATCTCTCTTAGCATCAGACTGTCTTCCATATAGAACTCTCCTAGCATCAGACTGTCTTTCATATAGAACTCTCTCCTATCAGACTGTCTTCCATATACAACTCTCACCCAGCATCAGACTGGCTTCCATTTACAACTCTCACCCACCCTTAGACTGTCTTCCATTTAGAACTCTCTCCTGGCATCAGAATGTCTTCCACATAGAGCTGTCCTAGTATCAGACTGTCTTCCATATAGAACTCTCTTAGCATCAGACTGTCTTCCATATAGAACTCTCCTAGCATCAGGCTGTCTTTCACATAGAACTCTCTCCTATCAGACTGTCTTCCATTTACAACTCTCACCCAGCATCAGACTGTCTTCCATATACAACTCTCTCCTATCATCAGACTGTCTTCTATATAGAATTCTCACCCACCCTCAGACTGTCTTCCATATAGAACTCTCTCCTAGCTTCAGAATGTCTTCCATATAGAGCTGTCTTAGCATCAGATTGTCTTCCATATAGAACTCTCTCCTAGCATCAGAATGTCTTCCATATAGAACTCTCACCCACCATCAGATTGTCTTCCATATATAACTCTCTCCTAGCATCAGAATGTCTTCTATATAGAATTCTCAACCACCATCAGACTGTCTTCCTTATAGAGCTCTCACCCAGCATCAGAATGTCTTCCATATAGAACTCTCACCCAGCATAAGAAAGTCTTCCATATAGAACTCTCACCCACATCAGACTGTCTTCCCTATACAACTCTCACCCAGCATCAGACTGTTTTCTATATAGAACTCTCTCCTATCAGACTGTCTTCCATATACAACTCTCACCCAGCATCAGACTGGCTTCCATATACAACTCTCACCCACCCTCATACTGTCTTCCATTTAGAACTCTCTCCTGGCATCAGAATGTCTTCCACATAGAGCTGTCCTAGTATCAGACTGTCTTCCATATAGAACTCTCTCACAGCATCAGACTGTCTTCCATACAGAACTCTCACCCACCATCAGACTGCCTTCCATATAGAACTCTCTCCTGGCATCAGACTATCTTCCATATAGAACTCTCCTAGCACCAGACTGTCTTCCATATAGAACTCTCTCCCACCATCAGACTGTCTTCCATATAGAACTCTCTCAGCATCAGACTGTCTTCCATATATAACTCTCTCCTGGCATCAGAATGTCTTCCACATAGAGCTGTCCTAGCATCAGACTATCTTCCATATAGAACTCTCCCCCAGCATCAGACTGTCTTCCATATAGAACTCTCTCCCAGCATCTGACTGTCTTCCATATAGAACTCTCTCCCAGCATCTGACTGTCTTCCATATAGAACTCTCACCCACCATCAGACTGTCTTCCATATAGAACACTCCCAGTATCAGACTGTCTTGCATATAGAACTCTCACCCAGTATCAGACTGTCTTCCATATAGAACTCTCACCCAGCATCAGAATAGTTTCCTTATAAAACTCAAGTATCATAATTTATTCCATATAGAACTCTCTCCCACTAGAAGAATGTATTCCATATAGAACTCTCTCCCAGTATATTTTCCATAAAAATCTCTCCCAGCATCAAAACATCTTCCATTTAGAACACCCTCCTAGTATCAGAATGTCTTCCACATAGAACTCTCTCCAGTATATTTTCCATATAGAACTACAGTGGGGCAAAAAAGTATTTAGTCAGCCACCAATTGTGCAAGTTCTCCCACTTAAAAAGATGAGAGAGGTCTGTAATTTTCATCATAGGTACACATCAACTATGAGAGACAGAATGAGACAAAAAAATCCATAAAATCACATTGTCTGATTTTTAAAGAATTTATTTGCAAATTATGGTGGAAAATAAGTATTTGGTCAATAACAAAAGTTCATATCAATACTTTGTTATATACCCTTTGTTGGCAATGACAGAGGTCAAACGTTTTCTGTAAGTCTTCACAAGGTTTTCACACACTGTTGCTGGTATTTTGGATCATTTCTCCATGCAGATCTCCTCTAGAGCAGTGATGTTTTGGGGCTGTCGCTGGGCAACACGGATTTTCAACTCCCTCCAAAGGTTTTCTATGGGGTTGAGATCTGGAGACTGGCTAGGCCATTCCAGGACCTTGAAATGCTTCTTACGAAGCCACTCCTTCGTTGCCCGGGCGGTGTGTTTGGGATCATTGTCATGCTGAAAGACGCAGCCACGTTTCATCTTCAATGCCCTTGCTGATGGAAGGAGGTTTTCACTCAAAATCTCACGATACATGGCCCCATTCATTCTTTCCTTTACACGGATCAGTCGTCCTGGTCCCTTTGCAGAAAAACAGCCCCAAAGCATGATGTTTCCACCCCCATGCTTCACCGTAGGTATGGTGTTCTTTGGATGCAACTCAGCATTCTTTCTCCTCCAAACACGACGAGTTGAGTTTTTACCAAAAAGTTCTATTTTGGTTTCATCTGACCATATGACATTCGCCCAGTCCTCTTCTGGATCATCCAAATGCTCTCTAGCAAACTTCAGATGGGCCTGGACATGTACTGGCTTTAGCAGGGGGACACGTCTGGCACTGCATGATTTGAGTCCCTGGCGTGTAGTGTGTTACTGATGGTAGCCTTTGTTACTTTGGTCCCAGCTCTCTGCAGGTCATTCACTAGGTCCCCCCGTGTGGTTCTGGGATTTTTTGCTCACCGTTCTTGTGATCATTTTGACACCACGGGGTGAGATCTTGTGTGGAGCCCCAGATCGAGGGAGATTATCAGTGGTCTTGTATGTCTTCCATTTTCGAATAATTGCTCCCACAGTTGATTTCTTCACACCAAGCTGCTTGCCTATTGCAGATTCAGTCTTCCCAGCCTGATGCAGGTCTACAATTTTGTTTCTGGTGTCCTTCGACAGCTCTTTGGTCTTGGCTATAGTGGAGTTTGGAGTGTGACTGTTTGAGGTTGTGGACAGGTGTCTTTTATACTGATAACAAGTTCAAACAGGTGCCATTAATACAGGTAACGAGTGGAGGACAGAGGAGACTCTTAAAGAAGAAGTTACAGGTCTGTGAGAGCCAGAAATCTTGCATGTTTGTAGGTGACCAAATACTTATTTTACCGAGGAATTTACCAATGAATTCATTAGAAATCCTACAATGTGATTTCCTGTATTATTTCCCCCCATTCTGTCTCTCATAGTTGATGTGTACCTATGATGAAAATTACAGGCCTCTCTCATCTTTTTAAGTGGGAGAACTTGCACAATTGGTGGCTGACTAAATACTTTTTTTCCCCACTGTATCTCCCAGTAATAGAATGTATTCCACATAGAACTCCGTCTCCCATCAAAATATTTTCCATATAGAATTTTCTTCCCATCTCTCTGTGACATGTCTCTGAACAATGTTGTTTTAAGCCACTTCTGGGACCTAAGCAAAATATCAACACCTTCTATGAATCTCCACCATCTTCTGTTTATATTCATCTGGGCAGAAACCTTGCTTGGCCACTGAGAACAATATTTGTGTGGATTGGTTCTACAAACATATATTTACTTAGTGCTGACTGTCATGTTCACAGAGGCATACACAATGTTTAGTTCCAGAGCTTCAGGACAACAAACTAAAATAATAGTCTGCCTCTTTAGACAGTTATCCACTTCTACTAAGATATATTCTCTAAATCCTGTCCATCAGAATCGATTCATAGTGTACCTTAAGATTTTCTGGTTAGATTAAGAGCTGTGTATGTGTGTTAATGTTCCTTAACCCTGTGAGTGCCAGAGGAGTATGCAACGCATTGCTTTATGATGCGTTGTGTACCCCTCTGGCATTCAAAGAGTTAAAGCAGCAATTTCCAAGGAAAAGTTGGGGCTAAAGGTGCAATTCCAGAGCAAACCAACTGCACCATAGGGGAC
Source organism: Rhinophrynus dorsalis (assembly GCA_037306005.1). Classification (NCBI taxonomy): domain Eukaryota; kingdom Metazoa; phylum Chordata; class Amphibia; order Anura; family Rhinophrynidae; genus Rhinophrynus; species Rhinophrynus dorsalis. The sequence continues at coordinate 157,374,633 of CM074726.1, read as the reverse complement.
AAATAAACAATCTTTAATGATAAAGCGGTCTCCAAAGCATTACAGAGGTGTGGTCATTCAAGGAATGAAAAGACCCATTGAAATCAATGAGGATTTTCATTTGCCCCCCCCCCCCGTGGTGTAGCTAGTTTGCTCCAGAACTGCTTCTCTTTAGCTTCCAAAACTGCACCACACGTGTCTTCTTTCCCTTATGTATTTCTCACCTGGCAAATTTTAGAATTATTTTTTTGCTTCTTTTTGCCTTTCTGAACTCGTTCTCTGCATAAGGATTGCATCTGAAATGTGTCTTCCTTTTATTTCAGAGCACTTGAGACAAGAAATTGGTGAGTATCTAAGATGGTGGTTCTCATCCAGGGAGCCTTGGCATTTGGAAATTCACTTAGTGTGCTGCAGTGGAGAAACAATAGGGGTCGCAGGGGTAGCAACTGTGACTGGGCCCGTCACTCCAGGGACCCGGCCGCCCCCTACAACCCCCCAGCCCGGAGCTTGCAAATAGCTGAGGTCTGTGCCTTCTTCGGCACAGACCTCTATTAGCAGCTGAGTACCCTCTCTGTCTCCGGCACTCTAGTAATGCAGAGCGCTGGGAGATGACATCATATCCCAGTGATCTGCATTACTGGAGATAGGACCGCACGAAGCTCCAGCTGCTAATAGACGTCTGTGCAGAAGGAGGCACAGACCTCTCCTTCCAAGCCACTGGACCACCAGGGAAGTAGGAGATGTACACTGGGTGCAATGTGCGAAGTGGACATTGGGAGCAATGTGTGTAGTGGACATTGGGAGCATTGTGGAGGTGGCCAATGGGGGCAATGTGATCAGGGGGCCCATGGCAATTCGTGCACCAGGGCCCGGTGACTTCTTGTTATGCCTCTGATTGGGGGCAATGTGTGGAGAGGTGGACATTGGGGGCAATGTGGAGATGGACATTGGGGGAATGTGGAGGTGGCCAATGGGGCAATGGTCGGGGGGGTGGCTCCACAGCAATAAAACTCACATTATGTTTACACTTCAGTATATGTGTTTATAAATTAGTCTGTGAAAATAAAATACTTTTTGCTTGCTCTAAATCATTCATTCACATACCTCCCAACATTTCAAATGGCCAAAGAGGGACACTTGTGTTTTAGGAGGCGTATCTGGTGGGCGGGGCAAATAATTTTTTTATGACCTACTGACACCTCTTTGTGTAACTGAAAATAAATATCTTAGAGCAAAATTAAAGTATTTTATTTACACAGACTAATTTATAAATTCATATACTGATGTTTAAACAAATATTAATGAGAGTTTTATTGCTGTGGAGCAATGTGATACACACAAACACACACTCTAATGATCTCCTAAAAAGAGGGACAGAGGGGTTTGGGCCTGAAAGAGGGACACATGGAAGGTATGCAATCAGTTATATATAAAATTGTCAATAGGTCACAAAGTAAACCTAACAATTCTCGGCAGCGCCCCACCCACCAGCCACACCCATTGTAATACCACCTAAAATAAGTGTCCCTTTTTGCCTATTTTGAATGTTAGGGGTCTGCAAACAAGAAACATAGAATATGGCAAACTATATGTGGTTAAATACAATGCAAATAAAGTGGTGTGAATATGAAAGTGGGATGTCATGACCTCACATGAATTTATAATTATTTTTCCATTTTGTTTCCTTTTTCTTCATTGCTCTCTTCCTCTCCATTATTTTTATTTTATCCTAGAATGGAGAAAAGCATCCTTTTATAAAGGTATGTATAGATCTGTTGTCATTTCGATATTTCCTTAATATTTGGGGACATATTCATAAACAGTAACATAGCTGGTGAAGCTGAAAAAATCCATGCTTCCATCAAGTCCAGCCCATGCCAGATCGCCCCTGTTGATCCAGAGGAAGGCAAAAAAAAAAGTGAAGTTATTTCCAATTAATCCCCAAGCAGATAAAAAAAATCCTCCCTGACTCCAAATGGCAGTCTGATATTTCCCTAGATCAGCATCCTATGTGCTTTGACGCCAACTGTCATAATTCTCAATATTGTACTGAGCTAGATGGGTATTCATTACTTTTTTGAAAGCAGTTAAAATATCTACAAGCACAGCATCCTGAGGTAAAGAATTCCATAACTTTGCTGCCCTTGTTATAATCAACAGCACCTTTCCTCTATTCTTAATGGATTAGCTTTTTTTTTTTGCTCAGCTCTTTGAGTAAATAGTTCCTTAGAAAGTTATTTGTATTGACCTCGAATATATGTTTAAATGATAATCATATCACCCTTTAGATGTCTCTTCTCTAACGTATACAAACCCAGTTTGGCTAGTCTCTCTATAACTCAGATCATCCAATCACTTTATCAGTTTTGTTGCACGTCTTTGCACTTTTTCCAGTTCATTAATGTCTCTTTTAAGAGGCGAGTGACACTGCACACATTGCTGTGAAGTCTATCATCTATTGGTACTTCTAAATCTTTCTCTAACTGCTAGAGAGGTTTCCAAAAGACTGCAAACAATACCTTTCTTGCATTAAGGGGTCACATTAGGTTTGTTGTCTTAACCCTCTGAGTGCCAGAAATGGATCTCATGCATCGAAACACAATGCATACCTCGCTGGCACTAAAGGATTAAGGTTAGTTTTGGTTTTAAAGAGAAATAGAAACTGCCTACACATTGTACAAGCAATTTGCATTATAAATAGTTGTCGAGAAATGAACCTTTGTGGCACAGTCTGGCACTTAATGCTAATTAGTTCATGTGCTGGGTCAGTTATACCACTACGCAAACGCTATGCTATGACTGAGTCTAGGCACAGCCCACACACTGGGAGCGTGTCTAACAGCAGTGTAAGAAATACGTTTGGCCTCAAACAGAGCTAATTAACATACTGTGCAGAGAATTAGCATAACGTTTCACAATGTGCCACCAAAATATGAAAGTTCATTTCTCAAAAGCAATTTATTTTATAGGAAAATGGCAAGTACAATATACAGTCTATAAAATAAATGAACCCTTGGAGTGCCAGAGTTGGATACCTCTCTGGCATGAAAAGGTTAAACCTGTCTTAAAGTGATGGGTACAGTTCCCTGAATTGCACCACATTTGTTCTGTTCATTTGGCCAAATGCCTGCTTGAAATCCTGTTTAGTGATGTCCTGCCTCTTTCTTTCGGACTCCTCTTCTATCCCTCACTCACTCTATCCTCTTCTATCGCTCACTCACTCACTTTCTATCCCTCACTCACTCTCTCCTCTTCTATCCCTCACTCTCTCCTCTTCTATCCCTCACACACTCATCTTCTATCCCTCACACACTCATCTTCTATCCCTCACACACTCTCTTCTCTTCTATCCTTCACTCACTCCTCTATTATCCCTCACTCACTTTCTCCTCTTCTATCCCTCACTCACTCATCTTCTATCCCTCACTCACTCTCTCCTCTTCAATCCCTCACTCTCTCCTCTTCTATCCCTCACTCACTCTCTCCTCTACTATCCCTCACTCACTCATCTTCTATCCCTAACTCACTCTCTCTCCTGTACTTGCTCACTCAGAATACATTCAATTTAATCCTGAAAGTGCATTCAGAGGCCTGATCCTCTCCCCGGATTATCGAACCATCTCGGCAACAGAGGTTTTGCAAGATGTCCCGGACAGTGAAGACAGATTCAACACAGAGCCGTGTGTACTTGCTCGTACACTCTTCACTTGTGGCAATCACTACTGGGAGACAGAAATCCAGGAGAGACAAGGACGGTTCTGGTCACTTGGAATTGCAAAACAAACAGTAAGAAGGGCGGGGGGCCTGCGAGAGTGTCCTGAGGCTGGCATCTGGGCCATCAGAGGAACAGCAGAAGGATTTTATGCCCTTTCCTCTCCTCACACTGAAATATTTCCCTCTGAGCGACCGACGAAAGTGGGGATCTTTTTAAATTATGAGGCCAAAACTGTATCATTTTATGATGCGCAGACATACGAGCTTTTATATAAGTTCCAGGAGATCGAACAGGAACCATTCTATCCCTTTTACTATGTAGGGAAGGGGATCGCATTTCATTTTAAGGACCAGTAAAGTTTTCTGTATGGGTGTGTGTGTATATATGTGTTATATAAACTATGTACATATTATATAGATATATCTATATCCTAGCAACACTGGCACGTCATTGCACGTGTGGTTAATAAAACAACAATCTCTTTAGTGATTGGCTCGTTGAATTTTTAGTGCGTAGCCCTTTCAGGTCCGAAAGGTGTGCAAAGCACTGCATTATACAACTCTACATCAGTGAATGTATGTGTGTGTTTGCATGCGTGTGAGCATGTTTGAGTAACAGCTTGTGAGAGCATGTTTGAGCAACGGCGTGTATGAGTGAGTGCATGTGTGAGTTTATGTGTTTTGTGTGTATAGCATTTTGTGTATAACTTATTGCCTAATAACATTGTGCACATGCCGTTTTGCGTATAGCATTTTGCCTACTCAGTAGTGTTTTTCTTATTGCATCTGGCTATAGCGTTTTGCATATAGCGTTTTGCATATTGCGTATAGCCTTTTTTCTACTGAGAATAGTGTTTAGCTATAGAGTCTTGCATATAGCATTTTGCTTATATCATCTTGTGTATAGATCATAGTGTTTGGCGTATTGTTTATACAGTTTGGCGTATAGTGCTTGGTGTATGGTCCTTGGTATATAGCGTTCTGTGCATAGTGTATTGTGTTTGGCGTATTACGTATAGCATATAGCGTTTGGAGTATAGAGTTTGGCATAAAGAGTTTGGCGTACAGTGTACTGCGTATTGATCTTTGCGTATATCGCCACCTGTATTAAAGTAGAGTGTTTGGCGTACAGCATATTGGGTTTGGTGTACAGTGTACTGCGTATTGATCTTTGCGTATATCGCCACCTGTATTAAAGTATAGTGTTTGGTGTATTGATTATAGTGTTTGGTGTGCAGCATATTGCGTTTGGTGTACAGCGTATAGTACTTCTGCATACAGTTTTTGGTGTATAGAATATGGAATATAGCATACAGTGTATTGTGTTTTTGGTGTATAGCACTTTGCGTATAGAATTTGCCATATTGTGTATAGCATTTGGGGTATAGAGATTGGTGTATAGCATATTGCATTTGGCATATAGCATTTGGAGTACTGTGTATAGCATTTGGCATATTGCATATAGCAGATTGCATTTGCCATATAGTTTATAACGTTTGCCTTATGGAGTATAGCATTTATCATATTGTGTATAGCGTTTGGCTATGGCATACAGCATTTATCGTATCGTTTTTGGCATAATGTGTTTCATGTATAGCATTTGCCATTTAGCATACAGTGTATATCATTTGGTGCCTAGAGTTTGGAGTATAGAGCTTTGCATTCGGCATATTGCATTTGGCCTACGGCGTATATAATTTTGCTCTGCAAGTATAGCATTTGGAGAATAGTGCACAGCGTTGTACTCAAAGGGTCAGTAATTGTCTTAATGATATAAAACGTAATATTGTACTGCAGAAAATAAGAAATCCATCAGTGCTATTCCTATCTCTCAAACATTTATGGTTTGAGAGATAGAGCGTTTTAAAGTTCCTCCCTCCCTTTCTCCTGACGTCAGCTGTAAGCTGACAGCAGGAGATCCTGGTCCGAGGACCGACAGGAGGCTCTTCAGCAGAGCCGAAATAGCGCATATTAAAAAGAAATACTTTATTGGAACGGTCTACAAAGTGTGCTTGCAAACCAGGCACACTTTGTAGACCGTTCCAAAGAAGTTTTTTTTTTTTTCATTTGTGCTTTTTCAGCTCTGCTGAAGATCCTCCTCGAGTCAGCCGACTCGGATTGCCGTCTGTCAGCTTTACAGGGGAAACTTTAGAACGCTCTATCTCTCAAACCATATGCATTGTGCATGTAGCGTTGTGTGTATAATATGTGTGTACTGCGTGTATATATTGTGTGTGAGTGAATATGTGTGTGTTGCGTCTGTGTATATGTTGCATGCATGTGTGTATATTTTGTGTGTGTGCTGCATGCATGTGTGTATTTATTTTTTGTGTGTGTTGCGTGAATGTGTGTATTCATTGTAGCCCCTGCTTCTCCTTGCAGAAATTTTGGCAGGATTGGTGGGAGTCACTGTCAAAATTAATCCTCCATGGTTGGACCAATAGGACAGGCAATATGGAGGATATTTGAATAGCTCCTCCTTACTGCTGCCCTTGGGTGTGTTGGTCAAGCACACAGAAGTCTTCTTATATACTACTAGCAATTTGGGTGGCGTTGCCCATCATGTTATGCAGGGAATGTTTTTATTTTTATTTATTTTTTTATTTTTTTTTAAATAAATGTTATGAAAATTTAGCCCTGGCGAGTAGAAATTCAGCCCTGGTGGGTATGTTATGGCTTGCAGTGGCAAGTAACTTTTCAGGTCTGGCTAGTAGCAAAGGACTTCAAATTATAAGCCCTGATTATGATAGTGAAATATAGCGTAGGGTGTACGTGTCAGAAAGGTATACACGGTGATAGACAGACACGTGCAAACACACACATATACAGGGGGACACACAGTGATAGAGAAGCATGCAACACACATACACACACACAGGCACTGACATACACAAACAGTGACACACAGATGCAAATCAGAACATACATACATACAGTGTGAGCCGTGTAAGCAACATACCTCCCAACATTTCAAATGGCCAAAGAGGGACACTTGTGTTTTAGGTGGTGTTACTGGGGGCGTGGCTGGTGGTGTATTTTAGAGAATTTTCAACCCTTTAATTGCCAGGGGGTACGCAATGCATTGCATCCACTCTGGCATTGAAATGGTTAAGTTACTCTTTCTGTAAGTGAATGATTTAGAAGAAGATTAAAGTATTTTTTTATACAGACTAATTTAACAGATATATACAGAAGTTTATACCTACATTACTGTGGGTTTTACTGATGTGGAGCAATCTTATACACTGGTATATACACCACACAGTGTGATCTCCTAAATAGAGGAGCAGAGGGATTTGGGTGTCAAACAGGGACTGTCACTCCTATACTGTATAGTGCCAGTCCCTGTACACAAACACATGCAGACTGTGTACTATACAGCAGAGGTTCTCAGCCCATGCCCTCAGTGGCCACTAACAGGCCAGGACTTATGAATTTCCCTGCTAGAACACAAGTGTGTTGATCAGAGACTCAGTCATATTGATTAACTCACCTGTGCTCTTAAAAGGAAATTCTAAAATCCTGGCCTGTTAATAGTCACTGAGAGCACAGGTTGAGAACCACTGCTATACAGTGCCAGACCATTGTCGATAATTTTTAACCCTTTGAGTGCCAGGGGGTAAGAAATGCATTGCATCCCCTCTGGCATTGAAATGGTTAAGTTACTCTTTCTGTAAGTGAATGATTTAGAAGAAGATAAAAGTATTTTTTTACACAGACAAATTTAACAGATATATACAGACGTTTATACCCACATTACTGTGGGTTTTATTGATGTGGAGCAATCTGATACACTTGTATATACACCACATAGTGTGATGTCCTAAATAGAGGAGCAGAGGGATTTGGATGTCAAACAGGGACTGTCCCTCCTATACTGTATAGTACCAGTCCTTATACACAGACTGTATACTATACAATGCCAGACCATATATAAATAGTTTGTCATACATGCTATACAGTGAGCTATGTACAGCATGGAGATGATTGCAGGAACTGGCACCTCTACTTGCAGACAGACTAACAAACAATCTGCTCTCTTTCTCTCTCTCTTTGTGCAATATATAAATACAGTCACAACCATGTCTCTGCCACTTACCAGCTCAGCTAAAGCTCTGCTCTGCACTGCCTGATCATGTCTCTGCCGTTGTTCCACTTTCCCAGCTTCTCTGTGCTAGCAAGTCAGCTCCCCTGCATCCTGCCTGCTGATTGTTTAGAAACCAGCTCACTTGTAGTAATTGGCAGGGCTGTGCAGGCTCACAGACAAGGAATGAACAAGCTGCATAATGTAGATTGGACCATGGCGGGCTGGATAGTGGAGGCGGGCCAAAAATCGCACCCTCATTGAATCACCGAATGGGAGCAGTAATCCTACATAATATAAATCAGGTCTCTGAATGTTGACATTCTATATATGATCATTTTTTTATTTTGCAGAAGTCCTGAGAGTGCTGATTCATGGGCTCCTGAGACAAGTGGCTAAGTGGTTAGTTGAGGAAGCAGTGGGAGAATCCTACACCAGTGTGTGCATTTCACGAGGTGTGTTATGAAACCAGACACTGCAGGAAACATTTTAAACAGGAATAGCCATTATGTGCGATGTGTACTGCAATGCAACCCATTGCATTGTATACGTGTCTGACACGAAAAGGTTTAATCAGCTAAAAGTGGATTTACATGCAGGACTATTTTCCGCTTACATCCAGGCGAATCCACAAAGTAGGCAATGTTTTTAATGACTGTCTTAACCCATCCAGCTCCAAAAAGTTGTGCTACACATTACAAAGCAAGGTGTTGCACAACTCTAAAGCAGACAGTGAGTATACTGCCTGTGTGTATATTCAGCCTCCTCAATACTGCCAATCCTGGACATACACAGGGGCGTGACTTTTTCAGACCCTGTCTGCTCTTGCGATAATCTCTTCAAGGAGTTTGCCCTCCCTTAAAATCTGCTGCTACACTAAAAACACACATGGCTGACTCTTGCTGTATAAACCACTCACTGCCCACCACCAAAAGGCTAACCTCGACTAAATCCCGCACCACCGTTGGCCTCACATCCTCCCCAACCAAACTTCTCAGCACCACCCTCTAGCTTACCCCCTCCCCAAAAATGAATTCACCCGCAGCGCCTCACGAGGACACCGGCAGCCACATCAGTATATTTGTCAGTGCTCTTGAACTCAACAGCTTAAACGTTGAATGTCCGAGGGGCATACCAGTCTGGTATTCAAAGGGTTAATACAAAGTCCTCAGAAGATTTGTGCACAGTTTCATCAAGCACGCATCAGCTGAGAGGAGACGTGCACCATACAACAATACTGTGACTGCTCATGCACTCAAGGGGTTAATACAATGTCCTCCTCAGAACATGGAAAGAGGAACTATCACTCCTATACAAGTTTGGCTCATAATGATCTTAATATAGTGATAACCTGTAATATTTGTCTTATTTTCTTATTCAATGCATGCTAAGGCGAAATTTAAAAGTTTTAAAAATGAGCTGTGGCTTTATTTCCAGACAGACTGAGGTTACAGCTCTGCACTGCAGCCTGTCAATCTTCGTCTGTTCCCAACTTCCTCCGATGATGGAGGATTTCTCCATGTAAGCTGGAGTGATTTCATTGGCTAGAGAGCTCCAAAAGGGTTAATGTCAGCATCAGCAAGAAGGAGTGTTTATATGATGTATGAAGAAAGGAAAAGGGCTGGAAAGAACTAGTAAAATAAATAATACATTTTATAAAGGTATATGTGGGATAAGAAAAAAAATAAAACTAAAGGATACAAATATTAATACTGATAATGAATAGTCCCTTTGCGTCCAAAGGGGCTATAAAAACACTATCAGAAACAGTGAGTTCACTGAAGACATATATCAAAAATGTATGTAAAAAATATTTAAAGGGATAGTAATACTTAAAATGTAACAAAAAAAATGTTGTAGGGTTTATCCCCCTGAGTAAAACAAGAGTACTCCCACTGCTGAAAGGTGTTTCATTAAAAAGTTATTAATTTTCAAAGTTGAATTTTTTAGGTGCAATATCACAGTGGCCTGAAATTGTACAGTGGCGCTGTTGCTACACCATCCTATGGAGATTGAGCTGTCCATAGGATCGTGTAGCAACAGCACCACTGTACAATTTCAGGCCACTGTGATATTGCACCTAAAAAATTCACTTAGAATTTTTGTTGGCTTTTGTTTTACACTTCACTTGCATGTCAATGGTTAGGCACCAGTTAGGGGACTCTGCTGCAACTTATTTGCCGGAAATTTGTGGTGATACAGTTTAGTCCCTTAACTCATGTAATTACATTGCAAATGCAACTTCTTTTACATTGATTCCTATGGGAGCAAAGTTAGCACCCAGAGTGCATTTTTTCCATTGGGTAGGGTGTCGCAGAGCAGGTAATTGCATACCTGGCTGTGCCTTAAAACTACCCACAGTCCTTGTTTTGTTTATTTTAGCATTAGGAATTGGATCGAGCCCTGGGAGCAGCAGGGAAAGCTGCTGAGGTCCGCCTATTGCTCATTACAGGCCTACGGTTTTATTCCCACACTGCTGTTATAAAGGGGTTTGAGGGTAGGAAATTAACTTGCAAACTTTGCTCGTCAACAAAATGGCCTCAAACCACATCAGTGGCGACATATTCTTTTTAAAGACGGCACCAACGAAGTATAAATAGCAGTTACGGCAAATGTTCGCACTTGTACAACTACCATGGTCAGGAAAGTCGCTTATGCTATGAAGGATGCGCTGCGATCACTTTGCAGTCGCACATACTTTGGTCTTTGTCCCTTATTCTGGATAACAAGATAGTATGATGCCGACATCAACTAGATCAGTACACTGTTGTACAAAGTATCCTATCCCTACTCCAGTCATTTTCCATGCGCTACACAGTATGCCGTAAAGCAACACTCCAAGACTTTGTGATTGGTGGACTACAGGCTGAAAACGTCAGGACGGCGCTCTATTTTCCGCAGTGACGCGATGACGTTGTACGTTTTCAATTTGGTATATAAGCCTCTCTCTGCCCCTTTTTGGGCCTGTTTTTGTAATCTCCGGTGGAGGGTACTCGGACACCTACAGGCCATGACTGAGCAAATGACCCTTCGGGGAACCCTTAAAGGCCACAATGGCTGGGTTACCCAAATAGCAACAACCCCACAGTTCCCGAACATGATCCTCAGCTCTTCCAGGGGTGAGATGCCTATTTCAGCTAGTCTTACGGTTCAGCTTAGCCCTTCCAATGTTAATCTCTTACAATTCCCTTTGCTTTTTAAGCCTTTGAATGTCGGAGAGTTATACAATGCATTGTGAAGCGCTCTGCAACCCTCTAGCATTCAAAGGGTTAAAGTGCTGTCCTCTGGTTTTCAGACTCTGTACTGTTATTAAAATTAGCCCTAGTGGCATCAATCGTGTAAATGAAACTGCAGGGCTTATGCATAAAACAGAGTTCATAAAGTCTACGAAGGACAGAATAAACTACAGCTCCCACTGGATTAAATGGAGTGTCACTTTTTTAGTGATGTGGTCATCTCCTCTGATGGACAGTTTGCCCTCTCTGGATCTTGGGATGGAACCTTGAGGCTGTGGGATCTAACAACGTGAGTATTTTGGTAAAGCTGGGCATCTTGTCCTCAGTGTCTCAGAATGAGGGTAGCCCTATAGTTAGTGCTACAGGCTACCTGGCTTTTAGGAGAATGGACAGCTTATAAGACCTCTCTGAATTTTGCATATGTTAAAGATCCTTTTTCAAACCATCCTGGGAATAGTTTTCTTACAGACTGACATGGTTTGATGGCAGCTTTTTCGTACTGAAGCAGGTCACATGAGACTTCTTAACTCTCTAAGACCAGAGTATTGCAGGGTGCTGCCCTTAAAGGGTTATTGTTTCCATGTTTAGTCAGCAGTCTGAGGTCACAAGTCAAGTTTTATCCACCTCGTTGACATAATATCCACTTTTTTTTCTTCTCTAAAGACAAAAAGGCAACATTTATAGGGGCTATTCAGGATTTTATGGCCATAATGAGTAGGTTTTTGGGTTTGGTTTTCCTCCCCCTTAAAGTACCAGACAAGCAAATCTGCTTAGCAAGGTGCTACTCACCCCAATTTGAGCTAAGTGATTCAGGGAGCAAATCACTTAACACCATGGGGTGTTTGTAATGGGTGGTGGGAGGGCAGGCAGTCCTTAACCCTTTAAGGAACAGAGGGCTGTGCAACACATTGCTTTGCAATGTGTTGCACAGCCCTCTGGTCACTAAAGGCTTAAGGCGGACAGGAACGGGAATCTATGAATCTGTCCATCTCCCCCACAGGGTGATACATAAAGTAGTGTTCAGAGGGGAGTGGATATTGTCATTGTGTCATCGTGTCAAATATCCCCCCGCAGTGGTACCACCACCCGGCGATTTGTGGGTCACACCAAGGACGTCCTGAGTGTTGCTTTCTCCATTGACAACCGTCCGATCGTGTCAGGATCCCGGGACAAAACAATCAAGCTGTGGAACACTCTGGGAGTGTGTAAATGCACTGTGCAGGTGAGAAATGGGAAGGTCGCACAACCCAGTGCCTTGTGGTCCCTGTGATTAGATCAATCTGTCCTGAGTGTCTCATGAGACAAACTCACAACAAGCTGACAATCCTGCAATTATGATGGGACCAGAGAAATGGACTTGCTGTGGTTGGTTGGTTCTCTTATGCTTTTCAGGAATTTCTTAGCTGAAAGGCATATCTTTTGTTTGTCTTACAGGAGGAATCTCACTCTGAGTGGGTGTCAGGTTTTCCCCCAACAGCAGTAACCCCGTCATCGTATCTTGTGGCTGGGACAAAATGGTGAAGGTGAGAAGCAGGGGTCTAACTTAAACTATAATCTTTATGCACAAGGGGAGAAATTCTAGGGCAAACTGTTGCATGGGGTGAAAACAAAAATTAATTTGAGTTAAATGGGCATTTCATCCTCTTAAGTTGTGCCATGGTATAGACATTCCCCAGGAAGCCGGGCACTCTAGGTATGAACTAATACTCCTGCCCTACATATATGCACCCGCACAACCCTGCCATACTAGTTTAGTGACCTCGGCAATGTGTTGGAGTCTTCTCTAGCATTCGAGGGGTTAAAGCCCTATTTAACCCATTGCGTGCTAGAGAGGGTATGCAGTGCATTGAGTTGTGATATGTTGAGTATCCCTTTGGCATTCAGAGGGTTAAATAGGGTAGTTTTCTCCCTCATGCCATTGGTCTGTCCTAGAATTTCAGGTTTTTGCTGTAAAGGCCTGTGTTGTAGCAATTAATCTTTAAGTTGGAAGGAATTAGTTTTCCTCCTCACTGGTACTGTAGTGAAATGATTATTTTAGTGATAAAGGTGTCCTGAAAGGCTGAATGCAAATTTCTCACCAGCACTTCATGGTGTAGACATTTACCCATGAAGTCTTAAGTACTTCTGCTTCGACTCCATTTTAGCATGCTGCTAATTGCATACAAATGTAAGCTTGAAAAAGATGTCTAGGCAATGTCCAATAACCCCGTTGATCCAAAGGAAGGGGAAAAAAAAAACAAAAACATTGACGCAGTTTCCAGTTAATCCCCAAGTGGGAAAAGTCTTTCCTGACTCCAAATGGCAGATATTTTATTGGATCAACATCCTATCTGCTTTGAAGCAAGCCATAGTAATTCTCAATATTCTGTGCTAGTAACAGACTACCAATGCCTTACTCTTAACACTCCAAAATAAAGTGGTCTCTGAGAATTGCCTGTTCCTTCAGATTAGTCTCCGAAATGCACTGATGTGTCCTGCCTAAGTAGTGAATAATTTTTTACCTTGTTTCTATAAAAGCTAAATATTTAAGTCTGGATAGGGATGCATTAACCGATCAGTTACTCCATGCCTGGTGGGGGTGTTGGTGTGTAACTTGGTGAATTTATTCCATTCACAGCTTTATAGTCTCCTGTAAATAGCCTATACATTTATATCCCCCAACTACTAAACCAATTTCCACAGAGCTCTGTTTAACTAGGTCAGATAAAACCGGTATTGGTAATCTGTCCAGAAAATTGCCCCCTCCACATTAGCTGGTAAAACCAGTCTGGAATAAGCTGAAGTATGAAAAAATTTGGGGATAAACATTGTTCTTGAAATGATAGGTCTGCTTTAATGCTTTCAATGTCAGGTCTGGAATTTGGCAAGCTGAAGACCAACCACATTGGCCACGGTGGCTTCCTGAACACTGTCATCGTATCACCTGATCGGTCCTTGTGTGCCTCTGGAGGAAAGGTAAGAAGATGGATCACCTTATAAAAAGGTTGCCATCTGCTTTGTTAATACAAGTTATTACATGACAGCTGGGTTTTTTTTTTTATCTAAATACTTTTAAAGATATTCCATTTGAAGTGCAGAAGAGCGTTGCCGATCAGTATAGCGTGTCCCATTATGCTGATTTGCAAAGCTCTTCTGCATGTCGTATTTTTCCTCCCTGCTGCCCCAGGGAGTGTGTTCATTCTTCCCTTTTGGTGTGCTGTGTTCAGCTTCTAGGGAAGCGTGAACGCGCTCCCTGGGGCAGCTGAGAGGAGGTGGGAGGAGAAATATGACGTGCTTTGTACATAATGTGGAAGTACACAGCACAGAATTTGGCATATCTTTAAAAGTATTTCGGGGGTGGGGAATAGAGAGATTTTGTTATAAATAGCTTTCATATAATTTGTCAAAAAGCGGATGGTGACGCTTTTTTATAAGGTGTTACATCTGCTTTAACAACTTCAATTCTCATTCTCCAACTGACTTAGAAACATTGTGCTGGACCCCTAGAGCTCAGGGTTTAAAAGCTGTGTAGAAGGGAAATCTTGATCTTGTGTGTAGAAGCAAACTAGAACCGTTCTGTGGGAAAGTGTTCTGCTTTATAGGGTACAAAGGGAAAGTTCCATTTCATCGAAGTGGGGTGTCTTTAAACTCTGAGATGCTAGCTCTCCAATGTGGTGGTTTGCAATGTGGTATAGACCTCTCTAGTATTCAGAGGGTTAAAAGACCATTTAAATCAGTTAGATTTTGAGTGTTTTTCTTATGATGCTGTTGGTTTGTCCAAAAATGCTCCAATTAGTGTTTATAAGTCGGGCCTTTTGACCTCTGTGGTGCCGTTGGTATGTTCCAGTATTCTCGCTTTGTGTATATATCAGTAAGAGCAGTAGTTCTGTGGGGAGGCAAGATCACACTTCACTTTGCATTCAGGGGTTAACTTTGTGTGCTGGATGGGCACAGTGTATTGTATTAAACTGCCCTCTTTGCAGAGCGGGACTTCCTTGTTTTTAGTCTAGGGCTGGGGGTTAATGTCCATCAGTGGGCATCTATGTATAAACATAGATGCAGAGCAATTCAGCAGGCTGTCTGCCAACTAAAACATGCATTTAACACCTAAAATACTGAAAAGCTTTACAAAACAATGTTACCTGTCTAGCATTCAAAGGGCTAGTCTTGCATGCCAGAGGAGTGCACAAAATATTGTGAAAATATGCACTGTATAACTCTGGTACTTAAAGGGTTATAAATATCTTTAGTGCTTTTTATTTCATCACCACTTCTGACTTGGACTTGCCCCACTTGGTTTCTTGCCTATACCCAATGAGTGTAATGGGCAAGAGTAGCCCCATCTAACAGGCCTGTTTGGCTGGGAGTCTATCTGCAGGCAAGTTTTCCCTCAGTCCATTTCCTATATGTTCTCTTATGGAGTGTGCAGGAATAGACATGTTCTGCTTGAGAGGATTGTGGATGTCTTGTAATCATGATTATAATTCCACAGGATGGACAGGCCATGCTTTGGGATCTGAATGAAGGCAAACACCTGTACACTCTGGACAGTGGAGATATCATCAACGCTTCAGCCCCAACTGCTACTGGCTGTGTGCAGCCACAGGGCCCAGCATAAAGATCTGGGTATGTATCGTCTGCTGATGTAATGCATGTCTGGGTAACCTGCGGCCCTCTAGCAGTCACACTAAACGTCTTGTCTTTAGACTGCTGCTGACGGAGGATGGTAATTGTAGTCCAACAGCTGGAGGGCTTCATGTTGCCCAGCCCTATTGTGTGTATGCTGGAGTCTTGCAGTGATGTATTCTCTTAATGCCAGCTGATGTTTACTGCTGAATCTCAGAGGCTGTTACTGAGCAAGACACTAGTGCAGGATTATGGTGTATTATGACTCTCCTGCTGTTATTGATGGAATTCTTCTCTTGCAGGATCTGGAGGGTAAGATCATTGTGGATGAACTGAAGCAGGAAGTGATCACTAGCAACAGCAAAGCCGAGCCCCCACAGTGCACCTCTCTGGCCTGGTCAGCTGATGGACAGGTAACTTGCTCTTTAAGTCTTTTGCATCATAGCAAAAATCTAGTGCAGAGATGTCCAGCTCTAGTCATCGGAATGTAAACAGGTCAGACATCCGTAATATCCCTATTTAAGCAGAGGTGGATTAATCAGAATGACAGAGCCACTGACTTACCCACCTGTGAAATATGCATGGTTGATGTCTTGAGGGCCAAGATAACGTTTTATGGTTTATCTTTTTGCCACTTGTGCTTTAAGATCTGAAGACTTGTGCTCATTCTAAGTACTGTCCCCAGACTCCCATTGGAGCCCACATTTATGCCAGGAATCCTAGGCAAAATTTTTAGGCCTTCCGGGGCTAACAAACTGCACTATAGGGAACAAATTTCCCTTGACTTAAATCTGTTTAACACTTTAATGCTAGCCATGTCCATACAGTGCTCTTAATGTGTTAAATGCCCCATTCAAATCAATGGAAATGTTATTGTCCGTATAGCGCATTTGATCTGCCCCACAATTACTCCAGCTCTCTAATATGGGTTGAAAACTTGACCCTGTGCTAGGTTACCCCCTATGCCTGCCAGAGTGGTGTGCAATAAATCTTACACCTTGGCACTCAGGGTTACGTTTGACATATTGTAAGCCAGCCATACCCTTCAGTGTGTCTCCTGGTTTAATTATATTCCTTTACTCCCACAGACTTTGTTCGCTGGATACACAGACAACCTGATCAGGGTCTGGCAGGTCACTATTGGCACCCGGTAATTGCATAAAGGATCAGAAGACAAGACAAGATGCTGCTCGCTCTCCATGAAACATCTATTAAAGAGTTGTTATAACACTGTAGAGTCTTGTGTTATGAATTAAAAATCCCTGGGAACATTGATACAGGAAGCTCTTGTTATGGGCATAAGTACAAGAAAGAAAAAATTAAATGGAAACATTCACATTACAAAAAACATCTGTACATAGCTTTTACTTAACATGAGATTAATGTTTTTCTTTTATTATTTTTAGTTACCAGCTATGGGAGTTGAGCATTAAAACCGGGCACTTCCGCATTCTGCTGCACCCTGTATGTGCGGCACAATGCTGCAGGACTTCCCACTTCCCTTCCAGCTGCCCCAGGGAATGCATTCACACTGCCCTTAGTGGGATCATTTATGTGGACTGTTACAGCAAGCAGTTTACCTTACTACGGAGGTTGCAAGCTCAGTAGAATGGTAAACAGGGCTTGCTGTAACAGTAGCCCACATAAATGCCACCACGAAGGGAAGCGTGAACGTGCTCCCTGGGGCAGCTAGGAGGGGAGGTGGGAAGTCCTTTCTTCTGCGGTATTGTGCCACACAGTGTGCTGTAGAAGTGCCAAATTTTAAGGCTTAAAGGGATAGTAATACTTTGTTTTAACTTTATTTTATTTTGTAGGCATTAAAAAAACATGAAGAATGATATGTCTTATCTCTCACACCTTTGCTTGTGAATATCTCTTAAACCATAAAGTTTCCCCCTCCCGCCCCTTTTTCCTAGTGTAAGCCATCTCTTCTCAGATGTGAATGTGGTTGTAAGACCAGACAGATAACAGAAGGGGACACTCTTCTTTGTATGAAAACAATGAAAGCCCCCCCCCCCCCCGACAAGCTTTTCAGCTTTTTCCCTTATCTTAATTGAAGATTGTCCCTCTCTGCAGTCTACCTGGGCATCTCCCTTCTGAGCTGGCTGAATGGGTGGGGGGTACTTTGCTTGTGAATATCTCTTAAACCATAAAGGTTTGAGAGATTAAGACTTGTATCGTTCATGTTTTTTTAATGCCTACAAAATAAAATAAAGATAAAACGAAGTATTACTATCCCTCTAATAACTTCAATAGCCGGTAACTAAAATTAAAAAACAAAAAAAAAAAAAAACCTTGTGCCAATTAAAACCTATGGATACGTTTTTGTAATGTGAATGTTCCCATTTAACTGGGGAATTTGACTTTACATATTCTACAACCACGTGTAAGTAGATAAGACTGCTGTCATGTTTTGATGTTGGTCTTTGTGGGCTAAGAACAAGTTGGTGGGAACCTCTGTGGGTTTGGAATAAATATTTGGGAAGTCATGAGGGGAATTAATGGGGGTCAGTCCCTGGAGAACAGGGTCTGAGTTAATCCTTGTCCTAAGCATTCTGATGTGTATGCTATAGGAATTCTGAAACAAGACTAACGACTGGGGCCTAGATCACAACTGATTGCCAGCAGCAATCACATTTTGTCTACTTGCATATGTGGATGAAAGTGTCTTGTGGTGAGTCCCCCTTTAAGCATCTTATTTTGTTCCTCCACTACAATGGCCTATAGACTGGTGATATTTTCATTTTTTTTTTCTTTCCATACCTTAAGATATTAGATGTTAAATTTCCCTGTGATTTAACCACTTCTGCTTTCTGCAGCACAAGATCACTTTGGCACATCTCTACTGGACTTCCCACGTCCCAAAATTCTCCTGGCTCTCCCTGTGACCAAATTCACTCATCTTCACATTATACTGGAAGAGCAAACTTCCATCAACGTACTGAATAATTAGCCTGCAATTCAGACGTTTGATCTGCAAATTGCTCAGACCAAAATTACATACATAACATATGGTATTCTATACATGGGGTTAATTAGCCAGGGTAAAAGCTGCATAATGTGTTCTTATTCTGGATGTATTAACTGCTCAATAAAACATAGGCTAATGAACTTTGCTTTTTAGGCATTTGCTTTAGTGCCAAGCGTTCAGGAGTAATGTATTAAGAATTGTAATGCGACGGAGTGACGCTAGTAGCCTCACACCATCACACCAACGCTTAATGATTGATGTGCAATACATAATGGTGAAGTGGATAGTGTGATATATCCATCCACAATAAGAACATTCTGTGGCGCTTACCCTGGCTAATAACCTTGTGTGTAGAATACCATATGATATGACTGTAATTTGTCAGAGCAAACATCTGAATTGTAGGTTACTTAGTATATTGATGGGAGCTTGCTGGTCCAGTATTATATGAAGAGGAGCATGAACACTCTCTCAGGGAGAGTTGGGAGAAGTCATCACATTACAGGGAATTGTAATATCTAATCTGAAGACATGAAGTTTTTTTTTTATATATACAAAAAGCTTATTTATGGACCATTGTGGTAGAGGAATAAGGGGTTTTAGTGGTGAATGTTCCCCTTCAAAATGTATCTAGTTCTAGAAGAAATATCTGAACCTGCAATGCCAGCTGTTCCTAAACACTTGTCCTCTGGGACAACTAACAGGCCATACTTTTGCATACAATGAAGGCACATAGACTGTGGTAAACTTTACTCTGTTAGCAGGCAGGTACTTAATGGATCATTCAACTCCTGGCAATGCTTGGCAATAGCTTCAGCTGTAGGCTGTCTTACACTACTTGTAAATGCATTTGAGGCAGGCTTTCCTCAGGGCTAGTACTTTAATTTTTCTAGTGTCAGATGGATGCAGGGATCATGGGGGTTAAGCAATATGCCTATAGGAGGCATTGCACCTTTTTTTACACATAGCACTATTTTTAAAGGGCTAGTAATACTTAAATTACTATCACCCATGTTGCCAGTAAAAAAAAAAAAAAAAAAAAAAAGTTAAATGAGACCAGGGGCATCTCTCAAACCTTTATGGTTTGAGATGTCTGCTTTCAAAATTCCCTCTTTTTGGCTTTTCCCCTGACATCCGCATTCTAGCTGAAAGGAATCCTCTCCTGGGATCAGCTGGTGGCTCTGCAGCAGAGCCCATATCTCGTTAATAAAGAAATCCTTTACTAAAAAGGTCTTTGTAGAAGACCTTTAAGTTAAGGATTACTTTTTTATTAATGCGATGTCTGCTCTGCTGCAGAGCCTCTGCCGGTCCTGGGACCAGATTCCATTGCTGTCAGCTACAATGCGACCATCAGGGGGAGGGAACTTTGAAAGCGGATATTTCTCAAACCATAAAGATTAGAGATGCCATTGGTCTCATTTAACTGTTTTTTACTGGCTACAACATGGGTGATAGTATTTGAAGTATTACTGTCTCTCGTAGTACAAGAGCTATTTGAGCTGCAAGAATCCCACCCCTTCTGGCAGTCTCCCCTTCGATCTGGAAGCCGGTCATGGTACCAGACTGATGCAGCGAGGGACAATCTTCAGTCCATATAAGGAAAACTCTGCCCTCCTTGATGGAGGGCATGATTTCCTTTTGCTTACTGTAGATGGTGCCTCGCCGCTTTCCATCCGGACCTGCATGAGAGGATCAATGAAGCAGGGAAAAGGGCGGCAGGGGGATTGTTCTCTTTTAAATAGAGCTTGATCTACAAATATGTAAGTAATATAGTGCTATTTTCTTTATAAAGTAGATTAAAATGTATTTCAACATCCTTAGTTATATTATAATTTTATTTCTAGAACTACTAAATTTACCTTCATGCATAGTGCTTGGTGTTTTCCACACCTTCCACTATGTCTTTTGCGTTGTTGGTTTCCTTCTCGCTTAAAGTGATAGTAATGTTTCACAAAAAAGACTCCAGTTTTTCTTCATAGTATTTGGTCCATGGAGAGTGTTATTTCAATACTGTCAGCGTTGTAGTTCAAGAGTAATTGAATGATAAAGTATCCCCCTCCCGCCCCTTTTACTGATAACACTGCTCACCTCAGAGCAGCAGGGTGGTGTCCAGATGGATTGCAGAGAGGGACAATTTTCAGTTAGCATAAGGAAAACTCTGAAGGGGTGGGAGGGCAGGGTCCAGGGCTTTTTTTTTTTTTTTTTTTCTTTTTCTTCTCACGGTAAGAAGATTGTCCCTTGCTGTGAGCTGTCTGGTGTGCCAACCAGATTCCACATCTGAGGGGAGGTGGCTTACACTAGGTAAAAAGGGCGGAAGGGGGATACTTTATCATTCAATTACTCTTAAACTACAACTCTGATAATACCGATATAACTCTCCATAGCTCAAACTATGAAGATTAATTGAAGCGGCTGTTTTGTGAAACATTACTATCCCTTTAAGTGTGCACACACTAGGGGCGCACACATAGTAGCGGCCATTTTTTCCAGCAGCTCCAGAGATAGCACCTTCTTGGCAACTCAAAGGTGAAAAATGGGACTTGTCCAGGCTACTGATTAATAGGAGCAAGGCACTCTGTATTGTCGCTGGCTTGTTTGGCTATCTGTTTTTGAGCAAAATGAACCCCTTCATTGCCAGCTCCTTTGGGTCCAAGGTAAATTACTAGCTTTGGGATTAAAATTGTGAGGATTTAATTCTGTCAAACTTTGGTGATCATCCCTTTGGGTACATACTCTGAAATGTGTTGTTCAACTACAAGTGTTCAGTAAGACTAAGTTCCTTTGGGACATTGCTCTGTAGTGAATATCATTATATGAAGGAAGTTGAACTCCTTCTCAATCAGGGGTCACTCAGCTAACATTTAGACTTTATTGATGTGGCAGATGAGAAGAAAACGAAGAGCGATAATAAGTAATTCTTCCTCTGGATCTGCAAGAAGAGTTTCTGAAATTGGTGCTCGCTCTTGTATTTCTCCTCATCTGATCTTTCGTTAAGATAAAGTAGTTTTTGAGGGATAGTAATGTTTCACAAAAAACAACAATCCTAGCAACCTTCATACTATTTGGACCTTGGGAGTGTTATTTCAATACTGTCCCAGTTGTAGTTCAAGAGTAAGTATCCCCCTCTCACCCCTTTTGCTGGTGTAACGCTGTTCATCTCAGAGCAGCAAGACTGGATGGATCGAAGGGAAGGGACACCAGATTCCACACCTGAGGGGATGCTGCTTACATTAGGTAAAAGGGGCGGGAGGGGAATACTTTATCATTCAATTACACTTGAACTAGAACTCTGACTGCATTGAAATAACACACTCCATGGCCCAAATACTATGAAAATTAATCCTAGCTATTTTTTGTGTGTGAAACATTACTATCCCTTTAAGAACTGTTCCAGAGCTCCAACCTAATGTAGCTTCTGCTTTCCATATAAACCAGGACGTGGTACGCTCTTCCCTGTGTCCTAATCCTTCTAACTGTAATTAAAAAGATCTTACATACTTTCGATGAGGTGAGATGTTTAAAACATTATGTCCAAGTCACCCAATCTTTTAGGACTTCAGACACTGATTTCCAGAAGGCCTAAGTAGGGCCGGTACAAGGATTTTTGTCTACACAGGTGAAGGTGCATTTTGATTACTATCAACGATAGAAATAAAAACACGTGAAATTAATAGGCTATTGTGTTCTGCTTTTAAAATTAGACTGTGCTGTAATGTACTTTAGAGGCCTTATTCTCAAAATGAATGCCATATGGGGCACATTGACTGCACCACCGTAGATGCCAAATACATAGCCATTGATTTAAATGGGGCTTCTTCTAACAATTTGTATGCTAAACAGTATATCTACTCCATCCTACAATCCAACAGCAATGGGTGTACTCATGTAATAAGGAGGATTTGCAGAGCAAGGTATTAACCTCCTGAATGCCAGTGCATTGTACTTTTTACCAATAAATGTACCCTGCTATGACCATAAACAGTTTTAAATGATTTTCACATAGCTGTGGTCCATGCAGCACTCTGTCTCCACTCCTGCTGCTCTTTCTGGAGTCTTCTGTGTGCAGCCAGTGGCAGTGCGCAGATGCAGTGTGTGCGTCTGACGTCACCGACAGCATTCGCTGACTCATTGTGCACTGACAGTCGGTGAGTGGACTGCTGCTGCTGCCTCATCATGAGAATGAAGCCGCCAGCCCAGGAGATGCAGAGAAGGATGAAGGGGGCACTTGGTAGCGAAGTGTGAATCAGCCTTGTGGCAGATATATATAGAAAACAAAAACAAAAATTCTCCCAGTTTCGGCGCCCTAAGGCGGCTGCCTAAACAGCCTTATGCTAGCTCTGGCCCTGGGCCCAAAAACCTGCAGACGAGCTTATAACTGGAAAACAGAAACACAGGCGCAGACCATCTGACAGTAATCTATATATAGAGATGGTGGAGATATAATAAATCTACTTACAAGACGTATTCCTGCAAGTGAGGCCCATAAGAGAAATAATAGCAGAGATCTTCACTGGTCTGAGGATATGGCAATCTGTTCACACACTTCTCCTTGGAAAGTATAGATGGAATTTCTAAATCCAAATATATAAATATATCCTCTGAGAGAGTATCTGTGTATAAGCCACACAAACAAACACCCTGTGATGAAACAGACTCACCAGATAGCCACTTGTGTCATGCGTCTAGAGCCCGATCTGGCTAATAAAGCAGGAATCAACCAAAGTAGATGGATGTATAATATAAAAAGTTCCAATACTTTATTGATAATAGTACATAAATAATATCCCTACGCTTTTCGTGAGTAGCAAGCTCACTTCATCAGGGGGTATAAGCAATGTGTACCAGCTTCTAAGACTACCATTGATTCATGGCTTAAACAATCAGACATGCTCCCAGACCAGCTCCCTCCAGAATCACAGCTCATTCTACCAGGTACATTAGTATTTCTTTGGCCCTTAAGAATCAACCTACATTTGACCAATTTGCAGATCAGCCACATGGTCATCTGTTCACACTTTCACTAAGTTTTACAAGGCTGACATTTTTGCATCCCAAGATGCTAGTTTTGGCCTTAAAGTTTTACAGGCCATTGCTCATTAGTTTTCTTTCCTCCCACTGTTTGGGGCAACTTTGGTACATTCCCATGGTCCCTGCATCACTCAATGACTAGAGAAAATGTTTTGTTTTTTTTTACTTACTGATAAATCCTTTTATCTTAGTACATTGAGGGATGCAGGGCTTCCTGCCAACATGAACTCGGTTTTACTGCTATTACTCAGCTAAACAAACTGAAGGCTTTTGGGGAGGGGTTAGCAGCTAGTAAGTGGGAGGAGGTTTTATTAGCGTTCCCTGCCTCCTATAGGCACACTGCTTAACCCCATGGTCTTTGCATCCTTCAGTGGACTAGCAAAGGGATGTATCAGTAAGTAAAACCAATTTTTTTCCCTTTGTCCACACTGTACTGGATGTGCTAGGCTTTGTGTCTGTGTCGACCATTACCCCTAATTAAATCAAATTTTAATGGGTGAGAATAGGGGGTATAGGAGCATTATCACTTGTGAAGGAAGAGATCCAGTAGGTTGAAATGTCCGCTTTCCACTTTTTCCAAGGTTCCTGTTCTTAAGCATGGCTGAGGAGACATAATATATCTTTAAACACTGAGAGGACATAGCTGTACAGCTGTGTATTCTTCCATTAATACTCTCCTTCAGTTTGGGATGGTTCATGCTTGGTCTTCAGGTGCTAGTTTATGCTGCAATGTTTTCCAAACCACTTTAGTCTGCATTCTCTCATACAAAGTATCTTTAGGACTGCGTTGGAGGCAGTGTCCCCATTAAATGTGATATTTGTATTTGATGATCCTCCTAGTCCATTGATGGACACAAGCATCCCACCCTGAGAACTTTCAGTCTGTGTGTGGCTTGGTGTCCGCTGTCTTTTACCCTCCTATGCCTTGCTAGATGATTATCTAGTAGGCAGAGCTTGGGGGATAGTAAACTAGGGCTGTGGAGCAGTTTGATGTGGTTTCAGAAGTCTAC
Source organism: Rhinophrynus dorsalis (assembly GCA_037306005.1). Classification (NCBI taxonomy): domain Eukaryota; kingdom Metazoa; phylum Chordata; class Amphibia; order Anura; family Rhinophrynidae; genus Rhinophrynus; species Rhinophrynus dorsalis. The sequence goes on along the minus strand of CM074726.1, from coordinate 157,350,006 downwards.
GTTCTGTGTCTGCTGGCTGTCCATATCCCCCAATAGACATGAATTGATTTATGGTTGTGTAAATTCCTGCTTTGAGTATAAGGGAGTCAAAGGCTGTCATTGTAGTAAACTCTACTGTGCTTAGGCAAGGTAGGTAGAAAGATATGCTTGCTTGTTGGTGGTCTTTGTGGACAGGTTTGGAAAGCAGTCCTATACAAAACACCATGCATGCTTTCAGCAGCACATGCAATCTAAACACTGCCCTGTTGTCATATGGAGAAGACTTGTGCACGGCAAAACTTTTCGGTAAAATTCAATTTCGGACAAATTTTTTTTTTTCCCATTCAGAGGATCCGAATTTCAGACTGGACCTGTTCGACTCAAATGAAATTAGGCAATAGTCCAAATTATTCGGCTAAATTTTTTAAAAAATGTGAAATATTCAATCAAAATTATAAAAATAAAAAATACACTAAACTAAATTAATAATATTAAATCTCTAATGAGACAGGAAGGGCTATTTTATAAACCCCTACACGCTTATATATGTATATGTCACATCACATCACACGTAGAAGACTGTTTCAATGAATCATTTTTCCTTCCATAACGAGATATCGGCTCTGCTGAAGAGCCTCCTCTTGATTTAGAGACCGGATTCTCCTGCTGGCAGCAGAACGCTGACAGCAGGGGAGAGGAAACTTTGAAAGCGGCTATCTCTTAAACCATAAAGGTTTGAGAGATGCCGCTGGTGTCATTTAACTCAGTTTATTAAGGGCTACAATATGAGGGATAGTAATTTTGAAGTAATACTATCCCTTTAAGGATTTACCTGATTAAGCACAGGTGAGTCAGTCAAAATGCGTATTACAGGCAGTTGCTCTTTGAGTGGGTAGAATTTTTTCCTTTTCATCACTTGAGGTGTGGTAATAGTAATTTTAGCTCACTGCCCATAAATTCACATATTTAATTTCTGGGAGCATGTGGTGAATTTTTCCACCCTAATTATAGCTTTGATTTCTCCCATTATTTTCAGTGCCACGGTGTACACAGAAGAAAGGATGAAATTTGCTTACCGATATTTCCTTTTCTTCTGTGTATCTCCACAACACACTCACCCTTAGTTTTTCTTGTGCTCTAGAAAGTATAACTGAGGAAGTGAGGGGTGGAGCTACCTTAAGTAGAATATTGCTCAGTCCTACCAGCTGGATGGAGGAGATAAAGCCCATTATTTTCAGTGCTATAGAGATACGCAGAAGAAGAGGAAATATCTGTCAGCAAATTTCATCCTTTCTTCAACCAGTGACTCCCTGGGACATGTCAGACATAGACCTGATGCCCTCTTGCATCAACACAAGTGGCACTGGTTACCTTGCATTAAGCTCTAGTGTCCTTTTTTCCCCCGACTGTGATATTCAAACGTGAACGTGTTCAGACACTTCTCATCACTCCATCTTAGCCAAGAAGAACTTGGTTCATAATCTGATGGACATAGTAGTGGAAGATCATTGGAGCCTTCCTCTGGTAACAAACCTTTTACTCAAGCTTTAATTCAACATCCCAGCCTATCCAACTTCTTCTCAATGGCCTGAATCTTGAGGCCAAAACTCTGAAGCACACTGACCTTGATAATGGTTTAGGGTAGGGGCAAGCTCTCTTAACATCCAAATCTCTGCCTTATCAATCTTCTAGAATGAGATTGCTGGGATTCCTGAGATTCTGACATTTCTTCCAGGTGTGACTCAAAAAAGTGATTCCATTTTGGGATACTACTCTCCCTTAGGACTTGAACCAGTCTTCCTCCTTTGAGACTCTGGCTTCAGCTTCTCTTAAGCTTATGAAATATCTTCTGATCAAAGATTTTCTGAACTCTGTGCTCTCTCCTGCAGATCTATTCACCTACTATTCCTTTAAGATGGAGTTGTGTTGAGGACTGTTTCTGATTTACAACTTAAAAGTTCTCATCCGTTCTCCCCAGTCAACACTTGATTTTTCCGTCCTTTTGTGTGTTGCTAAAGCAAGGAAGAAGCGGTTTGTAGTTTGAATATGATTAGATATCTTTAGTGGACAGATACTTTGTTTGTAGTGCCTGAAGGCTCTAGGAACAGCAGACTGCTTCTAAACCCACAACTGCTTCCTGGCTTGAATGGACTATCAGACAGTCTTCCCTTCTCAATTCTCGTCTGACCCCATTTTGAATTATTCACCATTCAGCTTGTGCCTACTTGGCCAACTGCAGGGAGTCATCTCTGCTGGAGCCTAAGAAGTGACAAGGGAAATAAGAATTTCACTTTCAGTGCAATTTAAATGTAAAAACAATTTGCATGAGTGTATAACCTGTCATGTGTTTTGTATTCAGCCTTCATTCTAAATATTCCTGAAGAAGAGGTATAAAGCATCTTGACAGCTTGCATCCTAGAGCCACTTAGTATCCAATAAAAGGTATCACTTTTACTCTACCAGGCTCCTGCTTTTTCTAAGGCTAACACGGTAACACCTTTTACTTATAAAACATTTCTAACAGTGCAATTGTTTTCTGTTACATTTTCCCTGTAATACTCACTATAAATCCACTTGGGGGAAAGTAACCATAATAATAAACATAGCAACACATTGACAATTTCTCTAGTTTCCAAGTTGTGTCACTATTAAGGCCGGATTCATCAAACTGCGGGAAGAGCAGCATATCAAATACACTATTCCCCGTGATCATTGATGGATACCTTCGGGTATTCATCAATGATTTTGCGTGTTCCCCTGCTTTGCATATGCGAAGCAGGGAAAACTGAGCAAATTGGACAGTCATGGGAAAAAACACATAAGCGAAAAAGTGTATGCATGTGTTCGCTCCATGCATTCAAATGGGATCAGCCAGCTTGAAGCCAGTGGGTCACATTTGCGGAGCTATCTGGCCATTGCTTATTGAAGAATAAACGATGGCCAGATACAGTCCGAAAGCTGCTGAATGGGTGAATGGAGATTTCTCTGCGCATTAATCCATTCGCACCTTGATGAATCCCTGTCTAAAGCGGAACTACCACCCTATATAACCCCCCCCAATAATTAGGGTTATGGAGATTGGCTTCTTAATAGTGCTATTATCGGGCACAAGTACCAGGTTCTGAAGTAATCCTTCTTCTGAGACAGGTGGCCAGGCTTGCACGCAGACATCTTGGCCTAGAGACGTCTGTGCACCTGCGCTGTCCGTCTCGGTCTCCTCTAGGAGGCATTGCATGGTGCCTTAAGGTACAGGAAGGGACTGACGGAGCAGGCGCACAGATGACTCTTCAAAACCTGGTACTTCTGTTGGATAATAGCACTATTAAACAGCTAATCGCCATATGCCTAATTATGGGGGGGGGGGGTCATTTTATATAGGGTGGCAGTTTCACTTTAAATGCATTTTAATGCTAGCTGGTACTAACTAATATATTTACAAGTGCAGAATATATTTCGTCAAAATGCCTAGCTCAGTCTACAGGGCTTTACCCTCCAGATTAATGGCTTCGAATTCCCTTGTTTGTGCACAATTTATCAGGGGCTCAGGCATCAAATGAACTCCCTAGTGCACAGACAGGGAAATCCTAAAGGCATGAGTTGTTAGAGCTCCCTGGGTTGGGAACCGCTGCTGTAGAGGGAGGAGCTTTGCTGCTTCAGCCATATCTGACTAGGAAAGCAGAGATAGCTGTATATACCACCATACTTGCTAAAGAAATACTAGGGTGCCGGAACCTGTAGAATTCTCTCCCTCCATTTCTATGGCACTCATTACATTAATAGACACAGATGCAAGGTTTCTCAGCAGTGCATCCCATTAAATCACATAACCCTCCCCAGTGCCTCTCACCCTTACGCTCTGCACTTGCCCTGAAGTGTCAACCTGGCGTTCTGTACGATTGCCGAAATAAAATAACCATGCAGTCGAATACAAATCATCATTATAATAGCATACATAGTTTCTTGGCCCTTAGTGAAGACACCCCTAGAAATCTGAGGTGCATAGAAGTGGGGTCAATCTTGGTCTCCACCTAAAATCTAAGTACAGGAGATACCTTTCTTTGTGGCTGACGGTTGAGGATGTGGAGGAATGCAGAGTACAGACAGGAACATCTGCAGGAATTATACACCACGTAAGTAATCTGTTAGTATACATAAGTCTACAATTCTCCTCTTGCTAGTGCCATCATCTGCTGCAGATTGTTATATGATTTTAATAAGTTGCTGCCATCAAAAAGATTACTGCCTCATTGTGCACCTTCTGCAGATGTCCCTGCCTACAACCCATGTTCCTGCACACCAGCTGTTGGAAAGGCAGCTCCAATACTTAGGCTTTTGGTGGCATCACTAATGCCACATGTATAGAAGGCAAATAAGTCCCTCCTCTCACACTCCACATACAACTGGACATGGGGGAGGTGTGATACTGCTACTCGCCAAACACATCAGTTACAAACCACCTTCTGCTTCTCTTCTGAGTTGCATACCGTCCATATTTTCGCTCTTGCCTTTCTACAGGTTGCAGTCATCTATTGGCCATCGACCTCTAAACATACACCTTCAAATTTCCTTTTTGACTTTGAATCATGGCTTTCCCGTCAGACATTTTACACTACCAGGTGGATGATCCCTTGGTCTCCTGGACATCCCGCTTTCTATAACTTCTGCTTTCGCACTACACCACTGGACTAATGCTAGTACTCACAAGGATGTCCATTTCCTAGACATTGTGTTCACTAGAGGCTACACAATGTCTGAATTTTAATATATCCCCTTCTTACACTATCCAACCACCAAGTTCTAATATTCAGCACTGCTTATACATTTTCCACAATCCTGCTTCCTACTTAACCTCAAATCATTACACTCTAATCCTCCCTGGTTACTGAACTTCTATCCATTCCCCCTAATCCTGACACCTCCCCCATGCTAATTTCAATACCAATACAGATTTTTAACTCCTCCTTTGCTACTGCTAACTTTCGCCCTTTCTTGGCATGCCTAGCCTACTTCCTCCTGCTTGACTTCCTAAACACGCACAACTTGCTTGACCTATTACAATGTGGCTTTTGCACTGTTCAACAAACTGCTCTCACAAGTGTAGTCAATGACCAGGGCTGTCCAAAGTTCAGTCCCCAAGGGCCACTGTTCAAAAATTTCCCTGGTTAAGTAAAGGCGAGTAAATCAGTGGTGCAGTCATTTTAACCGACTCACCTGTGCTTAATCAGGGAAATCCTTAAAGGGATAGTAATACTTCATTTTAACTTTATTTTATAGGCATTATAAAAACATTAAGAATGATATAAGTCTTATCTCTTAAACCTTTATGGTTTAAGAGATATTCACAAAGTATCCCCCCCTGTTCAGCCAAATCAGAAGGGAGGTGCCCAGGTATACTGCAGAGAGGGACAATAAAAAGCTGAAAAACTTGTCAAGGGGGGAAAGGCTTTCATTATTTTCATGCAAAGAAAATTGTCCCCTTCTGTTATCTGTACTGTCATACAACCAGATTCACATCTGAGAAGAGATGGCTTACACTAGGTAAAAGGGGCAGGAGGGGAACTTTGCTTGTGAATATCTCATAAACCATAAAGGTTTTGAGAGAAGACATATCAATCTTCATGTTTTTTTAATGCCTACAAAATAAAATAAAGTTAAAATGAAGTGTTACCATCCCTTTAAATTCTGGCCTGTTCATGGCCCTTGAGGACTGAACTTTGACATCCCTGATGTATATGTTGCCAAAGCACATCACCACTATTCAACACTTACGCTGCTTGGTCTCACTGCTGCTTTGGACACAGTTGATCATACCCTCCTTCAAATTCTTCAGAATCTAGCTTGCACTGGGCTGGCTATCCTCTTATCTAACAGCACAACCCTTCAGTGCCTCAGCTGCCGCCTCTTCAGACTCTCCCCTCCACTACTCTGTTAGTTCTAAGACCACTTCTGTTCTCTTTACACATTAACATTTAGTGATCTTATTAACCAAATTCAGACTGTAGTGTCACCTTTATGCAGAGGACACAGCTTTATCTGCATCTCAACAGACTTCTGCAGTCTAAACTCAGATTGCCCATCTCAGACTAGATGGAGCATAGACACCTCAAGCTCAAAATGTCAAAAACAGAGCAAATACTCATCCCACCTAAGCTTGGCACAGTGGTGCTCTTCCAGGTGACCATACATGGCACTACCATAAGCCCAGTATCAGAGGCACAGTACCTAGAGGTGATAATTGACACTTTTCTCTAGTAATTTTAACTCCATCAATACATTGTCACTTTCTCGTGTAACAGCAAACAACTGTCCCTTCCTCTACAGCCAAAATTTACAAAGCAATCATCCTTTCCCACATGGACTACTGCAACCTCTCTGGCCTTCCTACCTCCAAACTCCATCCACATCAATCCATACAGAATTCTGCAGCACAAACAACCTTATAGTCATTTACGTTAATCTGTGCCGCCCAAACAAATCTCTTCCTTTGCTGCCCATCAAGCTAACACAATATTGCTTCTTTCATTCAAGACCCCTCTCTCTTCTACCCCTTCCCACATTTCCACTCTGATCACCCACTATGCACCATACCACCACTTACAATCAGCCAGTGAGTATCCTCTCGGCTCCTTTTGTACATCAAGCCTCTCTCACATTGCTCCTCCCACCCTGCACCTAGTGTTCACTCTAAAGCATACACCCTTCCCCCCCAACCAAACAAGACACATGGCAGTGACTTTGTACATCCAAGGCTCCTATAATTTACTTACATTTTGTTCTATACTGACCAGGACGCCAGCATTTGACCCTCATGTACCATCTCCCATAACCACTTTAGATTGTAATCTTTCATCAGGTACCTCAATCTCACTTTGCAAAGCACTTTTAAAACTGTCTAACCCCTTAAATTGTAAAACACTGTGTACACTTGTGGTGCTGTATAAGTGTTCATTCACCTCCATTCCACTGTTGTCTTCCCCCAAGAGCCAATGGACTGTTTTATCAGTGGTGTGCACCTGCCTGGTTAATGCTATAAGTACAGTATAGATCACCAGTTTGCCATTTCAAAGGATGTGAACACTGAGGACAGGTGGGCGATTATATACAGGGGACGCAAGGCAGTCACTTTCAGCGACTCAAGCACATAGCAGCACTGTATTTAAACTTGAGTGGCATACAATCTGAGGAAGCTCCCAAACTTCCCTCCCTCTGATATTGTCTACAGAAAGGGAATTGTCAGTTCCACTTTCCTAGTTAAAAACTATGTGGGAGGCATTTAGAGAGAAGCCATTACATGTTTTACACAAACTAAGCCTAAAACGTAACAACCTAGGTCATCGATGCTCCGCTGCCACCCTCAGGGCACAACAGGTAATATTTGCAAGATCTCCCTAATTAACCACAGGTGAATCAATCCATGACAGAGCCATTACTCACCTGTGATTATGCAAGAACGACATTAAAACGTAGCCTATGTGCACCCAGGATGGAATGTTGAGAAACAGACCTAGATGTTTTACAGTAAAATGTTTGTACCACAGCAAAAGGCTTCAGATCCACAGATATTTCACTTAATGGGTACACTTGTGTTCAAGCTCTGGGAAGGTGTGGCCCACCATGGAAATATACATTGAATGGCTCAAAGATCATGTTTCCACTGACTTTGTTAACCCTTTGAGGTGCCAGAGTGATACACAATGCATTGCTCTCCAATGTGTTGTGTAGCCCTCAAAAATGTATTAGTTATCCAATTTAGAATGTATAGAGCTATACACCATGCTGAGATGCTTCTGCACCAATGAACTTTGAGTAAACCAACTGCATATCTTAAAATAAATCAATGAAAACTTGACACCTTCAATGCCTTGACTTGTATTGTGGTGAGCTAGCATTCGAGATCTAGCTTTTAAAGGGATAGCAACACTTTACTTTTACTAATCCCCATTTTGCAAAACTTAAAGATTGATATTTCTCTCAAACCATAAAGGTTTGAGAGATGTGATTTTGAGCATTAACAGTCTCCCCCTCCCCGATATCAGCATCTTGCCAACTGTTCAGGAATCCAATCCTGGTGCCATCCGGCAGTGCCGAGATCTTGCTGAAGAAAATATTTCCTCAACGGTCTTCTACGTGTGTTTGGAAACCAAGCACACGTAGAAGACCTTTGAAGTGAAATATTAGTTTATCCCCCACCTCCCAATTACAGGGACAAGAGTCATTTTATAACTAATCTTTATTGAGAAGTCTCTGGCTGTTACAGAATCCTCGAAGGACAATTCTTGCAGTCAGGAACATCCAGAGGGAGAAAAATAATGATAAATCAGGATGTTGCTTTGATGGTCAGTGAAGTCCTAGCGGGTTCCAATTGTGACCTGCCAAACTCTGATCAAGTTGTCTGTGTATCCAGCAAAGAGTGTCTGAAAAGAAGAGAAGAGCAGAGGTGTAAGGGTTGCAAGTTAATACCCTATCAGTCACCTTTGGATTGACGAGAAATTAAATAGAACAAGTGCGATAACATATGAAACAAGCACAGGAATTCACAAGACTGATGTGACCCTTCCAGCTGTTTGACTACAACTTCCATTATTCTCTACCATCAGCTGACAGGGGATAATGGCAACTGCATTAGCTCAGCAGCAGTTGGAGGAGCTCAACCTTTCCCACACCACCCCTCTCTAAAACCAGAGAAAGCCCAGAAATGGACCAACAGTAGAACCAATTACCTGTCCATCAGCTGACCAAGCCAGAGAAGTGCACTGTGGGGGTTCGGCTTTGCTGTTGCTAGTGATCACTTCCTGCTTCAGTTCATCCACAATGATCTTACCCTCCAGATCCTGTAAGAGGAAAAGTTCCATCAATAAGAGCAGGAGAGTCATAACATTATAATCCTGCACTAGTGTCTTGCTCAGTAACAGCCTCTGAGATTCAGCAGTAAACATCAGCTGGCATTGAGAATACATCACTGCGAAACACACATACACTAGGGCTGAGCAACACAAGTCTCCCCAGCTGTTGGACTACAGTTTCCATCCACAGTCAGGCAAATTGGATGTTTAGTGGACAGCTGAAGGGCCTCAGGTTGCCCAGCCCTGCATTACACCAACAGATACTACATACCCAGATCTTTATGCTGGGCCCTGTGGCTGCACACAGCCAGTAGCGGTTGGGGCTGAAGCAGAGGGCGTTGATGATATCTCCACTGTCCAGAGTGTACAGGTGTTTGCCTTCATTCAGATCCCAAAGCATGGCCTGTCCATCCTAGGGAGACAAGGAGTATTTCAAAACTGCTGTAGGGGTTAACTGCTTAAGCCACTACAATATATGAATTTACATGTTCACACCTTTATAGAAGCAAAGCACTGTAAACACTGATTAACATATGTAACAAGACCTTTCAAGAAATAAGGGTACTCCCACAACTGGGAGATTCTTCATTCAAATGTCAGATAAAACAATCCCCAAATGGAGTTTTATATCTAGTTTTGTTGTAGAACAAGGAAAGGTTTACATGGGAATGTGAAGGGAAAATGCAATAACCAAGGTCAATCAAGGTATAAAAACATAATATATCTGAATCAGTTTTGTGATTAACCCTTTGCATGCCAGAGGGGTATGCAAAACACTGCAAAGCAACACATACCCCTCTGGCACTCAAAGGTTTAAAGTATTACCACTGTTTTGCAAGAAAAGCTGAACACTAGGGCAGCGGTTCTCAACCTTAGGAGCCCCTAACACCAGGCAATGTGAAATTTCATAGCACCGCCACCATATTGTGTATCTAGGCTGTCCAAGTTCAGTCCTAAAGGGCCACCAACAGGCCAGTATTTAGGGATTTCCCCGATTAAAGCACAGGTGAGAGTCAGGCACAATGAATAAGCCATTACCTCCCCTATGCTTAAATCAGGGAAATACATAAGTGTACAGTTATTCTTACAGTGTTGTTCCTAACCGCCATATTATAAACTCAAACTTTAAAACATGTTTATTAAAGTCTTCACAGAAAGACACAAAGAACTACAGCAGCCAGAACCACTGCGCTAGAGTTCCACAGGCCCAACAGGCCATTTCTCTACACAGATACATTACCCCTGAAGGACAGGAATGCAAACACCTCTGTACAAATCTCACTGGTGAGTTAGATGCCAAAGGTGGACACATTTCTCACACTATATCATGGACCAAATATTTAATATTTGTAAAAGGTAGAATGCCTCAATGCAACCTACTGATTCCAAGTGCTTGGAATTATTAATTTGAAGAGGCAATCCATTAGGCAGTTATTTTGGTGGCATGGACCTTCAAAACACTTATTCCACTGGATATTCAAGTGTACAAGAGTTAATTCAACCACTTCTCACCTTGCCCCCAGAGGCACACAGGGACCCATCAGGTGACACTGTCACAGTGTTCAGGAATCCACTATGACCAATGTGGTTGGTCTTCAGTTTGCAGTTGGCCAAATTCCAGACCTGAAACAGAAAATTACAGAGTTCTACACAGCACGAATGTCCAATCACTACAATCATTGATGTGCTTGTTCTGAATAAACATCTAGCCATAACTCAGTAACCTCATGGATGGGGTAGGCAACCTTTAGCAGCCCAGCGGTTGGCTACAACTGACATTGTAACAATGGCTGCTGGAAATGAAGAAACTCAACAGCTGCATAGCCATAGGCTGCCTGCCCAGCACACTACTAACAAGGAAGAGCAAACTACCACCCTCTATAGCTGCTGGACTGAAACTCCAACCATTCTTGGCCAGTGAATGATTGGAATTCTACACAAACCAGGAAGGATTTTATAGCTATAATCAAAGATTTTGATATACAAGAGCTACAGGTTGATCAGAAGAGTGGCAACTGAGCACCAGAGGGGTACCCAATGCATTGTGTACCCCTCAGGCACTCAAAGGAGCAACAAAATATATGGAGATTTAGAGCTGTATTCAGTAATCTAAAGAAAAGCAGGTTTTGAACTCAGACAACTATTTGGCATATAAAAAAACAAAACAAACACTCACACATTTACATGGGGATTTTAACCCTTTGAATGCTAGTAAAGTATCCAACATATTGCACAGCAAAGAGTTGGGAGACCTTGCGGGCATTCAAACTGTTAAAAGCCTCATTTAAGTCAATATATAAACGCAGACTGTCAGTTCTACAATTTTTTATATTTAGCTTCCCAAGTCAGACAAAGCCATTTCAGTACCTAGACAATTCAAGTTGTCTATGTATGCAAACTATCCATAATGAACCAGTGCAATCTACAGGGCTATTGTAAAAACTCTTCAGTTACCCAACACCATAAGATCAGTACTTTGCAAAGCAGCCCTTGTTTTATTAGTGACACTCCAAGAAAACAAGGCAGGTTTCTGGCATATACAGGCCACACAAGAAAGTGGTAGTCATGTGGTGTTTATATGGCATACAGACTGCAAACAGGAGCCCAAGCTGCACGTTAATCAGGTGTGCTTCTCAGATACCTCACCTTCACCATCTTGTCCCAGCCGCAAGATACAATGATGGGGTTATTGCTATTGGGGGAGAACCTGACACATGACACCCACTCGGAGTGAGATTCCTCCTAAAAGACAGAAGATTTAAACATAAGTTATGCAAAGTTTCTTGTTCTGTCCAAACCAAACCACTGACCTAGATTTATAAACTTCTCTGGTCCCATCATAATTGCAGGATTGTCAGCTTGTTGTGAGTTTGTCTCATGAGACACTCAGGACAGATTGATCTAATCACAGGGACCACAAGGCACTGGGTTGTTTGACCTTCCCATTTCTCACCTGCACAGTGTATTTACACACTCCCAGAGTGTTCCACAGCTTGATTGTTTTGTCCCGGGATCCTGACACGATCTGACGATTGTCAGCAGAGAAAGCAACACTCAGGACATCCTTGGTGTGACCCACGAAGCGCCGTGTGGTGGTGCCACTGTGGGGGGACATGTGACATGGTGACACATTGATAGTGTCCATACACTTCTGTCTGTCATCCTGCAGGGGTAGGTACAGATTGATACAGTAGCTCCCTTGTCAGTCATTTTTAGCACAAGCAGAGAGACAGTCTCAGAGCTATGTGACATTGTTCACTCGCAATAGGAAGGATGGAATCCTCCTGTCAACTCAGGTGATACAGATGCTCCTCCTGTCGCCCCCCCCCCCCCCCACACACACACTGTTCCTGTGTAATACTCACGTTGTAAGGTCCCAAAGCCTCAGGGTTCCATCCCAGGATCCAGAGAGGGCAAACTGTCCATCGGAGGAAGTTACCACATCACTGACAAAGTGGGAGTGACCACGAAGGGCACGCTGAGGGACTCCATAATTAGTCTCATCTCGTGTCAATTTCCACATGATGACGGTCTTATCTGGGAGGTGAGAAGAAAGTGTTTAATTGTGCTATAAGACAAGGATTAATTCATAACCCTCCATACCTGCTGGAGATACAAAACTAACAAGCAGAGTTATGTTATCTAACATTTTAAAGCTAAAACAGTTTTACATGGTGATAAAGTGAGCTATAAACTGGATCCAGTAAGGCCACTTTAAATTATGGGCAATATGACACCATTCAATAGTTGATTACAAACCATCAGCTGTTTAGTTCTGGGAATCTAAAGCTGTACAGCTTTAAGGTGAGATTACACACACATGCCAACCCATGAATAAAGTGGAACTCATTTTAAGTCTTTGGCAATTCTGAAAGTACTTTCAAAACAATCTATATTTATGCTAGCCATTCATTAAGAATGGTCTGTCATTTAGCTTCATTTGTCAGTTTATGCACATTGGCCAGCATTTCCTGGTAGGAAATGACAACTGGGATTAGCTACTAAATACAGAGTTGAAAGCTCAACTTTTATCTGGTTTGTGCATTTGCCATAGGAGTACTATGCAATGCATAGTTAATGTATGGACTGAGTAGAGCAGTGGTTCTGATTGACCACAGCAGTCTGCAGCTTTACGGTTTCCCTGCTTGAACACGGTAGTTAGTCAAAGTGTCAGCATACGATCAGCTCCACATGCTTAAGTTTAGAATCTTAGAGATAGTAACTACCACTATAAATAGGTTTTGATCATTCCTTATATTTCGTACACAAGTGTTTTACACAGGTGTCAATGTTCATATCTGTCTACTTTGTGTGTAATTATATACAAAAGTAGCAGGAAATGGTCACTTTTCCCAAATCTGAATTCCAGTCACTTGACTGGAGGGCAGGTTTCTCTTTATGCTGACAAGATTGTTCCTAGTCAGACTTGGATTCTGGTCTGTGGACCGGAGTGCAGAAAAATAGCAGTGAATACAAAGGAAGTCTTCATGACAGTTTACATAGTAGCCATGGTTTGAGGCTTCAGTCAGTCATGAAGATTTGTATCCGCTGCCATTTCACCTCTCCATCTGGTCCCCAGACCAGAATCCAGTCTGACAGCAAGAGTGGAGACATAGCTAAAAAGGACAGGAGGGGTAGACTAGAGATTAATCTTAAGCAATGAAAGTTTATTTAATAACTACCATAGCTGAATTCATAGAGTATTACTATCCCTTTAATTCTCTTAAAGACACAGCCAGGTAAGAGTGCCTGATGTCAGGTTTTTGAACCAGTGGAAAGATTTTAAGGTTTCAGAAACAGGCTTTAAGTAGTGTCACTCTCCCATTAATTATTAACACGCAACAAGTTTCAAGGAAAACAGCAACAGGAATAAGTAACTTACGGACTTACCCAGTTAGGAGTCTTTCATACAGCAGTCTGGTATATTGATCTTTTGGCATTGTATCTGCAAATGAATGGATTTACAGATCACAACTTTAATCATTATTTAGCTCACAGTTAATCACTCTCTCTGAATGAAAGGGAGGAGATGCCTGTTTAGTCTTCAGAATAATAAGATGTGACCAGTAATTTATTAATTTCACTCTGGTCTTCAAAGGTGTGTTTACACAGATATTAGCAAAGATGTCTATCAATCAAGTTTCCCCATACAATTTTGTATTAAAGTTATAAAAAAAAACTGCTGTATGAAAGACAGAAAAGTCCTTATTGCAAATTGAGAGCTACATATTCCTGCAGGTTTGGTGCCCCCTTAAAACTAGTTAAGGCAGATTACTATGACACAATATTTGAATGAACATTGAAGTTTAAGTGGCCGTACAGGCACCTGGAATAGTGAGTTAAAAGACTGACAACTCATCTTTGCATAACCCCAAACCTTGAAAGCCAGACGTGTGCAACTACAATACACCTCTAGGCCTCAGTGTTAACACCAGTCCAGATATGTTACAGACATGCCGTGCGCTTCCGTAATAAACCGCCAAAATGATAAATATTAAATTCCTAGAGATTTAAATGATGATTTTTAACCTTCACCGGTACAGATCTCAAACTCCTCCCAAAGCAATGCATCGGACTCAATTAGCATTTAACCAATTTAAAGCCCCATTTAAAATACTTGTCCCCAATAATACTTTTACTCCGGGTATACACTCCTTTCGCTTAATGTATTGCATTTACGGTCTCTCAGTTATAAAATAGATTTTACTATTAACCATTTAAGGACCAGAACGGTGCACAATGCACTCCATCGCGATGCGCTACACACCACGGTAGTGCTGAAGGAGTTGAAACGTGTACAGAATTCTGTAATCTCACCCCGGGAAGAGCTGAGGATCATGTCCGGGAACTGTGGGGTTGTCGCTATCTGGGTGACCCAGCCATTGTGGCCCTTCAGGGTCCCGCGCAGCGTCATTTGTTCTGTCATAACTCTGAGTTCTCGCGGCCCACTCCACCGAAGACAGATGAACACAGATCCTATTCACAAGGCCTACAGAGACCAAAGAGGAAGAAATGTGGCCGAGCAGGCCTTTATATACCGACGTGCAGCGACCGTGCACAGTCATCACGTTACAACCGGAAGTCAGACTGCGTGCCAATCGTAAGATGGCTGTGTATGAAGTTTTTGGATTGTACGAGGAAATTGATTTACAAATAAAACAATAACTATTTAACGGGGTGGGGGAGTCTAAGAGCAAAGGTTATAGTGTAGTGATGTGTAGAAGCATCGCTCGGTCTGTTCTAAGAAAAGTAGATACTAAATATCCCTTTCGTTCGTTTATAGGATATGACCTATAGCTACCGTTTCCCTGACTGTGGCCAATGGTAGTGGGAGAAAACGCCTATGTTTCGTACAACTTTATTGCAATATTATTGGAGAAGAGGCGAGTGGGAAATGTAATATCATAACATCCCACCTAACGGGTTTCATAGCTCTTAAATGTCAGTCTGTGAGACCCAAATCCCTCTGGCTCTCATTTCCACATGGGCGTTACTCTTTTTAGGAGATCAGACTGTGTGATGTGTAGTGCTCCACAGCAATAAAACTCGCATTAATGGTCATACTTAAGTATATGTGTTTATACGTTAGAAGGTATAAATAAAATACGTTCTTCTTGTTCAGTTATAGAAACAGTTGTCAATAGGTTATGGAGAAACATAAAAATTATCAGTAATGCCCTGTACGCTAGACCCTCTACTTGCAACACCACCTAAAACAAAAGTGGACATCTGTAATGTTTGGAGACATTACATTTTAAATGGTCATAGAGGGTCTCTTGTTTTAGGCCAGCACAGTACAATGTAAGGCAGTCCAGCTGCAGACAGGCTACAACTAGCATCAGATACATGAGTAATTGAATGATAAAGCACCCCCTCCCTCCCCTTTTACCTAGTGTAAGCTGCCTCCCCATAGATGTGGAGTCTGGTCTCTTGACCGGACAGGTTGCAGCAAGGGACAATCTTCTTACTGTGAGCATAAAGAAAACCCTGCCCCCCTTGATAGGTTTTTCCATATGCTCATTGAAGATTGTCCCTCTCTTTGATCCATCCAGACAGTCTTGTTGCTCTGAGGTTAGTAGTGTTACATCATTAAAAGGGGCGGAGGAGGATACTTTATCATCCAATTACTCTTGAACTACAACTCTGACTATTGAGCTGCTGTTTTTGTGAACCATTTCTCAATTGGTATCCTGAGTCCAGGAAAACAGCATCGGCAAATAAAATGGCAGCTTGACAACTGTATACCTGGTTTAGGACAGAAAATGGGTCCAAAACCTATATAACATAGGGATAAGAATTTTGCAAACCACTACTAACATAAGTTGGCTAGCAGGAGTGAAGTCTGGGTTCCCACATCACCTAAGCTAAATGGGAAGTAATTAATCAGCTCTTGTAGCTGAATGAGTGAATGTCTGCCATCCAAGTTGTTGTTCACGTGCTCATCTGGACACAGTAGGCTTATGTGTGAAACCCAGAGAAATACAAACAGGGCAATAGTGTGGTCACAAGGCACACATAAGCCATGAACCACCCAAGTAATAACGTAAAATACAGGTTCATAAAAACTGTATAGAACTGTATAAACCCAGTATGCATAAGAAATAAATAAAACTTAAAGTCACCTTCTAAATCTGGTGCTCATGGGAAATTAATGCACCCCAAAGTCACCTTCTAAATGCTGTATATTTTGCTATAGGTTTGATCCAGCGGTCATCTGCCCACTGAAACTTTATCCAGAGACTTTATTCTACGCAATGGGTTTCCATTGCCATGAGCTGGGCCTTAATCTATCTGGATTATATTTATTCCCTTTGATAAGAACTGGTACATTGTCTGATTCATTACAGTCAGCGGAGGAGAGACTCTGGAATTGTCTTTCCCCCCAATTTAGAAGGTGACTTTGGGGTGATTAATTACTTCTCATTTAGGTTAAGTGATGTGGCTGACTCCTGCTAGTTGGCTTATGTTAGTAGTTGTATGCAAAATTCTTACCCCTATGTTATATAAGTGTTTTGGACCAATTTTTTTTCCTAAACTGAGTATACAGTTGTCCAGCTGCCATTATGTTTGCGGACACTGTTTTACTGAACTCAGGATACTACTCGAGGATTGTCTATATTAAGCTCTTAGTGTGAATTTGTTCTAACTCTATTTCTTTCCTGTGTTGTTTATTTCTGGTGCAAGTATGTCTCCCTGTTCCGCATCTCTAGTCCTCTTTATGTGCTGACCCCAAGTGACCTCCCACGATCGTACCTTGGCTCTCATTTCTCATCAGTTTGCGCCTGTTCTTAGGTATTCTTAGGTACTCTTAGTTGTATAGCATCAGTATTTGATTATTGACTGAGTATTCTTTCAGTAACAGGGAATAAGTTACATTAATTCTGTGCAAAGCACCGGAGACCCTTGGTGCATAGAGATTGGAGTTAGCATCAATGCTCTGTATATATGTGAATATAATTTTGAAATATTTTTATGTCCATAAGTGGTATTTGTGTTGCACTTATACTAGGGTGACCACATTTCAATTCTGCCATTCAGGGACACTGTGGTGAGAAAAGCAATCCGCAGAGTTCTCGGCACTAGAGGGAGAACTGCCCATTGAGTGTTGAGACTGCAAGTCATACCTGTGGTGGACTACAAGATAATGTACATTACACCCAAACCCTTAGACTACTTTTACACTACAACAAAATTCACTGCAGCTCTTTTTTGATGTCAAGTTCAAGTCTCTAGTGTTTAGAGCTCTGTCTGGAGGTCATCTTTTTGTAGCTCAGAAGAATCATCACTTTCTGTCACAGTAGGCAATGGGCATTTCAATTAGTGTTTTGAGCTCTTTGCTTCATTCCAGAACTTTGTATTGTCCCAGAAGGGGGCTGCCCGGGATAAGGGACACACATATAAAATCCGGGACTGTCCCGGGCAATCAGGGACAAGTGGTCACCCTAACTTAAACGCAGGGTTGGACTTTATCCCGAGATTTTATCCTGCACAATGGGTTTCCAAAAAAACAGAAAACTGAATGAATAAAAATGAAAGAAAATGAAAAATGATAAAAAATTAACGTGATAAAAAAAAAAATTGCAAAAAAAAGCAATGGACAGTAGAAAAATCACAAAAAGAAACCAAAATGAAAAAAATGTATGGAAACATAAGAAAAGAAAACTACTTGAACAAAATAAAGGCCAGTGAATTTATGCATAAATAAGTACTGTAGAAATCCAAGAAGAACTTATGAATGATTTGAAAGATATGGCTTTGCAGTCATGGTCGGATTTACATGTCAGGAGCCTGCAGGCACAGAAATCTGAAGCGCCCCCCCATTGGCCACCTCCTCAATGCTCCTAATCTCCACACTGTCCCCATCATGTCCATATTGCCCTGACATTGCCCCTATAATCTTCACATTGCCCCCATCAGTTACAACTTGCCCCCCATCAGCTCCATATTGCCCTCACATTGCCCTTATCTCCACATTTCCCCATCAGCTCCATATTACCCCATCAGCTATAACTTGCCCCCCACCAGCTACAGATTGCCCCCCCATCAGCTCCATATTGCCCTCATCAGCTTTATATTGCCCTATCAGCTCATATTGCCCTCACATTGCCAGCCATCAGCTCCATACTGCCCTCACATTGCCCACATCAGCTCCACTTTGCCCTCATACTGCCCCCACATCAACTCCACTTTGCCCTCACATTGCGGCCACCCCCGTTTCCTACCTCCTCCCTGGTGGTCCAGCGATGTGGCAGGACAGGTCTAAGCCTCCTTCGGCACAGACCTGTAACTGCTGGAGCTCCTGCGCGGTGTTCTGCTCAGTAATGCAGAGTGCTGGGAGATGATGTCATCTCCCAGCGCTCTGCATTACTAAAGAGCTCACGAGGGAGCTCTGCAACTAAAGGTCTGTGCCGAAAGAGGCACAGACATGAAAAATAGAGGGTTAGAATAATTAAAATAAATAAATAAATAAAAATAAATAATAAAAAAAAAATGTGTCCCAATCACAGGCGCCTACTCTGCCTTACGAGAAATCCGGCCCTGTTTGAAATGTGCTGGTGAGCTGCCGCACACTGCAACAAGAATACACAAAATAATAGTTGATAACTATAAAATAGGGCAACTAATAATATCAGAGAGCAAAACACAATGGTTTAATCCCAAAAGAAACCCAAACTAAAATGAATAGTAAAGCGCCGTAATGTGCTGTCTTCTCAAATAGAAAATCATGATGCTACATTTGCGGTGCGACAATGATACAAAAACACATACAGTTGAATCCCTATTAATTTAATTTCTCTGTCTAAGTCACTTTAGGCTTCCTTTATTTTGATTATGGATTTTCCTTTTATTTTGTTAATGTATTTTCCTTTTTTTATGTTTAGGTACATTTTTTCATTGTGCGGTTTGGTTTCTTTTTATGATTTCTCTACTTTCCATTACATTTTTTTGCAATTGTTTTATGTTATTAGTTTCTCACATTTATTTTTGATCATTTTTCGTTTTCTTTTGTTTTTATTCGTTCAAGTTTCTTTTTTTCAATTCTTAATCTTTAATTATTTTTTATTTATTAATTTTTGATGTTTATTTTTCCAGGTTATTATGAATGGTTTGTTTGGGTATGATGGGATTGTGTCTCCACCCACCTTGACCCTTGATGCTGTGACATCATTGTCCAGTGACCTATCTTGACACTCAGACACTGAAGATTTTGGTGGGCAACAATTTGGACTGGGTACTTATTATATTGCCCTGAGGAAGGTCCAAGTTTCAGACCTAAAAGAGTTGGTGTGTTGTAGATATGCTGTAACAAATATTTTTTTGCTTTAATCACAACATATGTGTTATATTAACCCTTGAGTGCCAGAGGGTTGAGCAATGCACATCCCTATTGCACTCAAAGGGTTCAATGAGTGATGCTGTCCATGGTGCTGAAAAGATTCTCACCTCTCCCCTACTGGGTAAGTGGAGAAGCAGAGAGAATGCTCTCAGACTTCAGGATTGTCCTATTGCTATTGATGTGTGAGGGAGAGCATCCCTTCCACATTGCCAGCACTACGACAACCTTACATGCTGCTAATTGATTGAGGGCTGTTACTGCATAGGAAAGTACAAGGAGATCTCAACTTCAACAGCGACAGGAAGGCAAAGTTGAGACTGTGAACTCCGACAGCAGAGGCTGCTACCAGAGTTTAGTGCATGTGGTGAACTTCCACATTAACATATCGACACTCCCCCCCATGTATACGATAATGACTAATTAGCCTGAATTTCCATATGGAAATTAGTCATTATGCTTCATTTCCATATGGAAATAGGCCATTATCAATGTTATGAGTGAAAATTTGTGAACCTGATGAAGGCATGTTGGATTGATGTCAAAGTGTGTAGTGTTTTGTCGGATTGAGGGGGATGTGATGTCTAAGACACTTTAGTGCATACTGTCGATGTGCCTTCGACACTGGCTTGACAGGACATTGACATTTTGAGCCCTCATTGACTTTTAGTGAATCTTGGCCTTTGTGTGACTGAATAAATGATTTAGAGAAAGACCAAAATATTATATTTAAACACTGTCACAGACTCTCAGTAAAGAAACACAAAACAGTACAAGTGAATTTAAACAGTTTATTTAACAATAGATAAGCAGAATACTAGTAGTAATAATGAACACTTCCTCAGTCAGAGGGGAGATAGATGTGAGGACAGTGTCTAGTCTACTACCCAGGAGCTGACACTGAACCACTGTAAGTCTATGGTACTGAGTCTTAGAACCAGACTTGGCTCTACCATAACAGGAAGGAAGGATGGGACTAGTACAGGAGCGTACCCAGAGGAGGCACAGTGCGAATAGACCACCGATACCAATAGCGTAACTGGTAGCATCACTCGAGGCAGCAGAGTAGGTGCACTCTATCTACCGAAGGCAACAAGGAGGCACAGAGCATGGGTAGCACCACAAGTGCTAAGCCAGACAACAGGTAAGCATCAGAGGCAAGTGCCCAGGAGCGAAACTAAGTTACACTAGCTGCCCGAAGGCAAACGGAAGGCACCAAGCGGAGGCAATCTGCAAGCGACCAGCTGGTAGCTGAGCTACTAGGTAAAGGAGTGCACCCTGGATCGGCCTAATGGTAATCAGACAGGAGTGAGGCACAAACGGAGCATCAGTCAGACAGGCCATGGTCAGGAACCAGATCGGGTAGTCAGCCACAGCAAAGGTCAACACGGAGCGTGTAGTCGGACAAGCCAGAGTCATACACAGATCAGGAAGTCATCCACAGCCTAGGTTACAACCAGAGGGAGTAGTCAGACAAGTCAAGGATCGAACATCAGGAGACAACATAAGACAAGCAAGGGTCAGAGGAACAAACTAGATGCACAGGAACACCACGAAAGGGCAACAAGTCCTAGCCTCAATGAGGTTTATAAAGCTGCAGAAGGAGGGGGGACCCAATTAAACCCAACAGAATAGGCCCATAAACAGGTGTCCGTGCCAGTGCCTGAAACATGACTAATCCATGAGGAAGTGGCAGTGGGCCATGCCGGCCAGCAGCCATACAGAGGTAAGAGCACAGGCTCACTTTGGGCCTCAAAGGGAGACTGTGATACACACACACCGCACACCACACAGACTGATCTCCTAAACAGAGGGACACCAGGGTGGGAAAGATGGACAGAGGTATTTGAGTCGCAAAGATGGACTAAAGAGGGACACGTGGGAGGTGCAGAATCCTGTCTCCTAAAGAGTGACCCGTGGGAGGTACGGACCCCTACTATCTCCTAAAGAGGGACAAGTGGGAGGTGTGAATCCCTTATATCTCCTAAAGAGAGACACGTGGGAGGTACGGAATCCTAATGTCTCCTAAAGAGGGACACGTGGGGGTATGGACCCTAATATCTCAAAGAGGGACACTTGGGAGGTTTGTCATTCCCCACTAGCCAACATGTGGCCAAAAACGATGGGAGTTGAGCAATCTGACAGCAGATGCAGGGCCTCATATTGACCCCCACTGTTTAAGGGGATATTCTGGGGGCATGACTGGTGGGCGGGTCATTTGTGATAATATTTAGGTTAATTTATAATCTATTGCTGGCTCTTTATAATGTAATAATTTATTTAGGATAAGACCACCAGTTTTTATTTACAATTACTAATTTATATACACATGCACCTTGGTTTTATCCCCTTGGAGCACTGGTATACACTTACATACGCACTACACATTCTGATCTCATAAAAGAGGGACACTAGGTTAGGAAAAAGGGACAGAGAGCTTTGGGTCTGAAGGAAGGACATTTGGGAGGCATGCTAAATTGTACAGGAGAGGCAAATACAGGAGGGGTTTCCACAGGTCCAGTGTGAACAACAAAAGAGAGACCCTAGTGGGTCAACATTTTTGTAAAACTAATCACAGAATTAAAGAGCTCAAGATTACTTTACTGCTGGGAAATTTTAGGACACAGAGACACAGAAAGATCTGGGAATATAAATTGATTACCAGATTTAACATTCTCAACTGTGACCTGAACCTTGACAAGGAATGTATGTCACATTATCACATACAATAATAATTTTTTCGGTCCTTTGGGTGTCAGAAGGGTGCGCAATGCAGTGCGATGGTTTGCACACCCCTCTGGTGCTCGGAGGGTTAACCCATACATTCCATAGACTTACCCATCTTTGCTGGAGCTTTTCACACTTCAAAAGGTAAATAAATCTTTGTACCACTTAGCCAGCTATAAAGAGAGACCCTTGCTGAAGCCTAAGACATAAATTATACTGACAGTAGAGCTAAGAATGTTACTTTCAGTGGAATTTAAATGTAAAAACAATTCACATGAGTATATAACCTGTCATGAATTTTTGTATTCAGCCTTCTTTCTAAATACACATGCAGAAAACACCTAAACTGTCTAAAAAGCCTGTGTTCTAAAGCCCTTTAGTAAGCCAAAAAAGGTAACACTTTTACTCTAACAGTCTCCTGCTATAAATTCCATGGAACTAAATGGATTTCTATCATTAGTGGACACCAAAGATGCCTATCTACACATACAAATAGAGATGAATCACCAATGATATCTTAGATTTGCTTTCCAGAAGAAACAGTTTCAATTTGCTTTTCTACTTTTCAGGCTAGCAACAACCTTCAGGATATTTATAAACTAGCGTAAAAGCCCGTGTACACAGGCCAAGGTCCGGGTAATGTTAACTCTTTGAGTGCCAGAGGGGTACGCAATGCATTGCTTTGCAATGCTTTGCGTACCCCTCTGGCACTCAAAGGGTTAAGAGGCTGCTACCTCACTGCTCCACGCGTTGCAGTCTTGCAACGCTCACTCATGCAATGCAATCATGTGCAGTAGAGACTGTCCAAACGTGGGAAGTCTCTAATGCGCATGACTGCATCGTGACAAACATCCTAACGAATTATTGTATAGAATGTGATGGCACTATTAGCAGCACACAAAGTGGAACTATCATGCACACATAAGTTATTCCCAATTAATTCTTAGCACCTTGTTAATCATGGAAATAGCGTTATAAAATTTCTCAAGTGCCGGCATGATTTGGAAGCATAACTTCATTTGAAACTTACTTCAGTAGGACAGCTCATGCATCTTAATGAAGAGGGATCTGTGTGACTGTGCTGTCCATCCCTGTCTGTACCTTATGGTACAGTGCAGCTCCCCTTTTGGGAAATAATACAGTGACGAGACAGGAACTGACAGCACAGGTGCACAGATCCCTCTTCACCAAGATGTCTACGCTGTGCTATTGATGTATGTATCATATGAAGTTATGATTCCAGCTCATGTCGGCACTTAAGAAACTTTATCACACTATTTTCATGATTAACAAGATACTAGCAATTCATTGGGCATAACTTATGTGTGCATGATAGTTCCTCTTTAGGTAAGAAAGGAATCAATATTTATCACGGTGCCTGTGTTCCTGCTCTGACTGCGACATTGTTACTGTGCCTAATTTCCATGTTGCCTTCTCATTGGCCTATCAGCTTTGCTCCACCCAGGGCTTGCCTTTTTATATCCTGTCACATCTATTCTAAGGCGCCCTCTCATGGTGTATCTGAGCCTGACGTTTTGCTACTGTGTTGCTGTTCGTGTATGACCCGGCTTGCCTGACAACGTTCCTGTGTCTCCCGTGTATTGCTCCGTTACCGACTGATCCGGCTGAGAACCCGCTCCGTTGCTGAACTGATCTGGCTGAGAACCTGCTCCGGTACCGACTGATCCGGCTGAGAACCCGCTCCGTTGCTGAACTGATCTGGCTGAGAACCTGCTCCGTTACCGACTGATCTGGCTGAGAACCTGCTCCGTTACCGACTGATCTGGCTGAGAACCCGCTCTGTTGCTGAACTGATCTGGCTGAGAACCTGCTCCGTTACCGACTGATCTGGCTGAGAACCCGCTTCGTTGCTGTACTGATCTGGTTGTGAACCCCCGTTGTCATAGTCTGCCTGGCTATTGAGCCTTGCCTGTGCACCTGACCAGTCTGTGCTTCCCGTTGGTTTGTAACCTGTTCCGCTGAGCCATTGTTCCGTTGCCATCCGTGTATGGTTGTGCCTCCTCCGTTGTCTAACTGGCCAGCATTATATTGAACGGTTTCCAGTTGCCTAGTTGGGGTGCGCCGCGTGGCGCTAATCTTATTCTGTCAACCATAGGCATAGCATTCGTGCTATCACCACTTACTCCTACTGCCTGTGGCAGTGTGTACATGCGAAGTACCGGTACAGTGCTAGCAAGTGCTGACTGAGTTACTCTGATCTCTCTGTGTCTCACTCTGTGCTAATTGTTGGGCTCACTCCCTGTGGGAGTTCCTATGTATCCCTGGGCGTCTCCTGTTAACTGTTCAGTGCCTAACACTGTCTAGGCTACCGTGTGCTCCTTCGTGTTGCAGTGCCTGGGTGAGGGCCAGCACTTGCATTGGCACGCACTACTGGGTGTGTGGAGACCCTGAGCTCATATTCCTGTCTAGTGGCCTGAGGGCCTAGAGCCAGCATTTGCGCTTGTTCCACTGTCCTATGAGGGGGCACCTGTGGCCTTCCTGTGTTCACTTCGATCCACCCCTAGCGCTCTAGGGTTTACCCTTTGTAAGTGGTGGCCTCGATCACTCTGGGACCCCTGTCCCGTGGTCAGTGTTGCCTCATTGCCTCCTTGGGTTCTGTGCCCCCCAGGCGTCTGGTGTCTGGGTCTCGTGCCTATTACCATCTCCAGGACTTACTGCCATCCTCTGTCCTGCTGTCAGCCGGGGTCCAGTAGCCTGATCGCTCCAGGTTCTCTAGTAGAGGGTTGCCTGCCTAAGGTACCTCTATTACCTGTGTTCCGTCTCAGTCATTCTGTTTACAGTCATTGTTTACTGCCTATATATCCTCCATATAGTGTGATTTCGTATTGTGGGCCTGTGGCCTCATTCCTTGTATGCACTTTACTCAATAAAGTCATTTTAACCTTACTGTTCTGTGTGAGTGTTCATCAAAAACCGTGACAGTACGAAAGGGCCAATGACCTCAGACAAGTCCAGTGAAGGTAGTTCAGTCAATATCCATTGGAGAATGGATATGTATGAGCAAAGTCTTGATCAACTGTCAGTGGCAGTGCAGACTATGCAGGAGCGGACCGCACACTTGGACAGACCTGTTACTTCCTCGGTGGCCACCCCAGTCCAGGCACCAACAGTCCAAAATTCGAGTGTCAATATGCAATATAAAGGGCTATCTGCTACAGCACCATTACCGTTAAGGTATGATGGGGAACCTACTCTCTGTAGAGGTTTCCTCAATCAGCTGGAAATTTTTCTGGAACTGGCTCCCCAAGCCTTTCCTACGGAGAAAAGCAAGATTGGTTTTATGATATTGCTGTTAACTGGCAGGGCTCTAGCCTGGGCGAATCCTCTTTGGGAGACAGCTAAGCCCGTTACCACCAATTTTGGTGATTTCGTGAGGGTCTTTTGAAGTGTCTTTGAGATCCCTGGGCGCAATATTTCGGCTGCCAAGCAAATTATCAATATCTGACAGTGCCACCGTACAGTTGCTGATTACTCCATTGAATTTCGTACCTTGGCAGCCGAGTTGGGATGGAACGATGAGGCTTTGGTAGCGGCATTTGCTCAAGGCCTAAATGACCGTATTAAAGATGAGATTGCGGCCTAGGAATTATTTGAATCTCTGGACAAGTTCATTGAATTTGTTAAATTGATTGACACTCGGATCAGGGAACGTACACAGAATAGGGACCGCAAACCGAGGTCTCCTACAAGACAGTGACACAAAAATATTCTCCCACCCTTGCCTCCCTCTCCTCCCACGCCTCCTGGTCATGTTGAAGCTGCTGAACCCATGCAGGTGGGCTTTACTAGACTTACTAAGGAAGAATGGTCATTTCGACGTAAGAATGGCCTGTGTCTGTACTGTGGGAAAGGAGGTCATTTGTTGCGCAATTGTCCGACTCGGCCGGGAAACGCACGCACCTAGGCTTCCTTAGGAGACAGGTCCTAGGTGGTATTCAGCAGTCCCCAGAGGTTGTGCCTTCCAAACCGGTGGTTGATGTGATCATTTCCTCCTCCGACTTATCCGTGACGGTATCTGCGCTGCCAGACTCTGGAGCAGCGGGATAATTTATGGACCAGGAGTTTGCTGCATTACATAACACTCCGCTGGTGTTGCTGGACAATCCTATGCAAATTGAGGCCATTGATGGGCGACCTTTGGTGCCTCCCCAGGTCACCCATGAGACATGTCCGCTTTCAGTACAGACCGGAGGATTACATTTCGAAACCCTGTCTTTTCAAATTATCCAGTCACCCCATTATGCGGTCATTCTGGGGTTTCCATGGTTACGGACGCATAATCCCAGAATTAATTGGAACTCCTGTGAGATTGTGGCCTGGTCTGAGCACTGTATGAATCATTGTCTACGCCAACCTAATAGAATTTTGTGTACCTCTCCCTCCCTACCGCATGAATACCAATCCTTCACCAATGTTTTTAGTAAGGGAGAGGCTAGCACATTGCCACCACACAGGGCATATGACTGTGCCATTGATATTGCACCTAGTACTGTCCCTCCTAGGGGCAGAACGTATCCACTCTCTTGTGAAGAGAATCTGGCCATGGAAGAGTAGATCTCTGATGCCCTGAAATGGGGCATCATTCGCAGATCATCCTCGCCCGTGGGGGCTGGATTTTTCTTTGTAAAAAAAGAAATCTGGTGAACTAAGGCCATGTATCGACTATAGAGGCCTTAATAAGTTAATGGTCAAAAGTGCCTACCCAATTCCACTCATCACCGAGCTGTTTGACCGTCTTAAGGGCACGACCATCTTCACCAAATTGGATTTGAGAGACGCTTATAACCTCATTCGCATCAAAGAGGGTGATGAGTGGAAAACCGCTTTCAATATTAGCAATGGGCACTACAAATACTTGGTAATGCCATTCGGGTTGTGCAATGCCCCAGCAGTATTTCAAGAACTAATTAACGATGTTCTCCGTGATTTGTTGTAGTCCTGTGTAGTTGTCTATTTAGACGATATTTTAATTTATTCTCCTGATTTGGAATAACATCGCATTCATGTGGCTACAGTACTTCAGAGATTAAGGGAGAATAAATTGTTTTGTAAACTCAACAAATGTGAGTTTCATAGAACCATAGTACCATTCCTTGGATATGACATTTCTAAACAGGGCATTTCCATGGACAAAGAAATTGTTGGCTGTGCTACACTGGCCACGTCCCAAGGGCCTCAAAGCCATTCAAAGATTTCTTGGCTTTGCCAATTATTATCGTAAATTCATCTGTGATTTTTGTAGAATTGTGAAACCCCTCACAGACCTAACACATAAGGGTGCCAAGGCATCAGAATGATGCAAGGAGGCTGAGGAGGCTTTCGAGGCACTCAAAGCTGCGTTTGCCTCTGCACCAGTCCTTTTGCATCCCAAAGCTGCTCTACTGTATATACTAGAGGGAGATGCGTCTGACACTGGTGTAGAGGCTGTACTTTCTCAGATGTCTGGTCCAGGTCAACCACTCAAGCCATGTGGCTTCTTTTCCAAAAAATTAACGATGGCGCAGATGAGATCGGTGATCGTGAATTACTGGCAATTATCCTGGCATTAAATGAGTGGCGTCACTTGTTGGAAGGTACCAGAGTACTGATTCTCATTTTAACCAATCACAAGAATCTATTGTGCCTTTCAGAGGCTAAGAGACAAGCCAGATGGGGTCTCTTCCTCTCTCGCTTTAACTTTGTTGTTTCCTATTTGCCCGGTTCCAAGAATGTAAAAGCTGATGCACTGTCCAGGCAGCATGGTCCTGAAGTGGAGTCTGACGAACTGCCATTACCTATCATTCCCCAAGATCGCATCCTGGCAACCTTGCGGACTAGTATCACATCTCCTCTGGGTCAGGAGATCTTAGCAACTCAAGCTGAATCTCCCCCGGAAAAACCCATGGGCAAATGTTTTGTGGCGGAACCTTTTAGGCCCAGACTCCTTGAGACATACCATGCTTCACGAAGAGCTGGTCATGTGGGCAAAGATCAATTAATTTGGTCTTTATCACATATTTTCTGGTGGTCAACACTGAGGGCTGATTGTGCTGACTTTACTACGGCCGGTACTGTATGTGCCTGTTCTAAATCACCCTGGCATCTGCCAGTAGGCCTGTTGCAGCCTATTCCTAATGGTGATCGTCTGTTGTCACATGTATCACTTGATTTTCTGGGTGAATTACCCTCCACTAAGGGCTACACATATATCTTGATGGTTGTAGACAGATTTTCCAAAATGGCCCATTTTGTGCCCTTGCCTGATCTGCCTTCTGCGAAGGAGTTGGCGGTAGTGTTCGCCCGTGAGGTATTCAGACTCCACAGACTACCTCAGGTGTTGGTATCAGACCGGGGCAGTCAATTTATTTCCAGATTTTGGAGGGCATTCTGCGGTCAAATGGGTATCCAACTGTCTTATTCGTCTGCATACCATCCACAGACTAATGGAGCTGCAGAACGCTCTAATCAGGGGCTTGAACAATTTATCTGTTGCTTTGTATCCAACCATCATGACGACTGGGCTGAGTTGTTACTTGGGCAGAGTTCGCGAGAAACTGCGATTAATAATTCATCCAGAAGCTCCCCATTTCTTGTCAATTATGGGTACCAACCGTCCTTGCTTCTGGATGCTTTTCAGGCGCAACAGATGCCAGCCCTTGATGAACACCTCAGACAGCTTCGTTCCACATGGGCACAAGTGCAGACCTCGCTACATGAGTCCTTTCAACGTTACAGGCGCCATGCCAAAAACAGGAGGTTGCCAGCTCCTGTGTTTCAGGTTGGGGACCGTGTATGGCTTTCCTCCAGAAATTTGAATTTACAAACTCCTTGTCACAAATTTGCCCCACGATTTATTGGACCATTCAAAGTGCTCCGGCGGGTCAATCCCGTTTCCTATGCCTTGGAACTTCCCGCAAACATGAGAATTCACAATGTCTTCCATGTATCTTTGCTCAGACCTCTTGTTTGTAACCGCTATACCTCTGCTCCGGTGGTGCCGGACCGGTACGCATTCAAGATCATGATGAGTATGAAGTACAAAGCATTGTAGACTCACACAGGGTGTGTGGTCAACTTCAGTACCTGGTACATTGGAAGCGTTACGGCCCAGAGGAACGTTCTTGGGTCAAGCTTGCTGAGATTCATGCACCGGTTTTGTTGCGTCAGTTCCATGCCAAGTTTCCCTCTAAGCCTGGTCCTCCCCCACGGGGAGGGGGTCGTTGAGAGGGGGTACTATCACGGTGCCTGTGTTCCTGCTCTGACGGCGACATTGTTACTGTGCCTAATTTCCATGTTGCCTTCTCATTGTCCTGTCAGCTTTGCTCCACCCAGGGCTTGCCTTTTTATATCCTGTCACATCTATTCTAAGGCACACTTTCGTGGTGTATCTGAGCCTGACGTTTTGCTACTGTGTTGCTGTTCGTGTATGACCCGGCTTGCCTGACAACGTTC
The DNA here is from genome assembly GCA_037306005.1 of Rhinophrynus dorsalis. Lineage (NCBI taxonomy): Eukaryota > Metazoa > Chordata > Amphibia > Anura > Rhinophrynidae > Rhinophrynus > Rhinophrynus dorsalis. The sequence goes on along the minus strand of CM074726.1, from coordinate 157,320,171 downwards.
CTGTGTCTCCCGTGTATTGCTCCGTTGCCGACTGATCCGGCTGAGAACCCGCTCCATTGCTGAACTGATCTGCCTGAGAACCTGCTCCGTTACCGACTGGTCTGGCTGAGAACCCGCTCCGTTGCTGAGAACCTGCTCCTTTACCGACTGATCTGGCTGAGAACCCGCTCCGTTGCTGAACTGATCTGGCTGAGAATCTGCTCCATTACCGACTGATCTGGCTAAGAACCCGCTCCGTTGCTGAACTGATATGGCTGAGAACCTGCTCCGTTACTGACTGATCTGGCTGAGAACCCGCTCCGTTGCTGTACTGATCTGGCTGTGAACCCCTGTTGTCATAGTCTGCCTGGCTATTGAGCCTTGCCTGTGCACCTGACCAGTCTGTGCTTCCCGTTGGCTTGTAACCTGTTCCGCTGAGCCATTGTTCCGTTGCCATCCGTGTATGGTTGTGCCTCCTCCATTGTCTAACTGGCCAGCATTACATTCAACGGTTTCCAGTTGCCTAGTTGGGGTGCGCCATGTGGCACTAATCTTATTCTGTCGACCATAGGCATAACATTCGTGCTATCGCCACTTACTCCTACTGCCTGTGGCAGTGTGTACATGCGAAGTACCGGTACAGTGCTAGCAAGTGCTGACTGAGTTACTCTGATCTCTCTGTGTCTCCCTCTGCGCTAATTGCTGGGCTCACTCCCTGTGGGAGTTCCTATGTATCTCTGGGCATCTCCTGTTAACTGTTCAGTGCCTAACACTATCTAAGCTACCTGTGTGCTCCTTCATGTTGCAGTGCCTGGGTGAGGGCCAGCACTTGCATTGGCACTACTGGGTGTGTGGAGACCTGAGCTCATATTCCTGTCTAGTGGCCTGAGGGCCTAGAGCCAGCATTTGTGCTTGTTCCACTGTCCTATGAGGGGACACCTGTGGCCTTCTTGTGTTCACTTCGATCCACCCCTAGCTCTCTAGGGTTTACCCTTTGTAAGTGGTGGCCTCGATCACTCTGGGACCCCTGTCCCATGGTCAGTGTTGCCTCGTTGCCTCCTTGGGTTCTGTGCCACCCAGGCGTCTGGGTCTTGTGCCTATTACCATCTCCAGGACTTACTGCCATCCTCTGTCCTGCTGTCAGCCGGGGTCCAGTAGCCTGATCGCTCCAGGTTCTCTAGTGGAGGGTTGCCTGCCTAAGATACCTCTATTACCTGTGTTCCGTCTCAGTCATTCTGTTTACAGTCATTGTTTACTGCCTATATATCCTCCATATAGTGTGGTTTCGTATTGTGGGCCTGTGGCCTCATTCCTTGTATGCACTTTACTCAATAAAGTCATTTTAACCTTTCTGTTCTGTCTGAGTGTTCATCAAAAACCGTGACAATATTCCTCCTTATCTAGACCAACTATTGATCAAAGCCAAACCAAAAGAGCTTCTTCACTCTCATATTCAGATCATAATTAACATGCTACGGAATTATGGATGGATGAATCCTCACCCCAGATCAGTGCATGGACTTTTCAGGCTTACAGATTAATTTAGAACATCATTAGGTCATGCTACATCATGAAAAGACTGCAGCATTTGAAGCCAAGATACAAATTTTGCTTCAGGAATAAATATCCTCAGATCTACATTGTAGGCAGGTAGTTGGTATAGTGGTGTCCACAATAGAAGCAGTACAATCTTCTCAGATCTGTATGAGACATCTACAGCTAGATATTCTGCAGACTTTTAACAAAATGAGCACAATTTAAATCATAGGTTATCACTAGCCGAACAAACACATGAATCCCTAAAATGGTTCTTGAGTGAGGATATTGTAAAGAAAGGAAAATAATTTCTGGTACAATCATGGTTGTATAAAATGGTGTTTTCCAGAAATATAGCTAAGGGTTTCCAGATAAAATGGCCAACTGCCAGAGTTCTGTGCAAAGGTCAAAGATCCCAAAGCATCAGCAACAGACACACTGATAATTCTATGGGATTTCAAGTCTGTCTACCTGTTTCCATAGTAGCCATGATTCCCAGAGTCCTTGCAAAGCTCATATCATTCTTATAGGCCAAGCACTGCACCAGAGGGCATGATTTCATACTTTACAAGACCTGTCAATACAAACCCCATAGTGCCTGCCAGTAACTCCATATCTTTTGTCTCAAGGTCCTTCGCTTTATCCAAGACTGGACAGCCTAGCCTTAATGGAGTGAAACTCAAAGCCAATATCCTAAAACAATAGGGTTTCTCCGACTCAATCATTCATTCATTTAAACTATGCTGAAAGCAAGATATCAGTGTCTTCCAAGATTCATCATCAAATATTAGTCAAAAAGTTAGTGAGTCTTATGATTTCAACCCAATTAACGTTCAGATGATCTACTTTACTAGAATTCTTACAAATCAGGGTTGGATAAAGGCCTTAAACTGAGGTCTTTAAAAGTACAAATTTCCAGTGTTATCAATTTTATTTCAATGCAACTTGACTGAAATTCATACTTTCCTATAAGGAGTAGCCCATGTGATCCCACCATACTGAGAACCTACCCCTCCATGGGATCTTACTTTAGTTCTGTAAGTACTACAGGATAATCCATTTGAACCACTATTTTCAATATCCATCAACCATCTCACATACTGTACAAGGCAGTCTTACTAACTGCAGTTGCTTCAGCAAGAATAATTTCTGTACCAAGCGTGCTCTCTTATAGATCTCCTTCCTTACACAACCTTACACCCAGATAATTAGTCTCATGGGCAATTCCGGAGTTTCAGCCAAAAGTAGCGTCTGAATTTCATATGAATCAGGAACTAGTATTGGCTTCTTAATTTCCAAACCCATCTTTTAAAAAAGAATAACTGAACTCCTTAGATGTAGTCAGATTATTTAAACAATATGCAGGAGGCTAGTAGAGTAAAAATTACACCTTTATTGGCTAACTGAGAGGTTCTAGGATGCATGCTTTCAAGACAACTAGGTCTCTTCAGGCTTAATAAGAAGGCTGAATGCACAATACATGACTTTAAAACTCATGCACATTATTTTAACATTTAAGTACTATTGACAGTAATATTCTTATCAGTATTGACCATAAACCATTCCTTAGTAAAGTCTCTAGTAAAGTCCACTTCAAAAAGACATGGGGCTGAGCGAGCTGGTCATATTATGGCATTGCCCCCAACTGGAATAATTTCTATTGAATCCCCTGGCCAGATAATCCCTTTAAGAAAAAAAAAAAAGCTCTCTGGAAACAGATATTCAGTGAGCTCACTGTTAAGAACATAAATGCGTAAACAAAAATAGGGGAAGATAAACAATAAAATAAAATCTATAGGCAACTTTACATATTGTGCAATGCTAACATATAAAGTAAAAAAGGGGGCTGTCACTTTAAATCTCAGATCAGTTATAATTACCTATTATTGTCCACTAGAGTGCGCTCCAGTCTACCAGTTCTTCACTGAAGGTTTCATTTAAATGGATATTATCATCATGTTACTGTTATGAGGTTTTAACTCCTAGCAAAGCAGTGCATCAGAGACATTTCTAAAATTCAAGGGGATAATTCCTGTGTAGACAAGTTTAGAGCTGTATAAATTTGTTTTTTTGTATATTTACATGTGTGTGCTCAGTCTCCTTATATATTAAGAAGTAGAACAATTCTGGTGTAAATTAAATGCAATATATATATATATATATAAATCCCATTGATTTACATGGGGATTTTAACCTCATGAATGCTAGAAAAAGTCCAAAGCATTGTTAAAGGGATAGTAATACTTAAAATGTAAAAAAAAAATATGTTGTAGGGTTTATCCCCCTGAGTAAAACAAGAGTACTCACACTGCTGAAAGGTGTTTCATTCAAAAGTTATTAATTTTCAAAGTTGAATTTTTTAGGTGCAATATCACAGTGGCCTGAAATTGTACAGTGGCGCTGTTGCTACACGATCCTTTGGACAGCTCTGGTCCCGGGACCATAAATCTCCATAGGATGGTGTAGCAACAGCACCACTGTAAAATTTCAGGCCACTGTGATATTGCACCTAAAAAATTCAACTTTGAAAATTAATAACTTTTGAATGAAACACCTTTCAGCAGTGTGAGTACTCTTGTTTTACTCAGGGGGATAAACCCTACAACATATTTTTTTTTACATTTTAAGTATTACTATCCCTTTAAACAACGTGTTGGAGACCTCTCTAGCATTCAAAGGAATTAAAATCACCATTTAAATGAACTGGAATTTGAGAAATATTTATGTATTCTTCTGTAATTAATTTCTCCACAGTTACTTTGTATGACAGCCTCTGTGTTTGAATCAAAGTTCTGGTGGCAAGTCTCCCATGTACTGAAACCAAAAGTGTTAGAGCAGATGTGTTTCTTCCAAAAAGTTAGGATATGTGTGTGGTCATTTATATGTGTGCGTGTGGATGGACGTATGTATTAATGTATACGTTTGTACTCTAATTAATTCACATACTCATAGTCTTATATCCATAATGATAAGGAAACATAAATTACTTTGGGTAAATAAATTGTAGTTAATTTGGGGTATAACCAGTTTGGATCATAATTGATGAATTTGGTAAATTATTCTATTTCTTATGCATTTAAAGGGATAGTAATACTTCGTTTTAACTTTATTTTATTTTGTAGGCATTAAAAAAACACGAAGAATGATATAAGTCTTATCTCTCAAACCTTTATGGTTTAAGAGATATTCACAAGGAAAGTTTCCCCCTGCCACCCCTTTTACCTAGTGTAAGCCATCTCTTCTCAGATGTGGAATGCAGTCCATAGACCAGACAGATAACAGCAGGGCACAATCTTCTTCCTATGAGAACAATGAAATTCCTGCCCCCCTTGACAAGCTTTTCAGCTTTTTCCCTTATCTTAATTGAAGATTGTCCCTCTCTGCAGTCTACCTGGGCACCTCCCTTCTGATCTGGCTGAACAGTGTTACATCAGTAAAAGGGGCGGGAAGGGGATACTTTGTCATTGAATTACTCTGGAACTACAACTCTGACAGAATTGAAATAACACTCTCCAAAGTCCAAACACTATGATGATTAATTAGAGCTGCTTTTATTATGAAACATTACTATCCCTTTAAAATAGTCTACTTATCCTGTGCATTTTAGTAGATGTACGTGGATAACTTTAGACTTGAATAACAATTTAAATTTATATTATATTACATTAATTCTAAAGAATAATTATGTATAATATACTTGGTGTGGTTTTTGTGGTTTGTAATTTTGAATTTAATAAAATACTATTGTAAGGTAACATGTAGTTCCTCCAGATCTACCCAAGTAAAGTAGTCAATGGCTTCCTGCTTTAATAATTTTTTTTTATTGGAGATTTATTTACCTATTTATTAGATTTTTATAGGACTTCTCCAAATTATAAAAGTTAGCCTTGTTTCATTGCATAAATAGATCTATGTATATATTCTGTGTACCAGGCACACACACACCCAGGGGTGGCAGTAAGGAAGAGTTATTAATAGCTCCTCCCTACTACCAGTCCTGGAGATACAGGGGGCGTGATTTTGACAGGAGTCGGCAGGGGCCTCTGCAAGGAGTTTCCCCTCCCTCAACTTCCTCCTGAACATGAAAAAGAGTCTTGGACTTCAAGGAACTGAATGAGAATGCTCAGAACATGAAAAAGAGGCTTGGAATACAAGAAACTTACTGGGCAGATGCAAAACATGAAAACAAGGCTGCTACAAACAGACACACACACAGCCATCTCACCTCGCTACATGTAAAAAACACACATGCCCCGTTCACTTTCTCCACTCCATGTCATACCGCCGGACTCCACTTGCATGCAGGCCTACAGAAAACCAGCACTGAATGAGTGTCGCAGCTTACCTAGTTCCAGCACCGCTGCTTCTGGCAATGCAGGTGTCACGGTTTTTTAAAGACACTCAGACCAGTATGTAAAAATAAAACACAGTTTTATTTAGCAATAATAACACATAAGGTCACCCTCTAGTGGCGGTTGGGTGTACATAAATGATAGTGACTGGAAAATACAAAGTTAGATGCACAAACGGAATACAAGTACAAATTTACCCCAGAGGAAGGGGTATAACCCCAGAGGGTTAAGTCCTTGATAAATATCAGTTTCACAAGGAACTGTTTGGCACGCCCTGGGTATAAGTAAGCTGAGCTTAAGGTAACACACAGAGGGTTAAGTCCTTGATTATGATCAGTCTCTTAAGTGGATGCTTGGCACGCCCGAGGTGTAGATAAGCTGTGCTGAAGAAATGTTCACCATCAAGTGGATAAGGACTGTCTCGCCACGGTGTGTAGTAAAGCAGAGCCCAATAGCCCCCCACGGGCGTACCTACTGGAATGGCTACTGCTAGTGCTAGCCCCACGGGCGTGTATCGAACCGGCCTGCAGTGCAAGAGCTCCCAAGCCTCTTCAGACTCTACCGGACTGAGTATAACGAGACAGGGCCCAAAGCCCAACAGAAGTAGTACCGGAATGCTAGTGCTGAAGCCTGTGCCCGTCACCACTCGGTATAGCGGAATCGCCCAGTGTATACAACGAGAGAGATAGAGAGCCAAAGCGCCCAACCGGCCTAATAGGAAGTGAACACTCTACTGGGATGGTATCGAGTTGCCGACGGAGAGCGGCCAACTCAGCAGGAGTTTCACTATGAACGAGGCTCACACTGGAGTATGGAGAGTGGGACCGAGACAGCACTGGTAGGGTTAAAAGGCACGTTTACACAAGGCTTTTCTGCGGTAGCACAGCACTGCTGTCTGAGTGAGGCGTACACAGCTCTGCACGATTGTAACACTGCACTGCACGAAGTAACACTGGGTAAGACAGCCACCCAAGTACTGGAACAGTGGATGATAATGTCGCGACGGCGACAACCGGAACGTAGGTCTTCTGGAACACGCTGTAGGTTGATCTTGCGGGAGGAAGTCAGCAAGGCCGGATCGGAGCACGTAGGAGGTAGTCGTACCAGCCGGGTCATACACAAGCAGGAACGTCAGCCAAGCAGAGTCGAGATCCGGAGGAGATAGTCAGACGAGCCGGGTCATACACAAGCAGGAACGTCAGCCAAGCAGAGTCGAGATCCGGAGGAGATAGTCAGACGAGCCGGGTCATACACAAGCAGGAACGTCAGCCAAGCAGAGTCGAGATCCGGAGGAGATAGTCAGACGAACCGGGTCATACACAAGCAGGAACACTGGAGAATGGTCAGGGCAAGCCAAATCGGTACACAGGAATCAGGAACGTAGCAACAGAACAACTGGCTCAGAAACACCACGAAAGGGCACCTGACAGATGGAATAGCCAGGTATAAAAAGGAAACCAAGGGGCGGGCCAAACTAAGTGAACAAATCACCCTTGGCCATAGAAGAGAGTGACAGCTAGATCACAGGCACTGTGATAGCAGGACAGCTCTAAATGATCCCAAGTGCCTGGCGTCCGTTCTGGTAAGGTTTGGTGGCGTCAGCGGCCAGTTATGGATGCATGCTAGGAGATGGGGTCGCTCAGTGTGACGCAGGATTGGCACAAGAAGCGGACACATTATGCTATAGCGTCATCTGCGGGCGCGGACTTGCAGAATGTCGCAGGGTCCTGTTTTATGCTATAGCCTCCTGTAAGCCTCCTCCTACCTACTTCCTGTGAAGGAGTTTAAAGGGCTAACTGAGTTCTAACTCAGTTGCCCTTGCGTTGTTGTTCATTACAGTTCTATTTCCTTGGGCTCTGTGTGTGACCTGGCTTGTCTGTCCATCCAACCTGGTGCTGACTTGTGGCTCTGTCTGACTATTCTCCTGCCTACTCCCTTTGTATAGCGGACACCCAATCTGGTGCAGACCTGTGGCTCTGGCTGACTACCTGAACTGTGTATGACCTGGCTTGTCTGACCATCCATCCTGGTGCTGACCTGTGGCTCTGTCTGACTATTCTCCTCCCTACTCCCTGTGTATAGTAGACACCCAATCTGGAGTGGACCTGTGGCTCTGGTTGTGACTTACGTTTCTATTTCATGGAGTGAGACTGGGTTCTCTCACCCATTGTGTTCCCTAGGGGAGGGTTTCTTCCTGGGACTGACGGCAGGCTTGCGTCAGTATTATCTCCCTATTCTCTACCACCTTTGGGAGATCCCTCGGCCTACCCTCTGACTGCATGCATGAGTCTGGTTGTCTCTTGCTGCGATTCCTGCTTGCATTCCCGTATTCAGAGATTACAGGAGTGTGTGCCTGTCTCCGTTAAAGGCTCTTTCATTTAGGCAGACTCCTATTCCTGATAGAGTTGCTGACCTACAGTGGGACCTCTATTGCTTCTCCGTGTCATTGCTTGATTGTTATTCCTATTTACTGTGTTTACTCTTATTGTATTCATTTAATAAATTGTTACTTTTACTATACCGTTCTGACTCCTGAGTTGTTTCTTGGGAAACCATGATAGTATGCAAGGGCCATGAATTCAGATGGTAGTAGTAATGCATCTTTTCAAAGCATCCTAGACAGGATGGAGACACAGGATCAACGAACTGAGTAGTTGTCTTTTGCCATGCAAATGTTGCTGCAGCACACAGCACACCTCGAACGAATTAGCCCAAACTGGTGGCCTCTTCTGCTCCTTCCTCGGCACCAGTGGGCCAAACCTCTCCTGAGGCAGGCAAGATCAAGAGGTTGTTAGGTTCCGCTCATCTCCCACAGCGGTATGGTGGGGATCCAGATTCATGCCGTAGTTTCCGCAACCAACTGTGCATAGACTTCGAGATGGTTCTGCATGCCTTTCCTAATGAGAGCAGTAAAGTTGGCTTTCTGATATCACTCCTTACTGGCAAGGCACTGGCCTGGGCTAACCCCTTATGGGAAACGGACAAACCAATGGTGCACAGCTTTACGGAGTTTGTGAACTCTTTCAAAAGAGTTTTCGACAGACCAGGCCACATGGTCTCGGCTTCAAAGAATCTCATGACCATTTGCCAGGGCGCTCGTACAGTGGCGGAGTACTCTATCGAATTTCGCATGCAGGCAGCTGAAATAAGCTGGAATAATGAGGCCCTGGTAGCCGCTTTCTTCCAAGGGCTGTGTGATATGATGAAAGATGAAATCACGGCTCGCGATTTACCTAAAGATTTGGACGAACTGATTTCATTCTGCATCCTGATAGATACCAGGATCAGGGAGAGACCCTCCTTTAGGGAGTGCCTGCGAAGGGCTCAGGAATTCTGCGCCTCAGAGGTTGAGGCGTAGAAGCCATAACGACAGTTTCAAAACCATCGTTGTTCAAACAAAAGCAGTGCAGAATACAGTATACAGCATAGAAATCTGACATATTAACCTCCCGTTTTAAAATTCGACTTAAAGTGCTTTCTTTCACCACTTTTGAGAGGAATATTGTTCACATTTAACATTTTAACCCTTCTCCTTGAAAATTCAATTACAGTGCTCCCATGACTTTCTTTCATCGTTTAAATTTGACAAATATTGTTCACATGCAACATTTTAACCCCTCCCCCTTTAAAATTCAACTACAGTGCATCCATGACTTTCTTTCACCATTTAAATTCAACATATATTGTTCACATTCAACATTTTAACCCCTCCCCCTTTAAAATTCAACTACAGTGCATCCATGACTTTCTTTTACCATTTAAATTCGACAAATATTGTTCACATTCAACATTTTAACCTTCCCCTTTAAAAGAGATTCCTTTTTATAATAGTTTCACTTATTGTTATGTAAATTGGGTCACACTTTTTCAGTAACCTTCCTCACAATAGTAAAGGAGGGGTTAGTATCACTTCTTACTGTAGCATTAACACATCAAATGGGTTTAGCCATCAAACAGTAGGAGAGAGAGGTCTTTCACACTTAGCACAACAAGTTATACATTCTTGTACAGGAATCACTGTGACACATAAAGAGTCTATATTTTGCAGTAAAATTAGAGAATAAACAATGTTGAATGGGAGCAATATTTTTCCAATTAAAATGGAGAAAGAAGGTCATATGAACACTATAAGTCAAGTTTTAAAGGGGAAGGGTTAAAATGTTGAATGTGAACAATATGTAGAATTTAAATGGTGAAAGAAAGTCATGGGAGCACAGTAGTCGAATTTGAAAGGGGAAAGGTTAAAATGTTGAATGTGAACAATATTCGTTGAATTAAAGTGGTGAAAGAAAGCACTGTAAGTCGACTTTTAAAAGGGGGGTTAATATGTCGACCGGGGTGCTGTATGTTGGGTTTTGACATTCTGAGTGTTTTTTTTAGGCGGTAGTCAAATAAAAGCAGACAGCGCCAATTTTGTTAGTACTCTGAAATGTACTGTCTATGCCAGTTGTGTTTAACTTTGGTTTTGCAATAGAATACCGACGTAACACATGTTTGCAAAATTCACATTGCTTGTTTTTCTTGTAACGCCGGTTTTAGCACTGGTAATAGAATTGAGCCCCAGGCGTCTCTCATCACCCCCATCTGCTTTCTTTGTTTACCCTTGCAGTGTGTGTTTTTCATCAGCATCCTGCACTTTATTTAACCCTTTGAGTGCCAGAGAGGTACACAACGCATTGTGGAGGAATGCGTTGCATACCCCTCTGGCACTCAAAGGGTCAAAGTAATAGTCAATTTCCTTTTTTTTTTAATTTAAATATTCTGCAAGCAATTTGCTTATACCTTTTTATTTATTTATTTATTTATTTTTTTAATCTTTGCCTAATTTTTAACGCTTATAGATCCTTAAAGGGATAGTAATATTTCACAATAAAAGCAACTCCAATTAATCTTCACAGTATTTGGGCCATGGAGAGTGTTATTTCAATTCTGTCAGAGTTGTAGTTCAAGAATAATTGAATGATAAAGTATCCCCCTCCCATCCCTCCTGTCCCTTTTTGCTGATGTAACACTGCTCACCTCAGAGCAGCAAGACTGTCTGGATGGATCTCAGAGAGGGACAATCTTCAGTGAGCATAAGGGAAAAACCTGAAAAACCTGTCAAGGGGAGCAAGGTTTTCCTAATGATCACAGTAAGAAGATTGTCCCTTGCTGTGACCTGTCTGGTCCCAGGACCAGATTCCACATCTGAGAGAAGGTGGCGTACACTAGGTAAAAGGGGCAGGCGGGGCATAATTTATCATTCAATTACTCTTGAACTACAACTCTGACAGTATTGAAATAACACTCTCCATGGCCCAAATACTATGAGGATTAATAGGAGCTGCTTTTATTTTAAAATATTATCTCTTTAACAACAAGCTGTCTGAGGATCTGTAACTAGGGAGCTTTCTGTGAAGGACTGTTAAAGCAGAGATAATGATGCAATGTAACACTATCCATGAAGCAGAAATATCTACCACCAATCTATTAAATTATATTAAATACAGCATACAAAGTGATCACTGCTGCAGGAATAGTGTTACATTGTATCACTATCCCTGCTTTCACTATTCCTGTGAAAAAGCTCTCTGTAAACAGATATTCAGGGAGGTCACTGTCAAGAACATAAATATGTAACCAAAAATAGGGGAAGATAAACATTAAAATAAAATCTATAGGCAATTTGACTTTACATATTGTGCATTGCATAACGTGAAGTAATAAAACAAGACTGTCAGATCATTTATAATTACCTAATATTATCCACTAGAGTGCGCTCTTGTCTACCAGTTCTTCACTGAAGGTTTCATAAAATAGAAATTATTATCATGTTACTGTTATGAGGTTTTAATTCCTAGTAAAGCAGTAAATCAGAGTCATTTCTAAAATTCAAGGGGATAATTCCTGCGTAGACAAGTTTAGAGCTGTATAAATGTTATTTTTGTGTGTATTTACATGTGTGTGTGCTCAGTTTCCTTATTTACTAAGAAGTAAAATGATTCTGGTGCAAACTAAATGCACTATATAAAATTTTCCATTGATTTACATGGGGATTGTAACCCCTTGAATGCTAGAAAAAGTCTCCAACGCATTGTGAAACAACGGGGGAGATTCACTAAGCAGCAATAAAGAGGTGATAAAGTGGTGATAAGGTGGAAATGACTTCTCCAGTGATATCACTTCTCCAGTTCCTATGTTATTCTATAGAGTCAATGCAATAAGATCTCCAAAACTTGAAATCTTAGTGCATTGGCTTCATAGAATAACATAGGAATTGGAGAAGTGATATCACTGGAGAAGTCATCACCACTTTATCACCTCTTTATCAGTGCTTAGTGAATCTCCCCCATTGTGTTGGAGACCTCTCTAGCATTCAAGGGGTTAATACACCATTTAAATCAACTGAAATTTGGGAAATATTTATTTTTTCTTTTGCAGTAAATTTCTCCACGTATACTTTGCATGGCAGCCTCTGTGTTTGTATCAAAATTCTGGTGTGAAGTCTCCCATGTACTGAAACCATACGTGTAACAGCAGATGTGTGCGTTTCTTCCTAATATCAGTGCTGGCCACAGTACCGGAGAAAGAATGGAGAAAAGAGAAGATTGTACCGGGGAATTTTCAAAATTAGCCATGGCATAATGGTATTTACTCTTGAGCAGTGGGTATTTAGTGATATATACTGCCTAACTCCACATCCCAGCCAATAGAAACATGGGAACAATTATGAACAGAGACTGGCCATATAAAAGCCAGTCTCTTCTCAAATTTCCCTCAGTTTGGCTCAGGCAACTGCCATAAAGTCACAGCAATGTGGATTTTTTTTGTTTTGCTTTTTAACTTTACGGGGCCATTAGATTTGATTGATTACTCTTGTATTATAGGGGCACAAGAAACTCTGAAGGAGGAGAAAGAAGAAGAGGAAAGAATAATAAGAAGAATGAAGCTTAGAGAAGACGAATTCAAGAGAGAGACCAGGGTGCAGAAGATCCTGCTGGACCTCAGATGTCCAGGTGAGTGTTACAGCTATGGGGTATGGACCATGGGATAGTGTTAGGGCTAGTATTTTAAACTTTATTGTTAATGTTAGATGTAGTATAGGGCCAGGGTAGTACTGTTAGGGTTAGTAATTAGGTGGGTGGGTGGCTGTTGTTAACTCACTCTCAATGTCTGACACTTTGTCAAACATTGAGCGTTAGCTAGTATCATTTTGATGTTTCAATTATTCACACTATTTAGCGTGCGTTCTGGGAACAAAAATCTATGATGAACGTTGGGCTGCAAGTCATGTTCTGGCGCCCAAAGCCCCTTGTAGTTCATGCTGGTAGAGCAATTGAGTTCCGACAGTAGAACTATGTGTGTGTACCGGCCACAACTCATTTAGGCCCTACCATTAGTTTTACCAGCTCTAATTGAATCGAACCCCTATTCTTACTACATTCCTCTCATTTTAAGAGCAAACTCTGATGTCCACCCAATCAAGCCTTGCCCACTTTATGACACAGACCTTGTCATTTGGACAAGCCAACATATGTATAGTGGATCTCCAGAGAATTGAAGCAAGAAGGTCCCCACATATGAAACTCAGCTGCACCATAGGGAAAAAATACAAATTTCCATTCATGTAAACAGGGCTATCACATTTAAAAGCCCCATTTCAATCAGTGAAAATTTGCTGAATTTTCAATGAAATTCTTCAGTCAAGTTGTTTTGCTCCACAACTGCACCTCTGAAGTTTGGAGACTAGGGCACATTGTGTCCTACAGTATGAGTCATCACACACAGGAAACATGCACTGCAATAGTCACAGAAATGCACAGCATGCTGCAACTTTCCTTTACAATGCAACTACAAATGTTTAGCATGAGTTTCAATGGAATTGCTTTTAAATCACACATCTCTAACATGTAGCCATGTTTTCCCTAAGGTGACTAGTTATCCTTTTATAAACAGGACCCTTATAAACATTTTGCTCTCAGGACTGCTCAGGAATTCATACAGTTCTGCAGTTTGTCTCTTCCATTTGTGCCCTGCAGTGCCAGGTTTTTCATGTTGCTTCACATGAAGTAAATTTTGCATTGTGTCATAAATACAAATAAATGTAAAAATTACTTATTCTGCTAATATCATACACTATATATATCAAAAGTGATTGTGAAAGTTTAAGCCTTAGCCTGCAAGAGAGATATCTAGTACATTGTATTGCAGTGCATTGGATACCTATCTGGTGCTCAAAAGTTTTAATGCCACAGCTAGGGGCATTAGTAGCAGAAAGTGGGAGGGGGTTATGCCCAGATCCATGGTCAGACCTCACCTAGATTATTGTGTACAATAACTGGAGACCCATCTCTAGAAGGATATATATATTTTGGAGAGAATTGGTGACTGGTTTACAGCAAAAAATAGGACAGACTAAAGGATCTGAACTTGTATAGCAAAAGAGAGTTAAAGGGATAGTAATGTTTCATAATAAAAGCAGCTCTAATTAATCATCATAGTATTTGGACTTTGGAGAGTGTTATTTCAATTCTGTCAGAGTTGTAGTACAAGAGTAATTCAATGACAAAGTGTCCCCCTCCCGCCCCTTTTACTGATGTAACACTGTTCAGCCAGATCAGAAGGGAGGTGCCCAGGTAGACTGCAGAGAGGGACAATCTTCATTTAAGATAAGGAAAAAACCTGAAAAACTTATCAAGGGGGGATGGCTTTCATTGTTCTCATAGTAATAAGATTGTCCCCTGCTGTTATCTGTCTGGTCTATGGACTGGATTCCACATCTGAGAAGAGATGGCTTACACTAGGTAAAAGGGATGGGAGGGGAAACTTTGCTTGTGAATATCTCTCAAACCATAAAGGTTTGAGAGATAAGACTTATATCGTTCTTCATGATTTTTTAATGCCTACAAAATAAAATAAAGATAAAATGAAGTATTACTATCCCTTTAATTAAGGTCTAAGTTAATTCCAAACTCTGTCCGATACACTGGTTATAAAAATATTTAAGTACTAGAATGTGGAACGCTCTCAGCAGCTAGCCACTAGGGATAGAATAGGGAATAACCATTGTGTTGTTCTTGAGCATTGGAACCTACTGCCATGACTGAGTTACCATATGGTTAAACTTAGAACATTTACAGCTTTCACTATCGATGCGTGATTAACCCCTTAAGGACAGGCGGTCCTGGGACATTTCCGTCCCATAATGACCGCATAGGAGCACTTGGACGCGCCGGTACACGTGATCTGTCGCGTGTATCGGCGCGTCATTATGAGGCCTGATAAAGATCGCTCCGATCTTGGAGCGGTCAATTTCAGGCCCTATTTTTACTTCAGCGCTCCCGGTAGAGCGCTGTAAGTAAAAAGTACGTGACGTACTATGACTGTCATCGGTCCTTGAGTATTTCAAGGACCGTGACGGTCCTGGTACGTCAAGGGTCCTTAAGGGGTTAATCGGTATCAGTGCGCTCGCTGTAAACTTTGGAAACATTGTAAAGAAAGGGCAAACCGCGCGAGACGGTTTGAATTGCCAGCGGTTGCATAGATCATTGTAATCTCAAACCCGCTGTTCATCAAGAAAAACTGGCTGCAACAATTGTAACAGCTAGAGTGAAGGAGATGTTAACTCCTTAACAACCCTTGACGGTCATAGTACGTCAAGGGTCGATCTGACTGAACGACCCATGACATACTATGACCGTCATGGAATTCCGGGCTCCCCCCGCGGCTGCACTCCATTCGGGGAGTCCGGAAGTGGATGGAGCAAAAAAAAAAAATGCTCCTTGGTCATTAACTTACAGCACCTATCGGCCTGTCGTTAAGGGGTTAAAGACAATTAAAGGACCCATTTCTAAAGATTAATTAACAAGCGTACACGAAGGGGTTAAAAACCAACTTTCAGCATATTAATAGCAAACCCCATAGAGAGATACTGGTGCTGAGCTCCAGGATGTATAATAGAATAGACATTGGTAAATCTTGACAGTTCTGTGCAGTGTGATACTAATTGGTTCCATAGAGAACTCATTTGCATCCGTGTAAGTAACAATAGCGATACGATTAACCAAAGTGGTACTAGGTTACAGCATTCAGTTTCCCTCTAGATCAAGGTAATCTATACAGATTAGAAAGTGGAGGACTGAACGTTCTACACTGTTTACTAGAAATCTCTCAACTAAATAAGAAATGAATAGTTTGGAGAGAATAAAAGGACAGAGTTACAAGTCTCCAATAACTACTAATAACGTATTGGTAGTTCTCACAAAAGGGTGGTTGTTGTTTTTAATACTTTGTGAGTCAATTAGTGGCTACACAAAGTAGTTTTATGAACTATTCAATTTATAACAAATTTAAATGCTTATAATTTTAAAGAAACTAATAAAAGCGAAGTATTAACGCAATCCTTTTGGGCTATCTTGACTTAGGACTTTTGAACAGGTTTTTCTTTTTGTAGGAACGGAGTAATAGAGTGCAAATAAAACTCGTCTCTAGATCCTACTTCTTCTTCCTTTAACCCCTTAAGGACCGGGAAAATCTGAGGTCATTTTCACTTAAGGACCGGAGCAATTCTGACCTTTCTGACTATGTCTTTGTTCAACAGTGTTTTCCCTCTAAGTCTTTTATCCCACCCCCATAAATTATATACTGGATTTTTAAGCACAAATAGGGCTTTCATTTGATACCCTACTTATATGGATAACCCACCATTTACTTTATTAAAATTAAAAAAGATTTAAAAAAAATGTAAAAAAAACACCATTTTTGTTTTTTCCCTTGGGATCAGTTGGGCACAAAGGGTTACATTTTTATGGCGACTGCATGAAAGGTATGACCGGTCAGTCATACCTACAAAATATGCAGTTTAAAGTGGCCACTGTCCCCCCTTTGGGTAAAAATGCCCATGCCCCTTTTTCCCACCCTATTTTGACACTTTTTTATCCCTGACATTTGGCGGTGTGTATAAGTGTATTACATAGATTCACAACAATCACACTTCAAAAATTGTTTAATTAGATTATTTTTTTTTTTAAATAAAATATTTTTGTAAAAAAAAAAAAAAAAAAAAAAAAAAAAAAAAGTATCATTGCAGGTCAGAAATTGACCTGCATTTAGCAAGCCTCTGGCACCAGCAGTGAATGGGTTAATACCCCTAGCTGCTGTATTTTTTTTTTTTACCACTGGGTGTACCCCGTCTACTTCTGTCTCCCTTACTTTGATAGCAAGGGAGACAGAGGCAGACAAGACAGGCACAGACAGCATGCTTTGCATGCTGCCTCTGTCTCTCACTATGCCGGTACATGTGATTGCTGCTACGGCGATCACATGAACTGGCACAAGCAAGAAGGGCTGAGACTGAACACCCCAGTCTCGGAGCGCTCAGTCTCAGCCTGGCATTAATTATAGCAGCGTGCACGGAGGCATGCTGCCATAATTTAAGCCATGACGGTCCTGGCACGTCATTGGTCCTTAACTCAAATCCAGCCATGACGTGCCAGGACCGTCAAAGGTCCTTAAGGGGTTAAGCAATATATATTATATTTTGGAAACTGCAAGTCCAACCTACACTACATTTATAACGGCCTACCCTAGAACACAAATTTTGAGATGCATAGCAAAAGATAGAGGATATGATAGAAATATTCAAAAACATAAAGGGATTCATCAAAGGGCATGAGGAAAGTACATTTCAAAGGAGTAAAAATGTTAGGACAAGAGGCCATAGTCTAAAACTAGAGGATAGAGGCTTAGATGTAATGTAAGGATGTTTTACTTAATTGAGAGGGTAGTAGATAAGTGGAAGACAGAACTAATAATACTGTTGAGTATCTTGAGTCCTCACAGCCCTCAAGACACTCAACTTCCAAGGATTGCGCTAAACCACTTAGTAATATAGAATTAATAAACAGACGAGATACTTAAATAAGTCCTTAGGAATATCCGTTACTTTACACTCTATTTTTTTCTCTTTTGATTCTTGGATTCCTCTGTGCTTTAGGGCTCTTAGTCACTTGGTCCTGTGACTCCTTCAAAGTTTGCTACTGTATAGAAAATAAACAAACAAAGACAGCGCAAATGCGCCTCTAAGAGCAAATCTTTTGGACAGACAGTTCCTATATTCCAACTTGTTGTTCTCCCTTTCAGGGTGGGTACTTACAGGAACATGAGGCTACACCAGCCTCTGAGTGTTAATGCACATCAAGAATATTTCTTTTCTTTAATCCATTGTTCTCCAGCGTCCAATACTGTTCTTTACCTCTTTTAGAGGGATTTCTGAGACTATCGAACAATTGTATATATATATATATATATATATATATATATATATATATATATATATATAGAGAGAGAGAGAGAGAGAGAGCGCCTACATATACTGCCTGGGCCTTGTGTTTATACAGCCTCCATTTATTGGTAGTACATACATAAAAATACAAAATAAAAAATATATATAAAACATATCATAAACAACTGTTAAAACAATTGACAAAGATTTATCCCCACAATCAGTGGTATATAATTACCTAAAAGAGGTAAAGAACAGTATTGGACGCTGGAGAACAAAGGATTAAAGAAAAGAAATATTCTTGATGTGCATTAATACTCAGAGGCTGGTGTAGCCTCATGTTCCTGTAAGTACCCACCCTGAAGGGGAAAACAACAAGTTGGAATATAGGAACTGTCTGTCCAAAAGATTTGCTCTTAGAGGAGCATTTGCACTGTCTTTGTTTATTTTAGATAAGTGGAAAAGCCTACTAGCAGAAGTGGTAGTGGTTAATACAGTGAGGGAATGTAAGCATGCATGGGATAGGCATAAGCCTTTCCTGAACATAAGACAATCCCAAGAAGACTTGCCTTTCTACCCCTTGCTTGGTGTGTACAAAGGTACCCAGAAGGTGTCTCTAAAGGAAAAAAAAATGTATATTTACTTTTCCCCACCTTCAAAGTGTCATTTTCTACTCTATTTATTATGTACTGCTTTACAAAGAAAAATAGCATAACCGTTGGTATGAGCTGACATACTGTAGGGGGTGCCAGAAGCACACAACTACACCGACTACAATCTCTCATTTTTCAAATGTCTTCCCTGTGCTTAAATGATTGTAACAACTACAGAAAGTAAAAAATGAAGACAATGCGTGTTATTTTGGAAAGTTGGCAACCTGCTGCAACAAATGACGGTTCACTTGATTTCCTACCCCTAGGGTAGTGTGCAGGTATTTCCAGAATGCGGTAATATATGGAAAAAAAACATGCTTTTTCATACTTCAGCCACTTCAAATATGCTAAAACCTTTCAAAACAATGGAATTTCCTACTGTATTCAGTTCCTTATTTCAGTCTACGAAAGACAGTACCCTATTTTTAGGGCTGACATATAGTACGGGGAGTAGTCGTGTGTAATCAACAGCACTACATTAGGGCAATATAAAAAGTCAGTTCAAGGTTCTCTTGCCAAACAATAAGACAATCACCACCTTAGCTTCAATACATGTGGAGGTATGAAAAGACCCTCCTTCAGCATATTGAAGAAGGAGAAAGACCACACAGGAACGTGGAGTTAGGTAAAAACAGCTTTATTCGATGAGATCAAACAGACGCTACATTAAACAAATCCATATATAAATAGCCTGCACTAATCCAAAAGTAACGGTCACTGTATAAAAGGTAGCGTATAAATAACCCAGGTGCACTCAGGTTCTAATTATTCATTAGACAAAAACAAAAAGAAGCGTCAGAGAGTGCAAAACGTGCACCCCCGACAGAAGTGAGAACCCTAAAGATGAGGCACTCAAACAGAAGACCAATTATATCATGTTTTATTATCCTCAAAAAATCAAAGATTACATAAAAACATTTAAAAATAGTGGACTAGCTGTACATCATAATATAAGCCCTCCCTTAATAGCTAGTAAATAATCAATAAAGTGCATATCAGTCAGGTGCAAGTAAACAATAGCATCAAGTTATGTGCAAATAACAAGTGAAATAGGTTAGTGGAAGTATAGAGCAATATACTTATCATAGTAATAGCTACGGGCAATCAGGTCATTGTGCACAGTCAGTCTTCACACTCACAACCCTACACGTATTGCCATTCTCATAACTTCGTCAGGGGTAATGAGCATTGCTGTTCAAATGCCACTAGCAGGGAGAGAGGATGCTGAGAAGTGGAGGACTGTAAAGGAGAGCGGACACTGCAAAGTGGAGGGCTTTCAGGGAGAGAGGATGTGGCAATGTGGAGGGTTGGTAGGGAGAGAGGATGTGGCAATGTGGAGGGTTGGTAGGGAGAGAGGATGTGGCAATGTGGAGGGCTTTCAGGGAGAGAGGATGTGGCAATGTGGAGGGCTGTCAGGGAGAGAGGACGTGGCAATGTGGAGGGTTGTCAGGGAGAGAGGATGTGGCAATGTGGAGGGCTGTCAGGGAGAGAGGACGTGGCAATGTGGAGGATTGGTAGGGAGAGAGGACGTGGCAGTATGGAGGGCTGTCAGGGAGAGAGGACGTGGCAATGTGGAGGGTTGGTAGGGAGAGAGGATGTGGCAATGTGGAGGGCTGGCAGCGAGAGAGGATGTGGCAATGTGGAGGGTTGGTAGGGAGAGAGGATGTGGCAATGTGGAGGGCTGTCAGGGAGAGAGGACGTGGCAGTGTGGAGGGCTGTCAGGGAGAGAGGACGTGGCAGTGTGGAGGGTTGGCAGGGAGAGAGGATGTGGCAATGTGGAGGGTTGGTAGGGAGAGAGGACGTGGCAGTGTGGAGGGCTGTCAGGGAGAGAGGACATGGCAGTGTGGAGGGTTGGCAGGGAGAGAGGATGTGGCAATGTGGAGGGTTGGTAGGGAGAGAGGATGTGGCAATGTGGAGGGCTGGCAGGGAGAGAGGATGTGGCAGTGTGGAGGGTTGGCAGGGAGAGAGGATGTGGCGATGTGGAGGGCTGTCAGGGAGAGAAGACGTGGCAATGTGGAGGGTTGGTAGGGAGAGAGGACGTGGCAATGTGGAGGGTTGGTAGGGAGAGAGGGTGTGGCAATGTGGAGGGCTGTCAGGGAGAGAGGACGTGGCAGTGAGGAGGGTTGGTAGGAAGAGAGGATGTGGCAATGTGGAGGGCTGTCAGGGAGAGAGGATGTGGCAATGTGGAGGGCTGTCAGGGAGAGAGGACGTGGCAGTGTGGAGGGTTGTGAGGGAGAGAGGACGTGGCGATGTGGAGGGTTGGTAGGAAGAGAGGACGTGGCAATGTGGAGGGTTGGTAGGAAGAGAGGATGTGGCAATGTGGAGGGCTGGCAGGGAGAGAGGACGTGGCGATGTGGAGGGTTGGTAGGAAGAGAGGACGTGGCAATGTGGAGGGTTGGTAGGAAGAGAGGATGTGGCAATGTGGAGGGCTGGCAGGGAGAGAGGACGTGGCGATGTGGAGGGTTGGTAGGAAGAGAGGACGTGGCGATGTGGAGGGTTGGTAGGAAGAGAGGACGTGGCAATGTGGAGGGTTGGTAGGAAGAGAGGATGTGGCGATGTGGAGGGCTGTCAGGGAGAGAGGACGTGGCAATGTGGAGGGCTGGCAGGGAGAGAGGACATGGCGATGTGGAGGGTTGGTAGGGAGAGAGGACGTGGCGATGTGGAGGGTTAGTAGGAAGAGAGGATGTGGCAATGTAGAGGGCCGGCAGAGAGAGAGGACGTGGCGATATGGAGGGTTGGTAGAGAGAGAGAGGACGTGGCGATGTTGAGGGTTGGTAGGGAGAGAGGAGGCAAACTGTACACCTAGCAAGGAGAGAATAGGTGACAAAGTGTAAGACTTTCTCTGTTTTACCTACTTACATGAAATTTCTCATTGTAAAGCTGCCCTGAGTGCACCACAAATTGGCATGTTGACAGTTTTCTTACAAATCTCTAAGCCTGGTATGCAAGAAAGTTATAAAAGCCATAAATGTATGTGCTATTTGCAATTGCTCATGTTTTGATGTAAGAAACCTATTAACGCCTTGTTACTGAATAGTATATGCTCCTAAATTAATGACAAAGTTAAACAGACGTATGAAAATGTGTGCTAATTGCTTTGCTGAATTAGGTGCAATTGCTAATCCTCTCACAAAACGGCGGGCATTTTAGCCTAAGGGCGGAATGCAGATACGTGTGCAGTCTCTATGTACAGTGTACTTTTGATGGCAAAATGATTAGCACCAAAATGTTACTGAGTAGCGAACGTTTGCTCATTTTTTATCAAATGCGTTTCACAAAGCGGGCGTGGCTAAAGTATCTGCCATTTTAGCAATTGCACCTAATTCAGCAAAGCAATTAGCACACATTTTCATACTTCTGCCAAACTTTGCTTTTAATTTAGGAGCATTCACTGACTATGCCATTAATTTAGGAGCATGTGCTATTCAGTAACGAGGCATTAATAGGTTTTTTGCATCAAAACGTAGCACATAAATTTGTGGCTTTTATATAATAGCAAATTCTCTCCTTTCTTGCATTCCACCCTAAGTTCTGTGTGCTACCCGTCACCCTCGGCCACTTTGAGCACTTTAAAATGCTCCTCAGCAGCAGCTAGTGCCTCATGTCCAGTGAAAGGATACCATTCAGTGTGAAGGAGGCCTCCATCAGGTCAGCTATAGTGAGGAAATAAAGGCGCTTTCTGTAGGAGCAACTTTTTGCTGTGTTGGAAATCGTACAGTTGACTGTTTAACCCCTTAAGGACTGGGGAATCTGCGCCGCGACCCAACTGAATGACCACAGAGCAATTTTTTTTTATTGCTCCGTTGCTTTCCGGACTCCCCAAACGGCATGCAACCGCAGGGGGGAGCCTGGAATTCGATGATGGTCATAGTACGTCATCGGTTAAGTCAAATCGACCCTTGACGTACTATGACCGTCAAGGGTTGTTAAGGGGTTAAAATGTGAGTTCCTTCAGACATTTTGACATGAGTGGGCTAATCGACTTCACCCCCCTTCCCACTCCTGTCGGCAAAGTTTTAGAAGGTTTTATTGCTACACATTGTTATAAAAATGTATAAAGAGGACTCGATTGTACTTTAATAACAAATCATTACTATCCCTTTAAGGAAATCTATATAATTTGTTATCATATTGTGAAATAGAGATACATCCAAACTGTTATTTGATATCTCAATCATAAAAGCACTATCAGAAAGTACTAAAGGGTTAAGGTTTCTGTTATGTTAAATAAAGAAAAGTGGAGTCATTTTGGGCACATTATTTGCACCATAAGTGTTTAAAGGGATAGTAATACTTAAAATGTAAAAAAAAATATGTTATAGGGTTTATCCCCCTGAGTAAAACAAGAGTACGCCCACTGCTAAAAGGTGTTTCATTTAAAAGTTGAATTTTTTTAGGTGCAATATCACAGTGGCCTGAAATTGTACAGTGACGCTGTTGCTACACCATCCTATGGAGATTTATGGTCCCGGGACCACAGCTGTCCATAGGATCGTGTAGCAACAGCGCCACTGTACAATTTCAGGCCACTGTGATATTGCACCTAAAAAATTCAACTTTGAAATGAAACACCTTTTAGCAGTGGGCGTACTCTTGTTTTACTCAGGGGGATAAACCCTACAACATATTTTTTTTTACATTTTAAGTATTACTATCCCTTTAAGTATAGATCTTAGTCAATCTAGTGATTCTTCTGGCTGGTGTAGGAAATACTGTCAGTGTCATTTGTCTGTCTTTTCGGTGTCAGTCTGTAAAGCATATCTGTCTGTCACAGAGGCTCAGCCAGCTCAGGAAGGAACATGGATTACCTCTTCTCAGTCAAACAAGATTTTGGATATTTTGGGTAAATGTAATTTCTCCCTTCACATTCCCCCAGACTCCACAAATACATAACATCTTCTCTAGCTCCAAAATTGTGCTGCTTCCTCTCTCTCTAACAAACACAGAGTGCCAGTCTGCTGGAGCCTGACACCCCTTTTATACTAAGCCTTCCACATGGGGGCAATTCATTCTTATATGTAGTTTCAATGCAATAAGAAAGGTGGAAAAAAGGAAAATCAGTACTTTTTGCAGGAAATGTCCTACTTGGCATTAATTGCCATTTTTTGCCTGTTTTTCGGTTTAAGGCAAAAGATGTCACCTATTCATGAGGTTAAAAGGCCCAGTTAAATCAATAGAATTTTAAATAATTTGTGTTAACACTTTGAGTGCCAGAGAGGTATGCAAATCATTGCATTGGATTCCTCTCCGGCGCTCAAAGAGTTAAAGGGCTAGTAATGCCATATATTATAAACAGTAATATAGTAGATTTAAAAAAATAAATCAGTAAAGGCCAGTCCGATGTCTCAGACCTTTATGCTTTGAGAGATGTAACGTTTTAAAGTTCCCTCCTCCCTCCCCTTTCTCTGACGTCAACCTCTAGCTGACAGAAGAAGATCCTGGTCCCGGGACCGGCAGACGGCTATTCAGCAAACCAGGCACACTTTGTAGCCTGTTCCAATAAAGTATTTCTCTTTAGATTGTGGTATTTCTACT
Organism: Rhinophrynus dorsalis; assembly: GCA_037306005.1. NCBI lineage: Eukaryota > Metazoa > Chordata > Amphibia > Anura > Rhinophrynidae > Rhinophrynus > Rhinophrynus dorsalis. Next base: position 157,295,854 of record CM074726.1, on the reverse strand, counting down.
CTGTTGAAGAGCCGCCTCGAGTCGACCAACTCGAATCTCCTTCTGTCAGCTTTACAGCTGATATCAGTGCAGGGGGGGGGCTTTAAAACATTATATCTCTCCAACCATTAAGGTTTGGGAGATTGACTGGCCTCTATTGATTTATATTTTGAATACCTACGATATTATTACTTAAACACTTATTTATCCTATTCTGTAAAAAATGAGATTGCAGTGACCTTGGGAGAGAGAAGAAGCAGCTGTGGAACTCCTCTTGACATTAGCTATAGGCAAAAAGGAGCAGAAGCAGTTGCACTTACAGGGAGTATTTAGTAAACAGTCACAGATAGGGATACTAGAGATAGACTTATATGACACAGTAAAGTGCAAGACATAATCACATACAAACATTTCTGTTAAAATCAACACTGCTTTGAGAATGTCCACTTACAACATACTAGGGGCAGGGGTAGGGGGAAATGAGTAGGAGCATTCCTGGGATATGTTAGTAAAGTGGTAGTCCAAAAAACTGACAATAGCCATGGTTGCTTTACATGATGATGATCTTTCTCCTCCTGAGGAGGCTATTTGTGATAGTGATATAAAAAGTGCCTCCACCACCAGCAGTAGTAATAAACCATGTAAAAACACTGAAGATAACAAGGAGCTGCATTCTAGTGTTGATGACAAAGTGTAGGAAGGTGTAACAGTTCAACCAAATGCTGCATCTGACAGTAAGAGTAACTAGCACAACATCTGTCTGGAAAGTACTAGAGAACTTTCTGAAAATCCTTCTAAAGGGAAAAGTAAAAAGATATTGTTTGATGCTGACAATGACCTACTTATTGATGATTATGTTGACCTTTTCTGCGCTGCTTCCCCAGACCTGCTCTGCGGTGATCTGGAGCGGTGAATAGGGTTAATCCCTTAGTCACCGCCTCCTCTTCCCTTCTGCAGCGTCAATGTGGTGGGTCACGTGACGCGGTGTCGCAATGACGTCATCATGATGGGTCCTTCAAGTGGATCTCTCACATAGATATAAGTAATGCTCATTAGTTAGAGCATTTAGGGAAAACATTTAAAACATTGTTCATTTAAAAAAAAAAACTTTATCTGCACAAAAATGAATGTTTAAAAAGTGCCCGGCAGCCTACTTCCGGCTTGCCAAAGCTTGCTGAACTGCCTCGGCTCCCCTCCCTCCTCCGATGACGGAGGCTGTCTGTCACTAAGCTGTAGCGATTTCATTGGCCAGATATTGATCTCTGCCAATGAGATCGCTCCAGCTTAGAGAAAGAAAGCATCCGTTATCGGAGGATGCTGGGTAGAGGGACGGAAGCAGAGGCAGTGCTGCAAGACAGAAGTAGGCTGCCGGGCACTTTTTAAACATTACGTTTTGTGCAGATAAAGTTTTGTTTTTCTTTAAATGAACAACATTTTAAATGTTTTTACTAAATGCTCTAACTAACGAGCATTACTTATATCTATGTGAGAGATCACTTTTCAAATAGCCGGCTGTTTTAGGGCCTGGTGCTTTCAAGTCCCAGTTACTAGCCCTTCCTTGAGCGTCCCCTTGCTTCTGCCTGCTTGAATACAGTCTTCCTGGTATTGACCCCTGCCTGTGACCTGACCCTTCTTCTGCTTGATCCTCTGTGCTGTGCTGTTGGACTTCTGGTATCGACCCCTGCCTGTGTCCTGACCCTTCTTCTGCTTGATCCTCTGTGCTGTGCTGTTGGACTTCTGGTATCGACCCCTGCCTGTGTCCTGACCCTTCTTCTGCCTGATCCTCTGTGCTGTGCTGCTGGACTCCTGGTATTGACCCCTGTTTTTGTCCTGACCATCCCTCTGCCTGCTGCTTGGGTTCGTCTGCTACTAAAAAAGTGCTTTGACCCAGGACTGCCTGACCATGATGTTACCTGCTTCAAAGGTACTCATTGTCCTGTATTTGGGGTGTGTTGTCTATACATTCTCCTGTATTTGGGGTTTGCTAGTGCTGTGTGCTTCTGGGTTCCTACAGCACTTCTGGTGTTGCTCTGGGTTCACTCAGCATCTGTTTAGAACAAGGAGCTTTCTGCTTATACCTGCCTATGTTATGTGCTTTACAGGGTGGGTTTCAGTAAGCTTACATCCCTTGTTTAGATGGGTGTCCATCGTTTTGGGGTCTATGTGACAGATCTAGAATATAGAGTGTCCTTCCAGTATCCTCATCTTCTTATGAAACATATGAAGTTGAGATTAAGACAGATGATAACATAGCCACAAAATTATCTGAAAGGAAAAGGCTCAGTTTCCCACCACTGAAGAGGATCACTGTACCTGTTTATAAACAGTCTGAGTCTGAGAAATCAACTGGAGTCTCTGACTCTGGAAAAGCAAAGATTCTTATAACATTTACTTCCAGTTGTTAATTTCTGTACTCCAGCCCTAAGCAGAAGTGGTACTGAGGTGGGAAAGTTTGCAGCAATAAAAAATATAGCTGAAAAATGTCAGTTCTCACAGGAAAATTATTGGCATTAGAGAAATTTTATGCATTTTTTATAGGTGGGAATTTTTGCGGGAAATGCAGGAAATTGTTAATTTTCTTGCAAAAATTATTGCAGAAACATTGCCCATCCTTGTCCATGATTGGTTTCCAACATATTGCAAAGCAATGGGATAACGACCTCTCTAACATTCATATGTAGATGAAGGTGTATGGTCCAAATTAACTCCTTAAGAACCCATGACATGCCAGGACCATCACGACACTTAAAGGGATAGTAATGTTTCTCAATAAAAGCAGCTCCAATTAGTCTTCATAGTATTTGGGCCATGGAGAGTGTTATTTCATTACTGTCAGAGTTGTAGTTTAATGAGTAAGTGAATGATAAAGTATCCCCCTACTACCCCTTTTACTGATGTAACACTGTTCACCTCAGAGCAGCAAGACTGTCTGGATGGATCATAGAGAGGGACAATCTTCAGTGATCATAAGGGGAAAACCTGAAAAACACTACTATCCCTTTAAAGACCACTGACGGTCCTGGCACGTATGGAATTCAGGGCCCCCGTGCAGCTACCTGCTGTTTAGGGAGCCCTGAATCGGATACACAAAAAAAAAAAAAAATCTCCGTAGTCCTTAAGTGCCGGCCATGCGTGCCGGTCCTTAAGGGGTTAAGAGTCCCATTTTATTCAGTGGGTACTTTATTTTCTCATAAGATGTGCTTAGTTTTCCCTAAAATTACTCTGGGTTTCTTCTGAAAATAAGAACTTTGGGGTAATATCTGATCTCTGAACCTTCAGTGCAGAAATGGAATTTATTGGCAGTTCTAAACATAAAACCTTGCTTGCATCAGACGTGTTGTAAAAAAAAAAAAAAAAATGTGTTACAAATTGTACTACTTTTTTTTTATATCATACCTAAAATCTATTCTTAGATTTCTATATTTGTCTCGCATTCGTCTGGGAATGTTTGTGTGTCTTCAGTAAGAATAATCTCTAGATGTATGTTGTTCAGCCAGTTTACTTAGCTCTCCTCTTGAGTTCCTCAGGTACAGAGGTGCCTGATGCTCTGGGTGACAATGTGATTCACGCATTCTCGCACAGTGCTGAGGCAAAACCAGAATCAGTCTTTCCTATTTCAGTCTAAGGGCGAGACGTTCAGAAAATTGTCATACTGATAAAACTGTCGGATCGGCAGTTGTTGGTAAAAAAAACGACAATATTTTCAGAAGTAAGTCCGTCACATTTGAAAATATGTCTTAAAGACATAAAAATGACGGTAAGATGATTTTGATGAGCATTGCCCTTAAAAATTCTGATGTTAAAAGGGTCTTGGATTTTGTCTTTGAATTGAAAATTTTAAAAAAATAAAGACATTTTTTGTCTTTGAAACGACAAATTGCTTCTCACTCCTGCTAACAGCATTTTAATTTGTCTTCTCCAAGTTTAGACCATTTTTATTTTGTCGGGAAAAAATGACGTTATTCAGACAAAAAAGTTTTGGTTAACCCCTTAAAGGGATAGTAATGTTTCATAATAAAAGCAGCTCTAATTAATAATCATAGTATTTGGACTTTTGAGAGTGTTATTTCAATTCTGTCAGAGTTGTAGTACAAGAGTAATACAATGATAAAGAATCCCCTCCGGCCCCTTTTACTGATGTAACACTGCTCAGCCAGATCACAAGGGAGGTGCCCAGGTAGACTGCAGAGAGGGACAATCTTCAATTAAGATAAGGGAAAAACCTGAAAAGCTTGTCAAGGGGGGCAGGGCTTTCATTGTTCTCATAGGAAGAAGATTGTCCCCTACTCTTATCTGTCTGGTCTATGGACTGCATTCCACATCTGAGAAGAGATGGCTTACACTAGGTAAAAGGGGCGGGAGGGGAAACTTTGCTTGTGAATATCTCTTAAACCATAAAGGTTTGAGCGATAAGACTTGTATCGTTCTTCATGTTTTTTTAATGCCTAAAAAATAAAATAAAGTTAAAATGAAGTATTACTATCCCTTTAACGACCCTTGATGGTCTGAGTACATCATGGGTAGATGTGACTTAATGACCCATGACGTAATATGACCGTCATGGAATTCCGGGCTCCCCCCGCGGCTGCACGCTGTTCGGGGAGTCGGGAACCGGAAACAAAGAAAAAAAAAAAAAAAAAGGTCCATGGTCCTTAAGTGCTGGCTGTGTGTGCTCACGGCCGGTCCTTAAGGGGTTAAAAGAATATTTTTTTCTGAAAATTCCTTACAGTTTGATGGTAGATTAAACCACTCCCACTTTTAAGATGGTTTTTTCCCTTTGACGGAGATGGCGGAATTGGATGCAAAAAATGATGGTAACGTGTCTGAGAATTGACGGATCGCGATGTAAAAATGTTTTTGTTCTGATTACAGACAATTTCAGTTTACACCAGTTTTTGAACATCTCAACCTAAATGTTTTGTAAATCTGTAACAAGGTGATGGCATTTTTTTTTCATAGAAAACAAAAATAAACCTGTTTTTGTATTTTCAACTATTTTCTGGGATTGAGCATATGACAGTGGTAAATGCTAAAACTTCCAGCAACACTGATGTCACAGGACACATATGTACACTTAACCCTTTGGTGCCAGAGGGGTATCCAATGCATTTCCTCTGGCACTCAAAGGGTTAAAACATTTCATTTTTACTTCCCTTCCATACAGTCATTGCCAGGACCAACATAACGCCACTGCACTGATAATAATGGGCCATCACATGAACTAATTAGAACAGAGTGCCACATTCAACCATCAGCAAATTAAGGTTCATTTCTCAAATATTATTTACTAGTAGAAGAGCCCGTGTACACGGCACACAGTGGCGAGCGGTCGTGGTGCAGTCATGTGCAGTAGAGACTGCCCTCGCCGCGGCTGATACAGAGCTGGACGCTCCAAGCGCCAAGCTCTGTATCAGCCTTGTCACGGGCAGTCTGTACTGCGCATGACTGCGTCATTACAAACTTTGTAGCGAATTATTATGTAGGATATGACACACAATGGTCATTACAATACATAAACAGTGTTTCATTCTCTTTAACCCCTTAACGACCGACGTGCGCACGCATGGCTGGCACTTGGTGACCACGGGGCTTTTTTTAAAAAATGTATCATTACATCTGGTTCAGGGCTTCTGGTGTGGCGTGCAGCTGCGCCGGGAGCCCTGAACTCCATGACATGCCAGGACCATCACCGGTCCTTAAGTGCCGGACCAGCGTGACGGTCCAGGCACATCATCGGACGCGAAGGGGTTAAAGGGATTCTGTCACATAAAATTACTTAAAGGAGCAGTAAACTTTTTTTTAAAGAAAAATATATATTGTAGGGCTTTTCTTGTTGAGTAACTTGATTAAAAAAGCAATTTATTTATTTATTTTTTTTTTTGCTATACACCCATCTTTTGGAGACTACATAGCAAACAAGTCTTGGGGTAGAAATGCAAATGATCAGTTCCTGAAATTGGAATTTATTTCTTGTTGTTTTGTGCCTGTGCAAAATGGGGAAAAAAAGAACATTTGCCATTTTCAGTTGCTAATTTTTATAGGAAGACCTATGTATAAAAACACAAATGTTGATCTTTTAGAAAAGTGATTTAATACTAAACTTAGAATCATAAACATTACTTAGAGGAACATAGAAATATACATTCCAGTACAATGTTTGTGATTCACATTGGAATGTCAATTGCTATACTTCGAAGTAACCACAGGGATGGTATGGACCATAAAATAATCAAGCAAACCATCTCTACAGGTGCCATAGAGATTACACTGTAATATGACATTGACAATGCATTGATGATCTAATTCAATGTGATGTGTTTCAGAGGAGAATATGTGAATGTTTGAATATCTGAATTCCAATCAGCTGGGAATCACTTTTGCGGCCAACATGCAGAGGTCTGCAATTCAATTTCTGGATGCCGAGCTTTGTGCTGCTAAGTCTCTGTAGATCAGCTCTAGAACATACATCAAAATGATTTTCTTAGATAGCTTTCTGGACTATTATAGCACCCATTACAAAAGCTGGCTCAAGAATGTCCCCTTTAGCTAATTTTATAGGATAAGGCATAACTGCACATATGTGAGGGACTATGATATGGAGGACAATACATTATAGGAACATTTTACAGCTAAAGCCTGTCCTACAAGTGTAATAGCGGGGACCATATCTGAGATCTAGAAATATAGACTGTAGTTCTCTTCTACAATACAAGAAAGAGGAGACAGGTTAGAAAATAGAAGTAAAGAGAAATCTTTCACTACCAGATATATTAGTGTACATGCATATGCTTAGTCCAAGCAAATAAAACCAGGTATTAGATCTACAATAATCACTTCTTTCTGGTATGAAAGTGAGTTATAAGTGATCAGCTGAACTGAGAACAGAGATTAAATAGAGAATGAGACACAGGTAAAGGAGTGCTCTTATGAACCTTTGCAGATATGTGATGTTACTGGAATTTTAAAAAACATGCAGGACACTCACACCCCAAATGTGCTAGGAAGAAAACTATAAATTCCTCATTCAAGGTAACTACAGAAAACAAGCATATATTCACAGATACATTAACCAGCAGGATTAACTAAGACTGTATCACATACATGATATATAGCCTAATGCTGACCTTCACATTGTCAAAATGGTGCAATACTGAGAACCGAAGATGTATCTGGCTTCATGGCTTAAAGGGATAGTAATACTTAAAATGTAAAAAAAAATATGTTGTAGGGTTTATCCCCCTGAGTAAAACAAGAGTACTCCCACTGCTGAGAGGTCTTTCATTCAAAAGTTATTAATTTTCAAAGTTGAATTTTTTAGGTGCAATATCACAGTGGCCTGAAATTGTACAGTGGCGCTGTTGCTACACCATTCTATGGAGATTTATGGTCAACTGACCAGAGTTGTCCATAGGATCGTGTAGCAACAGCGCCACTGTACAATTTCAGGCCACTGTGATATTGCACCTAAAAAATTCAACTTTGAAAATTAATAACTTTTGAATGAAAGACCTCTCAGCAGTGGGAGTACTCTTGTTTTACTCAGGGGGTTAAACCCTATAACATATTTTTTTTTACATTTTAAGTATTACTATCCCTTTAAGGAAACCTTTTTTTGCTATTAAGGGGAAATACTTTGTACACTAAGCTGTTTAATCCTTTGACTGCCAGAGGAATGCCCAGCATGTTACAAAGCAATATGCCGAACACCCCTCTGGCACTTAAAGGGAAATATATAAAGTCACACTGATATGGCAAATAAAGTGACATGACTCAGTATATAAGTTAACTTCTGTTTATCAGTTTAATATAATCCTAAGGGTGGATGGGAGGCTAGACACACTGTGGAGGGTGGGTGATGGAGGGAGATGAGGAGGGACTATGCAGCAAGGAGACAAATGTGATCCACATCATTTTTACCAGAGCTGGGTAAGGGTGGTAGGTGGTGGTCATCCACTGTATTTGTAAACTGGTGTTTAAGGGGGGGACTCAAAAGTGATCCACTCTTATTGTAGTCATTCTGGGAAAGGGAGGGAGGCACAGTGGGAAGCATTGTGAGTGAAGTCTCACTTGTATTTAGTATATGTAGAGGTCCTGGTATGAACAGGTCCCCTCAGGGAATCCATATACTAAATACAAGTGAGACTTCACTCACATTCTGTTTATCAGTTTAATATAATCCTAAGGGTGGATGGGAGGCTAGACACACTGTGGAGGGTGGGTGATGGAGGGAGATGAGGAGGGACTATGCAGCAAGGAGACAAATGTGATCCACATCATTTTTACCAGAGCTGGGTAAGGGTGGTAGGTGGTGGTCATCCACTGTATTTGTAAACTGGTGTTTAAGGGGGGGACTCAAAAGTGATCCACTCTTATTGTAGTCATTCTGGGAAAGGGAGGGAGGCACAGTGGGAAGCAATGTGAGTGAAGTCTCACTTGTATTTAGTATATGTAGAGGTCCTGGTATGAACAGGTCCCCTCAGGGAATCCATATACTAAATACAAGTGAGACTTCACTCGCATTCATGTGCCCAAAAAAATATCTGCCTGTGTATAGCAGGGAAATAAAGTTGGCTGCAGGCTAGGAAAAATATAATTGTTTTGTTTTTTGTTCCCACCCACCCTAATCATTTATTCTCATTTTCCCTTACAGCTGCTGCTGGAGTAGTATCTGCTACAGAAGAGGCCACACGTAGGCCAAGAACAACTCAGGGGGGCAGTTAGATACCATCTAGGCCAATAATGGGGCACTCCTGACCTACCCAGTGTGGCTTAGCCTAAGACGGTTCCATTTGTAGGAGTCACTGGCCTGGTGGTCAGCTCCTGCCTTTAGGGAGGCTATTGCCCCCACGATGCACTGAGGTAGTGGGTAGGGATGGTGGGAGGGCTGTGGCACATCAATCCTGACAAATTGTCTCCACCGCAGTTGTATACCACTGCCAAGGTCAGGTAAGGGAAGGATCAATGCCTGAAAGTTCCCTCGGCAGCAGGCAGTGGGGCACAGGTTTTGGCCAGTGCTGCAACAACAGTTCCTGGAGTGCCTCATTGGGATTTGGGGACGGGTTCTTCCCAGATCCCCTCTAAATAGGTCAAACCCCTAAATAAAAACTGTGACCTCTTTATTTGCCATCTAAGCATGCATCAGTGTGTTTATTTGTTCTTAATCATGTTATTGAGGTATGGGGGTAAGGGAAGATGGAGGGAGATGATTGTATGTTGGGGTGTTAATGGGAAGAAGGGGAGTATGGTGCTACAGACCTATAGGTTTACAGAGGCTACCACACTATCACTTTTGAGATGTTTGCCCCTTGGATGTCAGAGATGTTGTGAAGCAATGCACTGGAGACATCTCTAACAAGCAAGGGATTAAGCATCTCAAAAATGATAGTGTGGTAATGTATTTAAATCTCAGAGATTATGTAAAAGTGTTTTAAACAGAAGAGAGATACATTTTAATATTGTGCCTGTGCTTAAATGGGGTTATTTTGCACATTAAAGACCATGTCAAATCACAAATTGTTTGAGTGGTAACACCTCTTTTCCTTGCACTCACTGTTACCTTGCTCCAAGCATCTTCACCTGTCATCTTCTCAGGAGATCTTGCTGTATCTGTGCTGTTGGTGGGATAAGCCAATATTGAATGTTCTACTTATTTCTGTTATAGAGAGCTTCCACTCTGTTATAGCCTGAACATATACTATATCCCTCCCAAAACCAGCATACATCGCATTTTATAAAAAGCAAATGTAGTATATATTCAGCAATACCTACACACGTATACAATTACACTGTAATGACAGTTTAACAATAGAGTCCTCCAACTCACAGTTCATGATCCCAGTCCCCTGATGCAAGTGATCACTTCTTCCAGGGGAGTACCAGTGTCCCAACCAAAGTGTAACATTCCCTTTTGGGGTGCACCAGTGCTGTCGGGGCCTCTTAAATTTACCTCTAGTGAACTCCCACAGCTCCAGCTGGTCTTTCTGTTTGGCGTTGTGCTGGACACCCACCACTGGCTCTCTTCAGTGTCCCGTCAGACACCCACCACCGGCTGTGTTCATTGTCCCATCAGACATCCACCACTGGCTCTCTTCAGTGTCCCTTCAGACACCCACCATTGGTTCTCTTCAGTGTCCCATCAGACACACACCACTGGCTCTCTTCATTGTTCCACCAGACACCCACCACTGGCTCTTCAGTGTCCCATCAGACGCCAACCACTGGCTCTCTTCAGTGTCCCACCAGACACACATTACAGGGTCTATTAAGTGTCCCACTAGACACCCACCATTGGCTCTCTTCAGTGTCCCATCAGACACACACCACTGGCTCTCTTCATTGTTCCACCAGACACCCACCACTGGCTCTCTTCAGTGTCCCACCAGACACACATTACAGGCTCTCTTAAGTGTCCCACTAGACACACACCACTGGCTCTTCAGTGTCTCATCAGACACCCACCACTGGCTTTCTTCTGTGTCCCACCAGACACCCACCACTTGCTCTTCAGTGTCCTGGCAAGCACACACCATTGGCTCTCTTCAGTGTCCCATCAGGCACCCACAACTGGCTGTCTTCAGTGTCCCATCAGTCACACACCACTGGCTCTCTTCAGTGTCCTGTCAGTCACCGACCACTGGCTCTCTTCATTGTCCAGTCTTCAACTACCATGACAATTGGGCTACCTTGTTACCTTGGGCGGAGTTTGCCCGGAATTGTGCTATGAACTCTTCCTCACGGAGTTCTCCGTTCTTAATCAATTATGGGTTCCAACCCTCTGTCCTTCCTGAGGCTTTTGAGGCACGAAGAATTCTGGCTCTGGACAAGCATTTGAGGGCTCTCCGTTCTTCTTGGGTGCGGGTACAGAATACCTTACGTGGTTTTGCGCAACGGCAAAAAAGGCAGACTGACCATAGGCGTTTGCCGGCACGTACTTTCCAGGTGGGGGAGAGAGTTTGGCTGTCAACCCGTAACCTTTACCTCCAAGTTCCCAGTAATAAGCTGGCTCCTCGATTCGTTGGTCCCTTCCATGTTCTGTGCAGAATTAACCCTGTGGCATATGCTCTGGATCTTCCAGCCTCAATGCACATCCACAATGTATTCCACGTTTCCTTGCTCAAACCTCTGATTTGCAACTGTTACACTGCAGCTACGGTTCGCCCAGCTCTGGTCAGGGTTGGCGACCATGAGGAATATGTGGTACAAAGCATATTGGACTCGAGGTGGGTCCGGGGGCGACTGCAGTACCTGATACACTGGAGGGGTTACGGTCCGGAGGAGCGCTCCTGGATTCCTTCTGGTGATGTGCATGCCCCCTTATTGGTTCATAAATTTCATGCCCGTTTCCCTAGTAAACCCGACCCGGCCTGCGGAGAAGGGGCCCTTAATTGGGGGGGGGGGGGTACTGTCACTGTGCATACCTTAGTTCCAGTGCCGTCGGATCAGGCGACTCTGGGAACCTGGAGCCTGGTAGGACGTTTTGGCACCGTTGCTCCTGTCTCACCGGGCGTGCGGTTTTGTCGCATCTGGTGCCCCTAGCGGCTGGCCCTGTCCTCTTCCTGAATGGAGCGGCTGCTACGTTGGACACAGGGCTGGAGGTGAGTTGTTACACATCTACAGTTCATTGCGTCACATTTAGGGCGAGAGGCCAGGCACTGGTGCAGGCCTCAGTTTTATACATAGGGATGCTTTAGCCTCCACCCACCTACTTCCTGGCTGGCTTTAAAAGGGAGCTGGAAACCAACTCAGTTACCCTTACGTTGGTGTCCAATTCAGTTCTCTATTATTATTCTCCTGATTTCTTTGTATGACCCTGGCTTGTCTGATCATCCAGTCTGGTGCTGACCTGTGGCTCTGTCTGACTACCCTATCCGTCTTGCCTCCTTACTAGTGGATATCCAATCTGGTGCAGACCTGTGGCATTGGCTGAATACCCGCTCCGTGTATGACCCTGGCTTGTCTGACCATCCAATCTGGTGCTGACCTGTGGCTCTATCTGATTATCCTCTCTGTGTTGCCCCCTGGCTAGTAGACATCCAATCTGGTGCAGACCTGTGGCTCTGGCTGACTAACCACTGATACTGATTGCAGGCGTGAGTCAGTTGTCTCCCTAGTTGCCCTCCTTGGGGAGAGTGTTTCCACCTTACTAACTGCAGGCGTGAGTCAGTAGTACCTCCCTGGTTGTATTTCAGTTGGGAGATCTTGTGTGTTCTATTTCTGTGGCTTCCTCGCTCTATTGAGACTACCATTGGCCTAGGCCTAGTCTCTTGCATTGTGGTCTAGTTCAGGGCAGCCTCCTATTGCTGACAGAGCTGCTAGCCTCTCTAGTTACCCTCTGCTTTTCCCTGTTTTCTATGTTGTTCTACCATTAATCAAGGTGATTTTACTATACCGTACTGACTCCTGATTTATTCTTGGGTCCCCAAGACACTGCTTTCACAGTCCCATACAGAAAGCTCTCTGCAACCACAAATACCGTAACATGTCTGGTATAACACACACAATTTTACCCCTCTTCACCTTATGTGAAGTGGGGGGTGCGTATTAAACTCGAGAACTTTTATATATATATGCTTAGATCTCTGCGCATTGGATCTGCGGTATAGCCCTGCAAGGACCTTGAAATCCTCACAGGGCATTACCATTGGCTGGCAGTGGAAGGTCCTGACAGGGCATTGAAGAAAACAGGCGACAAATGCAAGCATGCAGCCCATATGGTAGATGGGTACTCATACTTCAGTGGTCTTCAGTGTAAGTAAGCACAATCTTCTGAGAGCGGATTGCGCTGGGGAGGGAAGAAAGGTATCTGGCAGCCCTCATTTTTTTTGAGTAAGGGGGAAAACAAGGGTGCGTATTATATATACGAACTCTTGTTTTCCCCTAAAATCTTGGGTATAATATACACCTGCATTTATACCTGAGATTTTATGGTAGACAGTTCCCTGTCAGGGACATAACAGTGTAAAAAATAAATACATTGAAAAAAAAGGTAAAGATAAAAAAATAATAAAAGTATAGGCGATTTGATTTTAAGTACTATGCACTTGCAGAATATATAAATTCAAATTAAGGCGGAACTGTCCCTTTACCCCCTCAGCTGATAGATAGAACATTGGGAATCAATGCATTGTACACATCTCTTGCATCCATAGTGTTAAGTTACTGGTAGCAATTAACATTAATAAAAGAACATGTCATTGAAAGCTAGGATTATGAAATGCCTTTACAAGTGCAGGTGTTCTCAATTAAAGCTAATTAGCTTGTTGTACATTTATTGAGTCCTTCGTAAGTCTAAAAAAAAGAAAACCAACAATAGCAATATTTAAATTACCCAGACGTCATGATAGTGTTGTGAACATCTGGGCTAAGGGTCGAATGAGAAAAACAAACAACTTATTTAGTGAAGTCAGAAATAATTTACTGGGAAAAGAATAGCAATTCTGTAACTAACCAAATACAGTACAGGGGAGAAATAAGCAATTCTCAAATTCCCACTGATGTGAATTGCTCATTTAAAGGAGAAGTAAACTTTTTTTTTTTTAATGAAAACCTCACACCTCACAAATTTTCAAATGGCCGAAAAGGGACACTTGTGTTTTATGCGGTGTTGCTGGGGGTGTGGCTAATGGGTGGGGCATTACTGAGAATTTTTACTCTATTTCATGATTATTGAAACCTCTGCGTAACTGAATAAATCATTTAGCTTAAGACCAAATATTTTATTTAACTAGAGTCATTTATAATCACATATACTGAAGTTTATACAGGCATTAAGGGGAAAGTAATGTTTCACAATAAAAGCAGTTCCAATTAATCATCTTAGTATTTGGGTCGTGGAGAGTGTTATTTTAATACTGTCCAAGCTGTAGTTCAAGAGTAATTGAATGATAAAGTATCCCCTTCTCGCCTCTTTTACTGATGTAACACCGCTCACCTCAGAGCAGCAAAACTGTCCAGATGGATTGCAGAGAGGGACAATCTTCAGTGAGCATAAGGAAAAACCTGAAAATCCTGTCAAGGGGGGACAGGGTTTTCCTTATGTTCACAGTAAGAAGATTGTCCCTTGCTGTGAGCTGTCTCACTCTGACAATCTTGAAATAACCCTCTCCATGGCCCAGATACTATGAAGATTAATTGGAGCTGCTGTTTTTGTGAAACATTACTATCCATTTAATGTGAGTTGTATTGCTGTGCACCACACAGTCTGATCCCCTAAAAAGAGGGACATCATGGTGGGAAAGAGGGACAGAGGGGTTTGGGTATCAAAGAGGGACTGTCCCTTCTCAAGCTGTATACTTGGGACGTGTGGACCCCTAGTATCTCCTAAAGTGAGACAATTGGGAAGTATATACCCCTAATATCTCCTAAAGAGGGATACTTTTTTTATTCAAATGTTAAAATAGTCCAGATAATCAGGAAGTGAATTACAGCACATTTACTTCCTGATAACTCTAACTGACAGGAAGTGACTCAGCAGTTTCTATCACATTCTCTGGAAAACTGTTTGTCATTGACTCTCCCCTCAAATAGAATGTAACAGAATAATGCATTGGAATTTGATCAATAGAGGGCACTGCTAATGTAAACAATAGAGGGTTTAAACTTTAATAACTCTGCAGTGAGAATATCCTTATTTTACTCAACAGGAAAAATCCTACAACATATATTAAGACTCCTTTCACTCTGGATTTTGGAGAAGTCTCCAATGCATTGCCTCATGTTCAAGGGGTTAAAAGCCATACTTAAATAAATGAGAAATGTTTATTTAGCATTGTGAAGGTGGTTTGCTCCAGAATTGCTCTATATTATATTTAGTACATTTGCCTCACTACCTTCAAAGCAAGCTGAGTGGTTATGTTCACTGCACACCTTATTGAACATGTAGCAACCACCATGTAGCCTATTGTATTTGCTCTCTCGACCTTGGCTGGTAAAATCATAAAGTAATCAAACTGTTATTATGACACTTGTTATATATATTTCCTTTGTGCTGTAAATTGCTCTAGTTATAACATGTTCCTAATTTCTCGGATTATTTATATTTTATGTATTATGTTTTAACTAGTCATTGGAGAGCTCCGGGGCAACATTTTTTTGGCCCCCCAAGGCTGTATTTACTTCCCAGTCTCCCCTAGGAAAGGAACTCTAGGTGGCCTTAGCTCCACCATGGTCACACCCCCAGTCCTCACATGACCACGCCCCCCCCAGCCCATTCACTGTTTCCTGGCACAGAAAATACCCTTGACTTATAACAATCAAGGACAAAAAATAAAGCTTTAACCCCTTGGCTGCTAGGGAGATCTCCAACACATAGTGAAGCAATGAGCTAGAGATCTCTCTAGCATCCAAGGGGTTACACAATAGCCTGTAAAGGGTTATACAGTTGGTGCAAAGACACTGAGATTGCTCTAGCCATGCCCACAATTTCAAATGTGGGTGTGGCCAGCACAACTAAGACGCCCCTTAACATTTGGCTTTCTAGTCAGTGACCTATTCTGCTTAATGGGAAATCAGGCTTTGCCCCACCCAACACAAACCTTTCCTCACCAGGGGAATAAATAGGACCTATTGGGCCCTAGGGCCAATGGGCCAACTTGGGTGCCGGGCCTCATCACCACCACACCTTTTGCAACCTTGCAGTCACACCCCTGGGTGTTGGCTTATATTTGGACAAAAATGACCTTGCTTAGGCCTTATGTATTAAACCCTTAAGGACCAGCTGTGCAGACGGCACTTAGGGACCAGGGGGCATTTTTTATTTGACAAAATGGAATCAGAGATCCCTGAACGACATGCAGCTGCACACGGACCCCTGAATTCCATGACTTACATACGTGTCATGGGTCCTTAATGTACGTTTCCCATGATGTACATGTATGGCATGGGACCTTAAGGGGTTAAAGCAAACTGGATAAATTCCAGGCAAACCAACTGCACTGTAGGACTCCAGTAAACATTGCCAAGATGACCATGGATTTAAATGGAAAACACAAAGAGAGAGGATTCCATCGGTAAAATACATTAATAGCAAGAATAAGACATTAATAGTCTAGGTGCACTCAAAGGCAAAACATAAAATTGAAAATCAGTAATGGCGGGTGATAAAATATTGAACACCAAATGACTACCCCAAAACAGGAGCCAAATACAAGGAGGCACCCCCAAGGTATGAAAAATATAATTTAGTTTATTGAATACAAAAAAGATATCTCGGCAGTTTTTAAAAACAACTAAAACAATACAGGCAAGCCCTAGTATATAACAATATAATACGTCCCCACAAATATTATTAGTACAAAGTATATCTACAAAGTGAAATATAAAAATAGTATACTCATCTATCCAAGTGGCAATATAGGGGAATACGTCAAGGCTTGCCTGTCATCCCAAAAACCCAAAGAGTATTGCCACATATGGTGACTTTGTCAGGGGTAATTGGAGAGACCATAAAAAAGTATTGATATAATAACCAACCTATCCGGATGCAATCCAAAGTCATGTGACAAGTATAATGATGAACATGGTAACATACTATGTAGATACACAGTTATTTGAAGGACAAAGAGCAAATAGCCATCAATACTACCTACAGTGCAATAGCTTACATAGTAATTTAGGCTGAAAAAAGACTTGCGTCCATCAAGGTCAACCTTTTCCTATTCTTGTTTACCGCTGTTGATCCAAAAGAAGGCAAAAAACCCTTCTTTCAGCAATTTCTAATTCTACTTTGAATGGGGGAAAATTCCTTCTTGACTCCAAATGGCAATCAGATTTCTCCTTGGATCAACAAGTACTAAAAAAATATAAATCCCAGTACTAACATACATAGCCCTCTATGTTATGCTCTTTTAAAAAAGTATCCAGGCCCTTTTTAAAGGCATCTAATGTAGTCGATAGCGCCACCTCTTCAGGCAGTGAATGCCATACCTTTATTGTCCTTACCATAAAGAATCCCTTCCCCTGTTGTACATGAAATCTCCTTTCCTCAAGTCTTAGCAGGTGACCCCTTATCCTTTGTACCATTCTGTTATTGAACAGGTCTTTGTATGGGTCCTGAACATATTTATATAATGTTATCATATCCCCTCTAAGACGCTCAAAGAGAGGATCACACCAGTACAATACATTAATACCAAGAATAAGACACTAATAGTCTAGGTGTACTCAAGTAATACAATGAAAGACACTAATGGAGGGTCATAAGTTATAGAAAACCAAACAACTTATTATAGAGACTTTAAGAGTGGTAGTTTCTTTTCAAGTTTTGTATAGACACCATGGAGACTATGGCTTTTAATATTGATTCTCTAGAGGAAGTTCGGGCCAATAAATTATCCACTGTTTTCCCTGCTCCATTTATTTCACAACCCTCCCCTAGTCTTTTGGGTGATGAGAATTTTTTACAAATTTGCAATAATCTTATTTGTCTCCACTATCAGTTTAACACGCTATGGTGGAACGTGAATAGTTTAGAACGATACTTAAAATTTTAACTTATTCCTGGGACAAGATATTCAGGTATTGCCCACATGGGAAGCCGAATCACAATTTAAGACTAAGTAGGAGGAGATCTTGACTACATGCTTTTTCATCCTAATGCAGATTTTGATTGAGCATAATCAAACCTTAATGATACAGGTTCGTTGTGAAATCCTGACTTTACACATGAAATTGGAAGACTATGATCAGAATACTCAGGTCTCTCTATTTCAGACACAATTGAAAGTGGAGCTGGATAAAGTAGAAACATTATTGTTGATATGAAAAAAAGTAAATTTACATGAGATAGTAAAGATTTTAATGAAAATAGTATCTACAAGTGGAAACATATGGGTAATATTAGAAAAGTCAAGATTTGCTCTACTCATTCCCCTAACCCATCATCTAACTCACAATTATCTTCTCAAGTCAACTCTGCTGAAGAATAACCTCACGGAGACCAGTAATTCTTCTGGTTCTGAAAGTGAACCACAGAGTAACTATGACCTCTCCAACCCTATTCCTTTTTTAGGACTTACCAATATAAACTTTTCTAAAGAGGCAAGCATTCAGGAGTTAAGAAACCATCTGCAGTGGGGTTACAAGAGCCAACCAGTTCACCATTGAATGTACAAGAGAGACAAAGAAAACAGAAGCGCAACTAAGCATTATTAATTTCACCTCTCACATCTTGTTGTATACTCAAAGGAAATTACTTTTAAAAAAATTATTTGATAGACCCATGGATCCGACTAGCAGTTCTGAGGATGAGAATACATTTTTTTGGATATGCTTAACTTAATGCAAGAAAATAGTCCAGCAGTGAACATCTCCTGTAGAAAAACTACGTTTTGACCTCCTAGTGAATTTACTCCACCATTAAGTCTGTATCTGCAGTTTGTGTTGACTGTCCCTTACCATATTTCTAGTTTATACCATGTGAAGATCTATGGAATTCCTGTTCCAGTCCGACTGCCTGACATCTTTTGGAACCCGAATGGTGTCTTCATATTTGAGTTTTTGTTTTTCTTCTCTTTTATGGTGATTTTCCTATACTACGTCAGAATATAGTGAGATGCCAGAAAGTAGATTCATGGGACATTTATGATCTGCACCAATTTGTTTGTTCTGACATTATCTTCATTATGGTCCGCACGTTCGGGACTTTGTTCCTTTTGGATATAGGAACAATAATTAAGCCTTCTATTGAAGATTTACTGCATTACATGATAGATGGATATTGATTTTGGATACACCATTTTCATCTTTATTAGTTGTGTACAATTTATATTTCTTTGCTTCCTTATTGGGAGAATACACATCACTCCAACTAATCAATCATGCTGTTTTTCCAAATATATGACTTAGTGTCACGGTACCAGCAAGGAATCACAGGACAAGTACTTAACCCTTTGAGTGCCAGAGGTGTACGGAATGCATTTCAAGGTAATGCATACCGTACCCCTCTGGCACTCAAAGGGTTAAAGGTAACACCAACTTTATTAAGGCAGCAACAAAAGAAATATCACGAAGACAGTAGATAAATATACAAGCCTAAAGAGAAGCGCAAAACGGAGCAAGTGACAACTACCAGGAATAGAAGACTGCTACCGTGTGATCCTCTTGATAGATATATCCCAGCAATGGGACTAGGAGCAGTCTGCAATACCACAGGGCCGCACCTGGGAGAAGCCAGACAGAGATGAGGGTAACCAAGGCCCCAGGTCCCCACCTGGGATAGCCGTCAACTGGGAAGGCACCAGGAGAGAGTCTGCCAGAGCCACAAGCCTACACCAGATAAGTTAACTAACCGAACGGAAGGCCGCACTAAAGGTAGTTAGATAGAGCCACAGGTCAGCGCCAGAGTGATCAGACAAGCCAGGGGTCATGCACGGTGTGGGTCGTCAGCCAGAGCCACAGGTTTGCACCAGATAGGATGTCCACTGAAGCGTTGCTTTGCTGGATATGCAGTGGACAGAGCCCCAGGTCAACACCAGAACAGGTAGTCAGATAAGCCAGAAGACACACACGGAGCGGGTAGTCAGCCGGAGCCAGAAGTCACACACGGAACGGGTAGTCTGCCAGAGCCTCAGGTCTGCACCAGAATGGATGTCCGACAAAGCCAAGGGTCATACATGGAGCAGGTAATCAGACAGAACCACAGGTCAGCACCAGGTCGGTTAATCAGACAAGCCAGATCATACACATAGCCCAAACTAAAGAACTGCACTGGACACCAACGAAAGGGTGACTGAGTCCTGTGTCCAGGCAGTTTAAATAGTCAGAAAGAGAGGAAGAGGAGGAGCAGCCAACAGGTGGCTGTCTCTTTAAATGGAGCGCACGTCCATTCCTTTGGACGTGCGCCCAATAATGATGTCACCCGCCACCGGAGCACCAGCAGCAGAGGCGGCTGGAGCCGCAACAAAACAGAGCAGGTGGCTGCGCCACCAGAAAGGAAGGAGATCCATCCTCAATGGAGGCAAGCAACGTGGGGCGGACGGTGCGGCTGGAGCTGCTGGAAACAAATGCGGTCGGCTCGAGCAGCCGCCGCACGGGTGCCCTGAAACTTAGCTTTGTTCAGGATTGCCATTCATGATTCTGATCATTATACACTTCTGTATGACTCGTCACTGAATATGATATATTTCATTTGCTAAACTATGTGATCATTTGTTTCATTATTTGGTTGAATTATCATAATTTATATTTTGTTTTTTGTTATGTACTCATCATGAGCCTCATATTTTCATTATATACCCATTGCTTTGGGCATACTAATCTGATTATACTATGGCCAGTGATATTTTTACACTAATTGTCCTTTAATCTAGCTCAGTTCGAGTGTATCTCTAGGTGCCTATGCAATACTATGATAAACTGCTGATTACCATACCTCTGTCCTAACATGAATTTTGATTGCATGTATTTGTTACTATGTAGAGCACCCAGTTCAGTCTTTGTGAGGGACATATTCACTGTACTTCCACTCCTTTCTGATAACGTGCACCTTACTTGTGGTACCCGGACGTATCTCTAGCCGTCATACTACGTGTTCTTGAATTCGCCTTGTGTTTATTATATGATTCACAATTTACTTCTTACTTAGAGTTGACCCTTGCTAGAAAGTGCAGAGGAGGGCTACAAAACTAATAAGGGGGATGGAAAGTTTTAGTTATGAAGAAAGACTAGAAAAGTTAAATTTGTACGCACTAGAGAAACACGCCTTAGAGGGGATATGATAACAATATATAAATATATTCAGGGCCCATTCAAAGGGCTCTCCAAAGACCTGTTCATTAAGAGAATGGTACAAAGGACAAGGGGTCACCCACTTAGACTTGAGGAAAGGAGATTTAGTCTACAACAGAGGAAGGGTTTCTTTACGGTAAGGACAATAAAGGTATGGAATTCACTGACTGAGGAGGTGGTGCTATCGAATACATTAGATGCCTTTAAAAAAGGGCCTGGATATTTTTTAAAAGAGCAGAACATAGGGGGCTATGTATATTAGTATTGGGATATATATATATATATATATATATATATATATATATATATATATACACCTCGGAACTTCCAGTTGAGGGCTACCCGGAAGAGAGTCCTATGTGCAGCAGGGGGTGACAAAAATGATGCTAATCGTGTCACAAAGGGGCGGGGCTTGGTCAAGTGGGGGTGGGGGCAGGGCTTAAAGATGTCACACAGAAGGCTGGGGAAGGAGGAACAGCGGGAGAAAAAGCAGATGTGGCAGAGTTTCAATAGAAACTCCCCACATTCGGAGGTATCAGCCTCTGCCCCGGAGACCCGGTAAAGCTCTGTCAGAACCAGAGACTCCGGGGCAAATCCAGAGAGTTCCCAGGTATGTGTATATATATATATATATATATATATATATATATATATATATTTGCCATTTGTAGTCAGGAAGGGATTTTTCCCCATTCAAAGCAGAATTAGAAACTGCTGAAACAAGGGTTTGTTTGCCTTCTTTTGGATCAACAGCAGTAAACAAGAATAGGAAAAGGTTAAACTTGATGGATGCAATTCTTTTTTCAGCCTAAACTCCTATGTAAGCTATTGCTTTGTAACTAGTATGGATGGCTATTTGCTCTTTGTCCATGAAATAACTTTGTATCTGCATAATATGTTACCATGTTTATCATTATACTTGTCACATGACTTCAGATTGCATCCTGATAGGTTGGTTATTGTAGTAACACTTTTTCATGGTCTCTCCCATTACCCCTGATGAAGTCACCATGTGTGGCGATACTCTTTGGGTTTTCGGGATGACAGGTAAGCCTTGACTTATTCCCCTATATTGCCAATGGATAGATGAGTATACTGTTCTTGTATTTCAATTTGTAGATATACTTTGTATTAATAAAATTTGTGTTTATGTATCTCGGAGATGAATTGATCTTTTTCACCTCATAAATTGGACATAGTATATTCTCATTATGTCATCTATATTTGTGGGGACATATTATATTATTATATACTAGGGCTTGCCTGTATTGTTTTTAAAGACTGCCTTTATATCTTTTTTTATTCAATAAACGAATTGATATTTTTTATACCTTGAGTGTGCCTCCTTGTATTTGGCTCCTGTTTTGGGGGTAGTCATTTGGTTTTCTATACCTGATGACCCTCATGACCCATGTTTTTCATGGATTTAAATGGGGCTTTTAACCCCTTGAATGTGAGAGAGGTCTCCAACACATTGCAAAACAATGCATTGGAGTCCTCTCAAGCAATTAAGGGGTCAAAGCACCATTTAGATTAATGGGAGTGTTTCTTTATCTTCTACAGTATAAATGTTTTACCCTACAGTTTGATTTAACAGATAAGGACCCATATGTCTGTGTATGTATTCTCTGGCACAGTACACTTTTCTGCACTTGAATGATGGCTTACAGCTCAGAGTCTGCTCCACCAGATATCTCCTAATGCATATGATTCATTGGGGTTTCTAGGTTCCAAAAAGACCCAGGGCTCTTGGTCATTGTAACGATTTATTGGTGCATTATGCCCAGTCCTGGAAATTTCTTACCAGTGGATCTCGGAAAAACACACACACATGTGGATAGAAGTGTCCAAATGATTCTCTATTTGCACCATAATGTTGGATCGGCTTACTTGGGATGACGCAGAGTTGGAGGGTTGGCATACCTCACAAGTATTCCTCTTTAGGAGATATTAGAGGTCCATACCTTCCAAGTGTCCCTCTATAGGAGATGTTATGGGTCCATACCTTCCAAGTGTCCCTCTTTAGGAGATATTAGGGGTCTGTACTTCCCAAGTGTTCCCCTTTAGGAGATATCATTGGCTCATACCTCCCACGTGTCCCTCTTTAGTAGATATTAGGGGCCGTACCTCCCAAGTGTTGCTCTTTAGGAGATATTAGGGGTCCATACCTCCCAAGTCACCCTCTTTAGGAGATATTATGGGTCCGTACCTCCCAAGTGTCCCCTTTAGGAGATATTAGGGCTTCTTACCTCCTAAGTGTCCCTCTTTAGGACATATTAGGGTTCCGTACCTCCCAAGTGTCCCTCTTTAAGAGATATTAGGGGTCTGTACCTCCAAAATGCCCCTCTTTAGTAGTTATTAGGTTCCCTCTTTAAGATATATTAGGGATCTCTACCTTTCAAATGCCCCTCTTTAGGAGATATTAGAGGTCTGTCCCTTCAAAATGCCCCTCTTTAGGAGATATTAGGGATCCATACCTACCAAATGTCCCTCTTTAGGAGACATTAAGGCTCTATACCTCCCAAGTGTCCCTCTTTAGGAGATATTAGGGCTCCATACCTCCTAAGTGTCCCTCTTTAGGAGATATTAGGGCTCCATACTGTCACAGCTTACCTATATCCAGCTCCACCTCTTCTGCTGGCAGTGGAGTTGTATTGCTCGAAATGACGCCTCTGCATTATCCCATGCGTCATTTCTGGGACTGGGTCTGGGTGCGCTTGGCGTCAGTAGCGGCCGCCCATGTCCTCTGGCTAGGTGGTTCGGAGGCTCCAGATGAGAGGAGAGAGAGTGAAACACCTATTTCAATTGTACAGTGATTCCCACGCTGAAGGAGGTGACATCAGTAAAAGCCCACTAGGTGAAGGGTTCAAGAGTGAATAAGGAAGACCTTTTGTTATAGTCTACACTCAGATTGTGTGCGCTTTTGTCACAGTACCTTGTTTCCAGCGCTGCATCTTCAGCGACGCTCGGCATCTTTCCAAGCGTCATCTGCAGGCAGAGGCTTCAAGCATGCTGCAGGCCTCTGTTTTATGTGTGTTTATTTCCTGTAGTCTCCTCCTACCTAGTTCCTCCCTCTAGCTGCTCCGCCTATCTATTTCCTGTGGAGGGGTTTAAAGGGCAGACTGAGTCCTAACTCAGTCACCCTTACGCTGAGTCAGTATCACTTTTTGGCGTTACCTTACCGTGAGACTCCAGCAGGCTGAGGCCTAGTCTCGGACAGTGAGGTGGTAATATTGGGAGACTGCTATTCCTGATACAGTACTCACCTTTTCGATCACCCACTGTGTGTATATTTATATTACATGACTGTTATTATTCTCATAATAAAGGTTCTATTAACTATACCGTCTGACTCCTGGTTTTGCTTGCCAACCGTAACAGCTTTTTTCTCTTTTTGGTGATGTTTTGTGTATGGAGTAAGGGCTTTACCAGAAGTCCTTGAAGAGTAAGCTACGCTGCTGGGAGAAAGGACACTGAAGGACTGATTAAGGACAAATTGTTCTTTTTTATTATTATTTTTCTGATTTTTGCATGTGTTTTTCTTGATACATTTTGTCTGTTGTATCTAGCACTGAGAAGTTTTGTGGTCAGTGGCGTAACAATAGGGGTCGCACCTGCGACCGGGCCCGTCACTCCAGGGGCCCGGCCGCCCCCTGAGAACCCATCGCCACTCGCCAGCAACCTGTGCCCGCAGCAGTTCAGCTGATCTCCTGGCGCTCTAGTAATGCAGAGCGCTGGGAGATAACATCATCTCCCAGCTCTCTGCATTACTGAGAACCACGCGGGAGCGGGTGATGGAGGTAGGAGATGGACATGGAGCAACGTGAAGATGGGGGGGGGGGCTGCGCCTCCAGGCCCATGGTAATTTCTGCACCAGGGCCCGGTGGCTTCTAGTTACGCCACTGTTTGTGGTGTTCTTTTGCCAAGTCCTGTATACGCAAGTTCTTGGCATTTGTGTTTGTGAGAACCCACCTGGAGGTGTTTTGGTGGTGGTCCTTCTATTGCACAAGGGGCGCCCCCCTGTTGTGTTCCCTTATTGTTTCTACTGTATCTATAGAAGCCACGTTCCACTGCATTTTATTAGTATATAATGATAAACATAGCAAAGAGGAGCACCCAGGACTACCCAAACATTTCCCCAATGCTTTCCCCTTGGTGGAAGCAGTATACAGAGGGCAGTTGTTTTGTGTAAGTAGATTAGTAACTAGGGCCGGATTTCCCAATAGGAAGAGCTGACAACTGACTAGAGCTCTAAATTCTGAGGTGTGGTACCTAAGCTGTGCTGTCCACACCCACACTCTGATTCTCAGTGTGCCTGAACCAGTTTAAATCCCCCTATAGGTCATTATTTAGCCCCTTGGGTTCTACAAGGATCTCCAGTGCATTGTAAAGCTCTGCTTTGGAGGTATCACTGGCAACCAAGGGGTTAAAGCTTGTTTTCTTCTTGCTTGTTCTAGGCCAAGAGTAGTTTCTATGCCAGGAAACTGTTTATGGGACTCGGGTGGCGTCATATGAGGAGAGTGGGCGGGGCCATGGTGGGAGGAGCTAAGGGCATGTAGAATACCTTGCCCAGAGTGCTTGGAATGTAAATCTGGCTCAGTAAAAACATTAGGAAGGCACAGTACAAAAACTGTTTTCAGTACTTATTTAAAGGACATATGTTTAGTACATTCCATCTTGTGTATTTTGAGAGTTATGTACTGTGGTGAGGTAAACGTGAGGTAAACTTTCAAGTGATAGAAACATTCCAGCTCCTTTATTATTCTGTGGGCTTGTTTTTCAGTTTACAGAGGACTTAGTGATAGGATCTATAGAATAACATAGGGACTGAGAGTTTATCACACTGGAGACTGGAGGTTCTTGGTTGTATAGGAAAAGACATTACCAGTACTAAGAAAGAGCTACTAATGATTCTCTATAGATCACTGCTAAGACCTCACCTTGGGGTATATGCACTAACGGTCGATGCTTCACTATATGTTCTATGTATTATCTATGAAAGGGGGGGGGGATTTAATAATTAGCATAGAGGGTAGGTGTAATGCTGGCCATGTGTTATGGAGGGCTTGTGGGGGAGTGGAAAGGATGTGCTCATACTTCAACACCAAGAACACCACCACTGTTCCCTTAACCCACTGAGTGACATATGGATAACCATTGCACACTGTGGCACTGTAAGGATTATAACATTAAGAATCTCCTGCTCAAATTCACGGTTCTTTCAGAAACACAGACAACTGGCAAGGCAGCTGTTACTTATAACAGCTTCTCTGCAGGTTCTGTCTATCCATGAAACCGCTGCTCAACTGTTCTGATCAGCTGATTTATATAACCAGAAGACTCTCTGATCAGTGGAAAGTACACTGTGGACTAGAAACAGCCGATCAACTGTTTTATATAAATAAGAACTGGCAGAATAACTGTTATATGTGTGTCTGAATGAACTGTGAAACTGAGAAGTGGTTTCTTAATGTTCAACCGTTACAGTACCAGTGATTTGTGCAATGCACATCCCTATGTCATTCAGAGGGTTAAGGGAGGTCAGCTGCTGTCTCGCTCCAGTAGACACAGCAAACTGTCATCTTTGGTTCCATAGAAAGAGCCAAACTTTGCCATTACAGTCTGTCAAATTTGAGTATTTCCTTGTTAGAGCGATTCACTTTTAAAAGGTCGCATTTGAAATATTGTGCAGCTGCAGGCCGCATTCACCAAGTCACCCCAGAAGCAGGCACACTGTCACTTTTTGTAAGGAGAGAGTGCATGAACACGCTCTCACTTTACCTCTACCCCTGACCTGGACGCACATTGGTAACAGAGTGTGCCAGGTCACATGCAGGATTCCACCATGAGAGGAGGCGGTGGGAACGAGGCACAAATGGGGAGGATTGAACATGTATTTGGAAACAAACAATCAAATAAATATTACTTTAAAGGGATAGTAATGTTTCATAATAAAAGCAGCTCTAAATAATCATCATAGTATTTGGACTTTGGAGAGTGTTATTTCAATTCTGTCAGAGTTGTAGTTCCAGAGTAATTCAATGACAAAGTGTCCCCCTCCCGCCCCTTTTACTGATGTAACACTGCTCAGCCAGATCAGAAGGGAGGTGCCCAGGTAGATTGCAGAGAGGGACAATCTTCAATTAAGATAAGGGAAAAACCTGAAAAGCTTGTCAAGGAGGGCAGGTATTTCATTGTTCTCATAGGAAGAAGACTGTCCCCTGCTGTTATCTGTCTGGTCTATGGACTGCATTCCACATCTGAGAAGAGATGGCTTACACTAGGTAAAAGAGGCGGGAGGGGAAACTTTGCTTGTGAATATCTCATAAACCATAAAGGTTTGAGAGATAAGACTTATTTCATTCTTCACGTTTTTTTTAATGCCTACGAAATAAAATAAAGTTAAAATGAAGTATTACTATCCCTTTAAAGGAAGTACAAGTTCACCTTTAAAAGCTTGGTCCTGAATGGACAATTGTCTTTGAATCCACAAGCCTCTAGGGATGATCTTTTGCCCAAATCATTTTTTAAAAGGACAACATCCCACCAGTGTCTCAGTTCTTCCTTCAACGCTTGTTCCAATTGAACAAACACATTTTTCTCTGGGGTTATGGCTTTTCCCTAGTAATAAAAGACTGAACGCTCTGTTTCCTGATTCTCATTCGTTCGGTGGATTACAGGAGATGCTAAAAATAAACATTTCTACTGATATTATATAAACTTTACAATGAAAATGCATAAGACTAGAGAAAACTTTTTTAGCCTCAAGGAAACCTAACACAATGAAATAGATTAGAACAGATAAAATACATACATGTCAAGAGAAAGTATACACAACCACCACCAGCCTAGACATATTACCTTATAACATAAATACTTGTATTATATATAATAACACAACCAGAATTGTGTGCCCCAGGGACTAAAGTGGGAAAAAGAGACACTTGACAGTTTGTGTAGAAATAAAAATAAAATGGTAATTTACCATATAAAGAAAATATTACGGTGTATATATGTCTAGGCTCCTGGTGGTTTTGTATATTTTTCCTTGACATTTATCTCATTATATCTGCCGAGCATATTTCATGTTAGTGGGGGCTTTATCCGTTCCAAATTGATTGTACTGTTCACTCTTAGTGGGTCTGCGCCAGGGGAGGGCTGGCCTGGGGGGCAAGGGGGAAATTGCCCCCTGGGCTGGTGGGCCACTGCATCTCACTAAATCTCCTGATAGCTGCTGTGAATGGAGCTACACTAGTGATACCACAGAGCTTACAATCCAAAGGAGCTACACTAGTGATACCACAGAGCGTATAATACAAATGGAGCTACACTAGTGATACCACAGAGGTACAATCCAAATGGAGCTACACTAGTGATACCATAGAGCTTACAATTGAAATGGAGCTACACTAGTGATACCACAGAGCTTACAATTGAAATGGAGCTATACTAATGATATGACAGAGGTACAATCCAAATGGAGCTAAACTAGTAGCATAAACCATTTCCCCTGTAAGCTCTATAGTATCACTAGGTAAGCTTTACTTCAATTGTAAGCTTTGTAGTAGCACACTAGTGCAGCCCCATTTGAACTGTAAGCTATGTGGTATCATTTGACTTACATCACAACATTAATGCCAATTTTAAAATTAATAAAAGGGGGTGGGCTGGAACAGTGGGCTTGAAAGATAATAGAAATGGGCCACTTGAATGTATTTGCCCCCTGGGCCACAAATTGCCAGCCCTCCCCTGGTCTGCGCCCTTTCTTTTTCTTGTTATCTTGCAGTATGCTGTGGGGTGTATACTTTACCTGTGTATAGTGGGCAGCATCTATCGGAGAGGATCCAGAGCAGGGGTTCTCAACCCGTGCCCTCAGTGGCCACTAACAGGCCAGGACTTAGGGATTTCTCTGCTAGAACACAGGTGTGGTGATCAGAGGCTCATTCACACTGATTAACTCACCTGTGCTTTCACAAGGAAATCCTGAAATCCCGGTCTATTAGCGGCCACTGAGGGCACGGGTTGAGAACCACTGGTCCAGAGGAAACTTCATTGTATCAACTGTATCTGAAAATAGAATCTTGATTTTTCAAGAGTCCATTTTGCGTGGGATTAACATTTTATTTTTTACTAGTATGAAGGCCCGTATACACGGGCTAAAGTGTACCCAGAGGCCCCCGCTGCTGCCCCGGAGCCGGGAGCAGAGACAGGAGGTGAGGCGTCTGGAGCTCCCAGCTCCAGATCAGCGCATTCAGTGAGTTTCTTCTGCACATGACTGCGATGCAATCCTGCACAGTAGAGACTCGCCAAATACGCTAATCCAGAGCGGGAAGCTCCGGACAGCTCACTGCAAAGCTCCTTGTGTGTGAAACCGTCTCTACTGCACATGTGCGGTTTCACACACAGGGAGCTTCGCAGGGCAGCGCTTTATATTATTTAGATTTCTACACAAAGTCACGTGCCTCTTTTTTCCCCGTTTTAGCTCCTGGGTCACAAAATTCTGGTTTCTTTATATACTCCTTTACAGGCTGTAATTAAATCACTTGCAGATCTCCAAAGCTTCACAAGGCAATGTGTTGGTGATGTCTCTTACAACTGTCTTACTACTGAAATGTCACACTGATGATATCTGACATCAAGACGGCAACTACAAAATGTTGCCAGTGTGTATAGGGTGCATTTAAAATGTCACCCTAAATATGTCGCAAGCTATGTACCCTATGCTAACTACCCACCAATCCACCCGCCCCAACATAGCCTAAGTACCCTAACCTAACTACTACATCTAAATCCCACCCAAGCCTAATGGAGACTGACTGTAACCTACCAGAAAATATGCTCTCCAAACAGATCCTAACTTAATGACATTCTAGAGTCCGACCCTGGCCTTTCAGATAAAGCACCCAAACCTAACAGAGACTGACTGTAAACTAACCTAACAGATATTAACCTAACCGATACTTACCTCACAAATACTAACCTAACCTAACCGATACTAACCTAACCTTACTGACCTAACAGATTATTACCCAACTAGTGTAAAAGCCCATGTACATGGGCCAAGGTCCAGGTGATGTTAAGAGGCCAGTCCTGCTCTGCGTACTGCTGCCGCTGCCTCACTTGCGGCTCACACTATGCAGTCATGTACTGTAGCGACTGCCCAAAAGCACAGAATGCTCCCAGCACAGAACTCCCAGCATTCTGTGCGTTCGGGCAGTCTCTACTGCACATGACAGCTTCTGACAAACATCCTAGTGTTTTATTATATAGGATGACATTCTAGAGACTGACCCTAACCTGACAGGAACAGCCCCGAAACAGATATTGACAGATAGTAATAACCACCAATCCTAACAGATATTAACCTAACCGATATTTATCTTGTGACATTGTGAATGGCGACATGTTATAGGAGTCTTTTAGATGCTCAAGATGCTGTGAGTGCACCATAATGATGCTTGCCTTGTAGGTGGTGCAATTTCAACAGGATACCCTAGCAGCCAACAAGCTCATTCTTTTTTTGTCCTTGCTTTTGATAGGCCAAGGGTATTTTCTATACCAGGCATCAGTGGATGGGATTCGGAATGGGGATTATGTGAGGAGTAGTAGGTGGCCATGTGCAAAGCTAAGGGCACCTAGAACGCCTTGCCTGGTGGATCCTGGGATGTAAATCCGGCACTGTTCCAGTTGATTTAAATTCAAGAGGTTAAAAGTCCCATTAAAATCAGTGAGAATTCCCCCAGCCACAATTGATTTGCCCCAGAATATCTCATATTTTTCTTTTTTCACATAAGATCCTTTATCTCACCTTGGTGCATCTCCCTCCCAGGTGTGATACGTACACACCTAGTAATGTGTCAATATTGCACAAATCACTGCACGTCACTCATTGTTGGTACTACATAAGCATCGGAGCATTATATTTCCTTTAAAGATTTTGCAACTGAGAATGATGTAAGCTTTATTTTAGTGCTTTGATGTGTTACAGCATATCCTGTCATCATGAGGGAAATGGATAATCAAATATGTGTTTTATTGTGAAGCCTGTAGCTAAAATTACACCCAAAGGACAATGCATGTGTCAGTCAATATGGTTGTTTATCCTTTCAGCTATGTGTTCACACAGCAGACCATGTGATGTTAAAGGGATAGTAATACTTACAAATTACTAATCCCCATATTGTAGGCATGCTAAAAAGAAATGTATTGCCCCCAGTGTCATCTCTCAAACCCTTATGGTTTGAGAGATAATAACTCACAAAGTTCCCCCCTCCCTCCCCCTTCCCTGAAGTCAGCGTTATACTGACTGCAGGGATATCCGGTCTTATTTTCATCAGGCGGCTCTGCAGCAGAGCCGAGATTGCGTTAGTACAAATGAAATCTTACACTGAAATGGTCTTCTACGTGTGCTTGCAAACCAAGCACACATAGAAGACCATTTCAGTGAAATAATTCTTTTTTTATTAACGCGATCTCAGCTCTGCTGCAGAGCCGCCTGACTGTCGTACAACAGGCTTCCCCTGCAGTCAGCTACAACGCTGACTTCAGGGAAAGAGGAGGGACTTTGCGAGCTATTATCTCTCAAACCATAAGGGTTTGAGAGATGACACTGGGACAATACATTTCTATTTAGCATGCCTACAATATGGGGATTAGTAATTTGTAAGCATTTCTATCCCTTTAAGGTCACATGTACAAAAGCTAAGGTGGAAGAATCCTTGTGTAAAGGTAACTGCACCATAGGTGACAAGTACAAACTCTGACTGATTGCAATGCAATGCATTGGAGACCTCTCTAGCATTCAGTGGGTTAAAAGACACATTTAAAGGGGATAGATCTGCTATATTGGGAGCAGATCTGCTATTGATGCCAGGGTTCATTGTGTGCCCTGGCAGACCAACACAGGAGCACTCACAGGAGTCTGAAAACCGACCACCAGGGCTCTTTAGTTGTTCCCTTGAGAATACAATGAACCTCAAGACTGAACTCTCTCAGCTGTCTCTTGTCTGGCATATTCTAGGTCCACATAGACTAGGGTGGCCGCTGATGCTCCTAGTGCAGCACCCTCAATAAACAATGTTTTAATCACCCCACCATTACCAAAAGGAGAATTACTCACAAAAATGTATGCTGTAAGAACGTATAAATGCACTCCAGCTGTAAGTCACAGGGGAATATTCGCCGCTCCTCTCAACAGACAGGTAGGTCCCTCTCCAGCAATTCTTATGGCCACTCACCAAAAAAAAACCCCAGCAGAGCAAGATATATATATAGAAAACAAAAGAAAGACACAGTGGTGCCAATAGTGCCTTATCACTCAGTATCAATATAAAGATATAATGTGTACAATACACTCATGTTTAGATGTGGCTGCTAAACGGGCTCCAAAGCATCTTTTCAGACGTACAGAGAAATGAACCCATCTCTGTTCGGGTTTTCCAGGACTCCATTCTATTGGTTCAAACAACAATAATTCCTCGATTGTTAAAAATATAGCTAATTTATGCAATGAAATGTAGAAGTTAAGAACATTGCCATTACAGAGGAACATCACATTCATTGTTGGTGGAACCAGTTGAGTGGAGACCTGAAGCAATGTGATGGAGATCTCTGTAGCATCTAAAGGGTTACATAATGACCTGTACAGAGGTATATAAATTGTTGCAGAGACATTGAGATTGCTCTGACCGCACCCACAATTTAGAATGTGGGTGTGGCCAGCATGGCTGAGGCACCGCCCCTCACAATGTAGCGTTCTAGGCAGTTGCCTACTCTACCTATTGAGAAATCTGGCCCTGCCTGAATGTTATAGAGGTCTTCATTGTATTGTGAAGCAATGCACACGGAGACTTCCCTAGCATTCAAGGAGTTAAAAGCATTACTTAAATCAATGGGTATATGGGTGTGTGTGTGTGGGGGGGTTTAAACCCCCCATGGTGCATTTGGTTTGATCAAGAATTGCTCCACTTATTCATATTACAGCATCCTCAATGTCAGCTGAGTTTTGGTACATTGGGTCTTTGTAACAAAAGAAGAGATGGGCAGTTCTGGAGCAAACCATATACACTACAGGGGGAAAAGCAAAAACCCCATTGATTTAAAATATGTTTAACCCCTTGAATGCTAATGAGGCCTCCAATGCATTGTTTTGCAAGGTTAAAAACCCATTTAGAGCAGAGTAGAATTGTAATTTCTGCAGCTGGTTTGCTCCAGAATTGCCCCCTCCCTTTCTTTTGTAAATAAGGCCCCTAGTGCTTTAACTGAATCATAGTAAAGACGTTAGACATGCTGCTATTTATATGACTCATATCTGTCTATGCTCATCTTCACTTGTGCTATCATCTAGACTGAGTTTATAGACGATTTCTTTCTTTCAGTAAATATCACGGAAAGCAAGACTCCTGATTACTCTGTCTACTACAGTAATGACTGTGCTGAGCTGTAAATAACTAATCTACTGGCTATATGACTGTGATGGGCTGTATATCACTCGTCTGCTGGCTATATGGCTGTGATGGGCTGTAAATCACTCGTCTGCTGGCTATATCTGTGTGAATTCTCCTGAACCCCATGTAGACTGTATCATCTTGTGGAAAATGACCTTGGACAATCTACTAAACTACTTACAATACAAATGCTGCCCTTAACACAGCTTGAACAAAGGAAAGGGCAATGGCACAGTCTCCTGGCATTTCAGAACATTTCTTTACTCTATGCTTTGTATAGAGGAAATGGTGGAACATTCTGTAATGATGTAATGTTATTCAAAGAGAATAATGAGACTAATGGCGTTAAAGTGGGGGTAGGCAATGTGGGGCTAGAGGGACCGCATGTCCCTAACTGCTTAGGACAGTCTGAGATTTATATGATGTGATGGGTAGCCCCCTTCTGGGACAGTACAGAGTCACTGGATGGAAGGCTTCAGAGCACAGGATACTCAGTGTAGCCAAGTCTGAGCTATAAGAAAATGGCCTCCACTTAGTGTTCCAAATACTAGAGGATGGATAATTGATCCAACTTCCTGAGATTAAGCAGAAGCTTCAACACCATTTTTTGTACCATAAGGCTGTGCTAAGGCTTGGGGTTGAGGTACATTTTCTTGTAATCCAGCACAGGCCCCACTTTCTGTCACTTGACCCAATGGGCACTTCTCCCTCTAGCGTTTTGAACTCTGTGGTTCTGTGGATAAAAAGCAGGTTAAGCAATGGCATCTAATGTTGTCACTGAAAAGTTCTGTCACTCATCTTGGTTTTGTCCCTGAATGGCAGAAAGAAAATGTGGTCACCTTATGTGGGACAACTCTCACCATCCCTCTCCAGCCAACAACTGGTGGGGTATGATGGGAATTGCATACCTCCCAACATTTCAGACATGGCCAAAGAGGGACAGTTGGGTTTTAGTGGGTGTGGCTGGTGGGCTGGGCATTACCAAGACTTTATACGTTATCTCATGACCTACTGACAGCTCTTAATATAAGGATTAGTATACCTTTTTTTAATGAAAAATGTATGTTATGTGGCTTTTCCTGATGAATAAATCAAAGGTACTCCCACTGCTGTCAGTTGTTTTATTCAAATGTTCAAATTGTGAGCAAGCGAGTGAGAGTGATTACTTCAATAAAGTTCAACCTGCCGAGAAGTGACACAGCAGTTTGTATCATATTCTATGGAAAACTTTTGTCAGTGATGCACCACTACAATACAATGCAACAGAACAGTTACTTGAAGTCTGATCACTAGAGGGCACTGCTAACAAAAAAAAAAAGAGTGCAATACCTTTCTTGTTTCCATCACAACTAATACTTTATTTTGTAAAATGTTTGTGGTTTCTTTTGATCTTGTGATTACTTTTCCTATTTATTCACTGTCTGTAACGACACCCTCCGCTGCTTTCTACACACACTATCTCATTCTAGCAAATCCACTAAATACACTGACAAAGCAACAGATCTTTTCATCCTCTTTCACTTCTCACCTGCAACAATTCTGCGTACAGTTTTATGGGCAGAAAGAAACGTATGCAGTCCCTTTTTGAAATGTACTTTTAATGGCAAAATGATTAGTACCACAATGTTAATGAATTGCACATATTTTTCTGAATTAGTGAACGTTTGCTCTTAATGCGTTAAAAAAAGCAGGTGTGGCTAAAATGCCCGCTGTTTTGTGATAGGATTAGAGATTGTGACTAATTCAGCAAAGCAATTAGCACACGTTTTCATATGTCTGTCTAACTTTGCAGTTAATTTATGAGCATGTGCTAGCTTTGCCATTAATTTAGGAGCATGTGCAATTCGGCACCAAGGTGTTAGTATGTTTCTTGCATCAAAACATGAGCAATCACAATTAGCACCTACATTTATGGCTTTCAAAAAACAGTGATGCTCCAGTTTCTTGCATTCCACCCTGTGTTTCCAGAACTCTTCACCACATCCATCTTCTGTTATCTCACTTGAAACGATCCTCACAGTTTTTATATCTAGAACTCTTCACCACGTCCATCTTCCTGTTATCTCACCTGAAACGATCCTTGCAGTTTTTATATCTAGAACTCGTCACCACGTCCATCTTCCTGTTATCTCACCTGAAACGATCCTCACGGTTTTTCTATCCAGAACTCTTCACCACGTCCATCTTCCCGTTAACTTCCCTGAAACGATCCTCGCAGTTTTTCTATCCAGAACTTTTCACCACGTCCATCTTCCCATTATCTCCCCTGAAATGATCCTCGCAGTTTTAATATCCAGAACTCTTCGCCACGTCCATCTTCCCGTTAACTCCCCTGAAACGATCCTCGCAGTTTTAATATCCAGAACTCTTCACCACATATATTTGCCATGATGTGGATTCTATATAGGCCTTATTGAGTATTATCTGTTCATTCTTCGTTTTATGTTTATTGGTAGAATCTTGTTTTTATGGTTTACAATTAAATGTCTTGTTTTGGGGGATTGGGTTGGGGAGACCTGGAGGGGTTAGCTTTTCTATTCCATGCCTTCTTATTACACTTATTATTCTACTTCTGCTTAGAATATTAGACTCACTGTCCTCTGTAAGGAAAATGTAAGTGGTAACAAATGGAAAGCTAAATGTGCTAGATTCCTGCTGGTATCATTGCCACAGAAAACATTTTTGCCCATTTACATGAACAGCAGCTGAAGAGACAATAATATGGAGAGATTTCTCTCACCTTAGTGCATATTTCGGTCTGGATTTTCCAATAGACATAACAGGCAAATGCCTAAATGCAACCTTTTGAGAAGAGGAGACTAAGATCTTCTGACCAGATGTTCATTGTGGGTATCCTATTGAAATGTCACCCTCTAATTGGCGATCATCAAAAGGGCGAGTTCATAATGTCGCCTACATCAAAAGGGTCTAGAGCTGAAACAGTTTATACAGCAATTGCCCAAAGCTCTGGACTGATGTTCTGTTTCAGTCAGATGTGCATTTTAAATAAAGTACAGTAATTATGGATAATCTGTGAATCCTGGCAAACCTCACAAACTTCTCTCCGGGGTTTGCACAGATTGAACTGCAATCTGGTCACTTTATACAGAAGTTTTATCATGGCATTGGCCATGATCACTTTACCATCTGATCAGTTCTCTCCATGTCTCCATATAACGCACGCCTGGTAACTGGAGAAGTCACCCTGAGTGGAAGTGAAGGCTCACTCTGAGGGAGCACATCAAAACAGTCTTGGCTCACCCTGGCTGGGACCTCCTCCACAAGGACTCTTCTCTCCCAGCACCGGCTTCACTTCCACCCACTTGGTTCCCTGCGGGCTTTCACAGACAAGACAGTTGGAATTTTATGAGAATATTTTGCTGTATAATAAGTGTCCCACTCTGCTTCATGCAACAAGATCATTTCACAGACAAGACAGTTGGAGTTTTGTGAGTAAGATAATGTTTCATATTGATAAAGCTTAATACATTTGACAACAGCAGGGGCTGTGGTTTATTATTGGAATGTCTCCCTCTATTTGGCGACCCTTAAGCGTGCAAGATCAGAATGTGGCCCTTTTGATGCGGGAGACATTCTGATGTTGCCCTTTTGATACAGGCAACATTATGAACTCATCCTTTTGATGGTCGCCAAATAGAGGGAGACATTTTAATAGTAAACTGCCTTGTGAATTGTGGGTATGTCCAGACTAATTCTAATGCCCCTTCTCTAGACACTTATGCCTGGGTTATGTTAGTTGGTTTATGTATCAGTGTTTGTTCCCCTTTACTCTCTATTATTTAACCCTTTGGATGCTAGAGATCTCTAGAGCATTTAAGGGGTTAACAGCTGTTTTGCTTTGTATTATAAAGTGGAACTAACACTTTATAATAATGTAGGTGACTTTGAATGTGCTTTAAAAAACAATATATATATATATATCTATATATATCTATATATATATATATATATATATATATACACATACACACACACACACACACACATATATATATATATATATATATATATATATATATATATATATATATTTATTAGCCATTTTTTTCTAGTTAAAGTAATAATGTATGAGCTGTTTTTCCTTTATCTTTTAGCATTGACCATACTGGCTGGCATACAATCCAGATACTAACATACCACACTACTCTCCCTCCTTCCTGCCACTCCCTTCCATCCAGGCAGTAACATTCCACACTGATTTCACTCCCTCTTGCCACTCTCACCCAGCCAGACACTAACATTCCACACTACTCTCCCTACTGCCACTCCTTTCCAGCCAAACACTAACATTCCACACTGTTCTCACTCACTCTTGACACTCTCTGCCATCCAGATACTAACATTCCTCACTGCTCTCCCTCTCTCCTGACACTCTCTGCCATCCAGATACTAGCATTCTTCACCACTCTCACTACTTTCTGCAAGTGCCTACGAGCTAGATACTTACACTCCACACTGTTCTCCCTCCATCCTACCATTCTCTGCCAGGGCAAAGGAGGAAAACTGAGATTTTTGAAACATGTCGGGGCTGCGGATAAACACAAAAGACCCCAGAGGATAAGTATCGGCGAAGTCACCATTTATGATGATAAGAAATGGGACGAAACATCTGGAGTGAAGACAACAAGGTAAAAGGAGTTTGTATAGCTCCTTACTGTTTTCAATAAGTCTCTGACTTCAGTATACCTGCTTTACCCTGGATAGAGGTCTGTGGTGTAAAGTCCGTCAAAAGGAAAGATATTCGGCCAACTTTGTTCTCTGCTTTTATTAATGGAGTCATTGTATCATCCAGATCATAATATATGGAAGCGGTTTCCTAACCTCCAAGAGGGAGGATTGATTTCACGTTATACATGTATACTCATCTATTGATTTGCCGCTAAGGTACCATTTCAATATTTCATTCAACAACTAATTTATCATCTTCATCAGTGTCAGAATAATATACATATCAAACTTTATTCATCTATCAACCAGTTATCACAGCCTCATTTCATTATTCATTATTTCGTTATTCATCTTTTTATTTATTATTTCAAATTTGGAATTTATGTTCAATTCATATTCAACTATTGACTGGTTATTATGGTATCATCTCATTATTCATCATTACACCTATCGTTCCAGTTACCGTATAGTCACTTGTGGGATTTTCCCTTTACTTTGATTGGCTACTAGTTTTTGATATTGTTTGGTCACATGATTATGTTAAATCACTGTTGCATTGTTTGACATTTTTTACGATACGATTAATTTTTCAACATTTTGGATCTTACCAATTCTTGCATTGAAATCTTCCGTTATAAATTTGTAGTGGTAATTTTCCTGTTTGTTGAGGCATAATGAATCATCATTAAATTCATCATCACTGTGGCAACTTGTAGGGGCATAATCTTGAATGACTGAAGAACATAGTGACTGTTTAGTTTGACATTGCAGCAAGCGATTCTTTCAGAAATACATTCTACTTTTGCAACCAAGTCTGTCAGTCTTTAGTTAATCTAGAATCCAACTCCTTCACATCGTCCATCATTGGTTCCTTTCTAGTGTGATAATCAATACAAAAAACTCCCTATGCACTCTAAAGATTTCCTGTCAGAAACAGGGTAGAATATGGAGAAATGTGCAAGACCATAAGGAAGAGCATAAAAGAAGAAATGTGCAAGTTCAGTTAGCTCAGACTAATATTGCTTTTAATTATGACAGTTGGATTCAATGGAGATAGAATGATGCTCCAGGGAGATATGCAGATATATGAATGCCATTGGGATGGCAATAACTTCAATAGGTTTTTTCACCTCCTCTGGATCAACATGGCAAATGAGATTCAATATAGACAAGTGTAAAGTTATGCATTTTGGGTATAATAATAAAAATACAACATATAGTTGAAATGGTGTTTATTTGGGGAAATCTACAAATGAAAAGGATTTGGGAGTAATTGTAGACAATAGACTTAGCAGTAGTGCGTAGTGCCAGCTGGTGGCTGCAAAGACCAGTAAGATATTGGCAGGAGTAAGTTCAGAGGAGGCTACAAAACTAATAAGGGGGATGAAAAGTTTTAGTTATGAAGAAAGGCTAGAAAAGTTAAACTTGTACACAGTAGAGAAACAGCGTCTTAGAGGGGATATGATAACATTATATAAATATGTTCAGGGCCCATACAAAGGGCTCTCCAAAGACCTGTTCATTAACAGAACAGTACACAGGACAAGGGATCACCTGCTTAGACTTGAGGAAAGGAGATTTCGTCTACAACAGTGGAAGGGATTCTTTATGGTAACGACAATAAAGGTTTGGAATTCACAGCCTGAGAATGCGATGCGTACCCCTCTGGCACTCAAAGGGTTAAGAGATCAGAACATAGAGGGCTATGTATATCAGTATTGGGATTAATATTTGTTTAGTGCTTGTTGATCCAAACAGAAATCTAATTGCCATTTGGAATCAAGAAGGAATTTTTCCCCCGATTCGAAGCAGAATTAGAAATTGCCTTCTTTTGGAGAAGGGTTGAACTTGATGGACGCAAGTCTTTTTTCAACCTAAACTACTATGTAACAGAAGTGATATGGCAAAGATTGTCTTTTTTTTTAGCCTCATCAACTGTGATACTATTTTTGCAGTTTCTGTATAGCTATCTGTATGTCACTATATAAATAAATGTATATACTTACAGAGTGGCATTACTGGCTGAGGGCAATAAAAGACAATGAAAGAAATACACATTAGTATGATACTTTTACCAATGACGTGCATCATCTCAAGATTATAACTGGATATCGCGTGTGTAACACTTTTATGATATGTACTTGCCTGATACATCTTTCATAAAGAGCAGATTAAAAAACAGCTGGCCGACCTTGACTTTCCACTAAGCTATAACAAAACAGATAATACTTTAAATATTTAACCACTTCTCTGCAAAGGACATGGAATTCCTCAGCAGATGGTCTAAATCCGCTAAGGATGTGGTCATCCATTTCCCCTGCAGACCAGCAGTAAAAGGTTATCATCTGGAGACTGAGTCTTACATCCAGGGAAGTCCTTAGTCCCTGGTGATAGTCTCGCACTGCGGGAATCACAGAGCATAAATTATGACACCTTGCACAAGCATGATGATGTAATTTACGTGCAGGATCCCATTAGATTCCTCATCTTTAAAGGGATACTGATGATCACAATAAAAGCAGCTCAAATTAATCTTCATAGCATCTGGGCCATGGAGAGTGTTATTTCAATTCTGTTAGAGTTGTACTTCAAGAGTAATTGAATGATAAAGTATCCCCCTCCCGCCCCTTTTACTAATGTAACACTGCTCACCTCAGAGCAGCAAGACTATCCAGATGGATCGCAGAGAGGGACAATCTTCAGTGACCATAAGAAAAATCTGAAAAACCTGTCAAAGCGTGTGTTTTTAGTTCTACAGGAACCCAGGAAAAATGCCTCCAGGTCAGTAGTTTGTCATTCATGTTATTGGAATTTCAATAAAGAACCCCCCCCCCAAAAAAAAATTGTTTTGTTGCATTGTGGGCAAACATTTTAGGTATGAAAGAGGATATCCACAAACCAATGGTATGACATTGACATGTGTGTGTTTGTTCACAGGAAAGCACTGAATATTGTAATTTGACTGTAACGGCAGCACAGCTGTGAAAACATTCTTTGCACTGGAGGATAAAAGGGATTAGCAACAAAGTGGTTAAAGTGATAGAGACAACTTGTGACAGCTTAGGTTCATTTC
Source organism: Rhinophrynus dorsalis (assembly GCA_037306005.1). Classification (NCBI taxonomy): domain Eukaryota; kingdom Metazoa; phylum Chordata; class Amphibia; order Anura; family Rhinophrynidae; genus Rhinophrynus; species Rhinophrynus dorsalis. The sequence goes on along the minus strand of CM074726.1, from coordinate 157,254,943 downwards.
AAAGAGGTTTCAGTATCACATATAAATTCTGTTAGCCAGTTTTTATTTAAAGGGTTAGGAGCGTCTGCTTATAATTATATGCTATATTGTAGATTAAAAAAAAATATCTGGAGCAAGTCCCATCTCTCAAACCTTTATGATTTGAGAGATATAAGGCTTTAAAGTTCCCGCCTCCTTCCCCTTGCACTGACGTCAAACAGACGTCAGTGCAGAAGCGAGGGTCAAGCCGGGAGAACGAGAGAGGAATCCAGTTGGCGGCTCTTCAGTAGAGTCAAAATACCTCAGTCTAAAAAGATATACTTCATTGGAACAGTCTACAAAGTGTGCCTGGTTTGCAAGAAAACTTTGTAGACCATTTCAATGAAGTATTTTGTCTCTGCTGAAGAGCCGCCTAGAGTCGTCTGACACGAATCTCCTTCTGTCAGCTTTACAGCTGACATCAGGGAAAGCGGAAGGAGGGAGGACTTTAAAACCTTATATCTCTCAGACCATAAAGGTTTGAGAGATGGGACTTGCCCATATAATTTATTTTTTTTAAATGTACAAGTTGAGGAGATATTTAGCATTATTTATTTGTCAGTTTATGTATTTTAGACTATACAGGTCTGCAAGTCAGACAGATATGAGAATTCCACAGTGTTCTCCCTCCCAACTGCTACTTCCTCAGACAGGAAAGGCCTGCATGTAGCATAATCTATAAATCGAAAAAGTTTTCTTTAAAAGAAAAAAAAAGATAATACAGCTTATATGGGACATTGAGAGTTCTTACAAAACCACCTGATTTCAGGTGAGAAGGTCCCTTTAAATACAATGTACCAATAGAAAAGGAAGCTGGTGGTTCCAGGTGATTCACTTCCTCTTTGCCTAGTTTACCCTCTACATTCCATAGAAGTCACTTTGGAATATGATCTCTAACTGAATTCTATTTTCCAGAATAGGAATGTACAAGTTCTGTAATGAACAGACCCAGACATATCGGGTTTAAAAACACAATCCTTAGTAAATTATCTAAGCCATAAGTTCTCAAACTTTTGGAACTGAGCTCCCCTTTTTGATGACAACATTTTATGGGCCTCCTTTATTATTACTGTGCCACGTTTTGGGCACTGTGTTCAAAACATACCTGTAGAAACCACCAACTGCACCATAAGGAAATCATAACAATTACGAACATTCTCCTGGATTTGTATGGAGTTTATCTCCCTGAAAGCTATAAAGTACTGCAACACACTGAAAAGCCTCCAAAGATGTGCATGTAGTTATACATGTAGAATTAGCTGCCCTGCGAAATGTGATTCGTATTTAATTTATTTATTTATTTTTTTTTTTTTTTTTAGGCAGAAATGAAAATTAATAATAACCAAAGTACCGGCTTCTTGGCGTCGACTGGCAGTCTGAAGGTAGTCAAGGAAACAGAGCTGAATAAACGAAGAAGCAAGCCAGGGTCAAGCCGAGAGGACGAGAGAGGAATCTCAGTTGGAACATTGACTGGAACAGATTACAAGAAACACGGAGGGTAGAACAAATTGTAGTCAGAAACTGGCCAAAGATGACAACAGGATCACGAACAGATGACTGGAACACTGAAACACAGGATAGGTCGAAGATTAAGCACGGGAAACCAGAAAGTAGCAGTTTTTAAAGGGGAAACTCCCAATCAGGAAGAGAGGGACAGAGAAATCCAGGTGAGAAATCACAGCGGCGGTGACAGTGCACCCCCTTCAATGGGAGCCCTCCAGGCGACCTGGCTTCCCGGGAAACCTGCGATGAAAGGCCCGAAACAAGGCAGGTGCATGTACTTGCGAGGCCAGAGTCCAGGATAGTTCATCCGGTCCATAGCCCTTCCAGTCCAGCAAATATTGGAGGTGACCTCAGACCAGATGAGAGTCAAGGATCCTCTCCACCTCAAACTCTTGATGGTCATCGATCTGAGTAGGAGATGGTGGGCGAGAGGCTTTAGAGAATCTGGTTTGATCCACTGGCTTCAGCAGAGAGACATTGAAAACGAAGGGAATTCTCATGGAACGAGGCAGTTCTAGCATAAAATATACCAGGGATAGCTGCTTCTTGATGTGGAAAGGTCCAATGAAGCATGGACCAAATTTGGATGAAGGTTGGCGAAGCCTCAAGTTCTTAGTGGACAACCAGACTTTATCCCCGGGGACCAGGGCTGGTGGTGTTCTGCAATGCTTCTCAGCAGAGCGTTTGAATCGGTTGGCCGAGGACTCTAAATGTTTCCTAATAACCGACCAATAATCATGAAGGTCTTCCACCATGACATCAGAAGCAGGAACTCCCGTGGATGCAATAATCCGCAAAGACTAGGGATGATATCCTAGGGCGGTATAGAAGGGTGAACATTGAATGAACTCATGTCGCAAGTTGTTGAAAGCAAACGGGAGATAGTCAGCCCAGTTTGACTGGTGTGAATCCGAGTAATGTCGAAGGTAGGTTTCCAAGGACTGATTGGTACCCTCCGTCTGCCCATTCGTTTGGGGATGGTAGGCTTAGGAAAGATGTAGCTTGATTCCCAAACGAAGGCACAAATATCTCCGAAATCTGGACACAAATTGAGAGCCCCGGTCAGACACAATTTGTAGAGGAAGACCATGCAGGCAAAAGATTTCACGTAGGAAGACAGTTGCTAGTTGTGATGCGGATGGTAGGGCCGGCAGAGGTACGAAATGAGTCTGGAGAGAGAATTGGTCAACAACTAGCCAGATCACAGTGCAATGGTTGGAAGGTGGTACATCCACAATAAAGTCCATCTCCAAGTGAGTCCAAGGGGTCTGTGGAATGGGTTGCGACACAAGGAGCCCCGTAGGTTTCTGACGAGGAGTTTTATTCCAAGCACAGGAATTACAGGCTTTAACAAAATCCTTGACATCAGTAGAAAGTGTAGGCCACCAGAACTGCCTTTCCAAAAGTTCTTGGGTTTGAATGATTCCCGGATACCCAGAAGGGGTGGAGGAATGAGCCCAAGTTAATACCTCCAGCCGGAATTGGGGTGGAACGAACAAAGTATTGGGTTTCAGTGCTGACGCAGGATTAGAAACTTGAGCCTTTTGGATCTTCATGAGGGTCTCAGAGGAGATGGCATGGACAAATTTCTCTGGTGACAAGATGGGTTCCGGACGTAAAGTGGGAGCAGAAAGGAATTGACGGGATAAGGCATCTGCCTTGATGTTCATGATCCCGGTTGATAGGAGATCAAAAAATTTAACCTAGTAAAGAAAAGTGCCCACCTAGCATGTCTTGGGATGAGACGTTGAGCAAACTCGAGAAACTGCAGAATCTTATGGTCAGTGAGGATGAGGATGGTGACCGGGGAAACCATGCCTTCAAGCAAATGTCTCCACTCTTCCAGGGCAAGTTTGATGGCCAATAGTTCCCTGTTACCTACATCTGCCACTAGTGGAGTCCCTTTAAGATAGTACAGCCCCAGCCCCTACTTCCGAAGCATCTACCTCTACCACAAATGGAAGACTAGGATCGGGGTAGCGGAGTATAGGAACCGAAGTGAAGGCTTTCTTAAGGCGCCGGAACTTGAGTATGCAGTGCAATTTTGGGCACCGGTTCTGAAAAAGGATATACTAGAACTAGAGAGGGTACAGCGGAGAGCAACAAAATTAATTAAGGGAATGGAGGACTTGACATATGAGGAACGACTAAACAAACTTGGTTTATTTACTCTAGAGAAAAGACGACTAAGAGGAGACCTTATCACATTGTACAAGTATATGAGAGGTCAATACAAGGATCTCTGCGGTCAGCTATTTATTCCAAGGCCTGATCAGGTGACCAGGGGACACCCCTTGAGATTAGAGGAAAGGAGGTTTAAACTTCAGCAGAGGAAGGGTTTTTTTACGGTAAGGTCTGTCAAATTGTGGAATTCATTGCCCAGGGAGGTAGTTATGGCAGATACAATGGATACATTTAAGAGAAGATTAGATACATTTCTTTCAAAAGGGAATATACAGAGTTACTGTTTATCAGTAGGCTGATCAGGAAGGTCTGATAAAGACTAATTTAATTGGTAGCAGGAAAGCTATAAAATTCTCAGTTACTGAGGTATGAAGCGAAGGTTGAACTTGATGGACTTGTGTCTTTTTTCAACCTAATTTACTATGTTACTATGTTACTAACTCTGCCAGAGCTGCTGAAGGCCATCTTCAGGGATTTGCTTTCTTGCGGGTCAAAGCAGTAATGGGTGCAGCAACCTTAGAGAAATTGCGAATAAGTCATCTGTAATAGTATGCAAAACCAAGAAACTTTTGGACTGCTCTTAAAGTGTTTGGTAGAGGCCAGACACGAACCGCAGTCAGCTTTTCAGGGTCCATCTCCAGACCCTTGGTCTTTTTCAAAATCACATTTTTCTACTTTAACATAAAGGTTGCTCTCCCGTAAGCTTTGCAGGACAACCTGCACATGTCCTCTGTGAGACTGCAGATCCTTGGAATAAATCAAAATGTCATCTAAATAAACATGGGACATTATCATGGCACTGAACAAGTCGTTCATCAGAGCTTGAAAAACTGCTGGGGCGTTACATAGGCTGAAGGGCATTACCAAGTATTCATAATGCCAGTAACGCGTACTGAAGGCAGTCTTCTACTCATCTCCCTCCTTTATGCAAACTAAATTGTATGCTCCTCTTAAATCGAGTTCAGTGAAAATGGTAGCATCCTTAAGTTGGTGAAATAACTCGGAAATAAGAGTCAAAGGATAACAGTTCTTGATGGTCACCTTGTTTTTTTTTATAAACTGTTTATTAAAATTTCACATATTTATAACAGTCTTACAGTTAAAGTAAGGACAAGGTACAACAGTAAATAATCATCATAAAAGAAAACCCCCAACACCAGTGTGTCAGGTATATAACTAAGGAGTCACTCCCCATAACTGAAAAGGTACGTCACTACACTGACAGATATATGAAATCCTATCTAAAGAGATCAGGGAGAGAATTTAGTATGATAAATAACAAGCAGTTGTAGGTAAGATGTGACAGTCAACAAATTACCTAGCAAAGCCATCGTGACTTGCAATGTCCTAATCAGGAAGGTAATACATATATAACAACAAAGAACATAAAACATAACATAGAAACATAAAACAGATAAATGCCCCCAAGGTTACCCCTCCCGAACCCAAATCGAACAAAAGAAAAGGGAAAAAAGCAATGCCATCTGCTCATGAGTCTCTCTCCTCCACATCCAAGTGGGGAAATGGAGGAGCATCCCTCCCCCCCCTCCTCCAACACATTACCCAAGACTATGTTCGTTAGCAATCTCTCCCCCATCCACGAAGTATATCTAAAGCAGCGGTAAAAGACCGCTTGCCGAGCGGCAGGTAGGGAAAGAATAAAAGGTTCCCAAAGAGCAATGAAGCGGGCACCCAATACCTCCTTATCAGAAAGAGCAAGCATCCAGTGTAATCTAGTGAAGTGAAATAATTTAAGTGTCCATTGCCTAAACAGGGGAGGATTGGACGATAACCAAAGTGCGAGAATACATTTTAATGCTACCATAATAGCAAAATCTACTAATTTGGTTTGGTTAGCTGTTAACTGGGAGTCATAAATTCCAAGGAGAAATGTTGGGGTGACAAAATCAATTGGTATCATAAGTTTTGTCATGATATACCAAAAAACCTTGGTCCAGAAGGAATAAATATGTGGGCAGGAATAGATCATATGGAGTACAGTTGCACTAGGGCCTTTACATTTAGGGCAAGAGGAAACCGAAGCAAGACCAATGCGATGGTCTACTAAAGGGGTCACATATAATCTATGTAACAACCTGTAGGAAAGGTCATGAAAATAAGCAAATGGGGAACAACACAATCTGCGTAAGAAACTGGATTCCAACAAACCCACCGGTAACGTGGATATATCTGTCATCCAGACTGAAGAACTCAAAGGGACCAGATTTGCATGGGCCAGTGAGAATATCTTTCGATAAACGTGTGAAGTTTTAAAGGACACCGTAGAAAGCTTTTTAATCAGTCTAGCGGAATTTCTGTAAGCTGTGTAGATAATACTTGCAAAAGAGACTGAGCGTAATGTTATGCTTGTAAAAAGGCAAAAAGGTGGTTAGACGTAGATTATATTTAGATTTCAGGTCTGGAAAAGAGTATATCTGCTGAGTCATGGGATCCAATAAGTGACCCACAGAAGTTATGCCTCGAGAGGCCCAATAAAGACACCAGGAATCAGCATCACCGTTTTGAAAAGAAGAATTACGGAGAAAGGGCAGATAAACTGAAACATAGTTTGATTTAAAAATATGATGTTGTATATATTGCCAAGCTTTTATAGTAGATGCTAACAGAGGGATTGCTACACGGGGGTGGGGAGAGCAGCCAAAGGGGCATGCAGAAGATATGGAAGGCTGAGCGATGGACAAAAGCATTGATCCCTGGCGGAGTCCATATAAACCGAGGTATTATCCAACCAATCCATCGCATAGAGAAGAAGGCATGCTGCATTATAGAATCTCAGATAAGCGAAATTAAACCCACCAGACTGTTTAGGTTGAGACAGTTTGGCCAAACTCATTTTAGGGCGTTTACCACTCCATATGAACCCCTGAAAACGATGATTGAGCAATTGTATATCCATCGCTGAAAGATATAATGGGAGCATAAGCATTAAGTACAGGATGCGTGGAAAGACTATTATTTTAATTAAGTTGATATGGCCAATAAATGTCAGGGGCAGAGTCTTCCAAGCATGCAAGTCTGTGGTCAATTTAGTTAGCAAGGGAAGAAAATTGGCCTGATATATCATAGTGATGTGCCTGGGCAGGAAAACACCTAAGAATTTAAGATGATGAGCAGACCATTTTAAAGGACAAAAAAAGCGATAATGAAACCGGAGGATGTGGAGAAAGCCACATTGCCTCGGATTTACCAAAATTGGATCGTGAAACCCGATACGCATTGAAAGTTCTCAAAAACTGCCATGATGGAGGGAAGGGCAGACTGTGGGTTGCGAATAAACAGCAGCAGATCGTCTGCAAATGCAGCAACTTTTGTCTCCACAGACCCCACATTAATACCTTGAAAGTCCCGCAGCGCCAATAACGTGCAGAGAAGGGGATCTAACGCTAAATTAAAAAGAAGTGGGGATAAAGGGCAACCCTGTCTAGTGCCTCTGAAAAGTTGAAAAAGAGAAGAATTAGTAGAGTTAGTGGAAAGCGTGGCTTGGGGATTGGTATAGAACTGTTCAATTAATGCATGAAATTGTGAACCATAGCCCTGTACCTCCAAAACTTGGAATAGATAAAGCCAAAGAATTTTGTCAAAAGCCTTTTCGGCGTCTAGATTTATAAGCAGATTAGTGTTGCATGGGAAATCCGAGGATTTGATTAGAGCCGCTATCGCCGTTCATATGCTGGTCACAGAATATCTGCCTGGGATAGGATAAAGCCCGTTTGTTCTCGTGTAATAAGTTGAGGCAGCAGTTGATTGTCTATTTGTCATTACCTTACTGAGAATTTTATAATTGGTGTTTAAAAGTGAAATTGGCTGATAGGATTCAACCTGGCTAGGATCTCTCCCAGGTTTGGGCAGCACAATAATCCTAGCAAGGGTAAAAAAAAGAGGGCATAACGTGATTCAAATATGGTATTATAGAGAGACAGCAACGTAGGGGATATGTCATCTTGCAAAATTTTGTAAAACTCAACCGGGAGACCATCTGGGCCCGGTGATTTGGCATTATGGAGAGATTTCAGCACCAGGTCAAGCTCTCTAGACGAAATAGGTTCTTCCAAGAGTGAGCCGATCAGCCGTAAGGACAGGCAATTGCAAATGTCCTAAAAAGTCAGAGCGAGCCAATAGGTCGTCCGGTTCTGGACCATATAATTTGGAAAAGTATGTGACAAAAGCAGCATTGATGTCTACTGGGTAGGTGTGACTTCCTAATTCCGTGGCTGTATGGAGTTAAAAGCAGTAGGGCCCGCGTATGTTTAGTTAGGTATGCCAACAATCTGCCCTGCAAATTCGCTTTGTGATAGTTATGTGCAGAACGTTTGGATAGTTGAAATTGAGCGGCCGTATATAACACCGTCTCATATGCCTTCCGCACATCAAGATACTTGGACCTGTTTAAAGCCGAGTGAGTGGCAAGGTAAGCGGAGTATCGGGCAGTGAGCACACGCTGCAGCTGTGAAAGTTTAGTTGTACTTTCCTTACAAATTTTAGCCACATAAGAGATAATATGACCTGCCAAAACCGTTTTTGCCATTGGCCAGAATAGGATGGGGTCTGAGGAATGAGGGGCACTCTCAGACTTAAACACAAGCCATGTGTTCCAAAGGCTGTCGCAAAAATCAGGGGATTGGGCTAGAAAGGAAGGCATACACCAATAGAAGGATGATACAGGAGGGCGAAACAACATATGCAAGGTAACAGGGGCATGGTCAGAAATGAGGATATCATGAATCTGGCAGTCAGTGATCAGGGGAAGAGTACTGAACCAAAGAAATAGTCAATCCTAGTAAAAGTACCATGAGGGTGAGAGAAAAAGCTGTACTGACGATCTGTGGGGTGTAAAATTCGCCAAACATCAGTGAGAGGGACCTGTTCTATAAATCGTTGTAAAGGGTTCAAGGAAGAGGAGTCAGAAATAGTAGGGCGCCCACTCCTATCTAACCAGTGGTTAAGTGTTGTATTGAAATGCCCTCCCAACAGAACATTGCTTTGAGCGTATGGCAGTAAAAGCGGAAGGAGAGTAGCAAAAAAGGAGTAAGTAGGATCATTGGGGGCATACACGTTGCGCATAACGAAAGGTGTTTGATTTATCTTGCAATGTAACAACAGGAACCTACCATCTGGATCTTTAATAGTCTGTATGTGTACATAAGTAAGGGATTTATGGATAAGGATAGCCAAGCCTTGCTTTTTGCTGGAATATGAGGCAGCAATACAGTGCTCAACCACGCGGAGTGAGGAAAGGCTCACCAGCTGTATTCGCTATACAACCACAATGGCAGGTCACAAGTAAATGGTGGGCTTCCCCATCAGCTGACACCGTGGGGGTTGATAGGGAATTGGATGGTAGCTCCACAATATGCAGAGGGTCCAAATGTCTCCAGGGCCACTGAAGTACACCCAAACAGGATCTTGAGGCACCTGATAGTCCCAGACTGGCATATAAGGTATAAGCATCAAGGAGACCTATTGGGTAGGGAGAGATGGGAAAGGGGACCGGGGAAGACAAAACAACAAAAAAGCTGGTGCTCTAAATGAGGGAGTAAAGGGTAGGTGGCAAATCTGGGAGCTCCGCAGAGAGTTCTGCCTATGGCTAGAGAGGGCCCAGCAGCTTATAGTGTAGACCGCGCTGATACCTTAACGCTCAGGCCAACAAGCCTCAATGAGCGGAGGGCCTGTTGTGGAAATCCACCGACTGGTAGGCGGATCCAGAAATTGAGGTTGTGGCTTTGTGGCCTAAGCCACCGCTGCTGCTGGCAGCCAACCTCAGCACCGAGTTACACAATACTGGGCTCAAATTGCAGCGGGATGTCTTCCAATAGCAGGCGAATCGTAGAGCCAAAAAACAGGAGCAAATTAGTTGAGGATGGCCACAGATACAACCTGGAAAGGCCCGGAACAGTTCCAACTTGCATCCGTCCAGAATGGCCATCAGACCACACCCCCCTATGGTCACCTTGTTTAACCCTCTATAGTCAATACATATCCTGAGGGACCCATCTTTTTTGGCAACAAAGAAAAAAAATGTCTCCTGCCGGTGACCTAGAAGGGCGCATGAAGCCCTTCTCCAGGTTCTCTTGGATGTAAGAGGCTAAGGCAATGTTCTCTGGATTGGGGAGCAGGTATGTCCTGCCTCTGGGGGGCATAGCCCCAGGTTGTAAGTCTATGGAACAATCATAGGGCCTGTGAGGGGGCAAAGTGTTAGCCACTTTTTTTGGAGAATACATCCTTGAATGCGTGATAGACCTCTGGAACTTTAGATCTTGGGTTGCAGGAATGGAATGCACAGAACAGAATTTGAGAGTCCTGGAAATACAAGAATCAAAAAAGGAGGTACCCCAGGAACTAAGTACCCCAGAGGCCCAATTGATTACTGGATTGTGCAATCTCAACCAAAGAAATCAGAGAATCACAGAGGCTGAAGGGGCTTGAATGACAGCAATATATATGTATATTGACATCAATATTCATAAACTCGGTGTTGAACAGGTGTATGATAGCTTGAATTGGTCTGGCCTCTAGAAGTATCAGACCTCGACCCAAGGGTTGCCCATCAACAGTAGTAACTTTAGAAGGCTGGGATTTGGAATAAAGAGGTAGACCAACCGCAAATGCCCATTGATGATCAACAAAAACCCCAGCAGCCCCAGAGTCTACAAATGCTTGTGTGGCGACAGAACCTCCTGACCCGGTTAGAGTCAATGGTAGCAACATATGATGAGTAATTCAGGAGGCAAGAGTCAATGCTTAGAGGGCTGTCTCCTTTAACCTCTAAGCCTGTCTATTTCCCAGAAGCACTGGACAGTTGAGAAGGAGTTGACCCTTCTGACCGCAATAAATGCATAGACCCAGAGTTCACCTTCTGTCTTTTTCAGAGTCAGTGAGTTTGGTTACCATGTTCACTTCCATGGGTTCAGCTTCTGCTGACGGGACAGTGGAGGAATACGAGGGGTAGTGAGTCCATCTGGCCATCCTGGAACGCTCTCGTTCTTGCTGCCTCTCTTGCATGCAGTGATCTAGCTCATGGCAAAGGTAGATGAGCTCCTCAATATCCTCTGGAATTTCTTTGCAAGCTAAGGCGTCTTTGAAGCATTCGTTGAGACCCCTACAGTAAACTGCCTTCAAGGTCCCCAGATCCCAGTCAGTTTCCTGGGCCAGGGTACGAAATGCAATAGTATAATCACTCAATCACCTGTGCACTTGGTGGAGGTCCATGAGTGAAACCTCAGCAAAAGCCTGTTGGCCTGGGAGGTCGTAGACTGACCAGAAGGCAGACAGAAAGGCATTGGAGTCCTCCAGGAGTGGAGAATCCCTTTCTACAAGAGGCGACGCCCAGGCCAGGGCAATCCCTTTCAGGAGGGAAGCCTAAAAGAAACTCTAGACAAGTGTGTCGAGAAGCTTTGTGGTGATGCACAGAATTGAAGAAGGCACTGGTCCAGGAAACCCCTGCATTCCATAGGGGAACCAGCATATTGGTCCAGCAAAGGTATCTTAGGAGGTTTACCAGCCGAAGCCATAACTGAGCCGGTCTGAGGTTTTTGAGTTGGAGCCGGTGTTGGTTCCACTGAGTTTGAAGGAGCAGTAAGAGTATATGTTCGCAGCATTTCCAGAACAGCGTCCAACTTGCGGTCCAGGTTGACCATCTGAGAAGCATGGGAGGATAGAACTTGTTCTTGCTGCTCCTGTCTAGTTAATTGACAGTTAAGGTCTGCTGGGTTCGTTATGGCTTGATTTTCTTGTGACAGATTCTATATAGTGTTTGGACCTTACATTCAGAAACTCAGTTAAAGGAGGAAGAAGGAGAGTCATACACAAACTATGGAGTCCAAAGTCTTTATTAGTAGCAGACAAACAGGAAATTCAAAAACTGGTATCAAGAGTAGCCAAAGGATGAGGTCGGAGATAGTCGACCTACTGCGCTGACTGGAAGTCGAACGGAAGTCAGAGAATAGTCAGTCTAATGGCTGGGATCTATCCGACCCACTGTTCTCATTAGCTACGCCCAGTCTGAGATCAACCTGCTGCAGATACTGGAATCCAAGTTGCCGGCTCCTAAACGTTGACTGGAAGTCTAGTGGTAGTCGAGGGCATAGCAGTCAGGTGGCTTGGATCTATCCGACCGGCCATTCTCGTTTGCTAAGCACGTTCTTGTCTGCTAAGCCCAGTTGGAGATCAACTTGCCACAGATATGGGAACCCAGGTTTCTGGCTTCTTGCCGTTGACTGAAAATCTGGTGGTAATCGAGAATATTGCAGATGAGTGGCTGGGATCTATCCGACCAGCCATTCTCGTCTCCTAAGCCCAGTCGGAGACCAACCTGCTGTGGATACTGGAACCCAGGTTACTGGCTTCTTCGAGTTGACTGGAAGTCTGGTGGTAGTAGAGAATATTGCAGTCGAGTGGTTGGGATCTATCCGACTGGCCGTTCTCATCTGCTAAGCCCAGTTGGAGATCAACCTGTCACGAATACTGGAACCCCAAGTACCGGCTTCTCTGCGTCGACTGGTATTCTGAAGGTACTCAAGGAAGCAGAGCTGAATGAGCGAAGAAGCAAGCCAGGGTCAAGCCAGGAAGACGAGAAAGGAATCTCAGTTGGAACATTGACAGGAACAGATTACAAGAAACACGGAGGGTAGAACAAATCATAGTCAGAAACTGGCCAAAGATAACAACAGGATCACAAACAGATGACTGGAACACTGGAACGAAGGATAGCTCGAAGATCAAGCATGGGAAACCAGAAAGTAGCAGTTCTTAAAGGGGAAACTCCCAATCAGGAAGAGAGGGACGGAGAAATCCAGGTGAGAAATCACAGCGGCGGTGACAACCACTTTGGAAGATACAACTGAGCGAGTCGCTAAGTGAGTGATCACCTTTTGAGGCCACCAATAATATGGTGTTTGTGTTACTAGAGTAATAGACTCATATGCAGAGAATGGATGTGATACATTATTTACTTCTAGTATATGTTATATGCTACGTTAGGATTAGTGACACTTGACTCAACAAAGGGGAAGTGTGTCAGCTTTAGATCGCTCAGCGAGAGCGTATCATACCACTGTTCAAAGATCTGTTACAAACGGTCTATCAAAATGGTGGCAGGTTGCTAATCCACCCAAAGCCACATAAGGTGTGCCACCCTCCCTTACCCCCCAGTGTCACCCCCCCCCCCGCACAGCAATGGTCAGCCAGTGGACAAAGGACTGGGCTGGTTATTGTTGTGTGGCAGGAAAACCTGGGGGAGGTGAGAGGTGGTCCCTCTCACCTCCCCCAGATAAAGGGGTGTTAAGGGAAGGGGCTAGTGTAATAAAAGAATGCCAAATCCAAGTTTATAACCTGTTTTTCTGTGTTCCAGGTCATAAGATGTGATGGAGCCCCGCGGGAAGATCAGAAGCCCACTTTTGTTTAGAGATTATGAAGAGCTCTTCCTTGAAGATCTGCAGCGCCGGAGACAAGTATGCGAGTGTTCAGCTCATCAGAGAAAGATAAGTTTTTCTTCCTCTTCCCAGCGTATTGATGCTTTCCCTGCCCCGTCCATGCCTTCCCTTCCTGATGCGCTCCAAGGCACGGCATTTGTGCTGGCGTTCTATGTGGCACTGGAGAACGGTGCGTTTGGGGGTGTGGCTGCAGGCAAATCAGGTGGAATGTGAGGGGGAGTTAGTAAGGTGTTGGATAGTGAAGTGTAAGATGGATCAGGAGGCAAAGGGGCAGTAGGTATTGTTGCGGGCAACAGGAACCGACCCCTGGGAGCGTTTTTTTTTCTGAGGCAAATGGACGGGTCAGCATTGTCAATTTTCCAATTCAAGGTGGTTTTTAAAAAAAATGCTGGCGGCAATTGGCATGGATCCATCAGACTATGGGACACATTCATTTAGAATTGGCACTGCCACTGAGGTGGTGGCAAAAGGGGAGCAGTCAGAAGCCATAAAAATGTTGGCTTACAAGACGCTTACAAGAGTGATTTCCAATCCCAGATGAACCCAGATCTACAGATCTATAGGTATAGGGTTGTGTCTGGTGATGGTAGGGTTTTTCTTTTCTTTTTTTTTCATACCTAAAGACAGATAATATTTTGTTGGCCTTTGCAGCTGCTGACTAGCATTGAATACTGCTACAAAGTCTTCTTATGTCAGCTCAGTAATATATATTTTATCTCCAAAGCTTCCCCTCTGGTGAAATTGGTTTAAAGGCGTTGTGTGTGGCATGACTTTTCCTGTGCGGAGACCTTCTTTTTTTAACACTTCGAGTGCCAGAGAGTTAACGTATTGTTCCTACTTCCAGTTAGGGGTGGGTGGGATCGGGAAACCCTTTCACATCAATGATGGAGGCTTTCCCTCATTGGCATGAACGGGTTTGCTGATCCCACCCACTCCTACCAGGCTACTGGTGCAATAGAAGCAGGGGAGGTCTCTGGCTCCCCTGGCCATCTCTATTGATCTCCCTGCTGAATCGGCTGGAAGATCAGTAGCTGGGGGCCATCAGGAATAGTCCTGATGCACCATCATAAAGTCTGATTTTTTTTTTTTTTGCTGAAGTAACTGGGTGACATTTTTTTTTTTTTGTGGTTGGTTGAGGAGTCAGGGGGCTACACTCTCTGCCTCCCCCTCAACCAATCAGCTCTTTCCAGCCACACCCCCTAACAGTGAACCAGATTTACTTAGATTTTTCTATATATACTGTATATATATATATATATATATATATATATATATGTGTATGCTTGTGCATTGTAATAAAATATCTTGCCAATGATAGTGATTTTAACCCTTTTAGTGTCAGGGGTATCCAGCGCATTGCTTTGCAATGCATTGGATACCCTCTGACACTGAAATGGTTAATATATGCTGTATGTCTGCTTTATTTACACCAACAACTTATCAGTATATTTTGTTGGTGTATGCTTCTCAGGCTTATCAACATAAATGTCATTATGGATTCCAATGAGGTAGTTTTGTGTTATATTATCCATATCTATCTATCTATCTATCTATCTATCTATCTATCTATCTATCTATCTATCCATATATCTATCCATCTATCTATCTATCCATCCATATATCTATCCATCTATCTATCTATCTATCTATCTATCTATCTATCTATCTATCTATCTATCTATCCATCCATATATCTATATCTATCTATCTATCTATCTATCTATCTATCTATCTCATATCTATCTATCTATCTATCTATCTATCTATCTATCTATCTCATATCTATCTATCTATCTAGTGATTAGGATAAAGTTATTTATTTATAATTTTCTAGGGTTAATATTTTGGGGAGGAGGTGCGGCATTCAATAAATAGTATTGTTTGTTGTTTTAAGAGCCACTGTATGGCTGAAATAAAATGAATTGACGTCAGTGATACATAATAATCCTGTTCTGAGAAATCCTTATAAATAAGGGAATAAAGAAGAAGAACGTTGTAGAATGTTGCATCAGCCATGTTGTCCTCATTCCGTTGTTGATGTTTCTGGTCTGTGTAGTCTTATGAAAAGAGAAGAATGTTGTTCATTTATAAATATCCCTATTAGCAAAAACTGACCTTTTGCTTAGTTTTGTAACAAAAGTCTTTATGTGCAAGAGAAACAGGGATATGAACTAGAGTAAACTAATGAAATGGGGATTAAATGGGGATTTAAATGGTTAAACCTTTGACTGACAGAGAGGTATGCAACGCATTGCTCTGCAGTTAAATGGTTAAAAAGCCCAGATTTAATGCATTGAGTGCCAGAGGGGTAGCTATTAAATACGTATGGATTTGGGGGATTTTTTATTTCCCACTTATGATGCAGTTGGTATGTGCCAGAATAATTCCAGTTTTCTATTGACCATAGGGTCTGTGGGGTAAAGCAGTAAAAATTACCCCCAAAAATGATCTGTGTAGTTAGAATAGAGATATAAAAACCACAGAAGAGATGCCCCTAATGTGATTCAATAATGAACAATGAGTATTACTCACAAGTATGATGGTAAGGTAATGGTTAACCTGACTCAAAAAGCAAGTGGAGAATATGGCCCGTCTCCGCTTGGGGTCCATGGTATCTGCTTTCTGTATTGACAGGAACTAATCCGTCATGGATGTACTGATGTGAAGATATGGTGAAGAAAAGCAACTCCAATATGAGGACAATAAAATATTTAATAATGTACATCAAATACAATAATATCACTAAGTTGTGATAAAATGCTGAACTGCAGATTTGCGTGCTAAACAATCTAGCGTATTTCGCAGTGTAGCACCATCACTTTTTTCAAAAAGCGGTGGTGCTACACTATGAAACGCGTTAGATTTTTTAGACAGCAAATTTGCAGTTTAGCATTTTGTGCATGACTTAGTGCTATTATTGTATTTGATGTACATCCTATATAATAATTCGCTAGCATGTTTGTCACGATGCAGTCATGTGCAGTAGAGACTGCCAGCATTTGGGCAGTCTCTACTGCGCATGATTGCATAGTGTAAGTTAGGTGACGCAAGACTGCATCACGTGGAGCAGTGAGGTTGCGCCTCTTAACATTACCCGGATCTTGGCCCGTGTACAACGCCTTTTACACTAGTTATTAACTATTTGATTGTCCTCATATTTGAGCCTCTTTTCATTTCTTCACAACAATACATCCATACTGGACTAGTACCTGTCAATACAGAAAGCAGATAACTGTGGACCCCAAGTGGAGACAACTTAATTCTATGCTTGCGTTCATACTTGTGAGTAACACTCTTTTATTTCAATTTATAATTGTTCATTATTGAATCACACTATTCAGCGCCCTCTTCTCTTTTGTGTTTTTATATGTTCTTGGCCATTTGGGAAGATCAAGTTATTGAGGAGCAGCCTGTCCTTTTATCTTGAATGTATACTGTATCTAGGCAGTTGACAATCCCAGAACATCTAGCAGTGATCTACAGAAGCAGGAGCTCAGTCATCTCTTTTGTAAGTATTCACTTTTGTTGGTGGAAGCATTGATTGATGCTCGATCTGCATGGGGGGCGCCTCCTATTTTTTTGCCCTCTTTATTCTTTAGATTAGAGATGCAACCCACCTGGATTTGCTTTTCCATAATTAAAAAAAAATCCAGGGAGATTTTCCACTGGCCAGTCACATGACAGAGCTTTTGTACCTTTTTATACTGCACTGACATTTTGTATCTCTTTTGTAATTGTCTAAATGTTGCATCTTGTCTTAGAAACAGTGCTTTGTCTTTTCTCCAGCAGTGTGCTATTGTTTGTGTGTGCCTGTACCTTAAATTAAGGTACACAGATCTATCTATTGTGTATACAGATCTATTAAGGGCCTTAATAGATCTGTATACACAAGGATGTATATAGTAGTTATACAGACATGTATATATAGGTGTGATGTGTATATTCAAGTGTAGAATAGTACCTAAAACAGTAATGGGTGAAATGAGGCCCTCTGCCAGAGTGTAAATATCTCCCACCAGCCAACGGGTGATGGCAGCAGCTGGAGATCCTCAAGTTGCCCACTACCATAGGTAGAGAGATAGATAGATAGATAGATAGATAGATAGATAGATAGATAGATAGATATGCGATAGATAGAAAGAGAGAGAGACAGATGAATGGATCAATAGACAAAAAGACAGAGAGAGAGAGATAGATGGATTGATAGATAGACAGACAGATGGATTGATCGATAGATGGACAGACAGACAGACAGCTGGATCAATAGATGGACAGATGGACAAACAGACAGACAGCGAGATAAGAGAAAGCCTCATAACATAATTTATGTCTCCTCAGGAGGCACACAAATCCAGGGGTGGCAGTAAGGAGGAGATATAGAAATCTCCCCCCTACTGACAGTGCTGGAGATACAGGGGTATGTGATTCTGACAGGAATGGGCAGGGCTTGCCCTCCCTCAACTTCCTCCTCAACCAAAAAAAAATATGGCCAACACATGCACACATACACAAACACACAGACACACACTGTCACTCACTCTGACTCCCAGTGGCCTCAGCAGAACCTGTACTATGGCCACTGAAGGGAAGCTGCAGCACCAGGGGGGGCTTAATGGCACTCAGATGGGTAAGGTAGGTCCTCATTGCTCAGTTATTTCATGGGTTTCAACATTTTCCATGCAAGACAGAAGACTACATGTTTTAAAACTTGAGTGCCATTGGGGAGCACAAATCATTGCATTCAAATGTGTTGGACACCCACCCTCTGGTCTCAAATGGTTAATAAAGTAGCATTTTGTTTTTCACAAACTTTGATCTGTGTATAGAGTAGGATGTTTGTGCTACCTGCCAGGCAATCTTGACTGGGACAGAGCCAGCTATACTTATATTGTTGTATAATCAGCTGCTCAAACATAATTATCCACAATTGATTTATGGTAGTGGTAAGTTACCTGCGGCTAGCCAACTGTTGCTGGAGGTACACTAAGATTCAATAAGAGGCCAGGTTGTTAATATTGTGGAGTATTTGCACTGATTCCATCTTGTCATATGCATTAAAGGGATAGTATAAAATATATATGTTTTTGGGTTATCCCCCTGAATAAAACAAGGGTACTCCCACTGCTGAAAGATGTTTTATTCAAAGGTTATTACAGCTCAAACCTGAATGTTTAGGTGCAGTATCACATTGACCTGAAATTGTACAGTGGCGCTGTTGCTACACCATCCAATGTACATCTCTGGTCAGTTGACCATAAATTTCCTAGGGTGATCATGTGTCCCGGAATGTGGATTTTAAATGTGTGTACTGGGTCATGGGCGGCCCACTTCTGGGACAATACAGAATCCCTGACTGGAAAGTTTCAGAGCACAGGATACTCAGATACTCAGTGTAGCCAGGTCTGAGTGTCATCCGTGTTCTGCCTTCCCTTACCCGTGCTCTCCTTTGCGCTCTTTCCTATTCCCCCACCGGAGGCTTTTTCGCGCACCGTCCTGTGCTTCCTGTCGCTGTGAGGTCTCCTCCGCCACCTCGCTCCGTAGTCACTAGCTTCAGCCCAAACTTCCGGGTTTCCACGTCACACCCTCGTGACGTCCTCTCCCGGCATCTATATCTAGGCAGCAGTCTCTTGGATCGGAGCACTTTCTTAGTGTTCCCTCCGTGTACAGACCTCTTGGTCCTAGGCTTTCTGAGCTCCCTTTGAGTCACATTGGTTTTGTCACTGTTCCAGGTTTCCTAACCCAACCTGTCTTCTCTCATCCCAGATCCTGTCCGTGTATGATCACTGGCTTTGTCCTGACCATTCTCCTGCCTGCCGTCTCACTACTACAGTCTTACTGTGTATGATCACTGGCTTTGTCCTGACCATCCTCCTGCCTGCCGTCTCACTCCTACAGACTTACTGTGTATGATCACTGGCTTTGTCCTGACCATCCTCCTGCCTGCCGTCTCACCCCTACAGCCTTACTGTGTATGATCACTGGCTTTGTCCTGACCATCCTCCTGCCTGCCGTCTCACTCCTACAGCCTTACTGTGTATGACAACTGGCTTTGTCCTGACCATCCTCTTGCCTGTCGCTTCTCACCTGCTGTTTATTCTGTGTATGACCACTGGCTTTTACCTGACCATTCTTCTTCTGGAGAGTTATCTGCGTACTCCAGCCCCGTACGCTACTCCACGTACTCAAGCCTTCACTCTCCCCTGCAGGAGAGCTTACACTGCTAGTTGTGTTGCCATCCAGTCCTCTGCTACCCGGCCGCCACAGCACGGCCTCTACTAGTCACCGCTCATGAGCTCAGCTCCCTACTCCACGATCCCTAGCACTCTCTCCTGCAGGCCTAAGCCTGCGCGTTACACTAAGCTATAACAAAATGGCCTCCACTTAGTGTTCCAAATACTAGAGGATGGATAATTGATCCAACTTCCTGACATCAAACAAAAGCTTCAACACCACTTTCTTGTATCATAAGGCTGTGCTAAGGCTTGGGGTTGATGTATATTTTCTTGTAATCCAGCACAGGCCCCACTTTCTATCACTTCAGTCAATGGGTACTTCTCCCTCTAGTGTTTTGAACTCTGTGGTTCTGTGGATAAAGAGCACGTGGCCGGCACTTAACGCCCGTCAAACTTTTTTTTACATTGTTTCAAATTACTTACTGGACGTACATGTACGTCCTCTGCCACTAAGTGACAGTTTTTGCGGGACGTATATGTACGTCCATTGTTGGGAAGGGGTTAAGCATTGGCATCTAATGTTGTCACTGAAAAGTTCTGTCACTCATCATGGTTTTGTCCCTGAATAGCAGAAAGAAAATGTGGTCACCCTGGAAGGAAGACTCCACAGCACAATGTTCTAAACACAAGGAGAACTGCCATTATAGTTTGTAACAGAAATTATGCTACTGCTGGGCTACAAGAAAATGGCTAGCAGACAGAGAGAACTAGAGAGAGAGAACTGATTCTTGATCCTGACATCAAACAGGAGCTGCAGTGCAATTTTGTTGTAGTGTTATACTTCTCTAAGGGTCTGGGAGTGATGTACATTATCTTGTAGCCCACTACATGCATGGCTTTCTGTCACAGCAGTCAATACACAGTTCTTATTCTAGTGTATAGAACTCTGTGGTGCTCCAAAGAGCAGGTTGTACACTGATGTCTAGTAATACATATAGTGACCCCTCACAGAGCTGTACTAGAGCCAAGGAGAAGTGCTCTGTTGATTTCTTATTCTTCCTAGTGTCCCAGAATAGCAGATTGGAAATGTGGTCACCTTATTTCATGCCCTGTACTGACTCCACGCTAGTGTCTGTAAAAATTCTCTATGTTTTTTGAGGCCTAAAATCCAGTCATTCATACGTTGCCTGGAGCTCCCATTCCTACCTTTCCATGAGTCCAGAGCTCCCATTACATAGAAATCTTCATAGGTGTTTGAGAAGTGATTGTGTTTTATTGTCTGTTAATGGGCCAAAGATAAAATATAATATATCAGTCGTTCAGGCATAGTTGTGCACAAACAACAAGTTTAGGATTAGATTTTAGGGATCTAAAGTAAAATATCTATATTTTACAGATGTTAGCTGGAAATACATGATATTTAAAATTATATAACCTAATTTAATTTTTTTAGTGTTCTTTTAACCCTTCGAGCACCAGAGGGGTAGCATTGCGAACATCTCTGGTACTCAAAGGGTTAAGTTATGGTGGATCTGTCACCCTAAGACCAGTTTTGTTTATTTTATTAAATTATTGATGTTTGCTTATATGCTGTATTCACCATTTTCCCTGTAAAATAAATGGTCTTGGAGATATTAATACTTTGAGTGCCAGAGGGGTATGTGTTGCGTACCCCTCTGACACTCAAAGGGTCAACTGTGATGTTTTAACATTCTATTATGGAACTTTATGCTAATTCCTGTCACTATATGCTAACTGGTTCTGTTGAATCCCAAACTAATCACTTGCTGTGCTACTGCACTCACCCCCCCAAGTATGTGGGCTCTGTATAGATATGGCTCTCAACACTTTTTTAAGATACCCCCAACACAAAATCTGGAATTTTCAGGGCACCTGTAAAATGTCATAGGTCATTGTCCAGCATTTAATAAAAGGTACAAAAACATAAATATATAATTATTCTAAGGTCTCACAAGCAAAAGACAACAGGAAGCATATTGCATATTAATCCTATATAATAATTTGCTAAGTTTGTCAGAAGCCGTCATTCGCAGTAGAGATGGCTGAGCGTGCTGCAGTCATGCTCAGTAGAGAATGCCCGCGCCACGGCTGATACGGAGCGGGGCGCTTCGAATTCAGACCGGAGTCCTCTCTGTGCACCGGAAGGTGCGCAGAGAGGACTACGATCTGAATTTGGAGCACCCCGCTCCATATCAGCCGTGGCACGGGCAGTCTGTACTGTATATGACTGCACCGTGCCATTGCTGGGTGGCACTGTGGCCTGTGTACATGGGCTCTTTAACTAGTATCTCCATAGATAGACAATTGAAACTTTTGTCATGGTGTTCAAAGAATTAAAATGTGTAATTCTAAGCTAGTGAACAGAGAGATAACAGTAATACCTACTCTTATACAGTCGACTAGTGATACTGGCATGGCGTTGCCCATGTGGTTAATGAGACAATGACTGCTTTAACCACAAGAACCCATGACGGTCCTGGCACGTCATGGGTTGGCATGCGATAAGGATCATCATAGATTTCAGGGCTCCCCGCTCGGCTGCATGCCATTCGGGGAGCCATGATTCGGATAGAAGAAAAAAAAATACTTCATGGTCCTTAAAGGGATAGTAATACGTAATTTCATGTTTATTTAGTATTGTTTGAGAGATTTTCGCAACTAAAGTTCCCTCTCTCTGGCTGTTTCAGTCAAGTCTGCCATCTAACTGACGGACTTGGATTCTGATCCGCAGACCGGCTGGCGGCTCTTCAGCAGAGCCAAGATCACAATCTTTAAAAAAGAACTACTTCATTGGAACCTGGTTTGCAAGCACACTTTGTAGACTGTTCCAATGAAGTAGTTCTTTTTAAAGATCGTTATCTCGGCTCTGCTGAAGAGCTGCGGGGTGGTCTGCGGACCAGAATCCAAGTCTGTCAGATAGAATGCTGACGTCATGAAGGGGGGAACATTAGTTGCGAATATCTCTCAAACCATAAAGGTCTGAGAGATAAGATTTACACACTTCTTAATACTTTTTTAATGCCTACAATACTAAATAAACATGAAATTAGGTATTACTATCCCTTTAAGTGGTTAATAACTGGCTTGTTGAATTTTCAGTCTTAGCCCTTTCAGGTCCAAAAAGGTGTGCAAAGCACTTTATTACTTATATTTCTACTTATACTTGTCTAAGGGTTTGGGTGTGACGTACATTTTCTTGTAGCCCATCACACAAGGCTTTCTGTCACAGCATTCAAAGGGAAGCTCTTGCATCAGTAAATGTATATGTGAGCATGTGTGTGTGCGTTTGAGCATGAGTGAGCATGTGTGTGTGTTTGCAAGCAAGCTTGTTTGAGCAACAGCGAGCAAGAGTGTAGTTGTGTTTTGTGTGTATTGTGTATAGCATTTGCATATAATGTATTGCAAAACGCCTACTGAGTTTTACATATAGCGTTTTGTCTATTGCGTATAGTATATTGTGTTTTGCCTACTAAATATAGAGTATTTTCCTATTTCATAGAACTGTCTTCCTATTACATATGTGATTTGGCTATAGTGTTTTGCTTATAGCTTTTGGAGTATTGCGTATAGCATTTGGCATATAGTGTTTGGTGTATTGTGTTTGACGTATAGTGTTCGATGTATAGTGTATTGCTTTTGGTGTATAGCATTTGGTGTATAGCGTGTGGCCTACTGCTTATAGTGTTTGGTGTATAGGCATATTGCTTATCGCATTTGGCATATATCGCTTTGTGTATTTCGCTTGGTGTATTGACCTTTGGTTATAGTGTTTGGTGTATTGCGTTTAGTGTATTACATATGGTGTTTTGCACATGACATGTAGCGTTTGTCATATGACATATGGGGCACTGCATATAGAGTATAGTATTTGACCTACTGCGTTTGGTATACAGTGCTTTGAGTATAGTGTCTGGCATATTGTGGATAGCTTTTGGCATAATGTGTTTTTCACATAGCTTTTTACATATTGCATATAGAGTTTGGTGTATTGTGTATTGCGATTAGTGTATTGCGTTTGGGGTATTGCTTATAGCTTTTGGCATATAGCGTTTGTTGTATGGCATACGGCCTTTGGTGTATGGGTTACCGCATATAGCATTTGAAGTGTTGTGTATAGCTTTTGGTGTATAGTATTTGTTGTATAGCATGTGGCATTTGGTTATGGGGTACTGCATATAGCAACTGGCATATTGCTAATGGCATATGGTGTTTGGCATATTGCATATACCATTTAGCATATAGTATATGGGGTACTGCATATAGCATATAACGTATAGGGATATGTGTATTGTGTTTGTCATATAGTCTATAGCGTTTGGTGTACAGCATTTGGTATATGGCATTTCATGTATAGTGTTTGAAGTCTGGTGTATAACATATTGTGTATATCATAGTGTGTATAGCATTTGGTATCTAGCATTTGGCATATAGGGCTTAGCGTATAGTGCTTTTGCTTTTGGCGTATTGTGCACAGCATTTGGCATATTATGTATATCATTTTTCTTTGCATATATATATATATATATATATATATATATATATATATATATATATATATATATATATAGCGTTTGGAGTATAGTGTTGTGTGCACTGAGAGTAACATTTTACTTGTAGTGCTGGGCATATAGCATTTTGCATGTGGAGTGTGTATAAACATATTGTGTTTGTATGGTGTGTGTTCATTGTAGCCCCTGCATTTCCTTGCAGAGATTTTGACGGGAGTGGCCGGGGCAGGGGGGGGGGGTGTAAATCATGCCCACATGGTTGGTCCAATAGAACAGGCAATATAGAATACATTGGAATAATTCCTCATCCTTACTGCTACCCCTGGGTGTGTTTGCCAAATTTCCCAGCACACAGAAGTCTTCCTTTATTTACATAATCGATAACAATGTAGATAAAAACATCACATCTTTATTACATCGTACTAAAATAGTAATTCACTCAAGACCAAAATAAAGAGATGGTAACAGATAAAGTCACTGAACCACTAATCAGCTGTGATCAATGCTTTGGACATGTTGAACACTCACTTATGATCTACACTCTTGTCCTCTGCTCTCCGAGTGTGGGTAGTTCTGATATCTGTTTGTTATCTAGTTTGATTTTGGTGTTTGGGAACCTTATTAACCAGCACCCCATTTCAGTGACAGAGGTGGGAATGGAACACTACGGTATTAAAAGAAGTACACGATCTATATATACTGGAGACCCAAATATTTTCTTTCTGTATACCCAGAACTAGTGTCCATGTCTCACCAATGAGTCTCTACACCCTGGCTGTGAGCCACTGGCCTGGACCCATTTAGTACACAGTGGTTCATTTCTGGCACAAACCAACTGGATCACAGAGATCAACAACATTTCACAAATTCCTGATGATTTAAATGGGGCTTCAAACTACTTGATTGCTAGAGAGGTCTCCAACATTCAAGGGGTTAAAAGCGCCACTTAACCCTTTGATTGCCAGAGGGGTATGCAGCGCATTGCAAACAGGTTTTATTTTTCCCTATGGTGCAATTGGTTCTCTACAGATTTGTTCCTCATCCTTTGTAAATCAGCCACATACCTGGGAACTCTCAGGTTTTTCACCCAAATCTCAGGGTCACGGGGTGAAGAGCCCAATTCTCAGTGTGAGAGAGTCCAGTTACCTCCTATGTGATCTTCACCAATTCATTATTTATTCAGTCTCTGTTGGTGCCATCTGGACCAGAAAGACAGGGGAGATGTCCTGCTTGTCTTGTTAGTGTTCAGTCAGTGAGATCTCTAACCTGTAGCATGTTAACCCTTTAAGGTCTGGTGACTTGTCAGAACTGTCATCAGTTTCCTTGATTAAACGACTGGTTTCTGTCTTTGCACGTTATGTATTTTGTGCTGACAGACCTCCTGTGGGAGTGCTATAAGCACTACGGGGTCTGAAAATGGCCGTTCCAAGACCAGAGCTGTCTCTCTCAGACCCCAGTTCGGTGCACTGGTACATGTCATTAGTCACGAGTGCAAGCGCTCCAAACATTCTCTATGAAGTCATCAACCACAATCCACCCCTAGGATCTCTGGTCCTTAAGGGGTTAAAGGTTCATTGAGGACCGACTGGAGCACCTCTGGGTTTGAACATGCAGGTACATATTGCATTATGGGAAGATTTAAAGGGATAGTAATAGCTGAATAAAAATGCATCTCCGATTGATCCTCCTATAACAAGGATCATATAGCACTGTATTTCAATATAGTTTATGATTTGTAGTTCAAGATTATTTAAATTCTACAGGAACCCCCTCCCTCCCCTTTCACTGCCGTCATGCTGCCTCTCTGAGCCGGCTGGATGGAGCGCAGTGAGGGACAATCTTCACTGAGCATACAGAAAATCCTGCCCTCCTTCATCAAGGGGGGCATGGTTTTCCTTATGCTGACACTACGAAGATTGTCCCTCGCAGTGAGCTATCTGGTAGCATGACTGGATTCCACATCTGAGGGGAGGTGGCTTACAGGAGGAAAAAGAGAAGGGATGGAATACTTTATCATTCAATTACTCTAGAACTACAAAACGTAAAATATTGAAATACAGCGTTACATGACCTACGTTATATGAGGATCAATCAAAGCTACATTCTTTTTTTCAGCTATTACTATCCATTTAAAGTGGATCTCTCACATAGATATAAGTATTATAAGTAATGCTCAATAGTTAGAGCATTTAGGGAAAACATTTAAAACGTTGTTCATTTAAAAAAAAAAAAAAAAAAAAAAAAAATTATCTGCACAAAAATTAATGTTTAAAAAGTGCCCGGAAGCCTACTTCCGGCTTGCTGAACTGCCTCTGCTCCCCTCCCTCCTCCGATGACGGAGGATGTCTGTCTCTCAGCTGGAGCGATCTCATTGGCTAGATATTGATCTCTGCCAATGAGATCTCTCCAGCTCAGAGAAAGAAAGCATCCTTCATCGGAGGATGCTGGGTAGTGGGACGGAAGCAGAGGCAGTGCTGCAAGAAGGAAGTAGGCTGCCGGGCACTTTTTAAACATTAAGTTTTGCGCAGATAATGGTTTTTTTTTTTTTTTTTAAATGAACAACTTTTTAAATGTTTTCACTAAATGCTCTAACTAATGAGCATTACTTATATCTATGTGAGAGATCCACTTTAAGGGTTAATATTTGAAAGCTCTCAGGGTCAGCTCATCTTGAGTGTTCTGTGGCATATAAACTACTTAGCATAAGCTAATTTCTCAAAAACAATGTCTATTACATACTGCAATACTATTGCATAACATATAGGAAGTTTTTAATTCTCTATAAAATTAATTAAACATATCTTAAGTCGACAGGTTCCTTTTAACTGCTGAATTACTTCAAAGTCTCAAAAATTGTGAGGTTTATGAGTTCATGTTTATGTTACACTTCACTTATAAGAACCATAAAAATAATCAGATCTGTTTTCACTGGTGATGAGATCAGATATAAGGAAGCAGCAGACCTCTTACATATTCATTCTTATCTCCAAGGCGAAAGAGTCAAAAGCTTATTAACCTCAATTGCAACACGTAAGAACGGCACTTTAAGAGCGCTCTTTGTTTTGGTGACGGAATAACAGTTGATAGCCTAATTGTATCTGGTAATAAAAATCTTGTTTATTTCAAGTTTGTTGCTCTGTTGTATCTGTCTATTGATTAAAATGGGGATTTTAACCTCTTCAGGGCTAGAGAGGTCTAGGGTGACCACATGTCCCGGTTTGCCAGGGACAGTCCCGAAATGTATATGTGTGTCCATTGTCCCAGGCAGGCCCCCCTCAGAGACAATAGAAAGTCCCTGAATAAAGAAGCTAAACACTAGAAATAGAACTGCCTTTGCCTACTATGACACAAAGTGATGCCTCTGCTGAGCTACAAGAAAATGGCTTCCAGACACAGCTCTAAGCACTAGACACAGGACTGTGCCTTGATCTGTGCCTTGATCTTGACATCAAACAGGAGCTGCAGCGTGACTTTATTGTAGTGTAATACTAGTCTAAGGCTTTGGCCCAGTGGTGTAACAGTAGTGGTCACAGGGGTCGTAACTGTGACCGGGCCTGTCACTCCGGGGGCCCGGCCGCCCCCTGCTACCGCCGCCACTGCCAGCATTAAAAAAGCTTTGCCAGTGGGAAGATCACACTGATCTCCCCATCGGCAAGCCGTGAGCAGCTTCCTGGTGGTCCCTGGCCGTCTAGTAATGCAGAGAGCTGGGAATGAATGGTGTACATACGGCACCCCATATATAGAGATGTCTGTGCAGAAGGCGGCACAGACCTCTGCTGTCATGCCGCTGGACCACCAGGGATGATGAGGCTCCCTCCTCTGGAGCCTGGTAGGAGGTGTACAGTGGGGGCACATACTTGGAGGTGGACAGTGGGGGAACATATGTGGAGGTGGAGAGTGGAGGCACATACTTGGAGGTGGACAGTGGGGGTGCATATGTGGAGGTGGCGAGTGAGGGCACATACGTGGAGGTGGACAGTGGGGGCACATTAGTAGAGGTGGACAGTGGAGTTCAAATTTTGCACCAGGGCCCGGTGGCTTCTAGTTACGCCTCTGCTTTGGGCATGATGTATATTATCTTGTAGCCCTCCACAGGCATCGCTTTCTGTCACAGCAGTCAATGGGCAGCTCTCCCTCTAGTGTTTAGAATGCTATGGTGTGGCAGATAAAGAGCACTTTTTGCGCACTGATGTCCAGTGACGTATACTGACCCCTCTTGCATAGCTGCCTAAGAGATGGAGAGCAGAGGCTTAACTAGAAGACACTAGGCCCTGGTTCAGGAATTGTCATGGGCCTCCCCCGACCACATTGCCCCCCAATCTCCACATTGACTCCCCTATTGCCTCACTCTCCACATTGCTTCCCCCTTTGTCCCAATCTCCACATTGACCCCCCTTTGCCCCCAAACTCCACATTAATCACCCATTGCCCCCAATCTCCACATTGCTCCCCCATTGCCCTCAATGCCCCAATCTGCACAATGCTTCCCCCATTGCCCCCAAACTCCACATTACTCCCCCATTTCCTCCAGTCTCCACATTGACCCCCATTACCCCCAAACTCCACATTACTCCCCCATTGCCTCCAATTTCCACATTGCTCCCCCATTGCCCCCAATGCACCAGTTTCCACATTGCTTCCCCCATTGCTTCCAATCTCCACATTACCTCCAAGCTCCTACCTCCCTGCTAGTCCAGCGGAATGGCAGGAGAGGTCTGTGCTTCCTTCTGCACAGACCTCTCTACAGCTTGAGCTCCCACGCGTTGTCTTTTCAGTAATGCAGAGCTCCCGGGAGATGATGTCATCTCCCGTTGCTCTGCAATACTAGAGTGCAGAAGAGGCTGCTCTGCTTCTAGATCTTTACAAATCAGCAAAACACAGAGGATAACCACACATAAAACAATCTCTCAATAAACTTATTATAGAAACAGCTTCTCAGTGGATACAGTAAAAACAAGCCCCACAATGTATCAATGATCCCTAAATCTCATCCGAAGTCTGTGTAAGTGTAAGACAACATCTATATCACATCATCAACCAAATATAGAGATAACTGTTGCTCAGCTGTCGTGACTATAACACAACTCTAATCAACAATATAAGCCCAATCTAATATGCAACAGAAGTCTCCTAATTTTCAGATACTCTGATATGTCAAAGAAGCGTCACCACATTATCTCATAAAAAGACATAATATTTAAATTCTAAATGTTTGAAAATGAAAAAAGTACATAAAAATGTTAAAAAATAGATCACTATGCCCTGGTACCAGTATGTATCTCACTTCTTGGGTAAAGAGAGTTACCACTTAATATACAAATAGCCTGCTACTTAAAGGGATAGTAATACTTCATTTTAACTTTATTTTATTTTGTAGGCATTAAAAAAACATGAAGAATGATATAAGTCTTATCTCTGAAACCTTTATGGTTTAAGAGATATTCACAAACAAAGTATCCCCCCCCTGTTCAACCAGATCAGAAGGGAGATGCCCAGGTAGACTGCAGAGAGGGACAATCTTCAATTAAGATAATGGAAAAAGCTGAAAAACTTGTCAAGGGGGGAAGGGCTTTCATTGTTTTCATACAAAGAAAATTGTCCCCTTCTGTTATCTGTACTGTCATACAACCAGACTCACATCTGAGAAGAGATGGCGTACACTAGGAAAAAGGGGCGGGGAGGGGAACTTTGCTTGTGAATATCTCATAAACCATAAAGGTTTGAGAGATAAGACTTATATCATTCTTCATGTTTTTTTAATGCCTACAAAATAAAATAAAGTTAAAACGAAGTGTTACTATCCCTTTAATATACAAATACTCTCCATTATCCACAGTATATGTTTGGACACAATCTTCATCCCAGATGTATATAGCAGTAGATTACTCCCTCTATTCATATGAAATTACAATCCTTATATTGCGTATCGGAGCGGGTACACATATATGACACTTTAAGCCCTTCTATATCTTTTCATATAGACACTCTGTGTAATGGGAACCTTTATGTCCCCATTAGTCTCAAACACAAGCCAGATCTTATCTCCAGTGTTTCATCTGCTTGTCTAAGACCACAGACACCCCAATACCTTTCCTTCAAATGCTTTGTTTGTTGGCTGGAAATTCAGATCTCCCAAACGTTTCCCATATTTCTCCTTCATATATAGCAGTAGGGACTGGGAATATATCTTTATACAGCCACGTGTTGTTCAGCGTTTTCCTCAATCATCAGTATGGTATTGGTAATTAGGCAAATAGATATCTTTATGGTGTCAAAAATCTTCTTGTATCATGCTCTCAGGGGTCATCTCCTGCACCCAGAATCACCTCCAGTGCGTTTCAAAGCTCACTAACTTCTTCCTTAGGGAGTTTGTAACCGTATCAGCATCAGGACAGTCTGTCTGCTCTGTGGTGAGCAGTGTTACATCAGTAAAAGGGGCTGAGGGGGATACTTTATCATTCAATTACTCTTGAACTACAACTCTGACAGTTATACAAAATAATAATATTTCAGCAGCAGTTGAAAGAGATCAAAAGAGTTAAACCACCACAATAGGTGTCCTGACATCAAACAGGAGCTGCAGTGTGACTTTATTGTAGTGTAATACTAGTCTAAGGCTTTGGCCCAGTGGTGTAACAGTAGTGGTCACAGAGGTCGCAACTGTGACCGGGCCTGTCACTCTGGGGGCCCGGCCGCCCCCTGCTACCACCGCCACTGCCAGCATTAAAAAAGCTTTGCCAGTGGGAAGATCACACTGATCTCTCCATCGGCAAGCCGTGAGCAGCTTCCTGGTGGTCCCTGGCCGTCTAGTAATGCAGAGAGCTGGGAATGAATGGTGTACATACGGCACCCCATATATAGAGATGTCTGTGCAGAAGGCGGCACAGACCTCTGCTGTCATGCCGCTGGACCACCAGGGATGATGAGGCTCCCTCCTCTGGAGCCTGGTAGGAGGTGTACAGTGGGGGCACATACTTGGAGGTGGACAGTGGGGGAACATATGTGGAGGTGGAGAGTGGAGGCACATACTTGGAGGTGGACAGTGGGGGTGCATATGTGGAGGTGGCGAGTGAGGGCACATACGTGGAGGTGGACAGTGGGGGCACATTAGTAGAGGTGGACAGTGGAGTTCAAATTTTGCACCAGGGCCCGGTGGCTTCTAGTTACGCCTCTGCTTTGGGCATGATGTATATTATCTTGTAGCCCTCCACAGGCATCGCTTTCTGTCACAGCAGTCAATGGGCAGCTCTCCCTCTAGTGTTTAGAATGCTATGGTGTGGCAGATAAAGAGCACTTTTTGCGCACTGATGTCCAGTGATGTATACTGACCCCTCTTGCATAGCTGCCTAAGAGATGGAGAGCAGAGGCTTAACTAGAAGACACTAGGCCCTGGTTCAGGAATTGTCATGGGCCTCCCCCGACCACATTGCCCCCAATCTCCACATTGACTCCCCTATTGCCTCACTCTCCACATTGCTTCCCCCTTTGTCCCAATCTCCACATTGACCCCCTTTGCCCCCAAACTCCACATTAATCACCCATTGCCCCCAATCTCCACATTGCTCCCCCATTGCCCTCAATGCCCCAATCTGCACAATGCTTCCCCCATTGCCCCCAAACTCCACATTACTCCCCCATTTCCTCCAGTCTCCACATTGACCCCCATTACCCCCAAACTCCACATTACTCCCCCATTGCCTCCAATTTCCACATTGCTCCCCCATTGCCCCCAATGCACCAGTTTCCACATTGCTTCCCCCATTGCTTCCAATCTCCACATTACCTCCAAGCTCCTACCTCCCTGCTGGTCCAGCGGAATGGCAGGAGAGGTCTGTGCTTCCTTCTGCACAGACCTCTCTACAGCTTGAGCTCCCACGCGTTGTCTTTTCAGTAATGCAGAGCTCCCGGGAGATGATGTCATCTCCCGTTGCTCTGCAATACTAGAGTGCAGAAGAGGCTGCTCTGCTTCTAGATCTTTACAAATCAGCAAAACACAGAGGATAACCACACATAAAACAATCTCTCAATAAACTTATTATAGAAACAGCTTCTCAGTGGATACAGTAAAAACAAGCCCCACAATGTATCAATGATCCCTAAATCTCATCCGAAGTCTGTGTAAGTGTAAGACAACATCTATATCACATCATCAACCAAATATAGAGATAACTGTTGCTCAGCTGTCGTGACTATAACACAACTCTAATCAACAATATAAGCCCAATCTAATATGCAACAGAAGTCTCCTAATTTTCAGATACTCTGATATGTCAAAGAAGCGTCACCACATTATCTCATAAAAAGACATAATATTTAAATTCTAAATGTTTGAAAATGAAAAAAGTACATAAAAATGTTAAAAAATAGATCACTATGCCCTGGTACCAGTATGTATCTCACTTCTTGGGTAAAGAGAGTTACCACTTAATATACAAATAGCCTGCTACTTAAATTGATAGTAATACTTCATTTTAACTTTATTTTATTTTGTAGGCATTAAAAAAACATGAAGAATTATATAAGTCTTATCTCTGAAACCTTTATGGTTTAAGAGATATTCACAAACAAAGTATCCCCCCCCTGTTCAACCAGATCAGAAGGGAGATGCCCAGGTAGACTGCAGAGAGGGACAATCTTCAATTAAGATAATGGAAAAACTTGTCAAGGGGGGCAGGGCTTTCACTGTTCTCATAGGAAGAAGATTATCCCCTTCTGTTATCTGTCTGGTCTATGGACTGCATTCCACATCTGAGAAGAGATGGCTTACACTAGGTAAAAGGGGCGGGGAGGGGAACTTTGCTTGTGAATATCTCATAAACCATAAAGGTTTGAGAGATAAGACTTATATCATTCTTCATGTTTTTTTAATGCCTACAAAATAAAATAAAGTTAAAACGAAGTGTTACTATCCCTTTAATATACAAATACTCTCCATTATCCACATTATATGTTTGGACACAATCTTCATCCCAGATGTATATAGCAGTAGATTACTCCCTCTATTCATATGAAATTACAATCCTTATATTTCGTATCGGAGCGGGTACACATATATGACACTTTAAGCCCTTCTATATCTTTTCATATAGACACTCTGTGTAATGGGAACCTTTATGTCCCCATTAGTCTCAAACACAAGCCAGATCTTATCTCCAGTGTTTCATCTGCTTGTCTAAGACCACAGACACCCCAATACCTTTCCTTCAAATGCTTTGTTTGTTGGCTGGAAATTCAGATCTCCCAAACGTTTCCCATATTTCTCCTTCATATATAGCAGTAGGGACTGGGAATATATCTTTATACAGCCACGTGTTGTTCAGCGTTTTCCTCAATCATCAGTATGGTATTGGTAATTAGGCAAATAGATATCTTTATGGTGTCAAAAATCTTCTTGTATCATGCTCTCAGGGGTCATCTCCTGCACCCAGAATCACCTCCAGCGCGTTTCAAAGCTCACTAACTTCTTCCTTAGGGAGTTTGTAACCGTATCTGATCTGATGAAGTTCGGTTCTACCGGACGAAACGCGTTAGGCTGTTTGTAAAAGAAGAGAGGGGGGATGTGTTTAAATAGTGTGGACAGTACTGGAGAGACCAATTGTTAGTTTTTGATGCACTGAATTTCGATGTAACCGGAAAGATATGGAATACTAACTTAGCGTAGTTAAAGGGTTAATATAACCCAAGATAGAATTGAAATTCCGCTTTTTTATAGAGTTTGCAATATAAGGTTAATCGGATTTATTATAAGTTTAGCAACACTTTGTCTCCGTTTCTAATTTAGAACGGATTATAGGTGCTGTCTATGATTTAGTGTTGCAGACTTAATTAAATCAGTTCTAATGAAGTTATTCTACGTGTGTTACTGGTTACACCTAAGAACTGATTTAGTTTTTGTATTTGTTTGGTATTAGTTATCGATCTCCAATGAATGAGTTTTTAGAATCCCTTATCTCTAAGTGACAAGTGAACAATTAATTTGTTATAGACTCTGGACAATTTTGTTCGTCTGCATCGATAATTTAGTGCTAGATTGATTACTTGGATAGGAATCATTTGAACTTTATTAGGTCTCAGTCAAGTCCAACACATCATCCTTCCCTCTCTCTTTTATGTTTTTATTTTCCTTTGTTTCCTTTTCCTTCTTTGTTTTTAATGGATACTAATAAAGAGATGTTTTTAGTCTAATATTGCCCTATTATCAAAGGATTTTTGAATATAATAGAAGTTAAGTTGTGAGTGCCATTGAGAGTGGTTTCCCCTTCTCCCTTTTTTTGTACAACTCTGACAGTATTGAAATAACACTCTCCATGGCCCAAATACTATGATGATTAATTGGAGCTGCTTTTATTGTGAAACATTACTATCCCTTTAAAGCGGAACTTTCACCGAAACACGTGTTCTTTAATTCACTTACATTGCCGATTCAAGCTTTGCTGGGTTTCGGTTTTTAAAAAAAACTCAATAGAAATTAAGTTTGAGGGTTAACTTTATCCCTCTTCTCCTCATTCTGATCAGCACCATTTTGCCGATGAGAATGCAGGAGATCCTCCTCCCAGCTGGTCCGTCAGTAAGTTGGAGAACTCTCATTGGCTAGATATCGATCTCTACCAAGGAGAGTTCTCCAGCTTACTGACAGACCAGCGGGGAGGAGGATCTGTTATGTATTCTCATCGGCACAAAGTGTGCCGATCAGAACGAGAATATGTGAAGAGGGAAAATGTAAACCCTCAAACTTATTTTCTATTGCGTTTTTTTTAAAAACCAAAACACAGCACAGTTTGCATCGGTAATCTACGTGAATTAAAGAAAACATGTATTTAGGTGAAAGTTCCCCTTTAACCTCTTGAATGCTAGAGATGTCTCCAATACATTGTAAAACAATGCACAGGAGATCTTTCTAGCATTAAAAGGGTTATAGTCCCAATTTAAATCAATGAGAGTGTTATTTGCTCCAGTATGGTGCAGCTGGTATGACCCAAAGTGATTAACCCTTTGAGTGCCAGATGGGTTTGTAGCCCATTGGTTTGCAATGTGCTGTATACCCCTCTGCACGCAAAGGGTTGAATCTTTCTACAGAGACGATCATCCATTATAGCAATCTAGGCTACTGCTTAGGGCCCATGGCAAGAAGAGGGGCCCTGGCTGTAAGTGATGGCTAACAGACAGAGGCCCTGCTGTTGTTGCCACTAGGGCCCATGGCAAGAAGAGGGGCCCTGGCTGTAAGTGATGGCTAACAGACAGAGGCCCTGCTGTTGTTGCCACTAGGGCCCATGGCAAGAAGAGGGGCCCTGGCTGTAAGTGATGGCTAACAGACAGAGGCCCTGCTGTTGTTGCCACTAGGGCCCATGGCAAGAAGAGGGGCCCTGGCTGTAAGTGATGGCTCACAGACAGAGGCCTAACATCTTGCGTCACACACCCTTTTTGTTGTAAGAGACCAGCTACATCCAGTTTCTCCCACTTCCATTGAAGTCATATTAATAGTACCTGCTAGCAGCACTCTGTGTCAGAAGCATCTGATCAAGAGATGTGGGGCCCCAAATTGGTACCTTGCCTAGGGCCCTACAGAGCCTTAATCCGTCTCTGGCTTTCTATTCAACAGAAAGCCTTGTATATTTCCCAGTATCTAATGGGAGTTTATTTGCAAACTAAGACTAGTGACAACATTTTTCTATGAGAATGATACATACGGACATTTCCGATAGGGACATATGTAAACATAGGATACAAGTGAAATTGTGACTGATGTGCTCCTTGTTACTAAGCACAATAGTAATAGAATTGTAAATGATTGACTCATGAGACAAATCTAATATCAACTTCCAAAGAAATGCAGTGGTGACTGTAAGAGACGGATCAAATCCAGTATATCTCAAGAAGCAGAGACAACATAGAGAACACAGAAATGATTTAGCTCCTAAAAATTAAAGAGAGGACAGTCTTATTACTGTAAACCACACGAGTAGAGAATTCTTAATGATGTTTTGATACATATTGCAACATGCGTGTAGGTGTATGTGCACATTTATCACATATCTGCGTGTGTATGAGTGTCACTTTGTGTGTTAGTGTATGCCACAAAGTGTACATTACCATGTGTGTGTCACTATGTATGTGTGCATATATGATGTGGTGTGTGTGTGTTTTTGTGTGTGTATGTGTGTCAGTGTATGTAAGTGCATGCGTGTGTGTATGCCACTATGTGTAAGTGAATGTGTGTATGCCACTATGTGTAAGTATATGTCACTATTTGTGTATCACTGTCTGTGTATGTCACTGTGTGTGTGTGTCTGTATGTCACAATGTGTAGGTGTGTGTGTATCGCTATGTGTGTCAGTGTGTGTGTGTGTTTTTGTGTGTGTATGTATGTCAGTGTATGTAAGTGCATGTGTGTGTATACCACTATGTGTAAGTATGTGTCACTATTTGTGTTTCACTGTGTGTGTATTTCACTGTGTGTGTGTGTCTGTATGTCACAATGTGTAAGTGTGTGTGTATCGATATGTGTGTCAGTGTGTGTTTATGTTAGTGTATGTCTGTGTGTGTCTGTCACTGTGTAAGTATATGTATGTATGTCACTGTGTGTTTTTTATGTGAGTGTATGTCACTGTGTGTGTGAGTGCCAGTGCCACTGTGTGTGTTAATGTATGTCACTGTGTGTGTGGAAGTGTGTCACTGTGTGTGTTTTTATGTGAGTGTATGTATGTGAGTATACGCCACTGTGTGTATTAGTGTATGCCAATGTGTATGTTTGTGTAATTGTGTGAGTGCGTATTTGCCCTAACCTGGGATTACGATGATCTCTTTAACCTGTGCGCTGGCTGGTGGCTGATTTATCCTAGTAATTAATAATTTAGGATTTTGAAGAAGACTGAGGAAATCCTTTGAACAAATAGGAGGATTGATGTTTGTTCCAGAGCTGTGCCAGTTAATAGACTAACCTACCTGTCGGTTTGTTTTATTGTACTTTATTGGCCAGGTACAAATTCAGAGTAAAAATCAACAGGCTGATCCATTCACTCTCTGTGGGTGCAAGTGGTAGGAGACAACGGCTGGTCTTCTGGAGAAGAGAAGTGAGGGCTGTGGACCTGACAACTCAACCTCATTAGAGACGGATACTGATCCCTGATTGACAATGGAACTAAGAACCAGACTCAAGGTCAGTGTAGGTCGGTGGGGTCTTGATGACAGTTCTGCCTAGATGGTTATCTATTTGGGGTTAGTCATGACTCCTGGAAGATTATGTACTAAGAAGAACTGGAGAGATTCTTGAAGACGAATGGAAGTTTTGATTCATTTAAACAGGGCTTTTAACCACTTGAGTCAAAAAAGACAATCTCAGTTCATTGCTACTCAATGCGATGGACCTCCCTAGTATTCAATGTATTAAAACCCCCATTTGATTCAATATGAATTTTGAATTGCCCTCTATGGTCCAGTTGTTTTGCCTCAGAATTGCTCCAATCCATCCTAACCCTTTGAGCACCAGTGAGATACCCAACACATTGGGGGTTATGTACTAAGGCGTGATAAAGAGTTGATAAAACAGAGATCATTTCTCCAGTGATATCACTTCTCCGATTCCTATGTTATTCTATAGAGTTTTGGATACCTTTCGGGCAGTCAAAGGGTTAAAGTTGACCTGTCACATTAAGGCATGCTTTTATGTGTTACAGAGGATTACAATCCACCAGTGTGTTGTGCTAGAATCATGCATCAACAGAACAGAATTAGGAGACTTTTTTAAACTATTAAAAACAACCAGACTGTATTCATGTACATACACTGTAATGTAAACCCAGTCTAAAGCATTTTAAGTGGACCATGCTTATTACAGGTCCTTCTTAGATGTCTATGACTACGGGTAGTTCAAGCGAAATGTGTTAGACCGGATATACCTTATGAGAGAGACTATGTATGGACTTCATACAATTTTCTCTCACCTTATATTGCCCCATCTTCCCATGTTTCTCCCCATAGTAATACAAATGGTTAACTCCTCATTTGCCTCTGTAACTTTTCTTGGTCCCTACAAACATTCTGTAGTTATGCTCATCCTCAAGAACACCGGCCTTGGCAACACTGCCCCCTCTACATTTCAGCCAGCATCTCCCCTGCCTTTTACATCTAAGTCTCTGGAATGTCTGAACTACTCCCTCCTGCTTGGTTTCAACTTTTTTTTTATGAAAAAATATATATTATAGGGATTTTCCTATTGAGTAAAATAAGGGTACTCCCACTGGTGAGAGATTTATATTTCTAGAATTATTACAGTTTAAACCTATGTTTTTTTTTACATTAGCAGTGCCCTCTAGTGGTCAAACTCTAATTAGATTTCCTGTTAGATTCTAATGGAGAGGAAAGTCAGAAAAGTCAGAGACATACAGTTCTCCATAGAATGTGATAGAAACTGCCTGTCACTTCCTGTCAACTAGAACTATCAGGAAGTAAACACAGTAAATTCACTTCCTGGTTATTTGAACTGCTATAAATTTTGAATAAAACATCTGACAGTGATGGGAGTGAGCTTGTTTTACTCAGCAGGAAAAGCTCTATAAAATATGTGTTTTCATAAATAAAAGTTTACTGCTCCTTTAACACAGATACTAAATTCATTACATTCTGGTTTTCAGTGTCTCCATTGCTGCATCTTCATCTTCTCCCGTCCGCCTCTGTTAGTTTGCTTCAAGGTTCTGTTCTAGGGCCACTTCTCACCCATTAACTATTACACTTGGTGAATTTGGAGTCAAATATCCCCTCTATGAAGACAATACAAAGTGTTATTTATCCACGCCTTGGCTGACTCCTGATATTCAAGCTAGAGCCACAGACCTCCTCTCTGCCATTTCAGATTGATGGCCCCTAAGCAACTCAAAGTCAACATGTCTAAAACTGTGCTAATTCTCATCCCACCTAAACCATGCCCAGTAGAGCCCTGCCAGGTCACAGTAAATGGCACCATAATAAATGCTCTCAATGAAGCATGTTGCCAAGGTGTGATAACTGCTATCTCATTCTCTACTCATATTCACTCTACTGCCAACTCTTACTGCTTTTTCTTTAAAGACTTAGCAAAAATCTGCCCCTTCCTCTTTCTCCACAACTAAATCTCTTATAGAAGCACTCATTCTATACCTTCGTAGACTACTGTAACTTTCTCTCTTGCCTAACTGTCTCTTACCTCCATACACTCCAATACATATACAGTGTTGTGGCACAAGTTACCTTATACTATCTAGGTTTGTCTCTGCCCCCTACTGTCTTCAGTGGTTGCCCATCAAATTCCATGTATCACACAAAATCCTGTTTCATTTAGGCCCACCTCTGCTCTTTCCCCTTCCTACATCTCCACGTTGATCTCCTGCTACGTCCCATATTGCCCATTACAATCAGCCAAGGACACTCTTGACACTCAGTTTGTGTCTGCAGCTCTCTCTTGTATCAAACCCACATTGCTCCTTATGTGTGGAGCTCTGTACCTCCTAGCTTGTACCAATGCACTTCTCTAACCACCTTCAAATCTCATTTAACCTTTTTTTTTTTTTTTTTTTTCTCAAAACCTTTATTGGTATATATGAATATAATACAGAAGTCATGTAAACATACCTCCCAACATTTCAGATTGCCAAAGAGGGACACTTGTGTTTTAAGGGGTGTTGCTGTGGGCGTGACTGGTGGGTGGGGCATTACCAATAATTTTTAGGCTATTTCATGACCTATTGGTACCTCCTTGTGTAACCTAATAAATGACTTCTAACAAGACCAAAGGTTTTCTGTTTACACAGACTAATGTATAAACCCATGTAATGAAGATTAATGTGAGTTTTATTGCTGTGGAGCAATGTCATACACTTATATACATGCCACACAGTCTGATCTCCTTAAAAGAGGGACATCAAGGTGGGAAAGAGGGACGGGGGATTTGGGTCTAAAAGAGGGACTGTCCCTCCTAAAGAGGGACACTTGGGAGATCTATGTAAATAATGTAAATAATACAGAAAGAGTACACATCATTGGTGAATAAGTGACAGCGGAAAGATACACTCCATCTCCAATTTTTCACATTGCTATAATTTGCTTTCAAGAATGGTACATAAACAGTATTCGATACATACAGAATGATAGTAAGTAGAAAATGCATGTGACAAGAGGATTACTCGTTGGTTTATGCATAATCTTAGATTATGCATATGGGTTTTATAGTCTAGACATCACTACTAAACTTACCAGGTGTGCGTAAGCATGTGAGGGACAAATGGTCGCAACATTCCTCTAGACTGTAAGCTCTCACGAGCAGGGCCCTCTGATCCTCCTGTTCTCCACATCTGATTGTACTATTTAATACCTCTGTATGTCTATTCCCCAATTGTACAGCGCTGCGGAATTAGTTGGCGCTATATAAATAAAGAATAATAATAATAATAAATAATAACATGGTACATGCTGTGCAGATTATGGAGGTGGAAGTGTTGGTGTTCGTAATCTATAGACAAGTAGATATTGGATGTATCAAAAGGATGGAGGATAGGGAAGGGAGCGAGGGCAGGATAGAGTGGGAGCTGGGGGAGGTAGGGGAGAGAGGGAGGTTGGGGGGGGTTACCCGGGACCACAGAGGACCAGAGCCGTGACAATAGATGAATGTAGATCTTACTGAGGTGTAGAGGGAGAAGAATCTCGAATGCTCAACAGCAAGGGGAAGATCATCAGGCATCAGAGGGTAAAATAGTCTATCCTAAGTTGCCTACAGAATTATCCTCCCAAATTCAGTTGATGTGGAGGGGGAGCAAGAGGGTGAACTAAGATGTAGATAACCATTGATTCCAAGTAAGTTCATACCTGTGCAACGTGTTTGTGGTCATTGCATGGCATTTTTCAAGACAGAGCAGGGAGTCTACTCATTGAAGCCACATTTGGGTTGAGGGGATGGACTGGGATTTCCACATATTCGGTATAACAGCTCTCGCCTCGTTGAGGAGAGGAATTAAGACTCTTCGCAAATATCTGACATCACCTATCGTTTGGTTGGGTATGTAGGAAAAGAGAAAGAGTAGAGGGTCCATTGGGAGCAAGATACAGAGTTTCTTTGAAATCTGGGACCGCACCCCCTCCCAGTATGGTATTATTCGTGGGCAATGCCACCATATGTGTAACATCGAGCCTACGTACGATGAACACCGCCAGCAGAGAGGTGATCATTTAACCTTTTGAGTATCAGAGAGGTATCGAGTGCCAGAGAGGCAATGCGCCTCATATAAAAAAACATATCACTTCAATGACGTTTCAGCAAAGTGATTACAATCCAATCTTCAACGTACGAAGGCACTAATAATTTATGCGTAAATTTATCATGACCAGAACTCCAACACCCTATTCTGTACCAAACCCTTATGTATGCAGGGACTCATTCCTATTAATCACCCAGTAAACATCAGCGTAACCCTGTAGTGTTTAAATCAGTGGTTCTCAACTCCTGTCTTCGGGGCCCACTAACAGGCCAGGATTTGATGATTTCCTTGTTAGAGCACAGGCGAGTTAATCAGCGTGAATGAGCCTCTGATCACATGATTTCCTTGTTAAAGTGCAGGTGAGTTAATCAGTGTGAATGAGCCTCTGATCACCACACCTGTGGTCTAGCAGAGAAATCCCTACGTCCTGGCCTGTTAGTGGGTCCTGAGGACAGGAGTTGAGAAACACTGGTTTAAATGCTTAACCCTTTGCACTGTATTGCTCACCTCCCTGGTCCCTACATTTTTAAGAAAGTTCATGAATTTGACCTGTTTACGTTTGGAAAATCTTGACTTTCAAGATGTTATTAATTTCTGAACCAGGGGGCAGGGGAAAAATTAATAGGGCCATTAGGATTTTCTGCAATGTGTTGAATACCTGCATGGCACTTAAAGGGTCAAGGCTTCCCTACTATAAAATTGCTGCCCAATAGCGGAGGAGAGAGGTGTTCTTCCACTGG
This sequence comes from Rhinophrynus dorsalis, assembly GCA_037306005.1. NCBI lineage: Eukaryota > Metazoa > Chordata > Amphibia > Anura > Rhinophrynidae > Rhinophrynus > Rhinophrynus dorsalis. The sequence continues at coordinate 157,213,125 of CM074726.1, read as the reverse complement.
AATTTATTGGCGTGCTGTGACAGATAACAGTGTGTGGAAGGATATTGTACATTTTATTGGAGTTGTGTGATAACATCAGATCACAGTGCTAGGAAGGACATCTTCCATCTGACTCCTAGGACAGAAGACAGCACAGATTTCACATTGCCCTCAAGAAGCCAGGGCATTCACATACCAGGGCAGCAGGTACAAACCTTTCCATTTCTTGCAGATTTTCACCGTAAATGTTAAGTTTAGTGAACAGATTTAAGTATGCATTCATACTCTGAGGCTGGGAAATATTTGAAAGATTTTCTGAGATTAAGAGGCTGATTCGGATCCATCGAATGGAACGGATACAAACCAACTGCACCATAGGCAGGGACGTGCACAGACATTTTGGGGGGCAGGGGCTCAAATGGAAAAAAAGGACACTTCTCATAATTATTTATTTTTGTTAAAAGGGCATGAGGGCACTTTGGACAAAAAGGGCAGGTGCTCAAGCCCCACTTGGTGTCTATGTGTGCACGTGCCTGACCATAGGGGACAAATGCATTTTTTCAAAAAATTTCCAATGATTCAAATGGAGATTTTAACACCTTGAGTGCTGGAGAGGTGTCTGATGCTTTGGAGACCTCTTTAGCATTCAAGGGGTTAAAGGGACAGTAATGTTCCTTAAAGGGATAGTATTACTTCAAAATTACTATCCCTTATATTGTAGCCCTTAATAAAATGAGTTAAATGACACCAGCGGCATCTCTCAAACCTTTATGGTGTAAGAGATAGCCGCTTTCAAAGTTTCCTCTCCCCTGCTGTCAGAGTTCTGCTGCCAGCAGGGGAATCCGGTCCCAGGACAGGCGGAGGCTCTTAAATAGAGCCGATATCTCGTTATGGAAGGAAAAATGATTCACTGAAACAGTCTTCTACGTGTGCTTGGTTACCAAGCACACGTAGAAGACTGTTTAAATGAATAATTTTTCCTTCCATAATGAGATATCGGCTCAGCTGAAGAGCCTCCGCTTGATTCAGAGACCGGATTCTCCTGCTGGCAGCAGAACGCTGACAGCAGGGGAGAGGAAACTTTGAAAGTGGCTATCTCTTACACCATAAAGGTCTGAGAGATGCCGCTGGTGTCATTTAACTCAGTTTATTAAGGGCTACAATATAAGGGATAGTAATTTTGAAGTAATACTATCCCTTTAAAATTCTTTCTAGAACAAATCAACTGTACTATAGGGGAAAACTAACAATTCAAATCCATTTAAAGTGCGATTTTTAAAGGGATGCTAGTGTCCCATAAAAAAAAAATCTTCTTGTTTTGTAGAGGTTAAAAAAATAAATTATGTAAAGCTGACAGCAGGAGATTCAAGTCAGCCGACTCGAGGAGGCTTTTCAGCAGAAAAGAATGACTTGATTGGAACGGTCTACAAAGTGTGCTTGCAAACCAGATACACTTTGTAGACCTTTCCAATGAAGTAATTCTTTTTAAATATCGCTATTTCTGCTTCGCTGGAGAGATGCCGGCTGGTCCCCCGGCTGACATCAGGAGAAGGGGAGGGAGAGAGAGAACTTTACATGCCAATATCTCTCAGTCCGTAAAGGTTTGAGAAATGGGATTTGTGCCACATAATTTATTTTTTTAACCTCTGAAAAACGACAAATTTTTTATGGGACATTAGTATTCCTTTAAAAATCCAACTTTAAATGGATTTGAATTGTTAGTTTTCCCCTATAGTACAGTTGGTTTGTTCTAGAATGGCTCCAGTACTTTTTGTACATCAGTCTTAACTAGCTATCTGATGCTGTTTCTTAGATTTTTATTTGGATGAAGAGTGTGTTAACCTTTTGAGAGCCAGAGGGGTACAGAATGCTTTGCTAAGCAATGCATTCCGTACCCCTCTGGATCTAAAAGGGTTAATCCTCCTAGGTATTAGGCTAATCAATGTGTGGTTAAATCCCCGGTATTATCAAACTACATTAGGTTTAATTAATTTAACCCCTTGAATGTCAGAGAGTTCTCTCTCTACAATGCAAGTTGTTCAGACCCATTTATCGATTATAAATGTACAAAGGGGAAAATGTACGATTCCGAACCTAAACCAGTTGTTGAAATAGATTTTTTCCACCTCCCGATCTCCAATTTACTAAGGTACTGATATCAAAAATTCTCCCTTTAATGCTGCTTGCAAGGAGGAGAGGGCAATAGGGGAGTCTATGGGATTTTAGGAGTCTACCTTTCCTCCAAGGTGATTTCCAAAAATACATAGTTACCAGGACACCTTGTTTAACCCTTTGAGTGCCATTGAGATATGCAACACATCGTTATGTCACTCAAAGTGTTAAGGTTGCCAGATCATTCTTTTAAAAGAGGACACTTTTTTTTTTTTTTTTTTTAAACAGAACCTGGAAACTATAGACCTGTGAGTTTTACCTCTGTAGTGGGAAAACTGCTAGAAGGGATAATAAGGGCTATATTCAGGATTACAACACAAAAAAATAAGATCATTAGCAGGAATCAATATGGTTTTATGAACAATAGATCATGCCAAACTAATCTTTTAGGCTTCTATGAGGAAGTAAGCAGCAACCTTGATAATGGAAGGCAATTGATATAGTATATCTAGACTTTGCAAAGGCATTTGATACAGTGCCACACAGAAGGCTGGGGTATAAAATAAGGAAATTGGGGCTAGGAGATAACCTTTGCAATTGGATACAAAACTGGTTGAAGGATAGGGAACAGTGTGTGGTTGTAAATGGACAATTCTCCAATACAGTTAAAGTGGAGAGTGGAGTACCTCAGGGTTCAGTATTAGGTCCGCTGCTTTTTAACATGTTTATAAATGAACTAGAAATAGATATAGAAAGCAAATTATCAATATTTGCAGATGACACTAAATTATACAGGGTAATTAATTCAGAACAGGATAATTGCTCTCTAGAGAGGGATTTATATAAAATGTCAGATTGGGCAAACAAATGGAATATGAAGTTTAATGTGGGGAAGTGTAAAGTCATGCATTTGGGAGGAAATAATCCCAATGCTACTTATAAACTTAATGGAATCATTTTAGAGGACTCATTGCTAGAGAAAGACATGGGTATCCTTGTCAACTACAAACTTAGGAACAGTGAACAGTGTCAAACAGCAGTAGCAAAGGCAAACAAAGTCCTGTCTTGCATAAAAAGAGGTATCGAAGCAAGAGTAGATAACATTATTTTGCCATTATACAAATCATTGGTAAGGCCTCACCTTGAGTATGCAGTGCAATTTGGGCACCGGTTCTGAAAAAGGATATACTAGAACTAGAGAGGGTACAGCGAAGAGCAACAAAATGAATTAAGGGAATGGAGGACTTGACGTACGAGGAGCGACTAGATAAACTTGGTTTATTTACTCTAGAGAAAAGACGACTAAGAGGAGACCTTATCACATTGAAAATAAATATATGAGAGCTCAATACAAGGATCTCTGCGGTGAGCTATTTATTCCAAGGCCTGATCAGGTGACCAGGGGACACCCCTTGAGATTAGAGGAAAGGAGGTTTAAACTTCAGCAGAGGAAGGGTTTTTTTACAGTGAGGTCTGTTAAATTGTGGAATTCCTTGCCCAAGGAGGTGGTTATGGCAGATACAATGGATACATTTAAGAGAAGATTAGATACATTTCTTTCCAAAGGGAACATACAGAGTTATACTGTTTATTAGTAGGCAGATCAGGAAGATCTGATAAAGACTAACTTATCATACCCCCAAGTGTCCCTCTTTAGGAGGGACAGTCCCTCTCTCAGACCCAAATCCCTCTGTCCCTCTTTCCTACCCTGGTGTCCCTCTTTTTGAGAGATCAGACTGTGTGATGTGTATATAAGTGCATCACATTGCTCCACAGCAATAAAACTCACGTTAATGTTTGTATAAACTTCAGTATCTGTGTCTATAAATTAGTCTTCGTAAATAAAATACTCCAAATCATTTATTCAGTTACACAAAGAGGTGTCAATAGGTCATGAAATAAACTAAAAATTATCTGTAATGTCCAATCCACCAGTCACGCCCCCAACAACATCACCTAAAACACAAATGTCCCTCTTTGGCCATTTGAAATGTTGGGAGGTATGACTTATTTGGTAGCAGGAAAGCTATAAAATTACTGGGGTATGAGGAGAAGGTTGAACTTGATGGACTTGTGTCTTTATTCAACCTAATTTACTATGTTACTATGTTACATATGAAAAATGCCTGACACAGGGCCCCAGCAATTTATTATTAAGTTGCACTGGTTCCCATCTATCAATGCAGCAGGACATTTTTTATGTGTCCTCTTTTAACCCCTCATGGACCCATGACATGCCAGAACAGTCATGGGAAAACTTCCCTAAAGGACTAGTGATGTTCCTGGCACGTCATGGATTTTAGGGCTCCCCATGTGGCTGCACGCCATTAGGGGAGCTCTGAATCGGATTGTAATAAAAAAAAAATGCTCTGTGGTCCTTTAGTGCTGGCCACACGACTTAAGGGGTTAAAGGGATCTTCTAGTGTGCCTATTTTGGTGCATTGGTGTAGTTAGTCATTGGAGGGCAAATCTTTTTTGGGTTCCTATCAGAAACTTAATGCCAAAGAGACATAACTAGTTCCTTTTGGACCCTGGGGCAGATGGAGCCCTCAGATTCTGGACCCTGGTACAAACACACCCTTTACACTCCCTGTAGTTACACCCTTTTTTTGGTGAGTAAAGTGCCAAAAATAGAGTTACTCAGGGGAGGGCTGGCAACACGTGGCCCAGGGGGGAAATAAAATCAAGTGGTCTGCTTCTACTATCATTCAAGGCCATTGTCCCAGCCCACTCCTTTAGTTAGTTTTAAAATTGCCATTACATTGTGAAGTAAGGCAAGTGATACCACAGAGTCTACAGCTGAAATGGGGCTGCACTGCTGATACATTGTACGCTCTGTAGTAAGTAAAGCTACACTAGTGATACCATAGAGCTTACAATGGAAGTGGGTTATGCTTGGATTGTAGCTCTGTGGTATCATTTGTGTAACTCCATTTCAGTTGTAAGCTATCACTAGTGTAGCCTAATTCACAGCATCAAGTTAGAGATTGAGTGACACAGTGGCCCACTGGCCCAGGCATATGACTGGCCCAGGGGGCAATCGCCCTCCTGCCCCCCTGGCCAGCCCTCCCCTGGAGTTACTGATAAAAGGTAACGGGTCACTGACTAGATGTGGCCCGCCTGAAAATCATCCCTGCTTTCCTCTACATCAGGGGAGCTCACACCTATGCCTGGGAACTTTTGAAATGAGCTCACCCTGAGATCTTTGAAATATTAACCCTTAGCGCTCACAAGAAAGTAGATTCAGTGTTTTCTGTAACTCAGTGATGATCCCATCAGCCTCATGAAACCTTTAACATGTTACAGTTCTGAGTATCACTTCATATACACTCACAAGACAAACAGAACTTCTCTCTCTGCCCTTCTGATAGAAATGTATCCAATCTGGACAGTGAATTGGTGTAAATCATAAAACAGGAAGCACTGGACTCTGTCACCTTGAGAATTTGGCCCTTTACAGTGAGCAGACGCTTTTTCTGCTTATATTGTAGCACCACCACTGTTTGTGCTTAATTGAGGAGATCCTGAAAACAGGTATCCTATTGAAATGTCACTCTCTATTCGGCGACCATCAAAAGGCCAACATAAGAATGTCCCCACTTCAAAAGGGTGACATTCTGATGTTGCTCTTTTGAAGGTTGTGATGTAGGCAATCTGAGCACTGCCATCTAGAGGAAAATAAAATATAGATAAGATGTGTTAACATCAATGCACATTCACACAGCTACCTACTGGAGGTGCTAGGGGCACCAGTGAGTAACCCCATTGTGGATGTGCGTGATGTATTTATCCCAGTGAGCTCTCGAAAGGAAAGAGGAAAGTGGGGCAGAGGGGCTCCAACTGGGGTTACTGTCTGGTGCACAAAGCTCCCAGCACCTCCAATAGGAAGCTGTACCATTACAAGTGTGAACTGATGTTAATGCAACTTATGTATATTATCTTTACCTGTACATGGCAGAGCTCAGATAGCCTACATAGCGACCCTTAAAGGGATAGCAATGGTTTGTTTTAAATGGTTTTAATATTGTAGGCATTAAAAAAAGATTAACATGGATGTAAGTCTTATCTCTCAAACCGTTATGGTTTGAGAGATATAACTTGCTAAAGTTACCTCTCCCTGGCTGTTTCAGTGAAGTCAGTGCTCTAGCTGACAGTTGCAGATTCAGGTCATTTGACTGGATGGAGGCTTTTCAGCAGAGAAAAAATCTCGCTAGTTAGAAATAAATACTTAATTGGAATGGTCTACAAAGCGTGCCTCCGTCTGGTCAACAAACTGGTATCATGGATGTCTGCAGTAAAATAAAACCTGAATGTGGCTGCAATTAGAAGAGAAACCAGGGGATTGGGCTCAGCCTATAATGTTACTTTTCCACGCAATATAAAATCAAGAACAAAATTCCAGGGTGGTTGGGCAAGTGCCCCCTCCCCCGTAGATGCCCATGACTGTGAGCATGCCCTGGCGCATTTGACCAGTCATTCCAGTAACTATGAAGCCAGGTTCTGGCTGTTGTATACCATGTTAAAGAATGGGAACTAATATAAGACTATTGAAATTATGTGTGTGTGTGTTGTTATCAAAGGCTAGGCTGATCATACTTATTAACCCTTTGAGTGCCAGAGGGGTACGCAAAGCATTGCAAAGCAATACGTTGCGTACCCCTCTGGCACTCAGAGGGTTAAGGAATCTACATTCAAAAGAAAACTGGACCAATTCCCTCTGATTTAAACCCCTTGAATGCTAGAGAAGGATCTTGCATTCAAGGGGTTAAATGGGGCTTTTATCACCTTAAATGGAAGAGTGTGTCCAATGCATTGTAAAGCAATCTGTAGCAAACCTCTCACACATTCAAAGGGTTAAAGTGGAACTATCACCCCGCCTAAACTTGCCCCTAAAGAATTACCATCTGGCGACTAGCTGCTCAATAGTGCTAGTCACCAGAATTATTACCTCCTTTTAGAGAGTTCCTACTGCTCCCAGGACTGACAGCCAGGAAACAGCACAGGCATCTTTGCATAGTGACGTCTGTGTGCCTGCGCTCTCAGTCCCTTCCTGTGCCATGCGCAGTTGTCACTATGCAAAGATGTCTGCCCTGTTTCCTGGCTGTCAGTCACGGTAGCAGTAGGAATTCTATAAAAGGAGGTAATAATTCTGGTGACTAGCACTATTGAGCAGCTAGTCGCCAGATGGTAATTCTTTAGGGGCAAGTTTAGGCAGGTGGTAGTTCCGCTTTAAAGGGATAGTAATGTTTCATAATAAAAGCAGCTCTAATTAATCATCATAGTATTTGGACTTTGGGGAGTGTTATTTCTGTCAGAGTTGTTTTTCAAGAGTAATTCAATGACAAAGTATCCCCCTCCCACCCCTTTTACTGATGTAACAATTCTCAGCCAGATCAGAAGGGAGGTGCCCAGGTCTTTCATTGTTCTCATAGGAAGAAGATTGTCCCCTTCTGTTATCTGTCTGGTCTATGGACTGGATTCCACATCTGAGAAGAGATGGCTTACACTAGGTAAAAGAGGCGGGAGGGGAAACTTTGCTTGTGAATATCTCTCAAACCATAAAGGTTTGAGAGTTACATAGTTACATAGTTACATAGTAATTTAGGTTGAAAAAAGACTTACGTCCATCCAGTTCAACCCTTTTCCTATTCCTGTTTACCATCGCTGACTCCAAATGGCAATCAGATTTCTCCCTGGATCAACAAGCCCTAAATAAATATTAATCCCAATACTAACGTGCATAGCCCTCTATATTATGCTCTTTTAAATAAGTATCCAGGCCCCTTTTAAAGGCATCTAATGTATTTGATAGCACCACCTCCTCCGGAAGTGCATTCCATACCTTTATTGTCCTTACTGTAAAGAAACCCTTCCGCTGTTGTAGATTAAATCTCCTTTCCTCAAGTCTAAGCGGGTGGCCCCTTGTCCTGTGTACTGTTCTGTTAATGAACAGGTCTTTTGAGAAGACTTATATCGTTCTTCATGTTTTTTTAATACCTACAAAATAAAAAAATAAATAAATAAAGTATTACTATCCCTTTAAAAGCCAAATTTTAATCAATGGGTTTTCGAGAATCTTTTTTCTTTCTGCTGTTGGATTGTCCCTGTTATTGTTAGTACATCAGTGTATCTGGGGTTTCTTTTTTATTATTTTTCATGTTAATGTAAAACCTAATCACAGTTTATAGATTATTGTTTCATAAACAGGACCTAAAGTCCACTTTGCTCGCTGCACAATTCAGGGGAAAGGAAGATAGGTCAGGTAGGTATAACAAAGAAAACAAACAAGGGGGCCACCAATAGTGCCTGATCACTTCAAATAGGAAACAATAAATATATATATATCGAAATACACTCACATTTGCTAATTGCTATGCTGTAGAAATATGTATACACATAGCTATAAAGACATACAGAGAATTTACTCACTGTCTCTGTTCAGTGAAGATTTGTACATTTATGTTTGTTTCTTTGTTATATGTATTGAGCCTCGTGAGAGGGGAATAAGGGAGAGCTGCCAAAAGTCTGCCAACTGATTGGTTTTACACAGAGGCTGTCATAGGGTAGTAGCTGACACATCCCCCAAGCTTGACTCGCTAGTGTGTGCATATGTACAACTCTAGCACACACTATTAGTGAGTATAATACTTATGGTGATGGTGTGGTGTTTTTTAAGTACTAGAGGGTATTACACAAGGAGTGCCTTTTCTTTTTGTTTTTTGTGTCTCTATAGGTCATGTAGGGTTCTGTTGCCATTGGGAGGATTTAATGGTACAATTCTGGAAGCTAAACAGGAGCAGTTCTGGAGCAAACCAATTGCATCATTGTGGACGATCTGAAAATTCCAGTTGAATAACATAGGAACTGGAAAGTGTATTTCCTCTGTATCCCATCTTGGTACATCTCCCCCTGTAGCCTATAACTAAATATGTCCCATAGAATAACATAGAAACTGGAGAGTTTATCTCACTGGAGAAGTTATTTCCTCTGTATCCCATCTTAGTACATCTCCCCCCTGTAACCTGTCTCACTGGAGAAGTTATTTCCTCTTTATCCCATCTTAGTACATCTCCCCCCTGTAACCTATCTCACTGGAGAAGTTATTTCCTCTGTATCCCATCTTAGTACATCTCCCCCCTGTAACTTATCTCACTGGAGAAGTTATTTCCTCTGTATCCCATCTTAGGACATCTCCCCCCTGTAACCTATCTCACTGGAGAAGTCATTTCCTCTGTATCCAATCTTAGTACATCTCCCCCCTGTAACCTATCTCACTGGAGAAGTTATTTCCTCTGTATCCAATCTTAGTACATCTCCCCCCTGTAACCTATCTCACTGGAGAAGTTATTTCCTCTGTATCCCACCTCAGTACATCTCCCCCCTGTAACCTCTCTCACTGGAGAAGTTATTTCCTCTGTATCCCACCTTAGTACATCTCCCCCTGTAGTCTATAACTAAAGATTTCCCTTAGAATAACATAGAAACTGGAGAGTTTCATCTCATTGGAGAAGTTATCTCCTCTTTATCACACCTTAGAACATCTTCCCCTGTAGTCGATAACTAATTATTTCCCATAGAATAGCATAGGAAAAAGCTTTCCCTGGAAGTGTACATGGAGGGGAACCATGTCATAGGGAGGGCAGAGACAATGATGCATGTGTATGTTGGTGGAGGACTTATAAGGGGTTTGGCAGGAAGTGGACTGCCATGTGTGAAAGAGAAAAGACAAGTTGAAGCATCCAGGTTTTACTTATCACCTCCTGTGGGATTCTGTTCTGGTGGCTCCTCTGCAACTCTGGGCCTGCTCTCTTGGGTTCGCTCCGGAGGTTGTGTGGCCGTGGGACGGACCCGCATTCTTCTCCTCCACTCTTTAGGGGCAGCTGGGTGGCTGCTGGCCGGCCCTGGCCTCCAATTCTGGGCATTCCTTTTTGGAGTCAGCTTTGGCATGTGCGCTAGGGACTAGGCCTCCCTCCCCTCTTCTCTGTGCTCCTGGATGGTGTTTGCTGGGGGTTATTACAGGGTGCATACAGTGCGTGGTGCATCCCAGTGGCCTCTCTCTTCCCTTCTGTCCAGTTGATGTGGTGTATGGAGCAGGGAGCGCAGGGGCCAGCTAAGCCTGTGCATGTTGTGCCCACTGTTGCGGTCAATTTTTCCACCCCAGGATTTGCTATGTGGGCCTTGCTTATCTCCCTTCTGCGGCTGCTCTGGTCCTCCTCGCATCGTTCCCTCTCATGCCATGAGGTAGGTGCTGGTCTTCTAGACTGACTGTGGACTAGGTTTTGTTCTTGACTGCCGGGCTGTTACTCTGGGGCATTACTCCCCAGGGGGATTGGGGTTAGGGCGCAGTACTGTTGTGAGAATACTCCCCCCTGGTCATCTACTTCATTCAGATGGGTCATGGTGGCCCCAGATAGGCTTTTTGGTGAGAGATGCCCCTCTTTTATCTGGGGGAAGGGCTATTGGTGAGCCCTACGTCATGTCTGCCTTCTTAGTTTTGGTGTTGTGGGACGTCCAGATGACAGGGTACTGCTTTGATGCCAGGGGATCCTGTAGGCAGGGTCAGCTGTCTGGCAGTCAGGACCGGTATTGTTTGCATTTTTTCTTCCATTAGGGTATCTAGCCCCCTGCCCGGATTGCACTGCCCTCTCCCTATCTATTTTGATGTTGTTTGGACTACCTGACCCCCCTCCCTTCCTTGAGTTTAATCCCACTCCATGGGTACCTAAGGGATTGATTTGAATGCTAGTTCCACTTTAAAAGTATTCATCCCTTTAACCCTTAGCTGTATATAATGTAATTTGAGTAAAATGTTTTTTATGTGAGTTTAGTCATACCGAATCTGCTAAAAGTGGATAGAGCCTAGGACAATGCATAAACCTAAACTATTCGCTATCAGTGATATTGACATGTAGTTGCTGATGCAGGATGCCATTTGCATCATTAACACTTCTTACATGCCTGCTGCTTAGTGCTGCATAATCAAATGCTGATCTCTGGATATTACTGATAGGCACATTTTGCATATTTCTCAAATTTACAGTTATCACACATTTTGTAGATATCTAGCCACGTTGCTTTCGCTTATATAGCTCCTCACTGCTGATACTTTAGTAGCAGTATGGAACACCTCCCAATTTGACTATTGTTGGCATTGAATATTCTGGCATATTAATATGAATGTTGTTATTTTATTGATACATTGTTCTGGCCATAATCTATTATTATCTATAGATGCTGGTATCTGTGGGACAATTGTTCAGCCGGACTCGTTGCTAGGATGTGACATGGTTGGGGGTGGATTTTGGATACTGTGTCAGGTACATGATGGCATTGGCCTAGCACTGTTGGGTTGGTGGCCTTGGGGGATGGTGTGCTGATGGTTAGCGTCACAGGGCGTGGGTGTTGTGCTGTTTTCATCTGTTGTGGGGTGCGGTGTTAGACAGGCTTCTCTTGGGTTATATCAAGCCTGTGGCTGTGGCCTGCCTGGTGTCCCTGGGGGCCCCCTGATGCAGGTCCTGTGCACGGTCGTCCCTGCAGTTCTACACCACATTTTCTGGCGAGTAAGGCTACTGCTGTTTGGAGTCTTCAGGGTGGTGGGGCTGCCTAAACCTCAACTTCCCATTGAGCAGGGGTGGAACCGGGGGGATACTGGTGGATGGACGCTGCAATTGTCCTGCTTGGTGGTTCAGTCTCCGGGGTTGTTGGAATTTCCATGGTTGCAGGTGCTGCAGTTCATTGGCGTGGAGTGTTTCGTCCATTTCGTCCAGTCGTGTCAGATCTGGGGAAGGTCTGGCGTGCAGGGCCGGATTTACAATTAGGCAGAGTAGGCATCTGCCTACAGGCGCACCCCACAGAGGGGTGCCTGTCATTGGAATTCATGATTTTTTTATTTTATTTTTTTTTAATATTTTCACTCACCTTACCCGCTGAGTGCTTGCCTGCCACCTGGTGAGATCCTGCTGTTGCTCCCTCTGTGTCTCTTCAGTAATACAGAGCGCTGGGAGATGACATCATCTCCCAGCGCTCTGCATTCCTAAAGAGAAGACCGCATGGGAGCAACAGGAGCTACAGTTCTGTGCAGAAGCAGGCACAGACTTTTCCTGCCGCTAGACCACTGCGGAGGTAGGAAACGGGGCAATGTGGAGCTGATGCAGGTAATGTGAGGGCAAGTTGGAGCTGATGGGGTCAAGTTGGAGCTGATGGGGTAATGTGAGGGCAAGTTGGAGCTGATGGGGGTAATGTTAGGGAAAGCTGGAGCTGATGGAGGCAAGCTTGAGCTGATGGGGGTAATGTGAGGGCAAGTTGGAGCTGATGGAGGCAAGCTGGAGCTGATGGGGGTAATGTGAGGGCAAGTTGGAGCTGATGGGGGCAATGTGAGGGCAATATGGATATGGGGGTAATGTGGAGATTTGGAGCCTTGTAGAGGTGTCCAGTGGAGATGGCCAATGGGGGGCAGGGGGGCGCTTCAGATTTCTGTGCCTACAGGCTCCTGAGATGTAAATCCGGCCCTGCTGGCGTGTACCTGTTGCATCTTAGGTGGCTGGGACTAATGGATGTCTGATGCTGTGGAACCTGACGCTGCACACGGTCTGCATGGCGGTTCTGGCTTCTTTTGCCTCCGGTGCTTCACTGTTTCAGAGGATGTACCTTTTTGTTGTTATCCAGTACTGCACTCTGGTTCCAGCCAGGCAAGTATCCATTGGGTGCTGAACGGAGTATAGAGTTCTGGAGGAAGATTGGTTCGTTGGTGTGTTATGGGTCTCCTGGTGATTGTGTTGTTTTTTTTTGTCCTTCCCGGACTTCTCTACAGTGTATCCTTGGTCTGGGATCCATATTTCTCCCTCTCACTATCTTTCCGGGTTCTTGCTCTTTTGGCGCATTACATATATAGTTGTATTGGGGTAGTGTGGGGGTTATGTGTGGGTTGTTGCCCGTTTGGGTCTGTGTTTGCTTTTGTTTGCTTGATGATCGTATTTATTTGGGGAATTTGTGTGTTTGCGAGTAGCGATGTGTCGTGTGTGTGTCTATATATGTAGGTGTATGTGTTTTATATCCATGTTAATGTGTGTGTATTGGTGTTATTTGGTCTATGGGTGCATGGATGCGCCTGTGGATCTAGGGGCTGTCTCTGTGTGGATGTTTGATTTGGTATGCATAGTTGTGTGTAGCTGCTGCATGCGGTTTTGTTGCTGGGTGTTACTTCTGTAGGTCTGGTATGTGTGCATATGTATATATTCTGAGTTGTGTGTGTGTATATATCTGTGACCGATGATGGATAAGACTTGGTTTGGGTATTGGTTTGTGCATGTGTCTGGTCTGTGTAGCATAGCGGGTTAGTGGTATCATGTTACTGGTTGACGTGTAAGTTGCTCACAATTTATTCTTTGTGCCTGTGGCTGTGGTCATATGGTAGTTCAGGCTTTCTCCAGTTGGAGCATGATTGGCCCTTTGGGGTTCTGACAGGGTATTTGTGTCTGGTAGTCTGTTTCCTGGTTGGTCGCTGGGGATTGGGGTCTAGTGTGCTTGAGTCATGGCCTGTTTGTGTGTCCTCTGGTTTTGGTGACCAAAGGTGGAGTGAGTAAGGTTGTCTCGTGGGGTGCCTGATTGGCTTGTTGTGGTTGATAGTTTGGTCCCCGGTGGTTGGATGGGATGGTTCATTGGCTAAGCTGTGGGTGGTTCATTGGCTGTGCTGTTTGGATTTGGTTGATGGGCTGGTTTGTTGCTCTCATGTTCTTCCAGTGTTCGGATTGTATGTGTCAAGTTAGGGTTGTGGTGCATGTGATAGTTTGGGGGGGAGCAGATCATGGCTTTATGGGGTGGGGGGCCCTACTGTCCCAGGTGTGGACAGTTTGATAACTTATATGGTAAAGTTATGTGGGATTTATCCTTGGACTGAAGCCCTGTGGGAGCTTTGCACTGCGCTTAGGTCACGGGTGGTAATGTTACACTTGGAAGCTAAGGATTTTTGGGAATTTGCATCGGACTTAGGTTGAGGGTGGTTACGTTACCCATTGAAGCTAAGGTGAATGGCCAGTGGGGTAATTGGTTGGAGTCATCTGTAAGTGCTGAAGGATGTTGGGAGCACAGCATGAACCCGGGCAATTTGGCCATGCTTGGTTCAAGGAGTTTGGGTTTCCACGGACTATCAGTTAATGTTTACTTAATGTTTATGGTGAAAAAATAAGAATAACAAAGTAACAATGTGAAGTTAAATAAAGCTGTGTTCTGTTATCTCCAAGATTTGTGTCTGTTTTTATTTGGGCATCATACCCTCTCCTCATGACATGGGGAGTTTATTACATGGAGAAGTTATCTCCTCTTTATCACACCTTAGTACATCTCCCCTGCAGTCTATAATTAAATATCTCCCATAGAATAACATAGGAACTGGAAAGTTTATCTTCCTGGACAAATTATCTCCTCTTTATCAAACCTTATTACATCTACCCTGTAGTATATGACTAAAGTTCTCCCATATAATAACATAGGAATTTGAGAATTTATCTCACTGCACAATTTATCTCCTCTTTATCACACCTTAATACATCTACCCTGTAGTAAATGACTAAAGTTCTCCCATAGAATAACATAGGAACTGGATAATTTATCTCACTGGAAATTATCTCCTCTTTATCACACCTTAGTACATCTCCCCTGATGTCTATAACTAAAGTTCTCCCATAGAATAACAGGAACTGCAGAGTTTCTCTCACTGGAGAAGTTATCTCCTCTTTATCACATCTCAGTACATCTCCCCTGTGGTCTATGACTAAAGCTCTCCTATAGAATAACATAGGACTGGAGAGTTTATCACACTGGAGAAGTTATCTCCTCTTTATCACACCTTAGTACATCTCCCCTGTAGTCTATAACTAAATCTCTCCCATAGAATAACATAGGAACTGGAGAATTTATCACACTGGAGAAGTTATCTCCTCATTATCACACCTTAGTACATCTCCCCCTGTAGTCTATAACTAAATTTCTCCCATAGAATAACATAGGAACTGGAGAGTTTATCTCACTGGAGAAGTTATCTCCTCTTTATCACAGCTTGGTACATCTCCCCCTGTAGTCTATGACTAAATCTCTCCCATAGAATAACATAGGAACTGGAGAGTTTATATCACTGGAGAAGTTATCTCCTCTTTATCACACCTCAGTACATCTCCCCTGTAGTCTAAAACTAAATCTCTCCCATAGAATAACGTAGGAACTGGAGAATTTATCACACTGGAGAAGTTATCACCTCATTATCGCACCTTAGTACATCTCCACCTGTAGTCTATAACTAAATCTCTCCCATAGAATAACATAGGAATTGGAGAGTTTATCTCAATGGAGCAGTTATCTCCTCTTTATCACACCTTAGTGCATCTCCTCCTGTAGTCTATGACTAAAGCTCTCCCATAGAATAATATAGGGACCAGAGAGTTTATCACACTGGAGCCATTAGTACCTGTTTATCAGACCTTTGTGCCCAGATTAATTATGGGATAAGCTATCTGCATTCCATGGGGAAATAAACTGGGTTTTTAAGCACTGGATGCTTTAGACATCTACAAAGCACTTTAGTTGGTTTGCCCCAGAACAATACATTTTTATTTTGCAGAATGGCCCCCTCTTTGTATGCGAATGTATCTATTGTTGAAATAGTTAAACCAGGGGTGGGCAACATGAGGCACTCCAGCTGTTCCTGGGTTACAACCCCCATCATCCTCTGGTAATTGTAGTCCAGCAAAATCTGGTGGGCATTATGTTTCCCACCTCTGATTAAAATCCACATGTTATTAAATAGCTTTGATTTGGTAGAGGACGGTATTGCCCTGGACCAGAGATAGACATGAGACCCTCCAACTGCTGAAGACTACAATTCCAAACATTGCCCACCATCTACTGGCTTGTAGAAGATGATGGGAGTTGTAGTCCCATGAAGCTTCATGTTGCCCCTCATGTTCTGTATAGAGATTTGTGGGAAATGCTGGTACAATGGAAATTCATTAAATGTCTCTCATGTTCTCTATTCCGCTCTCTATCATCCTTATTCTAAAACTTAATCTGCTGTTATTTCTGTCCTCCTTTTCCCCTCCTATCTCTTTCTTCCACACATCTCTCTTTCCACAACATTTTTCTCTCTTTTCTCTGTCTCTCTGACTCTACAACTTATCTTCTCTAATCGGATCCCATCTCACTATTCTAACTCTATCACCTGTAACCTTCTATTCCCCCTTTTTTTCCCTCTCTAACTTTCTCCCCTCTCTTCCCCTTATCCCCTATAACTGTATCCCTTCTCCTGCTCTACCTCCCTCTAACTCTATCCCCCCTCTAACTATCCCCCTAATACTTTCATCTCTGTAACACACTCCTCTTTTTCTACCCCTCACTACCTCTAGCCCTTTCTAACTGTGTAACTGTATCCACCTAATTCCTTCCCTTTTCTATCTCTACCCCTATAATTCTACCCCCTCTATCACTATCTTTCTAATTCTCTCTTATCTGTCTCTATCCTTCTTTAATTCTGTCCACTCTCTTACTCTACCCCACCCTAATTTATTTTCCTATCAAACTATCACCATCTAGTTCATTCCCCTTCAAAACTCTATACCCCTCAAATGCATTCCCCTCTCAAAATCTAACATTTAATTTCTCCCCTACACCTCTCTAACTCTCTCACCATCCCATGTTCCTCTCTCTCTCTCCCCATTTTCCATCCTCCCTCCCTTCCCCATCACCTTCCCATTTTACTCCCTCCATCTCTTATTATCCCTATTTCTCTCTCCTTTGCTCTGTTACTCCTTAAACATCCCCTTCTCTATACACTGTTAATTATTTTATTTCCTGTTATCTCTTCACTTTCTTCTTCTTTTCTCCACTACCCCTTTTTGCTCTCTCCATTTCTCTGTTCCTCAGATACTTTCCATTTCCCCTTTTCTTCCTTTTTTCTTCATTGCACTGCAGAATGCATTCAGCATGATTCCCCGCCTCACCTCACTACTATTTCTTATCTTCCTGACCATCATATTTGTCTTTTTCACCCACTTTCTCTACTTCCGTCCTCTCCGCTCCTCTTCTTCCTCTTCTTCTTCTTCACAGAGAAGACCTGTTCATGTCCTCATACTGTCCTCCTGGCGCTCCGGGTCATCATTCTTGGGGCAGATCTTCAATCATCATCCCGATGTATTTTACGTCTTTGAGCCTGGACATCCTGTCTGGATGAGGTTCCAGCACGAGAATGTTGAGCTGCTTCACTATCCAGTCAGAGACCTCCTGCACTCCCTCTTCACATGTGATGTATCCCCCTTCCAGTCTTACCTCCCCTATGGTGGGCAGAGAATCTCTGAATTTAAGTTCTTTGCAGAGAGTCGGGCACTTTGTTCCCCTCCAGCTTGTTTATATCCCATCAACTCAGAAGGATATAATCGCAGCAAATGTTCTGTACTTTGTGGCAATATCCCTTTAAAAAAGATGGCAGAGACATGTGAGGCTTACAGCCACGTGGTAATGAAAACAGTGCGGATCCTAGATATTAATGTTCTCATTCCCCTAATTCGAGACCGTGATCTGGACCTAAGGATTCTTCACCTGGTGAGGGACCCCAGAGCGGTGGCATCGTCAAGGAAATCTTTTTCTCTGAGTATTGAAGACAAGATTTTATTTGGGAGCGATGAAAAGTGGAAAAAGAATAGACCCACTATGAGCCAGGTTATGGCTAAGATCTGTAATGCCCAGGTTGCCATCAACAAGGTGGCCAAAGCAGTTGGCAGTATCCTTCATGGGAGATATATGGTTATACGTCATGAGGACCTGGCAAGCAAACCTGATCTCAGTGTTAAAAGAATTTATGACTTTGCAGGTCTAACCCTGACTGAGGACCTAGAGAACTGGGTGTACGATATCACCCATGATAAGGATGAGAAAAATGACGGACATATGAAATACTCCAAGGAGGCAACAAAAGTAGTCCAGAACTGGAGGAGGAAGATAGACTTCCGCAGAGTAATGGAAGTTCAGCAAAGCTGCCAGATAGCTATGAAGCACTTTGGTTACCTGCAGGTAGAATCAGAGAAAGACCAGAAGAACCTGACTATGGACTTGCTTGTGGACAGGTGGACAGAGGAAGAGGAGTGATGCCAAGATGATAAAGACTTAGCTCAGAATCTGAGAAATACAATGAAGAAGCGAAAAGATTGAAGGGACGAGTATGTTGAGAAGGATCTAGGAGTCAGACTGGTGAAGGACAATAGCGAGACAGAAAAAGGATGAATGAGAAATTAAGGGGAGAAACATTGAGCAGCATGTCCAGGGCTTAATTTACATCTTAGCGGCTCCTAGCCAAGGCTCCCAAGGTGTTAATGACTCCAGTTCCAGCCACATCTGTTGCCTAGCACAAGAAAATCCTGGTAATCATTTAACTTCTAGAGAAGTCTCAAATTGCAAAGCAATGCACTGACGTCCTCTCTAGCAGACAAGGGGGATATGTTCTAAGGCGTGATGAAGAGGTGATAAAGTGGAGATTACTTCTCCAGTTATATCACTTCTCCAGTTCCTATGTTATTCTGTGGAGCCAATGCAGTAAGCTTTATACAGCTTTGGAGATCTTAGTGCATAGGCTCCATAGAATTACATAGGGACTGGAGAAGTGGCATCACTGGAGAAGTCATCTCCACTTTATCACCTCTTTATCACACCTTAGTGCATAACTTACAAGATGTTAAATAAATGATAATACACTGGATAAACGAAATACCATAAACCAGATGTTGGAGCCCTATGTTAAAAAAACTGAATTAATTCTGGGTCAAACCAAGTGCAACACATGGGGAAAATAAAAATCCTGATTGAATTAAGTGGTACTTTTTGCCCCATGAATGCTAACGAGGTATTTGTCCCCTGTGGGGTGCATTTTGTGTGCGTCAGAATTACTCCAGATTGTTTTGAATCTAGGGCACTAATTGTCAGGTGTAAGTGCACTGGGATGGTTCTTGCCACACCCACAATTCAGAATATGGGTGTGGTCAGTACCATACCTCCTCTCAAAACTTGGCATTTCTGGAAAGTTGCCTGCTCTGCCTAATGGTTAACTCTGCCCCCAGGATATCACTATCATCTAACTTTTGTATAGTTAGTCTTTTTAGCTGATAATAACAAATCAATTCTGCGTTCACTAAAAATACTTCAACCAGTGTATTAACCCTTTGAGTGCTAGAGACAGACTTGTAATCAAAATTATTCAACCCCCATTGCAAATCAGGTTTATTGTCAAAATTTACAGACTTTCAGCTGTTTGCAATGAACAAATCAAACAAAAGAAATTAAAATAGCTCAACACAATGAATGCTTCAAGTGGTTTCCCCAAATTCAAGTGAAAATGCAACGTATATGATTTCTCCAGTGTTAAAATTATTCAACCCCCTGAACAGAATCCCTCACAACAGCACAAATATACAAAACAGATGTTTTCTCAAGCACACCTGATGCAACTAATCAAGGGCTTCATTAGATGCACCAGGTGTGCTTGAGCTGGAATGCATGAAATACCTGAACTGGCTAGGGGTTTGTTGAGTGTCACATTTGACTACATGATAGAAATATGGCCAAGTCAAAAGAATAGTCCAGAAAATTAAGAGAAGAGATCATCACACTTAACAAACAAGGAACAGGATACAAAAAGATAGCAAAGGCATGGAATATTCCTAGAGACAATGTTGGAAGCATAGTTTGCAAGTTCAAAGTCAAAGGAACAGTTGTTACACTACCTGGGTGGGGCAGAAAAAGGAAGATATCAACATCTGCAAACAGATTTCTGAGAAGACAGGTTAAGAAAAACCGTCGAGTGACTACAAAAGACCTGCAGCAAGACTTAGTGGCAACGGGCGCTAAGGTTTCAGTGAGCACAGTAAGACGCATACTAAAAGCAGCAGGTTTCCATGTAAGAACTCCAAGATGTACACCACTACTGACCCAAAATCGCAAGAAAAGTCGGCTCCAATATGCTCAAAATCATATAAATAAGCCACAGAAGTTTTGGGATTCTGTTCTGTGGAGCGATGAAGCAAAACCAAAACTTTTCGGCTCGATGGATCAGCGGTATGTCTGGAGGAAGAAGAATGAAGCATACGCTGAAAAGAACACTGCCTACAGTTAAGCATGGTGGTGGCTTGGTGATGCTCTGGGGCTGCTTTGCATCCTCCTGCACTGGAAACCTGCATCGTGTGGAAGGCAAGATGGATTCATTGAATTATCAGGAAATCCTTGGAGAAAACATCATGCCGTCTGTGAGGAAGCTGAAGCTTGGGCGTCATTGGAACTTCCAACAGGACAATGATCCCAAGCATTCCTCAAATTCCACCAAGGCTTGGTTGCAGAAGAAGTCCTGGAAGATTCTACAGTGACCATCACAGTCACCTAACTTGAACCCCATAGAAAATCTCTGTGGGATTTTGAAGAAGGCGGCTGCAGCACGCAAACCCAAGAGGATTATTTAACTGGAGGACATTGCTCATGAAGAATGGGCTAAAATTCCTCATGAACGCTGCCAGAAGCTGGTGTCTGGCAATGCATCTCGTTTGCAGCAGGGCATAACAGCAAAAAGTACTACTAAGTACTAAAGATGCTTGCCGTGAAGGGGTTGAATCATTTTTAGACTGAAGAAGTCTATTTCAATTGCTTTTGTTTGATTTGTTCATTTCAACCAGCTGAAAGTCTGTACATTTTGACAATAAACCTGATTTGCAATGGGGGTTGAATAATTTTGAATACAACTGTATACAACGCATTGTGTTGTAATGCATTGGATACCTCTCCTGTACTCAAAGGGTTAAATAAATGTCCTCATAAGTCCTTAAAGCTCCATTCAATGAGTTCTGAAGGAATCACCACACTGATGTAGCTTAACCCTTGGAGTTCCAGGGAGGCATCCAATGCATTGCATCATAATGCACTGGATATCTCTGTCACTCTGTGTGTTAAAATTTTATATACAGTACACTCCAAGAAAACAAAAACAATGGAAAAGAGCAGCCATAGTTTAGTATTTACAATCCTATATAATAATTCGCGAAAACTTGTGTAACAACGCAGTCATGCACAGTACAGACTGCTGTGCGCCACGGCTGATACAGAGCGCTCTGTATCAGTCGCGTCACTGGCAGTCTCTACTGAGTATGACTGTACCGTGACCGGCTGGCACTGTATGAGCCACGGTGTGGGCAGTCTCTACTGTGTATGACTTTCCCGCGACCGGCTGGCAGTGGCACTGTGGCCCGTGTAACAGGCTCTTCAACTAGTACATAATAAAAAATAAGTCAAGTGCCATCTTACAGAGAATGAGGCTATAGACCTCTCTATGACATAACTCCCAAGTGTCCCTCTTTAGGAGATATTAGGGGTCCATACCTCCCAAGTGTCCCTCTTTAGAAGATATTAGGGCTCCATACCGTCCAAGTGTCCCTCTTTAGGAGATATTAGTGGACCATACCGTCCAAGTGTCCCTCTTTAGAAGATATTAGGGCTCCATACCTCCCAAGTAAGCCAAGTGCCATCTTACAGAGAATGAGGCTATAGACCTCTCTGTGACATAACTCCCAAGTGTCCCTCTTTTGGAGATATTAGGGATCCATACCTCCCAAGTGTCCCTCTTTAGGAGATATTAGGGGTCTGTGCCTCTCAAGTGTACCCCTTTAGGAGATATCAGAGGTTTGTACCTCCCAAGTGTCCTTCTTTAGGAGATATTAGCGGACCATACCATCCAAGTGTCCCTCTTTAGAAGATATTAGGGCTCCATACCTCCCAAGTAACCCTCTTTAGGAGATATTAGGCATCCATACCTCTCAAATGTCCCTCTTTAGGATATATTAGCACTCCATAACCCAAATGTCCCTCTTTAGGAGATATTGGGGGTCTGTACCTCCCAAGTTTCTTCTTTAGTAGATCTCATCCTGGTGTCCCTGTGTTTAGGAGATCAGACTGTGTGGTGTGTATTTTAGATATCACATTGCTCCACAGCAATAAAAATTCACATTAATGTCTGTATAAACTTCAGCATATGTATTTATATATCAGTCTATGTAAATAAAATACTTTGGTCTTGTTCTAAATCACTTATTCAGTTACACAGAGAGGTGAATATATGTTATGAAGTAACCTAAAGATTATCAGAAATACTCTGCCCACCAGCTACATCCCTAACACCACCTCCTAAAACACAAGTGTCCCTCTTTGGCCATTTGAAATGTTGGGTGGTTCGCTATGACAATGAGACATCAATACCAGACACACATAACTTGCCTCACTTCAATGGTTGGTTCCAGAAGTATGACACAAAATACAGGGCCCCACCCTGCAAACTCTAAGAAAGGGACCCATTTCCCACCCAAACTGTGCTTTTCCGCAATTTTGCCACCACCCGAAACAATGAATAACAATACAAAGAAGAGTATGAATGATCCAGATTTATTTAGTACACATATACCAAATGTGTACAGAATTCCAAACATTTCCTAAATCCCATCCCCCGCAAAAAACACCCCAACACATTGCACAAAACTTCAATACTCCTTTAAGTTACAAAACAAAATGTGCCCAATGGGGATGTGGGAGAAAATCTGGAGAGTCACCTCCCACAAGGTCATGGAGCTGAATTCCAGGCTTAATCTTGAGACTTTGAGTCCTTGACACCTGTAGGCTGGCAAATCAATCAAGCTGAAGGCACTTGCAGCACTCAGGGAGTTAAAGAAATAACAGAATCTAAACATTTACCCCACTGAATGCCAGAGGGTCAAGAAATGCACTGAACAGCAGTTACAGGCATTCCCTCCATAGACTTAACATTGGACAGAAGTCAATTTTTTACCGGCCTGCCGGTAAAATACCGGCTGGGTGGCAACCCTAACAGCAGTGAGTAGCCCAGCCCTCTGCTTAACTGGATAGTAATGTTTCACAAATAAAGCATCTCCAATTAATCTTCATAGTATTTGGTTCATGGAGAGTGTTATTTCAACACTGTCAGAGTTGTAGTTCAAGAGTAATTGAATGATAAAGTATCCTCCTCCTGCCCTTTTTACCTAGTGTAAGCCACCTCCCCTCAGATGTGGAATATGGTCTCTTGACAGGACAGATCAGAGCAAGGGACAATCTTCTTACTGTGATCATAATGAAAACCCTGCTCCCCTTTAAAGGTTTTTCAGGTTCTCCCTTATGATCACTGAAGATTGTCCCTCTCTGCAATCTACCTGGGCACCTCCCTTCTGATCTGGCTGAGCAGTGTTACATCAGTAAAAGGGGCGGGAGGGGGAGACTTTGTCATTGAATTACTCTTGAACTATAACTCTGACAGTATTGAAATAACACTCTCCACGGCCCAAATACTATGAAGATTAATCAGAGCTGCTTTTATTGTGAAACATTACTGTTCCTTTAAATAACCAACAGCATCTAAACATGAACAGGGATTTATATATGCTTAATCCCTTGACTGCCAGAGGGGCAAGCAGTGCAGTGGAAAGCAGGGCGTTGCTAAGCCCTCCACTATAATGTGTACTTAAGTGAGGGTTTTCACATATGGTTGCTCATCCCTGTCCAGTGTTACACACAGTTGTCAATGTCACTTTTTGTCATAAAGTAACCCCTTGAACAGAGGCGTAACTAGAAGTCACTGGGCCCTGGTGCAAAAGTTGCCATGGCCCCCCCCGACCTAATTGCCCCCACTGGGTATCTCCAAATTGCCCCCATTGGCCATCTCCACATTTCCCCCAATGTCCACCTCTCCACATTGCCCCCAATGTCCATCTGTCCACATTGCCCCCATTCACCCCCTGTGTCCATCTCCTACCTCCCCCGGTGGTCCAGCGGTGTGGCAGGAGA
Source organism: Rhinophrynus dorsalis (assembly GCA_037306005.1). NCBI lineage: Eukaryota > Metazoa > Chordata > Amphibia > Anura > Rhinophrynidae > Rhinophrynus > Rhinophrynus dorsalis. The sequence continues at coordinate 157,189,173 of CM074726.1, read as the reverse complement.
GGTCTGTGCCTCCTCTGGCATAGACCTCTAATAGCAGCTGGAGCTCCAGAGCGGTCCTCTCTCCAGTAATGCAGTGCACTGTGAGATGATGTCATTTCCCAATGCTCTGCATTACCAGAGTGCCGGAGACAGAGGGAACTCAGATGCTAATAGAGGTCTGTTCCACAGAAGACACAGACCTCAGAGGGCCCAGTTGCAGTTGTGACCCCTATTGTTACACCACTGCCCTTGAAATTCAAATGGGTGTACAGTGTGCATTGCTTTTCAAGGCATTGTGCGCCACTCGGATCCTCAAGAGGTTAATCAAACATGAGGCTGTACACAATAATTGCAAAGCAATGCTCGGTGTACATTTATTTTTCATGGGGTTGACATGAAAAAAGATGAGTTTGAGTACTGGGCAGTTTAAAGCTGGATAAGGATGGGCAATCACATTATGATGGCAGTGACTACTTAGAACTGGGTTTAAAGTTGTCCAGGTATGGGGAGTCATACCATGATTGCTTATCCCTGGCCAGTTTGAACCGTTTGTGTGCCAGAAGAATATCCAACAATTCACAATGCATTGGCTACCCCTCTGTCATTCAAAGGTTTAAAGGGATAGTAATACCTAAGTATTACTAATCCCTATAGTAAAGCCCTAGTAAAAAAAAAACATATTGTCCTCAGTGTCATCTCTCAAACCTTTATGGTTTGAGAGATAATCGCTTCTAAAGTTGCCCTCTCCCTCCCCCTTCCCCGAAGTCAGCTTTGTAGCTGACTGAAGGGAAATCCGGTCATAGATCATCAGGCGGCTCTGCAGCAGAGCCGCGATCGCATTAACTAAAAAAATATATACTTTCACTAAAACAGTCTCCTACGTGTGCTTGCAAGCCAAGCACACTGCAAACCAAGCACACGTAGAAGACCATTTCAGTGAAAGTTTTTTTTTTAGTTAACGTGATCAGGCTGTGCTGGAGAGCCACCTAAAAGTCGTATGACTCTCTTCCCCGCAGTCAGCTAGAATGTTGACTACGGGGAAGGGGGAGGGAGAGGGCAACTTTAGAAGCGTTCATCTCTCAAACCGTAAAGGTTTGAGAGTTGACACTGGGCGCAATACGTTTTTTTTTTTTACTAGGGCTTTACTATAGGGTTTAGTAATACTTAAGTATTACTATCCCTTTAAGCCTTAACCCAGTAGTCAATGTCATCTTTTGTCACAAGCTCCTTGAAGATTAAGCGGATGTCATGCTTGAATAAACTCGTGATCATAGGACTGCACAATGTCTTGAAAAGCAATGCATATTGATATTTAAAGGGTTAAATTGTTACAAGAGATAACATTTACATTGCCTACTGGGCCAAGGTTTAACCTCTTGAGGTGTTATATTAAAGGGATAGTAACATTTAATATACAAAAAATATATATTGATAGTAGATGTGTGTATCAGGGTCCCACTGCCAATTCTGAGCTGATGGCACTGCTGGACACCTTTCGATTGAGAAGGAAAGTAAGCACGATGCGTCTTTCATCTGCTGCATTGAGTTTCCTTGGCCGACTATTGAGTCTAGGGTCCTCAACTTTGCCCGTTTCTTTGTACGTCTTCAAAAGAGCTTGGACAGCACATCAAGAAGCACCTGTCTCCCTTGAAATTTCTGCCTAGGAGAGACCTTGGTGATGCAGTATAACTACCTTGTGTCTTGTTGCTGTGCTGTGTTGCCATGGTGTTTGACTTTAAAAACTGTCTTCAGCAACCTCACCTTGTTAGCTGAATTTGGCTGTTCCTCATCCAGTTTTATTCCTCCGACACAGCTCTTTCTGTTTCAGTTAATGATTGTGTTTCAACCTACATATTAAATTGATGATCATTAGCAGCTGTTTGGAATAATTGTTTAATCATACACATGACTATATTCCTACAAAATCCCTAAATTTGTACATGTATACCTAGAAAAAATGAGACTGTTTTGAAGGCAAAGGGTGGTCACACCAAATATGGATTTGATTTAGAGTTTTCTTCCGTTCACTCACTATGCATTTTGTCAACTGATAAAAATAAACTATTAACATGTCTATTTTTGAAAGCATTCTTACTTTACAGCATTTTTTTCACACCTGCCTCAAACTCTTGCACATTACTGTATAATATACGTATATACATTTGTACATAATAAAATTGTTTTTTCACCAAGACCCACTGGTGCTGCCCTCCTTTCTTTTGTATATGTATATAAAATAATGAGAGTGAATATAGTCATGTGTATGATTAAACAATTATTCCAAACAGCTGCTAATGATCATCAATTTAATATGTAGGTTGAAACACAATCATTAACTGAAACAGAAAGAGCTGTGTCGGAGGAATAAAACTGGATGAGGAACAGCCAAATTCAGCTAACAAGGTGAGGTTGCTGAAGACAGTTTTTAAAGTCAAACACCATGGCAACACAGCAATGCAAACTTGTATTAGTTTGTATCTGTACAAGAAATGGGAGCAGAAGCAGAAAGAGAAACCCTGAGGAAGCCAGCAGAGGACCGGCGATATGCGTCTGTTATCTATTGTTCATTACGAACGAGGCAAACATAGACACCGTGGGGAAACAGAAGTGATCTGAGAACTGCGGGGAAGGAGACAGAGAAGCAAGGGAGACTCATTACCGCAAGATCCAAATAGGATTACTAACGGAGCTCGGTGGTGACCGTATGGAAGATCTGAGGTACCATTGTAGGGGTGGCTTGTTTGTATAAGTCCTTTTGGTATATGTGGTGAGGAAAGGGTTACTCCGCTTCAAGTCCCAAAGCAGTTTCTGGTCCTTCACGTGCAGAGGCGTAACTAGAAGCCTCCGGGCCCTGGTACAAGAAGTGCCACGGGCCCCCCCACCACATTGGCCCCCCTGACCACATTGACCCCCTCCACAATGCCCTCATCTCCTACCTGGAGCTCCCGCGTGGTCCTCTTAGTAATGCAAAGCGCTGGGAGATGATGTCATCTCCCAGCGCTCTGCATTACTAGTGTGCCGGCGGGAGATTGTAGGCGCCAGGTGGAGGGGTCGCAGGGGGAGGCTGGACCCTTGGAGTGCACGGGCCCGGTCGCAGGTGTGACCCCTGTTCACGAGGATTCCGGTTTGAATTTAAATGATGTGCTGTTTTAAAGATTTTAATTTTGTAAGTGTAATTTTTAAAGCACGGAAAGTAGCTCTATATTAAAACGTCACTTTTAGATTCTCTTTCTGCTTCTGCGACCATTTCCTGTACAGATATATGGGTAAGTGAGACGGAGGATCATAAAAAGAGGCTGCGTTAGAGAGATGACTGGAAGTGACTGGTTTAACGGTGGTCTCCCATCATTTGAGAAGGGATTGAGAAACAGAGAGTCGAATGGTGACTGGGTGAATTCATCTTCCTCTACCATTTATCAATACTCTAACCTCATATATCCATCTGACGTACTAACTAGACTTTTTATTATAAGACTATATAATCCATTTCTTTATTGGCGCTGTTAGAGTGTCTTTTGAGTGCAAGTTTGTGATTTTGGTTTTTGTATTACTTTGTAGTCTAGTCTCTGGGGGCCAGTCCAACAGATCAGTGGTCTGATCTGTAAAGAGATAGTAATACTTTGTTTTATCTTTATTTTGTTTTGTAGGCATTACAAAAAACATGAAGAACGATATAAGTCTTATCTCTCAAACCATATTCACAAGCAAAGCCCCCCCCCTTTTACCTAGTGTAAGACATCTCTTCTCAGATGTGGAATCCAGTCCATAGACCAGACAGATAACAGCAGGTGACAATCTTCTTCCTGTGAGAACAATGAAAGCCCTGCCCCCCTTGACAAGTTTTTCCCTTATCTTAATTGAAGATTGTCCCTCTCTGCAGTCTACCTGGGCACCTCCCTTCTGCTCTGGCTGAGCAGTGTTACATCAGTAAAAGGGGGCGGAGGGGGATACTTTGTTATTGAATTACTCTTGAACTACAACTCTGACAGAATTGAAATAACACTCTCCAAAGTCCAAATACTATGATGATTAATTAGAGCTGCTTTTATTATGAAACATTACTATCCCTTTAAAGGGAGAGTAACTCTTAATATGGAAAATATAAGACTTGTCAGGGTCATGATGCTGAGTAAAATAGGGACACTCCCACTGCTGAGACATTTTTCCTCGATTGAATATGATTCAAAGGGTCATATGAGCAAAATAATTATTTTATTACATCGGAACTTTCATCAAAATTAAATTGCCCCCCAAATCCTTATTAACATAGTGATATACATATACATACTTTTATTATGCTGAAAAAGTCCGGCATTATTGAGAAATACAACTTGTTTCGGCAGGTATCAGAGGCAGGGATCTTGCTGTAGATGCTCTGTGTGCTGCGCCATCAGTCCCTTCCTGTACCTTAAGGTACAATGACACTCCACTCACCAATCCTGGAGGTGAACGGGATGCCTCTTCTGCAAGATGTCTGCGCTGTTGCCTGCTGATGACTGTTGAATGAGTAGTATTTATCAATGATGCCAGACTTATTCAGCATAATAAAAGTATGTATATGCGTGTAGCTTAATAAGAATTTAGGGGGTAATTTAATTTTGATGAACGTTCTGATTTAATAAATAATTATTTTGCTCATATGACCCTTTGGATCGTATTCAGTTGAGGAAAAATAGTTTCCCCGAATTTGAACTGATGTAAATGAGGCTTTTAACCTCCCTAGCATTCAAAGGGTTAATAGCCCATTTAAATTGCCGAGAAAATGTATCTGTCGCCTATGTTGTGCTTGGACTTGTCCAGAATTGCAGCTCTTTAGCTTACTGAATATATGTTTTCGATTACTTTCTTGACGATTGCTCTTGCAGCTAGCTTTTAACCCTTTGAGTGCCGGAGGGGTACGGAACGCATTGCAGAGCAATGCGGTCCGTACCCCTCTGGCACTCAAAGGGTTCATATTAACTACCTGAGTGCCAGAAAGGTATCCATTGCATTGCAATGCATTGGATACGTCTCTGGACTAAAAGGGTTAAAGGTAATACGATCTACGGACAGGGTCCTCCTATCCTAATTTATGAATAAATACTGTGCCTCCTATTACAATGTCTGTATATCTAATGCACTCCCATACTATACCTCCCCTGTACTGTAATCACACTTGGGACGTCTCAGGGGTTTTTTACGCAGATCTCAGGATGAAAGGCCACATTCTCATGGTGACAGAGTCCAGTGTTATCTCCTATCTAATATGATCCAGGTATATGCTTCTTTATTGCCTATGTTTGTGAAGTTTATATCAGGAAGGGAAAGGTCCTGCTTGTCTTGTGTGTGATAAAATAGTGATATCTCTAAGCTGTTGCAAGTTAATGGAGTCCTAATGACTATAAGGAGCAGCTCTGGATTACAGCAAGCAGAGACCTATTTCTGAGAATCAGTATTATGGGGAACTTTAGAGTTAATATTCACAATATCTCAGCGTCAGCTCATTTTCTCAGGTATATATAATTATTAAAATAGAAATACAGTATACCTTTAAATGGCTTAGCCACAACTGTGGTCATGAATACTGGCGTAACAATAGGGGTCGCACCTACGACTGGGCCCATCACTCCAGGGGCCCGGCTGGCCCCTGCAACCCTCTCGCCCGGCTCCCTCAGCAAGTAGGTCTGTGCCTTCTGATCTCCCTCTCCGGCGCTCTAGTAACGCAGAGCTCTGGAAGATGACATAATCTCCCAGCACTCTGCATTACTGAGAACCACACGGGAGTTCCATCTCTATAGAGGTCTGTGTCGAAGGAGGCACAGACCTCTCATTCCATGCTGCTAGACCACCAGGGAGGTAGGAGATGGACACAGGGGGTCAGTAGGGGCAATGTGGAGATTGGGGGGCAAGGTGGAGATTGGGAGCAATGTGGAGGCAGTGTGGAGAATGGGGGGGCAATGTGGAGGCAGTGTGGAGATTGGAGGGCAATGTGGAGATGTGGTGGCAATGTGGAGATTGGGGGCAATGTGGAGATGGGGGCAATGTGGAGATGGGGGCAATGTGGAAACTGGGGGAAATGTGGAGATGGGGTGCAATGTGGAGATTGGGGGCAATGGGGGCAAATGTGGAGACAATGGGCGGCCAGAGTGGTCAGGGGTGGCCCATGGCAGTTTCTGCACCAGGGCCTGGTGGCTTCTAGTTACGCCTCTGGTCATGATGAATATAAGCAAACAGGAAGAAGGAGTAGGCACTGGCTCCTATAATTTATCTACCAACATACCTTAAACCACCTGGCATGGTGGGGTGCTCTCTGGGACTAAAATCACATAATATACCATATCCAAAAAAGGACCAGCAAAAAGAGAACTAGTCCTTAAAAGGAACTAGAAAGTTCCATTGATGAGTCACTCAATATGGTCAGTAAATCATGCAAAATATTATATTAATGGTACAAATAGAAAATACATATGTCAAATAAAGAGTTACCATAAAAACAATTAAAAACAACACAGGGTTCAAAAAAGCTCCCCCAGCTGTACATACACTGCTGAGTGGTGATGAACCAAAATTATCTAGATGACATAGTTAAAGAGAAATATTCAAGTAATGATATAAACTGGGTCACCAGTATTATGTCAAACCTAAACAGCAGCGAAATAAAAAAGTGATTACAAGCACAAATGAAACATTCCACAGAGAAAAAACTCCCCAAAAAATATGAAAATCCCAATTATACCTACACAATGTGAATAAGATAAACCCTATCTACAATAGAAGGGAATACAGATCCAAATAAGTGAACAAATAAGTGGAAACACATCCTATATAATAATTCGCTAAAACACGTGTAACGCCAGGTCATGTGCACTAGACACTGCTGCGCGTGCTGCAGTCATGTGCAGTAGAGATTGCCCGCGCAGCGGCTTGCAGTGGCACCGAGGCCCGTGTAACTGGCTCTTCAACTAGTAAACAATAAAAATAGAAAAAAATAAAAAAGTACAATCTGTGACAGGAAAAAATAATTATCAATCACTCTGTCAAATACAGAATTCAGGTGCAAGATCCCCCCTGTGAACTCATCCCAACTCGTATCTCCAAAGAGGTTTCGTCAGGGGACTAACCATAATACACAGTTGAGGTTATTTAAATCCCACAGGGTCCAATAGCCACTAAGCTCCTAAGTCACAAGATGTGAACTGCCATGATCACATGACCACCAACATCCCGTAAAACAGAGAGGAGGCAAGGAATACAAACAACCACAATGTAATCAATGGCATTGATGCTGAGGTGTCGCGAGACATGTACTGAGACAATCATGTGACACTGTACATCTCACGCTGTCCGACATAACAGCAAACCATACTGATTGGTAATTATGATAGACACGTCATTATAACATATATTTATTTTATAAAGATGGTTAACCCCTTCGCGTCCGGAGACGTACCAGGACCGTCACGCTGGTCCGGCACTTAAGGACCAGTGACGGTCCTGGTACGTCACGTACTTTTACTCACCGCGCTCCTGCAGGAGCGCGGTGAGTAATACCGGGGACCGAAGTTGATCGCTCCAAGACCGGAGCGATCTCTTTCAGTCCTCCTTTCAATGTGCCGCCCCACGTGATCAGTCATGTGGGACGGCACGTCGAACTCGTCTATCTGGTCCTTAAAGGACCAGACACCACGGGATCGTCAGACCTTAAGGGGTTAATGTGAGTTACAAGCAAGTTAAAAAGTAACAAACAATAATATACAAAGCATTGGTAGCACATTGATAAGTGAAAATGTATACATTTAACATCTTATCTTCTGTTTATAATGCTTCCATTTTAAAGATATCATTCACATTTTCACTTATCAAATGTGCTACCAATATTGTTTATTATTTGTTACTTTGTTACTAGCTGTTAGGGACCAGGAACCAGACAGAACACAAAAAGGTAAAATGCAATACACCTTTATTAAAGGGGATCTCTCACCTATAGATATATAATGCTCATTAGTTAGAGCATTTATCAAAGAGATTGAAAATGTTGTTCATTTTGAAAAAAAAAAACAGTTACATGCGCAAAAATTAACTTTTAAAAGGTGTCCGGCAGCCTACTTCCTGCTTGCTGCACAGAGGGTGCTCCCGTCCCACTACCCAGCATCCTCCGATGACGGAGGCTTTCTTTCTCTAAGCTGGAGCGATCTCATTGGCAGAGATCGATATCTAGCCAATGAGATCGCTCCAGCTTAGTGACAGACAGCCTCCGTCATCCGTGGATGATGGGTAGTGGGACGGGAACTGCCTCCAGTCGGCAGGGTTCGGCAACCCAGAAGTAGGCTGCCGGATACTTTTCAAAAGTTAATTTTTGCGAATATAACTTTTTTTTTTCAAAATGAACAACTTTTTCAATCTTTTTGATAAATACTCTAACTAATGAGCATTACATATCTATAGGTGAGAGATCCCCTTTAATGCAACAAAAACAGAAGCATGATCCAAGATCTGTATTCCCTTCTATTGTAGATAGGGTATACCTTATTCACATTGTGTAGGTATTATTGGGATTTTCATATTGTTTGGGGATTTTTTTCTCTGTGGAATGTTTCATTTGTCTCATAATCACTTTTTTATTTCACTGCTGTTTAGGTTTGACATAATACTGGTGACCTAGATTATATCATTACTTGAAAACTTTTCTTTAACTATGTCATCTAGATAATTTTGGTTCAACACCACTCAGCACTGTATGTACAGCTGGGGGAGCTTTTTTGAACTCCGTGATGTTTTTAATTGTTTTTATGGTAACTCTTTATTTGACATATGTATTTTCTATTTGTACCATTAATGTAATATTTTGTATGATTTACTGACCATATTGAGTGACTCATCATTGCAACTTTTTAGTTCTTTTTAAGGACTAGTTGTCTTTTTGCTGGTCCTTTTTTGGATATGGTATATCTGGTCATGATGAAGACCACAAATATGGCAGAAACGAAAGGTGCAATTTAGTAACTAAATAGGTGCAGATCTGGAGCAATCCAACTGTGCCATAGGGAGCATTAAAAAAGGAGTTTAACCCTTTGAGTGCCCGAGACGTATCCAACGCATTGCATCACAATGCATACCTCCCAAGTGTCCCTCCATAGGAGGGACAGTCCCTTTTTGAGATCCAAATCCCTCTGTCCCTCTTTTCTACCCTCTTGTCCCTCATTTCTGGAGATCATAATGAGTAGTGTGTATCACATTGCTCCACAGCAATAAAACTCACATAAATGTGTATTTAATCCTCAATATATGTGTATCTAAATGAGTCTGTGTAAATAAAATACTTTAGTCTTGCTGTAAATAATTTATTCCCTTACACAAAGAGGTGTCAACAGGTCTTAAAATAACCTAAAAATTCTCTGTAATGCTCCGCCCACCAGCCACGCCCGCATAAACACCGCCTTTTGAAATATTGTGAGGTAACTGCAATGCGTTGGATACCTGTCTGGCACTCAAAGGGTTAACCCCTTCAGTATCAGTTGGATTTCTAGTGTTATTCTTAGGTACCTAATTAGCATTCAAGGAGGTGAAAATCCCCATTTAAATAATGTATAGGACATTGATTTGAGCAGTTAGGTGTAATTTTGGAGCATTTTGTCTAACTTACTTAAACCTTTGAATGCCGGAGGGCTACTGAATGCATAGCTCTGGCATTCGAAGGGTTAATGCATATTTAAGGACATACACAACAGTGTTGAAATTTTGGAGCAAATCAGCTGAAGGTTAGTGAATAAATAAATATTCACATTCATTTATTTGGGGATTTGAACTCTTTGAATGATATGTATGTATATTTTATGTATATGGCGCCACACAGTGTACGCATAGTACAACCGTATTATGTTACAATAAATAAATGTTGATAAAATAAGTCTCACAGAAACCATAGGAAAGAAGTCCCTGCCACAAGGAGCTTACAGGCTACAGAGTAGGGTGACCACGGGTCCCGGAACGTCCGGGACTGTCCCTTATTTCAGGGCTATGTCCCGCGTCCCGGGTCCCCTTCAACCGGGACAATGAAGTGTCCCGGAATGAAGACAAGCCGCCCTGGATGTCAGCCTGCAAGTGGTGTGTCACATCATGGACGCCGCTCGCGGCGTCCATGATATGACACACCGCTTGCAGGCTGACATCCAGGGCGGCAATGCAGCTTACCTGGAGGCAAGCGCTCTAGTAATACAGAGCGCTGGGAGATGACATCATCTCCCAGCGCTCTGCATTACTGAGCACAGCGCGCGGGAGCTTCAGCTCTGTGCCGGAGGAGGCACAGAGCACTTTCCACGCCGCTAGACCACCAGGGACTTAAGGTATGACGGCTAGGGTGACCACGTCCCGGAATGGCAGAAGGGAAATGTGGTCACCCTAATCTAAGGCTGAAAAAAAAAATGGCTGCCACTCACTCCTACACCACAGACACACATACATGCCCCCCCACACACACTGGCAGACATATACACACACACACACATGCACACTGAGCAGCTGAGGATGACTATGTTCAAGCTACAGCTGGAAGGCCATGGTCCAATCTGTATTATGTAGTATGATATGACACACCGCTTGCAGGCTGACATCCAGGGCGGCAATGCAGCTTACCTGATCTCCTGGAGGCAAGCGCTCTAGTAATACAGAGTGCTGGGAGATGACATCATCTCCCAGCGCTCTGCATTACTGAGCACAGCGCGCGGGAGCTTCAGCTCTGTGCCGGAGGAGGCACAGAGCACTTTCCACGCCGCTAGACCACCAGGGACTCAAGGTAGGGCATGAAGGGGCAACTAGGGTGACCACGTCCCGGAATGGCAGAAGGGAAATGTGGTCACCCTACTACAGAGTTATCTAATGTTCTGGAGATCTCTCTAGTATTTTAAAGTGGATCTATCACCACTTTACAAGTTATGTTCCTTAGGTAGCTTACTTAGCGTTAAGTGTCAGTGTGTGGGGTTAGGTTATGTAGGGCTAAGACAGGAAGTGCCTGCACGGCATGTCTTAACCCTATGAGTGTGTTGCATACCCCTCTGGCACTCAAAGTGTTATTCACCATAAATTATAGATCTAAATAACTCAAAAATTAGCTTTCAGGATATAAAAAAGTCTCATACAACATGTAGGTGGTTTTGAAAGCTCTTGTAAAATCAGTAAAGCTGTAGCAGTTGACTACACTGCACTAGGACAGTCACTCAGACTGATGTGCTAAGAACTGCTGGTTGGTGGGAGCTGTAGTCTGTTATCATCTAGAGGGATTCAGATTGTCCAGAATCATAGCACGATGGACCTGGGTACTACCTTCTTACTGCTGTATCACTGTACTTTCCTACTATTCTGTTTTCAAGTGAAGAACTGGGGAATTTTTATTTATCTCACTCAGGTCAAAGTTTCCTCTCTCCACTGGAGCTCTTATCAAGAATAACACACACCTTTCACATACATCCCACAGTGGAAGTCTCTAGTCTGTCTTCCTCTGGGTCTGTCTCTCTTTATCAGTCTCTTTCAGCCTTCAACTCTGTGTCTGTATCAGTCTCTCTCTCTCCCTCTGTGGACATCTCTCTCTGTGGATTTTTCTCTCTGTCACAGGAGTAACTAGAAGCCTCGGGGCCCTGGTGCAAGAAGTGCCATGGTCCCCCCCGATCACATTGGCCCCCTCCACATTGCCCCCCAATCTCCACAATGCTCCTCAATCTCCAGAATGCCCCAATCTCCTACCTGGAGCTCCAGCGCGGTCCTCTTCAGTAATGATGTCATCTCCCAGCGCTCTGCATTACTAGAGCACAGGAGGGAGATTGCAGGCACCAGGCGGTGGGGTTGCAGGGGGTGGCCGGACCCCTGGAGTGACGGGCCTAGTCACAGGTGCGACCTCTATAGTTACGCCACTGCTCTCTGTCTATGAACATCTCTATCTTTCTGTGGATGCCTTTCAATCTGTGGAGGTCTCACTCTCTCGGTCTGGACATCTCATTGTCTGTGGATGTCTCTCTCTGTAATATCTCTGTCTGTGAAAGTCTCTGTCTGTGAAAGTCTCACTCTCCGTGGATGTCACTCTCCGTGGATGTCACTCTCCGTGGATGTCACTCTCCGTGGATGTCACTCTCCGTGGATGTCTCTCTTTCAACTATCTCTCTCTTTGTCATCTGTTTGTGTTTCTATCTGTCCCTGTTCTTCTCTGTGTGTCTCTGTCTCCTTGTGTGCATCCGGCTGTTTATCATCTGTATTTCTCTCTGTCTCTGTTCTTCTCTGTCTCTGTCTCCTTGTGTGTGTGTCTCTCGAGCTATCTCTGTCTCTATTTCTGTGTCTGTGTCCATCTCTTTCTCTGTCTGAAGATGATGGGAGTTGAAATCTACAGCTGGAGAGCCACATATAACCATTCCTGCTTTAATCTGTGCTCATTTTAGCAGTAGATATTCCATACCTCCCAAGTGTCCCTCTTTAGGAGATATTAGGTGTCCATACCTCCCAAGTGTCCCTCTTTAGGAGATACTAGGGGTACATACCTCCCAAGTGTCCTCCTTTAGGAGATATTAGGGGTCCATACCTCCCAAGTGTCCTTCTTTAGGAGATATTAGGGGTACATACTTCCCAAGTGTCCCTCTTTAGGAGATATTAGGGTCCATACCTCCCAAGTGTCCCCCTTAGATATTAGGGGTACATACTTCCCAAGTGTCCCTCTTTAGGATATATTAGAGGTCCATACCTCCCAAGTGACCCTCTTTAGGAGATATTAGGGGTCCATACCTCCCAGCTGTCCCTCTTTAGGAGATATTAGGGGTCCATACCTCCCAGTTGTCCCTCTTTAGGAGATATTAGGGGTCCATACTTCTCAAGTGTCCCTCTTTAGGAGATATTTGGGGTCCATACTTCCCAAGTGTCTTTCTTTAGGACAAAGTGTCTAATGACATGAAACGCGTTGGATAGCCTGAACTTGAAAATAAAATGAGAATATAGAAAATCATTGGCTGTGCTGTGGATATTGTGAGAATTGATAAGAGCCAATAATTGCTGGAATCTGGTGAGAAGCTGGGAGATAAGGGGGCAAATATATTCAACTAGATTTAGAGCCCGTGTACACGGCCACAGTGCCACCCAGCAACGGCTGCAGTGCAGTAATGCACAGTAGAGACTGCCTGCGCAGGGGCTGATATGGTGCGGGGCTCTCCGAATTCAGAACATAGTCCTCTCTGTGCACCTTCAGTGCGCAGAGAGGACTATGGTCTGAATTTGGAGTCCTCTCTGTGCGGACATGACTACGGTCTGAATTCAGAGTCCTTTCTTTGCACCTTCGGTGCGCAGACAGGACACTGGTCTGAATTCGGAGCACCCCGCTCTGTTATCATCCATGGAGTGGGCAGTCTGTACTGTGCATGACTGCAGCGAGGTCAGCCTTCTGTACTGCACATGACAGCTTCTGACAAACATACATTTAGCAAATTATTATATAGGATTGCTCTACAGGTCTACTCTTAGAGGATCTGCGCCCTGTTCTCTGTTTTTGTCTATTATATACAGATTTTCCGGCTTCACATACTAACCACTGGTGTGCTAAGGGTCAGCGACCATAGAGGACAGTGTAACAAGAAAAGAGAAATTACCCTCCTGATTGGCCTCACAAGTGATTCAATTTGAAAAGAGTGACTATCATTTAGAGTTCAATTGTAAATTGGACTAACTGATAATCTATCTGAGAATCTGGACTTGAGCTCTTTTGTCATAGTTTTTTACCTGTTTTGTACTTGCTTAATAATACATACATATATATATATATATATATATTTTGGGCTATACCAATACTAAGCCTATTTCAAGTGAAATCATTTACGGAGAAAATGTTTTTTTCTGATACCAAAGCGCTCTGATAAGTGGTGTTTTTTGTGGTCCTCTAGATCCGCCCATCCCAGACCGTGTGGTTCTTAAGGGGTTAAAATTTAAATAATTATGCAGATACACAAAGAGGTGTCAGTAGGTCATGGAATAATCTAAAAATTCTCACTAATTCCCCACCCACGAGCCACACCCCCAGCAACACCACCAAAATCACATGTTCCTCTAAGGCTACTGGAAATGTTGGGTGGTATGGTGTTCTACTGACTCTGGAAACTCAGACAAGTTGATACAACTAATAGAAGAATATATTGTTACAAATTACAGACATTTCTTATTGGTTTGTAGTTTTCTATGTTCAAGAGCTCATATGAAGTAGATAAAAAGTTACCAAATCAGGACTACAAAGCCCATTATGCCATATTTTATATATATATATATATATATATATATATATATATATATATATATATATATATATATATATACACACTAGCAATGTGGAACGGCGTTGCCCGTCATATTATTTACACAGAGAGACATTGTGTGAAACAGAAATATGCAGTGTTACAGACACGCACTTAAAGAGACAGAGCGTGTCACACACTGTGAAAAGCATACATATGGAGACACACACACACAGGCATATGATGTCACATGTGTAGACAGTGTGTGACAGACACAGTGGGGATGTAGATATGCTGATAAGATTTGTAAAAAATGTTTTAATTGCAGCTCTTCAGCTTGATGAATAAGACCCTGTATCCTTATAGTTGAAGTGAGTGTACTGTGTTACTTGATGAATAAGGCCCTGTATCCTTACAGTTGAAGTGAGAGTGCTGTGTTCCTTGATGAATAAGACCCTGTATCCTTACAGTTGAAGTGAGTGTGTTGTGTTACATGATGAATAAGGCCCTCTATCCTTACAGTTATAGTGAGTGTGCCGTGTTACTTGGTGAATAAGGCCCTGTATCCTTACAGTTGAAGTGAGTGTGCCGTGTTACTTGGTGAATAAGGCCCTGTATCCTTACAGTTGTAGCGAGTGTGCCGTGTTACTTGATGAATAAGGCCCTGTATCCTTACAGTGGAAGTGAGTGTGCCGTGTTACTTGGTGAATAAGGCCCTGTATCCTTACAGTTGAAGTGAGTGTGCTGTGTTACTTGGTGAATAAGGCCCTGTATCCTTACAGTTGAAGTGATTGTGCTATGTTACTTGGTGAATAAGGCCCTGTATCTTAACAGTTGAAGTGAGTGTGCTGTGTTACTTGGTGAATAAGACCCTGTATCTTTACAGTTGAAGTGAGTGTGCTGTGTTACATGATGAATAAGGCCCTGTATCCTTACAGTTGAAGTGAGTGTGCTGTGTTACTTGATGAATAAGACCCTGTATCCTTACAGTTGAAGTCAGTGTGCTGTGTTACTTGTAGAAGGTCACAGTGAGAAGATGTTTGTGAGTAAAGGAATAATTTAGATTACAGCAGTGGATACTGCAGTACATTTGAAGAAATAGGTTGGCAGACAGAGGGTTAAGTGACAGATGCAGTGATAGATAATGTAATAGTGATGTGGGAGTAAAATGGCGAGATTGGGACTATGGATGAATGGCAAGGGGATAGGTGAGTGGGGGTGACAAGGGAGGAGGAGATGAGAGATTGAGGAGAGGAGGGACAGTGAAGTGTTACAGTAAAGTAATGGGTGAGGGGGAGACATTACTATATATAGACAGTGAAGTAGACATGAAATACAGGGCTGTAGGGTTACTGCATTATACAGACCTAGTGTAGCAGTTGGTTGGAGTGAAGCACTTTAACTCTGAGTGTGAGAGAGGTACACAACACATTGCTGTGTAATGAGTTGTATAGTCCTCTGGCAGTGAAAGGAATATGTGACACATGTTGGGCACTCCTTGCATTAGTGGGCCATGGTGGTCAGCTGGGACAGAACTGGATTATTTTTTCCATGGGCCGTAGGCAAGGGATCAATAGAGGGACCCCTAACAGCTAATCGGCTTCAAAACAGGAAGGCTCATATACTAAGGAAAGTGGTGGAATGTTGTGGAAAAGTAACAGCAGCACAGGGAACAATACCCATTTATTTAAATGGGCGTTTTAACGTCTTCAACGCTAGAGAGGTCAGCAAAGCATTGTATTTGTTCTCTATGGTACAGATGAATTGTTCCTCTTTGTGTTAGTACATCAGCCTCACAGATCACAGTGCACAGTCAGCTGCTGCAAGAGCCAAAAGTGTAAATGGGTTTAGATTAATGGGGTAAGAGTATAACTGTATGGGCCTTATGTATCAAGATAAAGGGTGCAACTCAACAAAAACTGACACCGTAGGGTTGAATTGAAAATTCAGGAAAATCATGTTGACATAAATGGGGCTTTAACCCCTTGAATGCTACAATGGTCCCCAACGCGTTGCTTTGGCAATGTGTTTGCATTGTCTGTAGCCGTCATGGAATTAATAGTCTCATTGAAATCAATGGACATTTTCAAAGAAATCAGTTTAACCCTGTGGGCCGCTTGTGAGGAAAGAGTGGCTGCACAATACCCAAATGTGGAAGCTTTCCAAACAGATATTAACCCTTTGAGTGACAGAGGTACGCAGAGCAATGTGCTGCATATCATCTCTGGTACTCCAAGGGTTAATGGGCTTAACCCTCTGAGTGCCAGAGAGGTATCCAAGGCATTGCAACAGCACTCAAAGGGTTAAACTGAAACAAAGTGAGTCCATCAGCCCCAGTTCTTAGCATGGAAACTGAAGATCTGTGTGTTATAACCTATTCACCAGCTGACTCTGAGTGTCCCAGTGTGTCTTTGAAAGAAGTGATCAATGTGTGGCTCCCCAGCAAAATGGGAGCTGCTGGTTGGTGGGTTATAGTATTGTGCCATGAGTTGTTTACTGTAGGACTTGTAAGTCGAGAGAAGTGATGTAGCAGTAGGTGAGTTGTGGAGGAGAGGGCTAACCCTCTGACTGCCAGAGAGGTACGCAACACACTGCAATGTATGCGTACCCCTCTGACACTCAAAGGGTTAAGGTAGGCTGACCAGATCTCACCTTTAACCGGGGACACATAGGAAATAGCCATTTTGCAGTACTTTACTGAAATGAAAGCAGTCCTGCAGTATGTATTTTTCCTATGCGTCCCCAGTTAAAGGTGAGGTCTGGTCAGCTTAGGTTAAGACTAGTGTTGAGCGAGCACCCCGATGCTCGGGTGCTCTGACCGAGCACCCCCTGAGGCTCGAGTGCTCGGCCGAGCACCCGAGCCCCATTGAATTGAATGGGGCGACACGAGCATTACACCAGGCACCCCCTGCTCTGATGAGGGGAGGGTGCCTGGTCAATGCCCCCCTTCATCTCCACAATGCCCCTCTTCCACAATGTCCCCCTTCATCTCCGCAATGTCCCCCTTCATCTCCGCTATGCCCCCTTCATCTCAGCAATGTCCCCCTTCATCTCCGCTATGCCCCCTTCATCTCAGCAATGTCCCCCTTCATCTCCGCAATGTCCCCCTTCATCTCCGCTATGCCCCCTTCATCTCCGCAATGCCCCCTTCATCTCCGCAATGCCCCCTACCTCCAGTCCCTGGTGGTCCAGCGGAGCGTCTTCAGATCTGTGCCTCCTTCGGCACAGATCCCCGCCACCCGAACATGCCGGGCGAGCACATGGCGGTACTCGTACGAGTACCGCCATGTGCCGAGCAGAGCGATGCTCGAGCCGATCCGAGCATCGGCCGAGCATGCTCGCTCAACACTAGTTAAGACTGATGTTGGGGGGCAGGCTAACTGTTCCTTACAGCCGCCCCTGGGTGTGTGTGGCAGGGGACGCAGGTTTTCTTTCTTATATATATACACTACCAATGTGGGACGGTGTTGGGCGCACGTGTGTGAAATGTAGACACACTGATAAACACAGACATATGCAACACACAGGCAGACACATACACACAGTGAGCGGCAGAGACATGCACACACATACCAGAGATGCACACAAATATG
This sequence comes from Rhinophrynus dorsalis, assembly GCA_037306005.1. Taxonomy (NCBI): domain Eukaryota; kingdom Metazoa; phylum Chordata; class Amphibia; order Anura; family Rhinophrynidae; genus Rhinophrynus; species Rhinophrynus dorsalis. Next base: position 157,171,370 of record CM074726.1, on the reverse strand, counting down.
TAACAAAGATGTACACACACACACACACGCAACATATAGGCGCAGAAACACATGCGTGCATGAGTTGTGCACCCCTCTGGCACTCAAATGGTTAATGTATAGAGAGGCATGACAGAGTTAAATAACAGTGGGAAGTGTATTCATACCTGGGAACATTGACTTGTGTAGTCCCTAGAGGGGACTGATGTGGTGCTGATGTGGAGAGAGCAATGGGGCAATCTGGGTTAAAAGTGGGCGGGGCTTAATCGTGAGTAGGGGGTGGGGCTTAAGAGAAATGTGTAAAAGTGTTAGTAATAGGCTGGAGAAGGAGGAGAAGTGGGAGGGAAATGCAAGTTTACAGTGTGAGGGGTTTGAACACACTCCCTGAGGGGTAAAACTTGATACACAACCCTGTGGCAGTCAGTGAGTTAAGTGTGAATCTGATGGCTGTCTGTCCTGTGTCTTGCATGGCAAATGATGACAGTGAAGAAGTAATTCAGCAATGAGGGCCTACCTTAACCCTCTGAGTGCCATTTTGTTCCCCTGGTGATGCAGCATCGTTCAATGGCTATACTACAGGTCCTGCTGAGGCCACTGGGAGTCAGGGTGAGTGACTGTGTGTCAGCCATCTTTCTTTCTGGCTTTGTGTGTGGTGGTGCTGTGTGAGTGGGGCAGGAGTGTGTAATACCTGTGAACTTTTACTTGTGGAGTCCCTCATGTGGTGCTGATGTGGAGAGAGCAATGGGGCAATCTGGGTTAAAAGTGGGCGGGGCTTAATCTTGAGTAGGGGCGGGGCTTAAGATAAATATGGAAAAGTGTTAGTAATAGGCTGGGGAAGGAGGAGAAGTGGGAGGGAAATGCAAGTTTACAGTGTGAGGGGTTTGAACACACTCCCTGAGGGGTAAAACTTGATACACAACCCTGTAGCAGTCAGTGGGTTAAGTGTGTACCTGATGGCTGTCTTTCCTGTGTCTTGCATGGCAAATGATGACAGTGAAGACATAATTGAGCAATGAGGGCCTACCTTAACCCTTTGAGTGCCATTTTGTTCCTCAGTGGCTGTAGTACAGGTCCTGCTGAGGCCACTGGGAGTAAGGGTGAGTGACTGTGTGTCAGCCATATTTCTTTCTGGCTTTTGTGTGTGTGAGTGGGGCATTTGTGTGCGTGTGAGTGGGGCATGTGTGAGTGGGGCATGTGTGTGAGTTTGGTGCTGTGTGAGTGGGGCATGTGTGTGTTTGTCTGTGGTGTAGGAGCAAGTGGCGGCCATATTGTTTTTTTCTGACTTTGATAGTGGTGGGCGGCTGCATAGTGGGGGCGGGCCAAATCACGCCCCCACTGAATCACCCAATGGGAACAGTAACCCCTCCTTATTGCCACCCCTGGGTGTGTGTGTCTCCTGAGGAGACATAAATTATGCAATGAGCCTTTCTCTTTTATATATATAGATTATGATAACAGGAAGTGTAACCCTCCTATCTGACAGCTTCCAGTTGTGGGGTATTTATACAGGTGGAGCTCTAGGTAGAAAGCACTATGAAGGAGTGAAACATAGTGAATTATCTGTTAAAAGGTAGCACCTCTTATTTTGATGTGTATTATTTTATTTCTAACATTTATAAATAAACTGTTATGTTTTTACTGTTGAGTTGTTATATATTTATTCCGTTCATTGAGTGCAACTGTTGCTTTTTTTGTTTCCTATTAAATAATAATAACTGATATTAACCCCTATTAACCCTTTGAGTTCTATAGGGGTACTCAATGCGCATCCCTGACACTTAAAGAGATAGTAATGTCTGCCACAAAGTAGCTCTCGAGTCTTCTCCATTGGAAAACTAACACATTGTGCTATGTTTAACCCTTTGAGTGCCAGAGGGGTACGCAACGCATTGCTTTCGCCTCTGGCACTCGAAGGGTTAATCACTTACTTGTATGTTGTTCCAAAGATATTACATGTATAAAGATTCCCCTCCCGCCCCTTCTGGCCACGTCACTCTTCCTCTATCTGAGGTCCGGATGGAGAGCGGCGAGGGACAATTTTCAGTAAGCAAAGGAAAATCCTGCCCTCCCTCGTCAAAGGGGGCAGGGCTTTCCTTATACTTAAGCAGAACTACCATCCTTAAAAAATGTTGTATCAAATAATCCCTCATCTGGAGACTAGCTGCTCAGTAGCGCTGGTCGCCAGAATTCTTACCCGTTCATGAGAATGACCCTCTACTCCAGGATTGACAGGCAGGAAGGAGAGCGTACATCTTTCCATAATGACATCTGCGCACCTGCGCTGTCAGTCCCTTTTGGAGCAGAACGGCTACTAGCAACACCTCCTAGAGCCAACTGGGACTGACAGAGCAGGAGCGCGGACGTCACTATGGAAAGATGTCTGCGCTTCGTCCTGCCTGTCAGTCCTGGAGTAGAGGCTCATTCTCATGAACGTTAAGAATTCTGGCGGCTAGCGCTACTGAGCAGCTAGTCGTCAGATGGGGGATTATTTGATACAACATTTTTTAAGGGTGGTAGTTCCGCTTTACTGACTGAAGTTTGTCCTTTGCTGCACTTGTCTGGTCCCAGTACCGGATTGCAGCTCTAAGGAGAGGAAGCCAGAAGGGGCGGGAGGGGATCTTTTTACCTGTAATATCTTTGGAACTACATAAAAGTGAGTAAACATAGAGCAATGCGTTAGTTTTACAACAGAAAAGAATTGGAGAGTTACTTTATGGCAGACATTACTATCCCTTTAAAAGGTGAACAACAGGCGTGATATTATAAATATAAAGCTACCAGGTCACCTCCTTCTGTAATGTTGTATCTGTCTGTTGATGAAGTGATGGTGTAGTATTCTGCTGATGACAAGTGATGGTGCAATACTCTGTTCATGACATGTGATGGTGTAATAAACTGTTGATGATGTAATGGTGTAATACTCTGTTGATGACATGTAATGGTGTAATACTCTGTTGGTCTCATGTAATACCTCTCTAAAGAAGGTTCTGATCATTGACCTGGTATGACGTATGTGGAACTCAGCTCTGACTACTTCTGTTTTATTCCTGCTGCTAAAAATGGGTATTCCAGCTTCACATATTTTTGAGCTCATAGACTGGTGTATGCTCACACCTAGGTTCATACAATGCTAAGCAAGTGTAGCTAAAATAGCTTCAAAAAATGCACAAATAAATAATGAATTTTCACACCCATCTTCATGCAGTGCTGCATTTTTACACCTGGATTCACCTGTAAGCAAGCAAAGAAAATTTGTACTTAACAGTAAACCCTGCTTATTATGACCAACTACCCAATCAGAAAGGCAGATGAGACAGACTGTATTATGCAGAACCTTTTTTTGGCATTTTTGGATGGCAATAAATTGCTGTGCTAGATGAAAAATCGTACATCAGACTTTTAGGATACTGCTGAAGACAGGACAGTAACAATTCAAATCGACACTACATACAAGAATCCAGAACATTCTCATAAAAGAGCAGCAGGTACGAGTCTTTTCATTTTTGCTGATTTTCAAGACAAATTTAACCTTAATACAGTCATAGAGATGTGCAACGAATTACAAAACAAAGCATTACAAACCCCTTTTGAACTTTAAAGGGTTAAGTTTTAGTCAACAGATTTAGTCCAGAAAAATATCAAATAAAATCATATTTAGGCTTTTGTTTATGAAAGTACTTTATGAAAAAAAATTAACATTTCCCATTAAAATCTGTGCCTAGAGATGTATCAGAGCAAAATATTATAGATGTATATAATTTTTCATACTAAATTATGGGGTTACTTTTGTCCACGTAATTATATATCAACATGTTAAGTCTACATAATTTGTTAAACAAAAGCAAAAATTAACCTGGTCTGATCCATACTGATAATATAAATTGTAAACCCCGTAATGAGCCTTTATCATAATTGTGTTGTGCTATCTCTAAATAAAATAATAATTAGGGTTTTAGTAGCATAAATTGGCCAATATATGTTTAAGCCCACTCGTCACGCCAAGGCAACCCATAGAGAGTGAGTCCTAAACCTAATTTATACCCATAACATACTAAACTTCTGAAGATTGGTCTGAGGAAACGTTATAGCTTGACTGTAAGCATTAAAAACAAATTAAAAACTTCTGGCTCCAGCTGGACAATGGGTGAGTCCTGATATGGGGGCTATGATAGCTCCACCACTATGTTTTTAAAGTTTTTGCAAGCTAAGATGTTTCCTCAGACCGCTTCAGAAGTTTATAATTTGTTTTTAATGCTTACATGCAAGCTATAATGTTTCCTCAGACCAATCTTCAGAAGTTTAGTATGTTATGTGTATAAGTTAGGACCCACTCTCTATGGGTTGCCTTGGCGTGGCGAGTGGGCTTAAACATATATTGGTCAATTAATGCTACTAAAACCCTAATTATTATTTTATTTAGAGACAGCACAACACAATTATGATAAAGACTCATTATGGGGTTTACAATTTATATTATCAGTATGGATCAGTGCAGGTTCATTTTTGCTTTTGTGTTTCTTGTAGGTTCTTCCTAAGTTTGGGGGTTTGGGGACAAGCGTCCTCTTTCCTTACTGCGTTCCATACCTTAATCACTAGATTCATCTATAACCTTCACATCAAATAAATTAATCATGGTGGTTTAGCGCTGTGGGTTTTCTATCAATGTTTTATAATTTGTTACAGAACATGAATGCATTGATTTTGTCACACAAAATTGCCTTGTTACGCCAGACAAATTACATTGTGGTACACAATTAAGTTGCTTGTTGCACACAACTGATTTTGTGTACAAAATAGTTTATTAAGTAATTTGATTTTAGCACAGATAGATTGTACCACATAACTGCTTTTGTCACACAACATAATTTATTTTGTTACACCAAATATATATTGTGGCACATGGAAATTATTTTGTCACACAGAATTGACATTGTGTCATGCAAAATAATCTTAGTGGCAAAAAACTAATTTTGTTTCACAACATTTAATATTTTGCAATGCAGAATTAATTTTTTTGGCACAAAATAAAATATTCTGTACAAAATCAAGTTACTGAGAGATATAGATTATTTTTGTGATTAATTTGATTCTGTGAAGCAAGTAATTTCAGGAGACAATAAAATTGATTTTGCATAATAAACAACCATATTTTGTGTCACAAAATGAGTGACTCAAAAAACCTTTTTCTTTCCCCAAATAAATCATGTATGACAAAAGAATCAATTTTGTGCCACAAATCTATGAAATGAAAAAAAATTATTTTCCTTAGTAAAATCTATCCTGTGCTGTAAATTCAGTGCCACTAAATTAATTTCATGAGATATATATCTATTTTTGTGACAAAATCAATGCAGTCATGCCCTTACCTGACAAATGTCTCTGATTTCTCAGGACAATTGCTGATTTTAGCTTTTTCTCCCCGGATCCTACTGTCCATGTTTTGTCCCTTGTTTTCAAATTTAAGTTAAAATCCACATTCTACGTACTTATTATTTAAAGGTTAATGGGTTTTGAGCAATTAAAATGTAGAACACACATACTGACTACCCAGTCTTGTCCCACTGCAATGGTAGCCACAGAACCACAGCAACTGACCACCCAGTCATGACCCACTGTAATTGTAGCCAGAGAACCAAATACACTGACCTCACAGCCTTGTCCCACTGCACTGGTAGCCACAAAACCACACACACACACTGACCCCCTCAGCCTTGTCCCACTACACTGACAGCCACAAAACCACACACACTGACCTCCCAGCCTTGTACCACTGCACTGGTAGCCACAAAACCACACACACTGACCCCCTAGCCTTGTACCACTGCACTGGTAGCCACAAAACCACACACACTGACCTCCCAGCCTTGTCCCACTGCACTGGTAGCCACAAAACCACACACACACACTGACCCCCAGCCTTGTACCACTGCACTGGTAGCCATAAAACCACACACACTGACCTCCCAGCCTTGTCCCACTGCACTGGTAGCCACAAAACCACACACACACTGACCCCCAGCCTTGTACCACTGCACTGGTAGCCATAAAACCACACACACTGACCTCCCAGCCTTGTGCCACTGAACTGACAGCCAGAGAATCCCAAATCCTGACCTCCCAGGAGTCCCAGCTTTGTCCCACTGCACTGGAAGCAATAGAACCACACACACTGTGACCTCTGCATTCCTGCTGGAATTCTTGGTAATAAGTGGAAGATGGCAAAATTCTTGCTGCAAATTTATTGGGGTTAGTGAAAAAGAGGAAATTTCCCCCCCATCTCTACCATTTACTGTATATTAATGGGAATTTTCATTTGCTCTGTGTGCTGAAGGTTTTTCTGCTCCAGTATTACACCAGTTATTCTTGGTTTATCAGCCTTAGTGTGTTCTGGTTTAAAAAAAAAAAAAAAAAAAAAACCTTCTGTAAAGAAACAATAAGATATTCTCTGAGCTGAATTCCATTCTACTGCTGACGCCATGGGCATCCACAGCAATGTTTCCAGCCATAACACGCCCCGTAGACCCACCTGCCAAGCCTCTATGTTTATCTGGGGGGGCACTCATGCAGATGCCCATGATGGGCACCTAGTAAGTCAGTGTACAAAGTACATGAAAAGAATTTTAGTCCCAGAAATGTGAGCAACTCTAGGAAAGAGCATATGGGTTATGCACTACAGCACGATAAAGAGGAGATAATGCGGAGGTGACTTCTCCAATGAGATCTCTTATCCAGTGATATCACTGCTCCAGTTCCCATGTTATTCTATGGAGCCTGTTCACTAAGATCTCCAAAGCTGTAGAAATCTCAGTGCATTGGCTCCACAGAATAACATAGGAAATGGAGAAGTGATATCACCGGAGAAGTAAAATCCACTTTATCACCTCTTTATCACACCTTAGTGCCTTGCCCACCTCCCTCCAATGAGCTGCACACCCCTCTGGCACTCAAAGAGTTAATAGAAGTAGCAAACATTGGCCCTGATAAGCTGCCTTCTTGTATCAGCAAACATGCCCCATAGCCTATATATTTAAAATGGAATGGACACACTTTCTTTCATTTTCCTTACAAAAATACACTTTTATGTACATTTACATGTGTCCACATAAGAAGCTTACAATGTTTCCATAGCATTCCCAGAATTCCATGCTACAATATGTAAGTGAGATCGTACAGTGTACCTACTTTTTAGATTCTAAACCCATATAAATATCAATTCCTTATGCTTGCTGTTTTAATAAAACCTACACAGCAAAGGTTGAGATATTTCCAGTAACCTTAAATAGGCATCCAGAGACAGCTGTTTCTCATCAGTATAGAGCTAGTTTTGACTAGTGCTATTAAATATGGTAAAAGGCAATACACCAAACCAGTGGTTCTCAACCTTTTTTGTTCAAGGCACCCCTAAGATTCAGTCTGGAATTTTTGGGGTGCCCCTAACAATTTTATTGGTCAAAGGTAAAATGAAGGATGCAAATATACAGTTATTCTTAGGTCTCACAATCGGAATAAAACAACAAAACCTATTGTGCATAGGAATTATCATAAATCTGCCTTTGAAATGCAACATTCACATATTTGTCAACATCTTTATAAGAAGACTGTGGCACCCTAAGTGGATGTCTGAGGCACAACACCCTAGTTGAGAAAAGTTGTACCAAACCATCTAAAAGGTTATTGTTAGCAAAAAAAAGTGTCAAGATCCCTCTACCAAACAGAATGCAGTACCTAAATCATATATTTGGGTATACATTTATATGGTTGAAACCCTGTCTATAGCAAAGAATCTAGAGCTTATAAAGTTTACTTTGCATTCCCAGAATTCCTTGCAGCAACATGAAAATGAGGGCACATAGCAATCTTTTGTGACTGGGAATATTTAATACTAGTTACAAAGCCCGTATACATGGGCTGATCTGGAGCAGGAAGCTCCGTACAGCTCACGGCCTGTCTGTGCTCCCCGCTCTGGGGCAGCAGAAGAGGTGCTGGGTGACAGTTTGTCACCCAGCTGCCCCAGAGCTGGAAGCACAGACAGGCTGTCAGTCTTCCAGAGCTCTCCGTTCCGGATCAGCCAGTTCTGCGAGTCCCTAATGCGCATGTGCAGTTACGCACACAGTGAGCGACGCATTCTAGGACTTTATGTTTTAATGATAATTTGTATAATTTGTGTAGGATTAAAAACATATTATAGCTTGTTTTTAGCCTTTAGCAGAGCCACCTTTCTCTTGCTAATTTCCAGTCCCTCCTCTAATACTATCTATCTCCTTTGTTAACTCTTTCTCACTCACTAGCTTTTTCCTTCTCTCTTCCTCCCCTATCTTTCTATCTTCCTGTATCCCTCTCTCTCTTCCTCCATCTTTCTATCTTCCTGTATCTCTCTCTCTGCTCTCTTCCTCCATCTTTCTATCTTCCTGTATCTCTCTCCTCTCTTCCTCCATCTTTCTATCTTCCTGTATCTCTCTCTCGCCTCTCTTCCTCCATCTTTCTATCTTCCTGTATCTCTCTCTCGCCTCTCTTCCTCCATCTTTCTATCTTCCTGTATCTCTCTCTCTCTTTCCTCTCTTCCTCCCCTATATTTCTATCTTCCTGTATCTCTCCTCTCTTCCTCCATCTTTCTATCTTCCTGTATCTCTCTCTCTCTCCTCTCTTCCTCCATCTTTCTATCTTCCTGTCTCTCTCTCCTCTTGCCTTCCTCTCTTCCTCCATCTTTCTATCTTCCTGTATCTCTCTCTCTCTCTCTCTCCTCTTGCCTTCCTCTCTTCCTCCATCTTTCTATCTTCCTGTATCTCTCTCTCTCTCTCCTCTCTTCCTCCCCTATCTTTCTATCTTCCTGTCTCTCTCTCCTCTCTTCCTCCATCTTTCTATCTTCCTGTATCTCTCTCTCGCCTCTCTTCCTCCATCTTTCTATCTTCCTGTCTCTCTCTCCTCTTGCCTTCCTCTCTTCCTCCATCTTTCTATCTTCCTGTATCTCTCTCTCTCTCTCCTCTTCTCTTGCCTTCCTCTCTTCCTCCATCTTTCTATCTTCCTGCATCTCTCATTCCTTTTCTCTTGCCTTCCTCTCTTCCTCCATCTTTCTATCTTCCTGTATCTCTCTCTCTCTCTCTCCTCTTCTCTTGCCTTCCTCTCTTCCTCCATCTTTCTATCTTCCTGCATCTCTCATTCCTCTTCTCTTGCCTTCCTCTCTTCCTCCATCTTTCTATCTTCCTGTATCTCTCTCTCCCCTCTCTTCCTCCATCTTTCTATCTTCCTGTATCTCTCTCCTCTTCTCTTGCCTTCCTCTCTTCCTCCATCTTTCAAAACATAAATTGGTATATTTCTTTTTTTATCACAACCATTATTTAATAGCTTGATTTTAGTCTTTAGCAGAGGCTGGTATTGATCTATATTGACATTTGTGAGAATTGGAGAGGTTTGCCTGCTGATAAGATGTAAATTCATTATGCTTCTATCATATTCTCCTTTTTACTCTCCTATTCTTACCATCTCTCCCTCTTCTCCTTTTTCCCACTCCCTTGTTCCATCAATCACTTTCCACAACATCCCTCACTCTCTCTCTCTTTTTATCCAATTGTAATACTATGCCCTCTTTACTTCTAGCTTCCCTCTCTTTTGCTAATGTTCCACCTCATCTAACTCTATTTCTCTCTCTTTTGCTAACTCATTTTCACTTGTTAGCTTTCTCTCCTTATCTCTTTCCTCCTCTTCCCATCTTTCTCTCTATCCAGCTTCCTCTCCCCCTCTTGCTTTCCTTCCTCTTCCTTCATCTCTCATTTTCCACATTTCTGACTTAATCTGTTTCTGTTTCATTCACTACCTTCATCTGCACGTCCTTAAGTCTTCCTTTCTTTGTTTACTATTGAGTTTCATTTCTTTTCTCTCATCCTCTTTTTTGCTCTATATATTTCTATATTCCTCAGATACCTTCTGTTCTTTCCCTTTTCTCCAACTGCTTTCACCATGTTTCCCCGCTTCACCTCTCTGCTCTTTCTTATCTTCTTGACCACCATAACTGTTTTTCTCTCCCACTTTCTCTTCTTCCATCCTCTCCGCTCCTATTCTTCCTCTTCTTCACAGAGAAGACCTGTCCATGTCCTTATACTGTCCTCCTGGCGCTCTGGGTCATCATTCTTGGGGCAGCTCTTCAACCATCATCCTGATGTATTTTACTTCTTTGAGCCTGGGCATCCTGTATGGATGAGGTTCCAGCAAGAGAGTGCTGAGCTACTTCACTATCCAGTCAGAGACCTGTTGCACTCCCTCTTCTCCTGTGACATATCCCCCCTGCAGTCTTACCTCCCTTATGGTGGGCAGAGATTTTCTGAGATAAAGTTCTTTGCAGAGAGTCGGGCTCTGTGTTCCCCCCCGGCTTGTTTATATCCTGTCACCTCAGAAGGATATAATCGCACCAAATGTTCCGTACTCTGTGGGAGAATTCCCTTAAAAAAGATGGCAGAGACATGTGAGACTTACAGCCATGTGGTGATGAAAACAGTGCGGATCCTAGATCTTAATGTTATTATTCCCCTTCTTCGAGATCGTGACCTGGACCTAAGGATTCTTCACCTGGTGAGGGACCCCAGAGCGGTGGCATCTTCAAGGAAATCTTTTTACCTGAGTATTGAAAACAAGATTATAATTGCTAGAGAAAAAAAGTTGAAAAAGAATAGGCCCACTATGAGCCAGGTTATGGCTAAGATCTGTAATGCCCAGGTTGCCATCAACAAGGTGGCCAAAGCAGTTGGCAGTATCCTTCATGGGAGATATATGGTTATACGTCATGAGGACTTGGCAAGGAAACCCGATCTCAGTGTTAAAAGAATTTATGACTTTGCAGGTCTAACCCTGACTGAGGACCTAGAGAACTGGGTGTACAATATCACCCATGATAAGGATGAGAAAAATGACGGACGTATGAAATACTCCAAGGAGGCAACAAAAGTAGTCCAGAACTGGAGGAGGAAGATGGACTTCCGCAGAGTAATGGAGGTTCAGAAAAGCTGCCAGATGGCTATGAAGCACTTTGGTTACCTGCTGGTGGAATCAGAGAAAGACCAGAAAAACCTGACTATGGACTTGCTTGTGGACAGGTGGTCAGAGGAAGAGGAATGATGTCAAGAAGATAAAGAAAGAGCTTAGAATCTGAGAAATACAACAAAAGATCCATAAGGGTGCCAGAAGATTGTGCGGAGACTGATCTAGGAGTCCAAGTGGTGGATGGCAATAGAGAGAGTGAGACAAGAGACAAGAGAAAGGGACAAATATTCAGCAGCATATGACCATCTTCTACATTTTGTACAGCAATTTATTTTATCTAATGAGGATGATGGGTTATATACAAATATTTAACCCTTTAAACGTGTCATTTTCATGGACTAAGAGAAGTGACTGAGAGAAAAAATTGAGGGAGTGATTTTATTATACTGGGAAGAATTAGGGCAAACCAACTGCTGTAGAGGGGAGGAATAAAAGTCCCCAAAGTCCCTTTGATTTAAATAGTGTATTTAACCACTTCAGTGCTAGAGATGCCTCCAATGCATATCAAGTTATGCGCTGGAGACCTCTTTAGCATCCATGTGGTTAAAAGCCCCATTTTAATCAAACCAGTTGGCTTTCTCCACAATTGCACCTCTTTTATTTCATGCATATGGCCCAGTGTGTATGTAAGAGAAGACTCTGTGATGGAATCTTGCATTATTCTGTGTTCTTGTGCCTGTGTACTATTCTGGATAGATCAGGGGTGGGCATCCTGAAGCTCTCCAACTCCTGGGGATAAACACTAATGGGAATTGTATTCCAATGTCAGAAGAAGGTCCTCAGGCTGTCCAACCCAAGAACTGATATTTACTTTACTTTTTGGTTGACAGCACTCACAGTAAGGTTGTTATTTTGGTGCTATTAGTATTATAAATGTATCCTTAATGTTTCAGCTGCATTTATAGTCTTTATCAGGTCTTGATAAAGGCCACAAACGTGGATGAAAAGTTGACAATGTTTTTAAACTGATAATTTACCCATAAAGGGGGTGTTGCATTCCTGAGATGGCAAAAACAAGGGTGGGGAGTAAGGCTGAAAAAGCCAAAGTAAGATAGTGTATAACCTAATCTTGTTTTTTGAGGAAATGTGGTGGTGTGGCATGACAGACGACTCAGGTAGACAAGAAGGTTGGGTGTTGATCCTATGGACAAACTCCAGTTACAGACACCAGGAGGGCACAATGAGGTGAGCCATCATGGAGGGTGAGGGAGCAGAGCAAGGCATGTTGTTGGCTTGGGACCCTCACCTAGGTGAGTAACTTACCTAGGCACAGGTGCCCAGGCTATAACATCATGCCTCATGGGGTCAAATTATAAGGGGTAATCTCTAAGTGTTCAAATAGGTTTATAGGTCAAATAAAGCTGTGACCATTTTTTTCCACCCTATAATGTTTTAATTGTGTTTATTTTATAAGTTTATGTTCTACCGGGAATGGAGAGTAAAGGTTGATGAACTATGAATCACGATCATTTGTTATATGGGGAAAGGGCACTGAGTAGGGCATCCGTCACTTAATCATTCAAGTTAAATTTAAAATGGGCAGTAAAATATATAGTTGAGTTTGACATTTCTTTAACCCTTTGAGTGCCAGAGTGGTACGCAACACATTGCAAGGAATGCGTTGCGTACCACTCTGGCACTCAAAGGGTTAAAAATCACCAATGTTGTTTTAGGCGACAGGGTTCCTTAAGTCTGTGCAAATAAAATACTTTGGTCTTGTTCTAAATATCTATTCAATTACAAAAAGGGTAGCAAAAGGTCATAAATAACCTAAAAATTCTCAGTAATTCCCCATCCACCTGCCACATCCCCAGTCACATCACCTAAAACACGTGTCCCTCTTTGGCCATTTCAGATGTTGGGAGGTATGCAGTTGGATTGTTCTAGAATTTCTCCCCTTTGGTTTTATACTTGTTGTTAATTGTTTATGCAGGGTTTTGCTCATTAGTGTTCACATCTCTGTCTGGAGAAAACAGGGTTAGGCAGTGTGAACAGGATTACCCAATGAACACAGGGATAGCCAATAGGAGTGGTGCTAGCCAATGGGAACAGGGTTAGCCAATGAGATCAGGGCAGCAACTGACCCAACATCCATCTACTAGTTTAAAGCTCTAGTTAACACATAATATGCCATGGAAACTGGTGGTCCTGGTGACTTTTATTCACACAGCTCAGTGTCGAACTAGAGCAAATTCTAGAGAAAACCAACTGCACCATATGGATGTATAAAAAAATCCTCAAATTCCCATTTATTTATATGAACACACCTGGGAACTCTGTAGATCTTCCACAGAGACTCCTGTTTTCAGACTGAATTATTTTTTTACCGGTTGGTGAGTTCAGCTATAACCCATCCGTATTCATATTAAAGCGTAATTACCACCCCTGTTAAACTTTGGCCCAAATAATTATCCATCTGGTGACTAGCTGCTCAATAGCACTAGTCGCCAGAATTATTACCTGGTTATTGAGAATTCTATACTGCTCCGGGACTGACAGGCAGGAAACAGACATCTTTCCATAGTGACGTCTGTGTGCCTGCGCGGTCAGTCCCTTTTGGTGCTGAGCGGCTCCTAGCAACACCTCCTAGGGCAGACTGGGACTGACAGTGCAGGCTTGCAGACGTCACTATGGAAAGATGTCAGTCCGGGAGCAGTATAGAATTCTCAATAACCGGGTAATAATTCTGGCGACTAGCACTATTGAGCAGCTAGTCGCCAGTAGTTCTGCTTAAAAAGTCATATTGCATTGCCTTACTGTCACTCTAAAAAACCTCTACATAACAATAAGAAGGGCATAAGGGAGCATTAATATGTCCTTATAGCATCCCATCACTTACCTTACTATACTAATGTCCACTATGAATTGTGCATTTGCTCTTTGGCTCAGTAGCTGGCATCTCCAATCAGTTCATGGAGGCAGATATGACTGTAGCTAACAGGACTCCTGGACCCCAAACTACCCCCACTGCACATGGCCATGTTCTGGTGGCTTATGAACTGTGCCTGCTTCAGATGGGGGGGGCAAAAGGAGGTTCACCTCATAGCCTGCCTTTCCCCTCCTTAACTTTCACTTTTGCAGTGGCCAAGGGGCGGGGTCACCCTGTTTGCCGTGGTGAAGGGGAGGTGCCGCCATGTATTACTCTGAGGTGTATAAACACACGGAATATGGTGACCTCTCTCCTTCACCATGGCAAACAGGGTGGCCTCTTTCCTTCACCACAGTGAACAAGGTGGCCCCTCCCCGTCACAGTGGCTCTCCCAGCCAAACCCTACCTGGTAGTTTAGATAAGATGGAAGCAGGGAAGCCCTGTTTCTCCCCTGCATTGTCTCTACTGCTCTTCCAGCCAAATTGGCTGGGAGATCAGTAGCTGGGGGTCATCCGGTGGGGTCCTGATGCCCCACCACGAGGTCTGAAAATGGGTTCACCACATGGGCAAAGCCGTGCCACAAATATTAATGTATGTATATATATATAGACCCAGTGTATACACACATCCTGCAAATTTATCCTGCTGAATAAAACAACGGTATTCTCCTTGCTGACAGATGCTTGATTCAAATTCACATTTTTGGATTTGGTACAGCATCATATGTGGGTTTATCGTCAACTAACCAGAGCTGTACATAAACTGTTATAGCAACAGCACCACCATAACATTGCAGGCCATAGAAGAACTTCATCCAAAAAATAGGAAGTTTGGTCTCCAATAACTTTTGATTAAAACATATCTCAAAAGTGTGAGTTTTACTACTTTCACTCATCAGGATCAACCCAGCAATCTATATATTCTTTCAGTATTAAGTATTGTTATCCCTTTAACACTACTCCCACTGCTGAGTGATTTTCCACTGATAAATTATTACAATACAAATCTGCATTTTTATTTTGGTGCACTCCTCCCGTGGTCTGTCCATAAAATGGGGGGCGCTGTTCCTACGGTAGTCTATGGAGAGGTGGATGTTCTAAATAAACATGGTACAATTCTGGAGCAAGCCAAATGACCATTTGAGAACAATCAAATATTTCCTATATAAACACTGATTTAAATTGAATGTTTAACCACTTGAATCTCAGAGAGGTCTCCAACGCTTTGCAATGCGTTGGAGACCTCTATGGCATTCAAGGGGTTAAAGGTCCCATTTAAACCAATGAGATTTTTTTTTTTTTTAAACTTGATCCCCTGTGGTACAGTTGGTTAGTTACAAAATTGCAGCACTTTTCTTAGTTCATCAGGCTCAATGAAAAAAATCCCACCCATAGACATTAGCAACAGCGCCACCATACAATAGGCCATGGAGGTACTGCACTTACAAAATGCAGGTTTGATTTGTGATAATTCTTCAAAGAGTTCTCTGCCACCAATGAGAGTACCCTTGTTTTACTCAGCAGGAAAAACACAAATTTACAACTCTTAGTGATAATTTCCCTTTTATGTGGACATAGCATTTGCTCCATGGGGAACACATAACAATTCTAGTGGATTTAAATGGGGCTTTTGATCTTTTCAGTGCTCGTGAGGCTTTTAATGCTTTTGTAAAGCAAGGAGTTGGAAACCTCTCTAGCAATGACAGGGTTAAAAGCCCAATTTAAAGAAATAGTTATATTTGCTTTCTAACTTGCTCCAGAGTTGTTCCATTTTGTATTTGTGGAAATGGCAACCACTCTTGCTGATTCTTCAGTGGGATTTATTAATAACTTCATTTATTAATTACTTAGATGGCGGAAGCAAGAAAAACAATATATACCTTTATTTTTCACAATAAATCTTTACTGATCCTAACATGCATCTGTTGATATTCTGGATAACATGATACATAAAGAGGCTGGTGTTCTAAGGACAACTGGAGGAATTCTGGATCAGATTTCCCCAGATGGGAATGCAGTATACAGGGAGGGGAAACATGCCAAGGGAAGGGTTGAGCCAGATGTAGATGCTAGAGGATCATGGGAGGAGTAAGTGCAGTGAAATAAGTGAGGCTGAGGCTGGAAGAAGTTTGCCATTTGGTGAAGGGGGAAGCAAAAGGAGCAGCATCCCTCCATCCCTATTATGGTGTGTTTGGATTTGTCATAGCAGGGTGGTTAGTCCTTGCCTGGTTTTTCAGATATCACTAACTTATGTGGTAAAATTATGTGGATTTATCCTCAGGCCGAAGCCCTTTGGAAGTTATGCACCGGATCTAGGTTGTGTGTGTGACGTTACACATTGAACCTAAGGAGTATGGCCAATGGGGTAATTCGTTTGGAGTCCAGGATAAGATGCTGAAGGATGCTGGGATTCTAGTATGAGCCCAGGCAATATGGCCATGCTTGGTTGAACTAGAAACATAGAATATGATGACAGATAAGAACCATTCGGCCCATCTAATCTGCCCACTTATATTGGCAAGGACTGTCAGTTTTAATAATTCATTAAATTATGATGGTTAAAATAATGTAAATGGAAGTTGTTTAAATAAATCTGTGTCTTGGTGTTCCCAAGCTATGTGCCTGTGTTTTTGGAGGATCATACCCTTCACCTACGACAAAACCAGTTGCCCAACAGGGGAGAAGTAACAAGTTTTCAAATTCCCATTGATTTAAAAGGAGATTAAGGCTCCATGAATGGTAGAGAGGATTCCAATGCATTGCTTTTCAATGCAATGGAAACCTCTCTAGCATTCAAGATTATTACAGCCCCATTTAAATCAACAGATATTTTTATCCCCCCCTACACATTGACGATGGTTTGCTCCAGAGAAAGTAGATGCATTCCCTTTTCTAACATTTCTCTGTCCTGTCCTAGAGTAGTGGTACTCAAATTGGATTCTCTGAAGAAGTGCAAGGGGTTCCCCAGAGTAAATAATAAGTAATAGTGAACAAAGGAACAAGGATGGGATGACAGACAATGTATGTGTGGTTCTGTGACTAGCAGTGGGACAAAGCTGGAGTGGTAGACTGACAGAGGCATGTTAATGTGTAGGTATTCACTGGAAGCCTCCTATTTCAGGGAGCCTTGTATTGAGTTCCCAGTAGTCTTTGTTTTACAGGAAGAAACCAATTTACTCTTGTGGTCAGATGATGAAGGGGGTAGTATGGTTGCCACCTTTTCTTAAAAAAAATACCGGCCACGGCATTCCCTCCATAGACTTAACATTGGACAAAAGCCAATTTTATACTGGCCTGCCAGTAAAATACCGTCTGGGTGGCAACCCTAGGGGGTAGTGAGGCTGGTCTATGTACACAACATGTAACTATGACTTTCTTTCTCATAAATAGAAATGGGCGAAAAAGGGCTTCAACAAAAGTGGATCCTAAATGTCTACCTATATTTGGTGGACATAAGAACAAGATTGGTTTATCATACAGTATTGTGTGATTACCAAGAGACAGTGGAATGAGGCTGGAGTGTCATACAGTGCATATGTGGTTCTGTGACTACCAGCTGACAGTGAAACAAGACTGATGTGTGAGACAGTGTATGTGTGGGATTGCTTCAACCAGTAAAACAAGGTATAGGTGTCAGACAGTATGTGAGATTCTGTGACTACTGGTGGAAAAAGGCCGGAGGTGTTAGACAGTGTCTGTGTGGTTCTGCAGATACCAGTGGACAGTGGAACAAGACCGGAGTGTCAGACAGTGTTTATTATTCTATGACTTCCAGTAGACAGTGGGACTAGGATGGATTGTCAGACAGTGTAAGTGTGATTTTGGAAGATGGAATTATTTTATAAACACTGCAATTTTAGTTTCTGTTACTTTGCTTTGTAATAGGCATTTTAACTGAATCTGTTCTAGGAAAACAACAGTATCAGATATAATTATGTGATTTGTCTTACCCAAAACATTTTAGCCTAACAGTATAGTCTATGTTACTGGTACAAACTAACATCTTATACCTGTAACACTGAAATGTAATTATCCCCTGGATGCACTGGAGACCTATAGTGTCCTTTTTAAAGGGATAGTAATGTTTCACAATAAAAGCAGCTCCAATTAATCTTAATATTTGGGCCATGGAGAGTGTTATTTCAATACTGTCAGAGTTGTAGTTCAAGACTAATTGAATGATAAAGTATCCCCCTCACGCCCCTTTTACTGATGTAACACTGCTCACCTCAGAGCAATCTTCAGTGAGCATAAGAGAAAAACCTGAAAAACCTGTCAAGGGGGCAGGGTTTTCCTTATGCTTACAGTAAGAAGATTGTCCCTTTCTGTGACCTGTCCGGTCCCAGGACCAGATTCCACATCTGAGGTGAGCAGTGTTACACTAGGTAAAAGGGGCGGGAGGGGGATACTTTATCATTCAATTACTCTTGAACTACAACTCTGACAGTATTGAGATAACACTCTCCATGGCTCAAATACTATGAAGATTAATTGGAGCTGCTGTTTTTGTGAAACATTACTATCCCTTTAAAACAGTTCTGCCACTGAAAAAGGTGTGAGAAAATCCCTGTCTTCTAATTGATTTTATCAAATGGAGTGATTTACTGAATACCTTGTGTGCTTTCACTCCCTCTATATCTAGTTAATAAAGATTTTTATGAAGGAAGTGACTCTCTCTTGGCTAAGAAACTGGGCTAGATTCCATTAACGGTGACAACTTTATTGCTGATTGTATCTACGCATTTCCTCATAGATATCTGTGAAATAAAAATAACAATGACATTATCACCTGCAATGGAATCCATCCAACTGGCTCTTAGCTAAGGCCCTTTGTCTATGTACACATCTCCTGGGAGGCAAGCAGAGGCAAAGGCAGGACAAAATTGTTTCCAAACGGGCTGGATTTAATTACCTGAGATTCCATTATCATTGTTTGTTTATAAAGAGTCAACAGATTCCATAGCTCTGTATGATAGGTTGACAAGTCATTAAAACATTGTACAGTTCAAGTGGAGTACAATGTCATACATGGGAACCATACCTGTGAACTTCCGCCTGCTGCATATTACATAAAATCTACATTATGGGGAGTTTTAAGGGTTAATATTTCAAAGATCTCAGGGTCGGCTCATCTTGAAAGTACCCAGGTACGGATACAAAATATCAACGTTTAAAGACACTGGAGACATAAGAATAAGAGGGTCTTGTTTGTGGGACCTTACATTCTATTGGAAGTGAGTGGGATTGAGAGGTTTTGTAAGTGCTTGGAGTTACCAAGTGGCTCAAACACAGAGTGGGATTCAATTAGGAATGGGAGAAAACTTTCACCTCAAAACAAAATCAGCAAAAAATTTCATTTTCCACTTGGCGAATAATTTCCCAGGAAAACTGCCATTTGCCTCCTTTTTCACCTCGCTCATTGCATTTAAATAATTGGGAAGAAAAACGTTTCCCCACCACATGAAAGTTTTCTCTGCTTTTCCTGCAAGCGTATACAAGGCTGTCAGGTTCTCACAGCAGCCATTTTGTGTTTGTGAGAGGAGAGAGCAGCATGTTTTCAAGCTAGAGAAGATAGGGGATTAAAGGGGAATTGAAGCTTAGTTTAGAGAGTCTTTTATTCAGGGCATTTGTTCTCTGCATTAGGGGAGTCTGGGGGCACTCTGCGGGAGAAGAAGGGAGGAATGAGGTTGACCCCAAATACCCCAAAATTTGGTGCAACTGACTGGGAAGACACAGGCAGCTGAGGTCCAGTTTTCTTGCTGTTATTGCCTCTGTGCTGGGGAAGTCTGGGGAAAGAAGTTATTGATTTTGTTTTTTAAGTTATTATTATTTTTTTTTTGGACTGCTGTGATAAGATAGTGTGGACAACTTAAAAAAAATAAAATAGTATAAAATAAAAGTAAAAAAAATGTAATACATAAATAATTAAGCAAATAAATATATTTGGTGACAGACAGCTGACTGGTAGCCTGATGTGAGCTCTGTGACTGAGGCAGACTTGATAGACAGCAGACGACATTGAGAATTTTGTTGAGGGCTAAGAAAAGACATCACACTCAATCAGTTGTGTACTGTAGATTGTAAAAACACACATAGTAGCTGAGTAATGTCTAGCAAACATACAAGTGGCAGGGGGAGGGGGAAAGGTGGAGCAGTGCAGAGACATGGAAGTAAAGTGGTAGTTCAAAAACTGACTGCAGCAATGGTTGCTGCAGAATGTGCAATAAATTATGATAATCTTGGGGTGGATACAGTTTGTAAAGATCCCACCAATCACTCCACGCCAGTCTTCCACCGCCATTACCATATACATCTGCCACAATGTAGGTTGTATTTTATTTTATTTTTTAACCACTTGACAGCATCATGAATATGTGTCAGAGTCACTTAAGCAGGAATTTTGTGTTGTGGGCAAAGGACAAAGGCACTCTGCATGCTAACACATTTTTCATAGTATATGTTGCTGTAGGACTCACAACTTTGACTTTCAGCTACTTATTTCTCCACTACAGCCCTCAGAAGAAGTAATATTGTGCTGGGAAATGTTTTACCATATTAAACATAGGAAAAAAAATTGGTTGGAATAGGAAAAAATGGGTTGTGATAGGAGAAAATGTGTTAGAATAGGAGAAATATGTGTTGGAATACGAGAAACATTTTCTGGAATAGGTGAAAAGGAGGAAAATTTTGCATTGAGAAAAGGAGAAAACGAAAAAACTTTAGCAAAAAGAGAGAAAAATTGTCAGTTTTTCGCAAAAAGTAATGTAGTAAATGTTTCTCACTTTTTGCCCACCCCTAGATGCAATAAGAGGAAGAAATGAATTCAATAGGATAGGGAAAGCAACAGGTGTGATAAGGAACTATAAGGAGAAACATTCACCTGGTAGCATTAATAGTTAGCCCTGAGGCTAGGATGACCACATGTCCTGGATTGCCCGGGACAGTCCAGGAGTTTAAATGTGTGTCCTATGTCCCAGGCAGCCTCTTTCTGGGACAATACAAAGTCCCTGAATGAAGAGTCCAGAGCACAGAGGCCTAAACAATAGAGAGATAACTGCCCATTGCCTGCTGTGACAGGAAGTAATACTTCTGCTGGGCTACAAGGAAATGGCTTCCAGACAGAACTGTAAACATTAAATTAACTGTATCTTGATCCTGACATCAAATAGGGGATGCATTGCATTATGTTGCAGTGTAATGCTAGTCTATGGTTTTGGGAGTGATGTACATTGTCTTGTAGCCTACCACCGGCATCACTTTCTGTCACAGCAGTCAATGGGCTTTTTCAGGCCTAAGAACTATTTGGGCCAAAGACTGACATTCACAGACTAAAACCAGCACCCGACGGCCGGACTACAAGGGGACTGACGCCTTTCTTTTGAAAAGTAGACAAGCACAGGATTGGCGCCATCCCCTTGTGATGTGTAATGTATGCAGTGTATGTTAGCATGTTATGTGTATGGGGCCAGTAAGCACTCTGCTCATTGGCCGCAGCTTGTTGAGAATTGGCATGCTGATGCATAACGTTGCTTCGACAAGTAGGTGACAGTGATTGGTCGCCTCTGTCACTCAGTCCCCATAGGTTGGGAGACCAGTGCAACATAATTGGATTATTTGTCAGACCCGGGTAATTCACTCTCCTATGGAGAACAATAGCCCGTGTCCTCATTGGTCACATGTCTTTTGTTTCTCCAAGTTCCCATTGATTGAGAATCAGCGTGGCAAGATTGAATTTTGTAAAGTTACTTTCACTGTGTAGAGCTCCTTTGCCCCATGTTTACCTTACTATTGTGTCCATTGTGTTATGTGTCACTCCGTCATTGTCCCATTGCATCTCCTGTGTATGCTCCCATTGTTGCTTTGTACTTTATGTATAAAATGTTCCATATCCCCTCAATAAAGTGTTAGTGTTTTGGAACTAAAGAAGTCCTGTGACTTTATTCTGGAATGGTCTAAAGGGTCCCCTCTGACCCCCATTCCTGGATGCAATGATCCAGCTGCCTTCAGGAGGGAGAACCCCGGGGACAACCTGGCGTCTTGGGCTTCTGTTACAGGCAGTTCTCCCTCTAGTGTTAGGAACTCTGTGGTGCGCTTTTCTCTCTGCAAGGTCCCTGAACGGCAGAACTAGAATACGGTCACTTTACCAGAGGTTGATGTACAAAGAGAATGGTGTAATTCTAGTGGAAATACATAAAATGTCCAAAAATCCCTATCAATTTAAAATGAGCTTTTTAACCCTTTGAAGGGTGAGATAAATACAACTTCCAAAAATCCCCATTAATTTAAATGGGGTGTTTTAACCCCTTTGAAGACTAGCTAGGTCTCCAATGCATTGTTTTGCCTCCAAAGGGTTAAAAGCCTCATTTATATCAACTAGAAGTTTGCCTCTTGCACATTTGGTTTGTCCCAGAATTACACCAATTTTCCATAATACATCAGTCTGGTTTTATCTCCGCATTTCCCCATAGACAATAATAGCAATACGCTACATAAATTCAGTGATACATTTATTACCTTCTGCCAGCGCCGGATTTCCCAATAGGCAGGGTAGGCAACTGCCTAGAGCTCCAAATCTTGAAGGGAGGAGTCTAAGCTGTGTTGGACACTCCCATATTCTTAATTGTGGGCGTGGTCAGTGCTAAATATATGTCTATGCACCAGTATAAATACCCCTTTACTGGCTGCTATTTAACCCCTTGGATTCCAGAGAGGTCTCCAGTGTATTCTTTTACCAAGGGTTAGAAAATGCTCCAGATCTATGTGTCAAGATGAAGATGTATTCGGTCTCATCCCAAAAATGCCCAATACACTTACTTCAATTGTTTTGCTAAAAGAACCAGCTTGGTGTAAAGCAGTGCACTGGAAATCAATTTAGTATTCAAGGGGTTAAAAGTCCCATTTTTACAGGTAAGGAGTTGCTAGTGGGAGGGAGGGATATCCAGGACCACTGTGATGGTTTCAATATGGGGTGCTAGGCTCCCTTCTCTTGGAGTGCAGTGTGTGTGTGTGTGGGGGGGGGGTCGTTGATCCCCTCCTTTTTTTGGGGGGGGGGGGTTGGACCCCGGCTCCACAACTCCGTGATTTGGAGGGAGTGCTGGAGTAGCCACTATGTAACTCACTGATGCACATCAATGTGGGGGCCGCCTCAGCCTACTTTCCATCTGTAATGTCTAGTCTGGGTCATCGGACCTTGCCCTGCACAGGTAGGTCTTCACTCTTCTACCACTGAGCAGGCAAATTGGCAATGCACATATGTCTCTTTGGGAGGCATGGCCGTGTCTGGGCATGGGGAGATTTATGTACTAAGAAATTAGATTTTGTACAATTATTTGCTTTTGTAAAGTTAAAATTTAGTGTCTTGGGTGTCCAGTTGTAATGTATTCTGAAAACTCTAATAAAAAAAGTACAATTTAAATCAATGGGATTTCTTTTAATCCTTCGAGTGTAAGAGGGGTATACAACGCAATCTGGCACTAAAAGGGTTAAAAATGTGTCCTCCCCACTAAGCTACACCAGAATTGCTCCAGTTTATTGCAGTGCATCAGGCTCCCAGATATAGTAACTGGGTGCACTAACATAAACCCAAGCCTAAAAAGTCTAACAACTCCTTAACCCCGGGAGTGCCAAAGGAACAGGTGCCATAACATGACCCCATAACAAAAACTTAGCCACACCTTATACCATCTCATTGTTGACACAGGATGAGGTGACCTATTCTGAATGTCAGAACGTGACCTTTACGTTAGAAAAATCTGTGTATGCTCCTGAAGTGTTTTTACAGTCTTTCTTTACATGTATTTCCATGTGAAACACATCATTCATTAACCCTTTGAATACCAGAGGGGTAAGCAACGCATTGCCTTGCAATGTGTTGCGTACCCCTCTGGCACTCAAATGGTTAAAGGGACAGTAATACATAAATGTAAAAAAAAAAAATGAAAATATGTTATAGGGTTTATCCCCGCAAGTAAAATAAGGATACTCCCACTGCTGGGAGGTGTTATATTCAAAAGTTATTACAGCTCAAACATCAATCTTTTAGGTGCAGTATAGCAGTGGCCTGAAATTGCATAGTTTCCTTGTTTTACTCTAACACACAAGGACTGACCCTTCTTGTTGCCGCAGGATAGGGAACTAGTGACAAGCATAAATGAGAACTTTTAGGGTCTCATGGTGAAAGGCCAGATTCTCAGAGTGAGAGTCCAATGTCCCCTACTAATGTGATCAGCATTAATTATTGTAACTCCGGCAGGGGAGGGCTGGCCTGGGGGGCAATCATGTGTCTGGGCTGATGGGCCACTTCCACTGGTTGCTGCAAATGGAGCTACACTAGTGATACCACAGAGCTTACAACTGAAATGGAGCTACACTAGTGATACCGCAGAGCTTACAACTGAAATGGAGCCACAATCCAAGTGGAGCTAGACTAGTAGCATAACCCATTTATCTTGTAAGTTCTATGGTATCTCTAGTGCAACTTTATTTAAAATGTAATCTATTTGTAAGCTTTGTGGTATTGCTTGCCTTACTTCACAACACTAACCCTTTGAGTGCCAGAGCGGTATGCCACGCATCACAAAGCAATGCGTGGCATACCCCTCTGGCACTCAAAGGGGTAACGGCAATTTTAAAATTAACAAAAGGGGGTCGGCTGGGACAGTGGGCTGGAACAATAGTAAAATTGGGCCACTTGATTGTAATTGTCCTCCAGGCCACAAGTTGTCAGCCCACCCCTGAACTCCGGTGTCTGAATTGAGGTAATTGCTACCAGAAAGGCAGAGGGAGAAGGCTTACTTATTTTGTGTACATACAAACAGTGATATCTCTAAGTTATACACATAGGCAGAGGGAGAGATCCTGCTGTGGTACAAATAGAGAAATCTCAAAGTAGGGTGACCACATTTCCATTCTGCCATTCAGGGACACTGTGGTGATGAGAGTATTTCTCTCCAGCTCTAGGGCAACTTAGGGTGACCACATTTCCAATCTGCCATTCCGGGACATGTGGTCACCCTACTTCACAGAGTGTATGTGTTGTTGCTGCAGGATACCCCCCTCTACCTGGCAGGCATTCAGGGTTAAAAAAATCGGCTGTATATGTATGAAAGTAACAGAAACAACTATGCTATGTTTATTAGCTATGTGCGTATAGTAGTGTTTTCTTGACTGAAGAAGACTGACAGTCTGCAGTGGTGTGGTTTACAATTAAACTTACTGTCAGGAGAGAAGAGAAGAATAACTTAGCCAGGGAGACAGGAAGTCCGCGCCCTCCGGCGGGAGCACAGCCACTTAGCCTTGGGACTATGTCTCTGCTGCAGCCTGCGCTTAATCCTCCAATGAAATCCTCTCCACTCTCTCTCTAACTTTCTGTCTTTCTCCTCCAAGTTCCTTCTGCCCTCTGCCGCCGCGTCTTCATTTGCCACTTCAGCCGCCTCACTGCGCTCAGTCAGAGTCTGTCACTGTCTGAAAGGCCCCGCGCTCAGCTCACTCTTCTTGTTTGCAGTCTTGCTCAGTGCTGCCTCACTCACTCACAATCACATGGCCTGCATCGGTGTTTCAATCCACATGCACACAGACCAGCCAGCCATTGTGCAACTGCTCTCTTCATTGGCTGGTGGTTGTGCATGGCGACGTGCATGTTGTTACTTACAGAGTAGGCTCTAGGCTGCCGCTGTGATGACTCAGTGAGCACCTCAGCTGGCCTGCAGCACCGGCGCGCACAGAAGCAGAACAGGGCTCACAACAGAACAGGACTGCCCTGATGATTCCGGGACTCTATATTGTCCCGGGGGGGTATCATTCGGGACGCGGGACACAACAAAGAATTAAGGGACAGTCCCGGGCATTCCGGGACATGTGGTCACCCTAGGGCAACTATGTGTGAGGGGTTAGTATACATCACTGGACATCAATGCTCAAAGTGTTCTTTATCTGGCGCACCACAGAGTTCTAAGCACTGCAGGGAGAACTGTCTATTCACTGCTGTGACAAAAGGTGATGCCTGTGGTGGGCTACAAGATAATAAACATCACACCCAAAGCCTTACACTAGTATTACACTACAATAAAATTGCACTGCAGCTCCTGTTTGATGTCAGGATCAAGGCTCAGCCTTGTCTCTAGTGCTTAGAACTCTGCCTGGAAGCCATTTTCTTGTAGCCCTGCAAAATTCCAGGCTGTCCCTGGCAATCAGGAACATGTGGTCACCCTAAATACAGAAAAGCG
Source organism: Rhinophrynus dorsalis (assembly GCA_037306005.1). NCBI lineage: Eukaryota > Metazoa > Chordata > Amphibia > Anura > Rhinophrynidae > Rhinophrynus > Rhinophrynus dorsalis. The sequence goes on along the minus strand of CM074726.1, from coordinate 157,145,268 downwards.
GAGGGAGAAGTCCTGCTGATATCTGCTTACAGCCAGATAGATGGAGGGAGAAATCCTGTTTGTCTGTGTGTGTAATAGCAGGGAGATTTCTCAGTTATACAGAAAGGCAGACATAGAAGTCCTGTTTGTCTGGTTGGATACAAGCAGAGGGAAGGCAGAGGGAGACGTCTTGCTTATCTGTTTGTACAAACAACAATATCTTAGTTATACAGAAAGGCAGAGGGAGAAGTCCTGCTTATCTGTTTGTACAAGCAGAGGTATCTTAGTTATACAGAAAGGCAAAGGGAGAAGTCACGCTTATCTGTTTGTACAAGCAGAGGTATCTTAGTTATACAGAAAGGCAAAGGGAGAAGTCACGCTTATCTGTTTGTACAAGCAGAGGTATCTTAGTCAGAGACCGCCAGCCAAGATAGGAAACTCATCTGAATGTAAGAGGGTTGTGGGATAGTGCAGAGACAGTGGGCACCTTTGGATGCAGAGCCCTGGTACAACGTCACCTTCTGTATCCCATGTAGTTACACTCCTGCTGGCCTGTCTATGTCTGTACAAGCAGTAAGATCTATAAGCTATACAGAAACATATAGAGAAAAAGGCTGCTTCTCTCTGTTTATGTAATGAGCAGTGAGATCTGTAAGTTGTACTGCCTGTGTGTGTGTATGTATATATATACTAGCAGTTTGGGACGGCGTTCCCCGTCATGTTATGCAGGGAATGTTTTTGTTTTTTTCTAATAAATTTTATGATAGTGAAATATGGTGTAGGGTGTACGTGTCAGAAAGGTACACATAGTGATACACAGACACGTGTGCAAACACACACACATACAGGGGGACACACAGTGATAGACAGAGACTCATGCAACACACATACATACACACACACATGCACTGACATACACAGTGACACACAGATGCAGATCAGAACATACATACATACAGTGTGAGCAGTGTAAGTAACATACCTCCCAACATTTCATATGGCTAAAGAGGGATACTTGTGTTTTAGGTGGTGTTACTGGGGGCGTGGCTGGTGGTGTATTTTAGAGAATTTCTAACCCTTTGAGTGCCAGGGGGTAAGCAATGCATTGCATACCCCCCTGGCATTGAAATGGTTAAGTTACTCTTTCTTTAAGTGAATGATTTAGAAGAAGATGGAAATATTTTTTTACACAGACTAATTTAACAGATATATACAGAAGTTTATACCTACATTACTGTGGGTTTTGTTGATGTGGATCAATCTGATACACTGGTATATACACCACACAGTGTGATCTCCTAAATTAGGGTGACCAGACCTCACCTTTAACCAGGGACAGATATGAAAAATGCATACTGCAGGGCTGCTTTGATTTCAGTGCAGGCTGAAATATGCCTATTTTCTATGTGTCACCGGTTAAAGGCGAGGTCTGGTCAGCCTATCCTAAATAGAGGAGCAGAGGGATTTGGGTGTCAAACAGGGACTGTCCCTCCTATACTGTATAATGCAAGTCCTTATACACAGACACATGCAGACTGTATACTATACAGAAGAGGTTCTCAACCCATGCCCTCAGTGGCTACTAACAGGCCAGGACTTAGGAATTTCCCTGCTAGAACGCAAGTGTGTTGATCAGAGGCTCAGTCGTATTGATTAACTCACCTGTGCTCTTAAAAGGAAATTCTAAAATCCTGAGAGCACGGGTTGAGAACCACTGCTATACAGTGCCAGACCATTGTAGATAATTTTTAACCCTTTGAGTGCCAGGGGGTAAGCATTGCATCCCCTCTGGTATTGAAATGGTTAAGTTACTCTTTGTGTAAGTGAATGATTTAGAAGAAGATGAAAGTATTTTTTACACAGACTAATTTAACAGATATATACAGAAGTTTATAACCACATTACTGTAGGTTTTATTGATGTGGGGCAATCTGATACACTGGTATATACACCACACAGTGTGATCTCCTAAATAGAGGAGCAGAGGGATTTGGGTCTCAAACAGGGACTGTCCCTCCTATACTGTATAGTGCCAGTCCTTATACACAGACTGTATACAATGCCAGACCATATATAAATAGTTTGTCATACATGCTATACAGTGAGCTATGTAGAGCATGGAGATGACTGCAGGAACTGCACCTCTACTTACAGACAGACTGACAAACAATCTGCTCTCATTCTCTCTCTTTGTGCAATACATAAATAAAGTCACAACCATGTCTCTGCCACTTACCAGCTCAGCTGAAGCCCTGCTCTGCACTGCCTGATCATGTCTCTGCCATTGTTCCACTTTCCCAGCAAGCCAGCATCCTGCCTGCTGATTGTTTAGAAATCAGCTCACTTGTACTAATTGGCAGGGCTGTGCGGCCTCACAGACAGGGAATGAAGAAGCTGCATAATACAGATTGGACCATGGCCTTCCAGCTGTAGCTTGAACATAGTCATCCTCAGCTGCTCAGTGTGCGTGTGTGTATATGTCTGCCAGTGTGTGGGGGGCATGTATGTGTGTCTGTGGTGTAGGAGTGAGTGGCAGCCATTTTTTTTTTCAGCCTTAGATAGTGGTGGGCGGGCTGGATAGTGGGGGTGGGCCAAAAATCACACCCCCATTGAATCACCCAGTGGGAGCAGTAATCCTTTTTACTGCCACCCCTGGGTGTGATTTGCCAGGCACAAAGTCTTCTTTTAAATATATATATATATATATATATATATAAAAATATGTATATGTGTGTGTATATATATGTGTGTGTGTGCATGTATATGTGTGTGTATGGATGTATGTGTATATATGTGTGTGTGTATGTGTCCCAAGTGTCCCTTTTTAGGAGGGACAGTCCCTCTTTGAGACCCAAATCCCTCTGTCCCTCTTTTCCACCTCGATGTCCCTCTTTTTAGGAGGTCAGACTGTATGATGCGTATTTAAGTGTATCACATTGCTCCACAGCAAAAAAACTCACATTATTTTCTGTATAACCCTCAGTATTTGTGTCTATAAATTAGTCTGTGTAAATAAAAAACTTTGGTCTTGTTTTAAATCATTTATTTACTTACACAAATAGGTGTCAATAGGTCATGAAATAACCTAAAAATTCTTAGTAATGTCCCGCCCACCAGTTACGTCTCCTGTAATAATACCTAAAACACAAGTGTCCCTCTTTGGCCGTTTGAAATGTTGGGAGGCATTGTGTATATATGTGTGTATACATATGTATGTGTGTGTGTGTATATGTGTGTATGTGTATATATGTGAGTGTATGTGTTTGTATATGTGTGTGTATATAGTTGTGTTTGTATAGATGTATGTGTATATATGTATGTGAGTGTGTATGTATGTATGAATGCATGTATGTGTGTATATGTGTATGTATATGTGTGTGTATGTGTGTGAGCAGAGACAGGCTGTAAGCTGTTCGAAGCTCCCCACTCCGTATCAGTGCGTTAGGCCAGTCCATACTGCACATGACTGCATTGTTCCGGCAGTCCCTACTGCACATGACTGCATTGTTCCAACAGTCTCTACTGCGCATGACTGCATTGTTCCAGCAGTCCCTACTGCGCATGACTGCATTGTTCCAACAGTCTCTACTGCGCATGACTGCATTGTTCCAACAGTCTCTACTGCGCATGACTGCATTGTTCCGGCAGTCCCTACTGCGCATGACTGCATTGTTCCAACAGTCTCTACTGCGCATGACTGCATTGTTCCAGCAGTCCCTACTGCACATGACTGCATTGTTCCAGCAGTCCCTACTGCGCATGACTGCATTGTTCCAACAGTCTCTACTGCGCATGACTGCATTGTTCCAGCAGTCCCTACTGCACATGACTGCATTGTTCCAGCAGTCCCTACTGCGCATGACTGCATTGTTCCAACAGTCTCTACTGCGCATGACTGCATTGTTCCGGCAGTCCCTACTGCGCATGACTGCATTGTTCCGGCAGTCTCTACTGCGCATGACTGCATTGTTCCAGCAGTCCCTACTGCGCATGACTGCATCGTTCCAGCAGTCCCTACTGCACATGACTGCATTGTTCCAACAGTCCCTACTGCGCATGACTGCATTGTTCCAACAGTCTCTACTGCACATGACTGCATTGTTCCGGCAGTCCCTACTGCACATGACTGCATTGTTCCGGCAGTCCCTACTGCACATGACTGCATTGTTCCAGCAGTCTCTACTGCACATGACTGCATTGTTCCAGCAGTCCCTACTGCACATGACTGCATTGTTCCAGCAGTCCCTACTGCGCATGACTGCATCGTTCCAGCAGTCCCTACTGCACATGACTGCATTGTTCCAGCAGTCTCTACTGCGCATGACTGCATCGTTCCAGCAGTCCCTACTGCACATGACTGCATTGTTCCAGCAGTCTCTACTGTGCATGACTGCATTGTTCCAGCAGTCTCTACTGCGCATGACTGCATTGTTCCAGCAGTCCCTACTGCGCATGACTGCATTGTTCCAGCAGTCCCTACTGCGCATGACTGCATTGTTCCAGCAGTCCCTACTGCACATGACTGCATTGTTCCAGCAGTCCCTACTGCACATGACTGCATTGTTCCAGCAGTCTCTACTGCACATGACTGCATTGTTCCAGCAGTCCCTACTGCACATGACTGCATTGTTCCGGCAGTCTCTACTGCACATGACTGCATTGTTCAGCAGTCCCTACTGCACATGACTGCATTGTTCCAGCAGTCCCTACTGCGCATGACTGCATTGTTCCAGCAGTCTCTACTGCGCATGACTGCATTGTTCCAGCAGTCTCTACTGCACATGACTGCATTGTTCAGCAGTCCCTACTGCACATGACTGCATTGTTCAGCAGTCCCTACTGCACATGACTGCATTGTTCCAGCAGTCCCTACTGCGCATGACTGCATTGTTCCAGCAGTCTCTACTGCGCATGACTGCATTGTTCTGGCAGTCCCTACTGCACATGACTGCATTGTTCTGGCAGTCTCTACTGCACATGACTGCATTGTTCCAGCAGTCTCTACTGCGCATGACTGCATTGTTCCAACAGTCTCTACTGCGCATGACTGCATTGTTCCAGCAGTCTCTACTGCGCATGACTGCATTGTTCCAACAGTCTCTACTGCACATGACTGCATTGTTCCAACAGTCTCTACTGCACATGACTGCATTGTTCCAGCAGTCCCTACTGCACATGACTGCATTGTTCCAACAGTCTCTACTGCGCATGACTGCATTGTTCCAGCAGTCCCTACTGCGCATGACTGCATTGTTCCAGCAGTCCCTACTGCGCATGACTGCATTGTTCCAGCAGTCTCTACTGTACATGACTGCATTGTTCCGGCAGTCCCTACTGCACATGACTGCATTGTTCCAGCAGTCTCTACTGCGCATGACTGCATTGTTCCAGCAGTCCCTACTGCACATGACTGCATTGTTCCAACAGTCTCTACTGCACATGACTGCATTGTTCCGGTAGTCTCTACTGCGCATGACTGCATTGTTCCAACAGTCTCTACTGCACATGACTGCATTGTTCCGGCAGTCTCTACTGCGCATGACTGCATTGTTCCAGCAGTCTCTACTGCGCATGACTGCATTGTTCCAACAGTCTCTACTGCACATGACTGCATTGTTCCAGCAGTCTCTACTGCACATGACTGCATTGTTCCGGCAGTCTCTACTGCGCATGACTGCATTGTTCCAGCAGTCTCTACTGTACATGACTGCATTGTTCCAGCAGTCTCTACTGCGCATGACTGCATTGTTCCAGCAGTCTCTACTGCACATGACTGCATTGTTTCAGCAGTCTCTACTGCGCATGACTGCATTGTTCCGGCAGTCCCTACTGCACATGACTGCATTGTTCCGGCAGTCTCTACTGTGCATGACTGCATTGTTCCAGCAGTCCCTACTGCGCATGACTGCATTGTTCCGGCAGTCTCTACTGCGCATGACTGCATTGTTCCAGCAGTCCCTACTGCACATGACTGCATTGTTCCAACAGTCTCTACTGCACATGACTGCATTGTTCCGGCAGTCTCTACTGCGCATGACTGCATTGTTCCGGCAGTCTCTACTGCGCATGACTGCATTGTTCCAGCAGTCTCTACTGCGCATGACTGCATTGTTCCAACAGTCTCTACTGCACATGACTGCATTGTTCCAGCAGTCTCTACTGCGCATGACTGCATTGTTCCGGCAGTCTCTACTGCGCATGACTGCATTGTTCCAGCAGTCCCTACTGCGCATGACTGCATTGTTCCAGCAGTCTCTACTGCGCATGACTGCATTGTTCCGGCAGTCTCTACTGCGCATGACTGCATTGTTCCAGCAGTCCCTACTGCGCATGACTGCATTGTTCCGGCAGTCTCTACTGCGCATGACTGCATTGTTCCAGCAGTCCCTACTGCGCATGACTGCATTGTTCCAGCAGTCCCTACTGCACATGACTGCATTGTTCCGGCAGTCCCTACTGCACATGACTGCATTGTTCCGGCAGTCTCTACTGCGCATGACTGCATTGTTCCAGCAGTCCCTACTGCGCATGACTGCATTGTTCCAGCAGTCTCTACTGCGCATGACTGCATTGCTCCGGCAGTCTCTACTGCGCATGACTGCATAGTTCCGGCAGTCTCTACTGCGCATGACTGCATTGTTCCAGCAGTCTCTACTGCGCATGACTGCATTGTTCCAGCAGTCCCTACTGTGCATGACTACATTGTTCCGGCAGTCTCTACTGCGCATGACTGCATTGTTCCAGCAGTCCCTACTTTGCATGACTGCATTGTTCCGGCAGTCTCTACTGCGCATGACTGCATTGTTCCAGCAGTCCCTACTGCACATGACTGCATTGTTCCGGCAGTCTCTACTGCGCATGACTGCATTGTTCCAACAGTCTCTACTGCACATGACTGCATTGTTCCAACAGTCTCTACTGCACATGACTGCATTGTTCCAGCAGTCTCTACTGCACATGACTGCATTGTTCCGGCAGTCTCTACTGCGCATGACTGCATTGTTCCAGCAGTCTCTACTGCACATGACTGCATTGTTCCGGCAGTCTCTACTGCGCATGACTGCATTGTTCCAGCAGTCTCTACTGCACATGACTGCATTGTTCCGGCAGTCTCTACTGCGCATGACTGCATTGTTCCAGCAGTCTCTACTGCACATGACTGCATTGTTCCGGCAGTCTCTACTGCGCAGGGACGTGCGCAGACATTTTGGGGGCTAGGGGCCCAAATGAAAAAAAGGGCACTTCTCATAATTATTATTATTATTATTTTTTGTTAAAAGGGCACGAGGGCACTTTGGACAAAAAGGGCAGGTGCTCAAGCCCCCCTTGGTGTCTATGTGTGCACGTGCCTGCTACTGCACATGACTGCATTGTTCCAGCAGTCCCTACTGCACATGACTGCATTGTTCCGGCAGTCCCTACTGCACATGACTGCATTGTTCCGGCAGTCCCTACTGCACATGACTGCATTGTTCCAACAGTCTCTACTGCGCATGACTGCATTGTTCCAGCAGTCCCTACTGCGCATGACTGCATTGTTCCAACAGTCTCTACTGCGCATGACTGCATTGTTCCAGCAGTCCCTACTGCGCATGACTGCATTGTTCCAGCAGTCTCTACTGCGCATGACTGCATTGTTTCGGCAGTCTCTACTGCACATGACTGCATTGTTCCAACAGTCTCTACTGCACATGACTGCATTGTTCCAACAGTCTCTACTGCACATGACTGCATTGTTCCGGCAGTCCCTACTGCACATGACTGCATTGTTCCGGCAGTCTCTACTGCACATGACTGCATTGTTCCAACAGTCTCTACTGCACATGACTGCATTGTTCCAGCAGTCTCTACTGCGCATGACTGCATTGTTTCGGCAGTCTCTACTGCACATGACTGCATTGTTCAGCAGTCCCTACTGCACATGACTGCATTGTTCCGGCAGTCCCTACTGCACATGACTGCATTGTTCCAACAGTCTCTACTGCACATGACTGCATTGTTCCAACTGTCTCTACTGCACATGACTGCATTGTTCTGGCAGTCTCTACTGCGCATGACTTCATTGTTCCAGCAGTCTCTACTGCACATGACTACATTGTTCCAGCAGTCTCTACTGTACATGACTTCATTGTTCCAGCAGTCTCTACTGCACATGACTGCATTGTTCCAGCAGTCTCTACTGCGCATGACTGCATTGTTCCGGCAGTCTCTACTGCGCATGACTGCATTGTTCCAGCAGTCCCTACTGAGCATGACGGCATTGTTCCAGCAGTCTCTACTGCGCAGGACTGCATTGTTCCAGCAGTCTCTACTGCGCACAACTGCATTGTTCCAGCAGTCTCTACTGCACACGACTGCATTGTTCCAGCAGTCTCTACTGAGCATGACTGCATTGTTCCAGCAGTCTCTACTGTACATGACTGCATTGTTCCAGCAGTCTCTACTGCGCATGACTGCATTGTTCCAGCAGTCTCTACTGCACATGACTGCATTGTTTCAGCAGTCTCTACTGCGCATGACTGCATTGTTCCAGCAGTCTCTACTGCACATGACTGCATTGTTTCAGCAGTCTCTACTGCGCATGACTGCATTGTTCCGGCAGTCTCTACTGCACATGACTGCATTGTTCCGGTAGTCTCTACTGCACATGACTGCATTGTTCCGGCAGTCTCTACTGCACATGACTGCATTGTTCCGGTAGTCTCTACTGCACATGACTGCATTGTTCCAGCAGTCTCTACTGCGCATGTGCTGTTACGCACACAGGGAGCTTCGCAGCCTAGCAAATTATATTATAAGATAATAAATGATTGTTGTAACTACTGCTCTTCTAATACCTTGGTTGGTACAGACACCATCTAGCATCCAAGGGGTTAAAAAAACCCATATTATTACAAATAAAAAAGTGGTTGGCAAGCTGAATAAAATCATTGCCCTGATTTGTAGGGAGGACGATGTTATTGATATTGAAAGTGTGGGCATTAAGGCCATATGAAGACCCTTATAGGGGTGATATTCTGGAGCAAACCAACCATAATATAGGGGACAAAACTTCTTCCTCATCCACCTCCTTGTCTGGCTGTCTGTATATATCTCTTTTATATCTAAGGGCCATGTGCACAGTGTCACAAGTGGTTAAGTGGCAGGGCAAACCAACTGCAGCACAGGGGACAAAATAAACTGTACCATTTATTTTAATGTGGCCTTTAACCTCTTGAATGCAAGGGAGGTTTCCAACACATTGTTTTGCAATGTGATGGAGACCTCTCTAGCACTCAAAGGGTTAAAATTCCCACTTGAATCAACGGGAATTTGGGGAATTTTAATTTTATCCCCTACCGTGCAACTGACCCCCCCCCCCCTTATTACTCCTTTTTCTTAGTACACATACACACACCTGGGAACTTTATCTTGTGGACTCTGCAGAGGGGAGTCCTGTGGTGCCGCTGGGGGAGATAAATGACTCGAGTTGTGTCAAAAAGGGGTGGGGCTTGATTGTGAGTGGGGCGGAGCTTAATGTACATGGACAAAGTAGGAGGAAAAGATTGGGGAAGGGGGAGAAGTGGGTGGGAAGAGGGAGGAACAAACTGGGAATGAGCAGAAGCGGGCAGAACTTGATTACAAACTTCCCACATGCGGAGAATCAGCCTCTGTCCCGGAGACCCGATAATTAGCTGCAAAAAACAAAGGGCAAATCTGGAGAGTTCCCAGCTATGTTAGCACATCAGCCTCACAGTGGTAGGGTGACCACATGTCCTGGAATGCCAGGACTGTCCCTTATTGGAGGTCTGGGTCCCGAGTCATCCCCAACCGGGACAGCAAAGAGTCCTGGAATGGAGCAACAAAGCCGGCACCCACAGCCTACCTACATAGTACAGCACACACCAGCCCAGCCAGCCAGCCACCCAGCCAATGAAATGTATTTGCTATATGGTCCTCATTGACTGACTGGACTGGTGTGTGCGAGACAGCTGGAATGGCGCCAGTATGCTGGCGCAGCAGCGTGCCTGTAAGTGAGGTCTGAGTCCCGCGGCTGAGCCTCCCGTCAGCTGATAGTGACACAAAATAAGATACGAGATGCTGCTGATGTTACGCAGGCATGTGACTTATGGGAGTACCTGTATGTACAGCAACCCAGTGTTATAATAGCATAGCAGAATTCATACATTCGGGGTAGTTAGGATGCGTTGGGTAAAAGTTACCCAGTGTGGAACTGCTTGATTTGGGGACAATATCTCAGCGCTTGAGCTGTAGGGTGACCACATGTCCCGGAATGGCAGATTGGAAATGTGGTCATCCTACACAGTGGGGTGAAAGTGTGATGGTGCGACCGAGATTCCACACTAAATTATGTACTGGAATGGCTGTTAGGTCTCTACACCTACATAATGCCAATTTACTAAACTACATACACACCAAAAAGCCTCCCCTAATGCCTCCTATTACAGTTGTCTGTGGGCATTTCAGGGTGTTCTTTTATTAACCCTTTGAGTGCCAGAGAGGTATCCAAAGTACCTCTCTGGCACACACAGGATTAAGCACCAAAATTGTCTCTCTGTACTAATATGGCATAAACAACTTTGTCGCCATCACAGTGAATGCTATGGGAATGGTGGTGCTAGGCTTGCTGGCATTAAAATCCTACAGTGGCTGAACATGTCAGATGTACTATAACAATCATACGCTGTAGTGCCTACCTGTAAGTGCTGCTGCTGGCATTACATATTAATGTCACATAGCTCCCAAGTGTCCCTATTTAGGAGTTAGTAGGGGTACATACCCACACCTCCCAACATTTCAAATTGCCAAAGAGGGACACTTGTGTTTTAGGGGGTGTTGCTGGGGTGTGGCTGGTAGGCAGGGCACTAACGAGAATTTTTAGGCTATTTCATGACCTATTGACACGTCCTTGTGTGACCTAATAAATTACTTATTAACAAGACCACAGTATTTTATTTACACAGACTCATTTATAAACACATATACTGATGTTTATACAAACAATAATGTGAGTTTTATTGCTGTAGAGTAATGTGATACACTTATATATACACCTCACCAGTCTGATCTCCTAAAAACAGGGACATCAGGGTGGGAAAGAGGGACAGAGGGATTTGCGTCTAAAAGAGGGACTGTCCCTCCTAAAGAGGGACACTTGGGAGGTATGCATACCTCTCAAGTGTCCCTCTTTAGGAGGGACTGTCCCTCTTTTAGGAGGGACTGTCCCTCTTTTAGACCCAAATCCCTCTGTCCCTCTTTCCCACCCTGATGTCCCTCTTTTCAGGAGATCAGATTGTGTGGTGTTTATAAGTGTATCATATCGCTCTACAACAATAAAACTCACATTAATGTTTGTTTAATATCAATATATGTGTTTATTAATTAATTTGTGTAAATAAAATAGTTTGGTCTTGGTATAAGTAGTTTATTAAGTTACAGAAGGAGGTGTAAATAGGTCATGAAATAGCCTAAACATTCTTGGTAATGCCCGCCTACCAGCCACGCCCCCAACAACACCCTCTAAAACACAAGTGTCCCTCTTTTGCAATTTGAAATGTTGGGAGGTATGCATACCTCCCAAATGTCCCTCTTTAGGAAGGGCAGTCCCTCTTTGAAACCCAATCCCCTCTGTCTCTCTTTCCCACCCTGGTGTCCCTGTGTTTAGGAGATCAAACTGTATGGTGTGTATATAAGTGTATCACCCTGGTGTCCCTGTGTTTAGGAGATCAAACTGTATGGTGTGTATATAAGTGTATCACCCTGGTGTCTCTGTGTTTAGGAGATCAGACTGTGTGGTGTATATATAAAGTGTATCACCCTGGTGTCCCTGTGTTTAGGAGATCAGACTGTGTGGTGTGTATAGAAGTGTATCACCCTGGTGTCCCTGTGTTTAGGAGATCAGACTGTGTGGTGTGTATATATGTGTATCACCCTGGTGTCACTGTGTTTAGGAGATCAGACTGTGTGGTGTGTATATAAGTGTATCACCCTGGTGTCACTGTGTTTAGGAGATCAGACTGTGCGGTGTGTATAGAGGTGTATCACCCTGGTGCCCCTGTGTTTAGGAGATCAGACTGCAGGGTGTTAGGGTGACCACATTTCCCTTCTGCCATTCCGGGACGTGGTCACCCTAGTTGCCCCTTCATACCTTGAGTCCCTGGTGGTCTAGCGGCATGGAAAGTGCTCTGTGCCTCCTCCGGCACAGAGCTGAAGCTCCCGCGCGCTGTGCTCAGTAATGCAGAGCGCTGGGAGATGATGTCATCTCCCAGCGCTCTGTATTACTAGAGCGCTTGCCTCCAGGAGATCAGGTAAGCTGCATAGCCACCCTGGATGTCAGCCTGCAAGCGGTATGTCATATCATGGACGCCGCGAGGGAGCGCTGATTTATGCTACCAAGCGCTCCCTCGCGGCGTCCATGATGTGACACACCGCTTGCAGGCTGACATCCAGGGCGGCTTGGCTTCATTCCGGGACACTTCATTGTCCCGGTTGAAGATGACCCGGGACGCGGGACATAGCCCTGAAATAAGGGACAGTCCCGGACGTTTCGGGACCCGTGGTCACCCTACAGGGTGTGTATATATGTGTATCATCCTGGTGTCACTGTGTTTAGGAGATCAGACTGTGTGGTGTGTATAGAAGTGTATCACCCTGGTGTCCCTGTATTTAGGAGATCAGACTGTGTGGTGTGTATATAAGTGTATCACCCTGGTGTCCCTGTGTTTAGGAGATCAGACTGTGTGGTGTGTATATAAGTGTATCACCCTGGTGTCCCTGTGTTTAGGAGAGCAGACTGTGTGGTGTGTATATAAGTGTATCACCCTGGTGTCCCTGTGTTTAGGAGATCAGACTGTGTGGTGTGTATATAAGTGTATCACCCTGGTGTCCCTGCGTTTAGGAGATCAGACTGTGTGGTGTGTATAGAAGTGTATCACCCTGGTATCCCTGTGTTTAGGAGATCAGACTGTGTGGTGTGTATATAAGTGTATCACCCTGGTGTCCCTGTGTTTAGGAGATCAGACTGTGTGGTGTGTATAGAAGTGTATCACCCTGGTGTCCCTGTGTTTAGGAGATCAGAGCGTGTGGTGTGTATAGAAGTGTATCACCCTGGTGTCCCTGTGTTTAGGAGATCAGACTGTGTGGTGTGTATAGAAGTGTATCACCCTGGTGTCCCTGTATTTAGGAGATCAGACTGTGTGGTGTGTATAGAAGTGTATCACCCTGGTGTCACTGTGTTTAGGAGATCAGACTGTGTGGTGTGTATAGAAGTGTATCACCCTGGTGTCACTGTGTTTAGGAGATCAGACTGTGTGGTGTGTATATAAGTGTATCTCCCTGGTGTCCCTGTGTTTAGGAGATCAGACTGTGTGGTGTGTATATAAGTGTATCTCCCTGGTGTCCCTGTGTTTAGGAGATCAGACTGTGTGGTGTGTATAGAAGTGTATCACCCTGGTGTCCCTGTGTTTAGGAGATCAGACTGTGTGGTGTGTATATAAGTGTATCACCCTGGTGTCCCTGTGTTTAGGAGATCAGACTGTGTGGTGTGTATATAAGTGTATCACTCTGGTGTCCCTGTGTTTAGGAGATCAGACTGTGTGGTGTGTATAGAAGTGTATCACATTGCTCCACAGCAATAAAACTCAAATTTATTTTGGTTGAACTTCAGTATATCTGTTGCATTATGCATTAGTGTGTGTAAATAAAATACTTTGGTTGTGTTCTAAATAATTTACTCAGTTACACAAAGAGGTGTTGATCAGTCATGAAATAACCTAAAAATTATCTGCAAGGCCTTGCCCACCAGCCCCTCCCCCCCCCAAACCAAGTGTCCCTCTTTGGCCATTTGATATGTTGGGAGGTATGATGTTGTGCGGCTGCAACACATATTCGTATATCAGCCCCAGTGTCTTGGATACAGATAACGGGTTTTACAGCACAGACAGGTGTATGAGTCATAGTTATTTTACCTTCAGGCTGTTTAGTTGTAAATCCCTTACTTATACTATAGTATTGTGCTTAAGGAACACTCACACCACTTATCAATAAACCCAAAGGCCCCAGAGCATACATTTTTTTTTTTTGGGGGGGGGTCCTTGAATGCAAAAAACATTTCCATAGATACTAGAATCTGTTGGACCCTGGGACAGATAGGGAAATCCTCTGATGCTGGGTCCTGACTCCTGACACAACTGCATCCTCGGTTACCCCTTGAACATACCTGGGAACTCTCTGGATTTGACCAGGAGACTCAGGGTCTTGACCCAAATCTCAGGGTGAAAGGACAAACTCTCAGGGTGAGCAAGTCCAGTTCCATCACTAAGTGAGCTGCATCAATTAAGTGCATCTTTAGTGTCTAAATTGGTGCTATTTGTACCAGAAAGATAGAGGCAGACATCTTTTTTTTTTATTTTGTGTGTTCAAGTAGTGATGGCATTAACCCTTTAAGGACGAGAGAGGTGTGCAAAGCAAGCTATAGCATGTTATATGCTAACTGATGTCTGCCTCTATCTTTCTGGTACAAATAGCACCAATTTAGACACTAAAGACGCAGTTAATTGATGCAGATCATGTAGTGATGGAACTGGACTTGCTTACCCTGAGAGTTTGTCCTTTCACCCTGAGATTTGGGTCAAGACCCTGAGTCTCCCAGGTATGTTCATGGGGTAACCGAGGGTGCAGTTGTGCCAGGAGTCAGGACCCAGCATCAGAGGATTTCCCTATCTGCCCCAGGGTCCAACAGATTCTAGTATCTATGGAAATGTTTTTTGCGTTCAAGGACCCCCCTGCCCCCCCCAAAAAAAAGTGTATGCTCTGGGGCCTTTGGGTTTATTGATAAGTGGTGTGAGTGTTCCTTAAGCACAATACTATAGTATAAGTAAGGGATTTACAACTAAACAGCCTGAAGGTAAAATAACTATGACTCATTGCTGTAAAACCCGTTATCTGTATCCAAGACACTGGGGCTGATATACGAATATGTGTTGCAGCCGTACAACATCATACCTCCCAATAACATGCTATAACTTAACCCATTAATGACCAGAGAGTAAAACAATGTGACAGTGATGACAGTTGCTTTTGACTTCCCCCTACCCAGCCTGTGGTCGTACGTCCTGTTTTACTGGAAAAGCATAGCTCCAAAATAGGAAAAAGGGCTTATGTTCAGCATAGCCACTGTGAGAGGTCATTTCATTATCCACCTAGAAACTAATGTTACCTAGCCCATGTTGTGTTAACTTAAATAAGGCCTGAGAAGATCCGCTTCTTTAGTGAGTCTTTTTAGAATTCCCTTGATGTACACAAGTAAAATCTGTCGAATAAATTACTCAATATAACGAACCTGTGTTGGCTTCTTGTCTGAGAGTGAAGAAGCTAACACCCACAGTTGGTGGCCTGTACCAATATCTCGGACACATGGTGGAGGAAAGATAGAAGTCTCCTGCAGAGGACACTCAGACGGACCGGTCATCATATAAGGTAAGGCACCTTTTGAAATGCCTATAGTTTAACTGTTTGAGTGCCTAATGCAGAGGACTTAAATCTGTCTGAATCTAGACTGTGTGACAGAATCCCTTATTGAGTAAGTTATTGACAAAAAGCACTGTAAAACTGTGTGACATTTGTCAATGATAAATAGATAGATAGATAGATAGATAGATAGATAGATAGATAGATAGATAGATAGATATGAGACAGATATATATGATAGTATCTGTGTGACTGGGTTAAAGTAAAATCCCAGTATCTGTGTGACTGGGGTGAAGTAAAATCCCTGTATCTGTGTGACTGGGGTAAAGTAAAATCCCTGTATCCATTTGATTAGGTAAAGTAAAATCCTTGTATCTGTGTGATTAGGGTAAAGTAAAATCCCCATAACTGTGTAATTAGGGTAAAATAAAATCCCTGTATCTGTGTGATTAGGGTAAAGTAAAATCCCTGTATCTGTGTGATTGCAGTAAAGTAAAATGCCTGCATCTGTGTGATTAGAGTAAAGTAAAATCCCTGTATCTGTGTGATTCGGGTAAAGTAAAATCTCTGTATCTGTGTGATTAGAGTAAAGTAAAATCCTTGTATCTGTGTGATTAGGGTAAAGTAAAATCCCTGTATCTGTGTGATTGCAGTAAAGTAAAATCCCTGTATCTGTGTGATTGGGGTAAAGTAAAATCCCTGTATCTGTGTGATTAGGGTAAAGTAAAATCCCTGTATCTGTGTGATTGGGGTAAAGTAAAATCCCAGTATCTGTGTGATTAGGGTAAAGTAAAATCCCTGTATATGTTTGATTGGGGTAAAGTAAAATCCCAGTATCTGTGTGACTAGGGTAAAGTAAAATCCCAGTATCTGTGTGATTGCAGTAAAGTAAAATCCCTGTATCTGTGTGATTAGGGTAAAGTAAAATCCCTGTATCTGTGTGACTGGGGTAAAGTAAAATCCCAGTATCTGTGTGATTAGGGTAAAGTAAAATCCCAGTATCTGTGTGATTGCAGTAAAGTAAAATCCTTCTATCTGTGTGATTAGAGTAAAGTAAAATCCCTATATCTGTGTGATTAGGGTAAAGTAAAATCCTTGTATCTGTGTGATTGGGGTAATGAAAAATCCCAGTATCTGTGTGATTAGGGTAAATAAAAATCCCTGTATCTGTGTGATTAGGGTAAAGAAAAATCCCAGTATCTGTGTGATTAGAGTAAAGTAAAATCCCTGTATCTGTGTGATTAGGGTAAAGTAAAATCCCTGTATCTGTGTGATTGGGGTAAAGTAAAATCCCTGTATCTGTGTGATTGCAGTAAAGTAAAATCCCTGTATCTGTGTGATTGGGGTAAAGTAAAATCCCAGTATCTGTGTGATTAGGGTAAAGTAAAATCCCTGTATCTGTGTGATTGGGGTAAAGTAAAATCCCAGTATCTGTGTGATTAGGGGTAAAGTAAAATCCCAGTATCTCTGTGATTGGGGTAAAGTAAAATCCTTGTATCTGTGTGATTGGGGTAATGAAAAATCCCAGTATCTGTGTGATTAGAGTAAAGAAAAATCCCTGTATCTGTGTGATTGGGGTAAAATAAAATCCCTGTATCTGTGTGATTAGGGTAAAGAAACATCCCTGTATCTGTGTGATTAGGGTAAAGAAAAATCCCAGTATCTGTGTGATTAGAGTAAAGTAAAATCCCTGTATCTGTGTGATTGGGGTAAAATAAAATCCCTGTATCTGTGTGATTGGGGTAAAGTAAAATCCCTGTATCTGTGTGATTAGGGTAAAGTAAAATCCCAGTATCTGTGTGATTAGGGTGAAGTAAAATCCCTGTATCTGTGTGATTGGGGTAAAGTAAAATCCCAGTATCTGTGTGATTGGGGTAAAGTAAAATCCCTGTATCTGTGTGATTAGGGTAAAGTAAAATCCTTGTATCTGTGTGATTGCAGTAAAGTAAAATCCCTGTATCTGTGTGATTAGAGTAAAGTAAAATCCCTGTATCTGTGTGATTGGGGTAAAATAAAATCCCTGTATCTGTGTGAATAGGGTAAAGAAACATCCCTGTATCTGTGTGATTAGGGTAAAGAAAAATCCCAGTATCTGTGTGATTAGAGTAAAGTAAAATCCCTGTATCTGTGTGATTGGGGTAAAATAAAATCCCTGTATCTGTGTGAATAGGGTAAAGAAACATCCCTGTATCTGTGTGATTAGGGTAAAGAAAAATCCCAGTATCTGTGTGATTAGAGTAAAGTAAAATCCCTGTATCTGTGTGATTGGGGTAAAATAAAATCCCTGTATCTGTGTGATTGGGGTAAAGTAAAATCCCTGTATCTGTGTGATTAGGGTAAAGTAAAATCCCAGTATCTGTGTGATTAGGGTAAAGTAAAATCCCAGTATCTGTGTGATTAGGGTAAAGAAAAATCCCAGTATCTGTGTGATTAGAGTAAAGTAAAATCCCTGTATCTGTGTGATTGGGGTAAAATAAAATCCCTGTATCTGTGTGATTGGGGTAAAGTAAAATCCCTGTATCTGTGTGATTAGGGTAAAGTAAAATCCCAGTATCTGTGTGATTAGGGTAAAGTAAAATCCCTGTATCTGTGTGATTAGGGTAAAGAAAAATCCCAGTATCTGTGTGATTAGAGTAAAGTAAAATCCCTGTATCTGTGTGATTGGGGTAAAATAAAATCCCTGTATCTGTGTGATTGGGGTAAAGTAAAATCCCTGTATCTGTGTGATTAGGGTAAAGTAAAATCCCAGTATCTGTGTGATTAGGGTAAAGTAAAATCCCAGTATCTGTGTGATTGGGGTAAAGTAAAATCCCTGTATCTGTGTGATTAGGGTAAAGTAAAATCCTTGTATCTGTGTGATTGCAGTAAAGTAAAATCCCTGTATCTGTGTGATTAGCGTAAAGTAAAATCCCAGTGTCTGTGTGATTAGGGTAAAATAAAATCCCTGTATCTGTGTGATTGGGGTAAAGTAAAATCCCTGTATCTGTGTGATTAGGGTAAAGTAACATTCCTGTATCTGTTTGATTAGGGTAAAGTAAAATCCCAGTATCTGTGTGATTAGGGTAAAGTAAAATCCCTGTATCTGTGTGACTGGGGTAAAGTAAAATCCTTGTATCTGTGTGATTGCAGTAAAGTAAAATCCCAGTATCTGTGTGATTAGGGTAAAATAAAATCCCTGTATCTGTGTGATTGCAGTAAAGTAAAATCCCAGTATCTGTGTGATTAGGGTAAAGTAAAATCCTTGTATATGTGTGATTGCAGTAAAATAAAATCCCTGTATCTGTGTGATTAGGGTAAAGTAAAATCCTTGTATCTGTGTGATTGCAGTAAAGTAAAATCCCTGTATCTGTGTGATTAGGGTAAAGTAAAATCCCAGTATCTGTGTGATTAGGGTAAAGTAAAATCCCTGTATCTGTGTGATTGGGGTAAAGAAAAATCCCAGTATCTGTGTGATTAGGGTAAAGTAAAATCCCAGTATCTGTGTGATTGCAGTAAAGTAAAATCCTTCTATCTGTGTGATTAGAGTAAAGTAAAATCCCTGTATCTGTGTGATTAGGGTAAAGTAAAATCCCTGTATTTGTGTGATTAGAGTAAAGTAAAATCCCTGTATCTGTGTGATTAGGGTAAAGTAAAATCCTTGTATCTGTGTGATTGGGGTAATGAAAAATCCCAGTATCTGTGTGATTAGGGTAAATAAAAATCCCTGTATCTGTGTGATTAGGGTAAAGAAAAATCCCAGTATCTGTGTGATTAGAGTAAAGTAAAATCCCTGTATCTGTGTGATTAGGGTAAAGTAAAATCCCTGTATCTGTGTGATTGGGGTAAAGTAAAATCCCTGTATCTGTGTGATTGCAGTAAAGTAAAATCCCTGTATCTGTGTGATTGGGGTAAAGTAAAATCCCAGTATCTGTGTGATTAGGGTAAAGTAAAATCCCTGTATCTGTGTGATTGGGGTAAAGTAAAATCCCAGTATCTGTGTGATTAGGGTAAAATAAAATCCCTGTATCTGTGTGACTGGGGTAAAGTAAAATCCTTGTATCTGTTTGATTGCAGTAAAGTAAAATCCCAGTATCTGTGTGATTAGGGTAAAGTAAAATCCCTGTATCTGTTTGATTAGGGTAAAGTAAAATCCTTGTATCTGTGTGATTGCAGTAAAGTAAAATCCCTGTATCTGTGTGATTAGAGTAAAGTAAAATCCCAGTGTCTGTGTGATTAGGGTAAAATAAAATCCCTGTATCTGTGTGATTAGGGTAAAGTAAAATCCCTGTATCTGTGTGATTAGGGTAAAGTAACATTCCTGTATCTGTGTGATTAGGGTAAAGTAAAATCCCAGTATCTGTGTGATTAGCGTAAAGTAAAATCCCTGTATCTGTGTGACTGGGGTAAAGTAAAATCCTTGTATCTGTGTGATTGCAGTAAAGTAAAATCCCAGTATCTGTGTGATTAGGGTAAAATAAAATCCCTGTATCTGTGTGATTGCAGTAAAGTAAAATCCCAGTATCTGTGTGATTAGGGTAAAGTAAAATCCTTGTATCTGTGTGATTGCAGTAAAATAAAATCCCTGTATCTGTGTGATTAGGGTAAAGTAAAATCCCAGTATCTGTGTGATTAGGGTAAAGTAAAATCCCTGTATCTGTGTGATTGGGGTAATGAAAAATCCCAGTATCTGTGTGATTAAGTAAAGTAAAATCCCCGTATCTGTGTGATTAGGGTAAAGAAAAATCCCTGTATCTGTGTGATTAGGGTAAAGAAAAATCCCAGTATCTGTGTGATTAGAGTAAAGTAAAATCCCTGTATCTGTGTGATTAGAGTAAAGTAAAATCCCAGTGTCTGTGTGATTAGGGTAAAATAAAATCCCTGTATCTGTGTGATTAGGGTAAAGTAAAATCCCTGTATCTGTGTGATTAGGGTAAAGTAACATTCCTGTATCTGTGTGATTAGGGTAAAGTAAAATCCCAGTATCTGTGTGATTAGCGTAAAGTAAAATCCCTGTATCTGTGTGACTGGGGTAAAGTAAAATCCTTGTATCTGTGTGATTGCAGTAAAGTAAAATCCCAGTATCTGTGTGATTAGGGTAAAATAAAATCCCTGTATCTGTGTGATTGCAGTAAAGTAAAATCCCAGTATCTGTGTGATTAGGGTAAAGTAAAATCCTTGTATCTGTGTGATTGCAGTAAAATAAAATCCCTGTATCTGTGTGATTAGGGTAAAGTAAAATCCCAGTATCTGTGTGATTAGGGTAAAGTAAAATCCCTGTATCTGTGTGATTGGGGTAATGAAAAATCCCAGTATCTGTGTGATTAGGGTAAAGTAAAATCCCTGTATCTGTGTGATTAAGTAAAGTAAAATCCCCGTATCTGTGTGATTAGGGTAAAGAAAAATCCCTGTATCTGTGTGATTAGGGTAAAGAAAAATCCCAGTATCTGTGTGATTAGAGTAAAGTAAAATCCCTGTATCTGTGTGATTAGGGTAAAGTAAAATCCCTGTATCTGTGTGATTGGGGTAAAGTAAAATCCCAGTATCTGTGTGATTAGGGTAAAGTAAAATCCCAGTATCTGTGTGATTAGGGTAAAGTAAAATCCCTGTATCTGTGTGATTGGGGTAAAGTAAAATCCTTGTATCTGTGTGATTGGGGTAATGAAAAATCCCAGTATCTGTGTGATTAGGGTAAAATAAAATCCCTGTATCTGTGTGATTAGGGTAAAGTAACATTCCTGTATCTGTGTGATTAGGGTAAAGTAAAATCCCAGTATCTGTGTGATTAGGGTAAAATAAAATCCCTGTATCTGTGTGACTGGGGTAAAGTAAAATCCTTGTATCTGTGTGATTGCAGTAAAGTAAAATCCCAGTATCTGTGTGATTAGGGTAAAGTAAAATCCCTGTATCTGTGTGATTAGGGTAAAGTAAAATCCCTGTATCTGTGTGATTGAAGTAAAGTAAAATCCCAGTATCTGTGTGATTAGGGTAAAGTAAAATCCTTGTATCTGTGTGATTGCAGTAAAATAAAATCCCTGTATCTGTGTGATTAGGGTAAAGTAAAATCCCTGTATCTGTGTGATTGCAGTAAAGTAAAATCCCTGTATCTGTGTGATTAGCGTAAAGTAAAATCCCAGTGTCTGTGTGATTAGGGTAAAATAAAATCCCTGTATCTGTGTGATTGGGGTAAAGTAAAATCCCTGTATCTGTGTGATTAGGGTAAAGTAAAATCCCTGTATCTGTGTGATTAAGGTAAAGTAAAATCCCAGTATCTGTGTGATTGGGGTAAAGTAAAATCCCAGTATCTGTGTGATTAGGGTAAAGTAAAATCCCAATATCTGTGCGATTGGGGTAAAGTAAAATCCCTGTATCTGTGTGATTAGGGTAAAGAAAAATCCCTGTATCTGTGTGATTGGGGTAAAGTAAAATCCTTGTATCTGTGTGATTAGGGTAAAGAATAATCCCTGTGTCTGTGTGATTAGGGTAAAGAAAAATCCCAGTATCAGTGTGATTGGGGTAAAGTAAAATCCCTGTATCTGTGTGATTGGGGTAAAGAAAAAGCCCTGTATCTGTGTGATTAGGGTAAAGTAAAATCCCTGTGTCTGTGTGATTGCAGTAAAGTAAAATCCCAGTATCTGTGTGATAAGGGTAAAGTAAAATCCCTGTATCTGTGTGATTAGAGTAGAGTAAAATCCCTGTGTCTGTGTGATTGGGGTAAAGTAAAATAATAATAATAATAATAATAATAACTAGTATTTATATAGCGCCTTTCTCCCAGTGGGACTCAAAGCGCTGTCAGCGCACGCTCTCGGAATTAACCAAATCGGCAGCTGAAATAAAATCCTTGTATCTGTGTGATTAGGGTAAAGTAAATTCCCTGTATCTGTGTGATTGCAGTAAAGTAAAATCCCTGTATCTGTGTGATTGGGGTAAAGTAAAATCCCAGTATCTGTGTGATTGGGGTAAAGTAAAATCCCAGTATCTGTGTGATTAGTGTAAAGTAAAATCCCAGTATCTGTGTGATTAGGGTAAAGTAAAATCCCTGTATCTGTGTGATTGGAGTAAAGTAAATTCCTCATATCTGTGTGGCTGAGGAATAGATTAGTCCTACCTGTATGGGTTCCTCATACCTGTGTGGATAGTCAGGACTATTTGAGTTTGCAGGACTCCCTAAGAAAAAAAGGTAATATTGCACAAATTAGCCTGTGTGGCATAGTAAAATATTTGTGTTTATTTGTGTGCTACCAATTAGATTGTGTGGTGTTTTCTGTATGTAAGTGGTATTTAGTTCGTATGTTGAAGTAAAATGCATTTATTTCTGTGCCATTTGGCTCATAAGTCATTGTAAAATATTGTGCTTAATATCTATTGGCTTGTGTGTTAGCTGCTAATTTTGGAAAAAAAAAACCATTTTAGTGAAAGTAACGTAAATCTGCAGTAGTTATTAAAAATGGGTTGAAGTTTGTCCAATAGAAAATTCAATATCAAAGGGGTCACCTAATTATCATGTGTAATAAACATGGTTCCCTTGTATTGAATTTTGTAAAAAGAAGCATACACTTGTCCACATGCAGATGCTAAGACAGTAGCCAAAAAAAAAGTTATTATAGGAATTTATTGCTAGGTATGGACTACCACACAATATTTACCCTGACATAGGGACACACCTTTCTGGACAGATAGTGCAAGACGTTTGTAAGGAACTAGGCATTGACTACCATTTGCATTGTTCACAACATTCACGAAGGGCAGGTGCAGTAGAGAGAGTTAAAGGAGCAGTAAACTTTTTTTTATGAAAAAATATATATTGTAGGGATTTTCCTATTGAGTAAAATAAGGGTACTCCCACTGCTGAAAGAGTTATATTTCCAGAATTATTACAGTTTAAACACATGTTTTTTTACATTAGCAGTGCCCTCTAGTGGTCAAATGCTAATTAGATTTCCTGTTAGATTCTAATGGAGAGGAAAAGTTAGGAAAGTCAGAGACATACAGTTCTCCATAGAATGTGATAGAAACTGCCTGTCAGTTGCTATCCCATTAAATAAAGTATCGATGGTAACCCTTTAAATGCCAGAAATGTATCCATTTCATTGCCACGCAATATGTTGCATGCCTCTCTGGTATTCAAAGGGTTAAAGTTTTATTATGGGGGAAAACCGTATACGATAGGGAATTTTCACTGTTTGAAGAACTTCCAGGAAGTAAACGCAGTAAACATCTGACAGCGATGGGAGTGACCATGTTTTATTCAGCAGGAAATGCTCTGTAAAATATGTGTTTTCATAAAAAAAGTTTACTGCTCCTTTGACACACATGATTGGTCAATCAATTTAGAGGGCTACATGTTATTTAGAAAAGATAGGTCAAGCAAAAGAGGTGGTGGGGTCTGTCTGTATATCAAACCAGCATTATTGCCTCAATTGCGGGAAGATATATGTGATGACAGTAGTGAACATGTGGAATCCCTGTGGGTTGAAATAGTCACTGGGGATAAAACTGCCCAGAAAATATTAGTGGGTATTTGTTATAAACCACCAAACATTGGTGACCTTGAAGAAACACAGCTATTAATGCAAATAGAAAAGGCTTCCCAAATAGGGAGAACTATAATTATGGGGGATTTTAATTATCCAGAAATAGACTGGAAAAATGGAACAACTAACTCTGCTAAAAGCAGCAAGTTTCTGAACTTGTTGAATGACAATTTTTTGTCACAACTAGTGCAGACCTCAACCAGAGGGAATGCATGTCTGGATTTGGTAATAACTGACCATGAAGAACTTATCTCTAACATCCAAGTAAGGGAGCACTTGGGGAATAGTGACCATAACATGGTATCGTTTGAGATTAATTCAAAAAAACAAGTTGATATGAGTTCCACCAAAACACTGAATTTTAAAAAGGCCAACTTTAGCAGGTTTAATTCATCCCTTGGTCTCGTTGACTGGGATAAAATATTTTCAGGAAAAAACACAGAAGGGAAGTGGAATGCCTTCAAAATAACATTGCAAAAATACACATATAAATTTATCCCTGTTGGAAACAAATACAAAAGAAGCAAATTGAAACCAATGTGGCTAACCAGTAAAGTAATTCATGAAATAAATAACAAGAAAGCGGCATTTAAACATTACAAAGCTGAGGGATCAGCAGAGGCATTTGCAGAATACAAAAATGTCAACAAAACCTGTAAAAAGGCTATTAAATTAGCTAGACTGGAGAATGAAAAAAATATTGCTAAGGAGAGCAAAAGCAACCCAAAAAAATTATTTAAATACATTAATGGCAAAAAATTAAAGTCTGATAATGTTGGGTCCTTGTTAGCTGAAACGGGTGAGATGGTCAAAGGTGACAGAGAGAAGGCAGATATTTTAAATAATTTCTTTTCTTCTGTTTTTACCAAGGAAGACCCATTGGACAAGAATCTGCAAACTACTTTTACAGAACAGTCACAGCAAGCATGGGACTGGCTAACACAAGAAAAAGTGTTAAAACAATTGAACGGTGTCAAGGTAGACAAAGCTCCGGGGCCAGATGGTATACACCCACGGGTACTTAAAGAGCTAAGCCAGACCCTGGCCAGACCGATATATCTGATTTTCAGGGATTCTTTTATTTCTGGTATGGTGCCCATGGATTGGCTAAAGCAGATGTGGTGCCCATATTTAAAAAGGGATCAAAGTCCCAGCCAGGAAATTACAGACCCGTAAGCTTGACATCTGTGGTAGGGAAGCTGTTTGAAAGGTTGCTAAGGGAATATATTCAAGAATTCTGCTGGAACAGGAATATCATTAGCAATAGCCAACATGGCTTTGTGAAAGATAGGTCTTGTCAAACGAACTTGATCGCATTTTATGATAAAGTAAGTAATAATATAGATGAGGGAGCGGCGGTTGACGTGATCTATTTAGACTTTGCCAAGGCATTTGATACAGTTCCACACAAGAGGTTACTGTACAAATTGAATGAAATAGGACTAGGGGAAAATGTTTGTGTGTGGATTGGAAATTGGCTGAAAGATAGAATGCAAAGAGTGGTAGTAAATGGCAAGTTCTCCAGTTGGATAAACGTGATAAGTGGAGTGCCTCAGGGATCTGTCCTGGGTCCTCTTCTTTTTAATTTGTTTATTAATGACCTCCCAGAGGGCATAGGAAGCCATGTATCAGTGTTTGCCGATGACACAAAATTAAGTAAGGTAATAAAGTCTGAACTGGATGTGTCTTCATTACAAGAGGACTTGGACAAATTGAGTAACTGGGCAGGCAAATGGCAAATGAGATTCAATATAGACAAGTGTAAAGTTATGCATTTTGGGTATAATAATAAAAATGCAACATATAGTTTAAATGGTGTTTCTCTGGGGAAATCTACTAATGAAAAGGATTTAGGAGTAATGGTAGACAATAGACTTTGCAGTAGCATGCAGTGCCAGCTGGCAGCTGCAAAGGCCAATAAGATATTGACATGTATTAAAAGGGGTATTGACTCAAGGGAGGAAGATATAATTATGCCTCTTTACAGGTCCATGGTAAGACCCCACCTAGAATATGCTGTTCAATTCTGGGCGCCCTTTCTGAAGAAGGACATTATGGAACTAGAGAGAGTGCAGAGGAGGGCTACAAAACTAGTAAGGGGAATGGAAAGTTTTAGTTATGAAGAGAGGCTAGAAAAGTTAAACTTGTACACACTAGAGAAACGGCGTCTTAGAGGGGATATGATAACACTATATAAATATGTTCAAGGCCCATATAAAGGGCTTTCAAAAGACCTGTTCATTAACAGAACAGTACACAGGACAAGGGGCCACCCGCTTAGACTTGAGGAAAGGAGATTTAGTCTACAACAGCGGAAGGGTTTCTTTACAGTAAGGACAATAAAGGTATGGAATGCACTTCCGGAGGAGGTGGTGCTATCAAATACATTAGATGCCTTTAAAAGGGGCCTGGATACTTATTTAAAAGAGCATAATATAGAAGGCTATGCACGTTAGTATTGTGATTAATATTTAGTTAGGGCTTGTTGATCCAGGGAGAAATCTGATTGCCATTTGGAGTCAGATGCCTTCTTTTGGGTCAGCGATGGTAAACAGGAATAGGAAAAGGGTTGAACTGGATGGACGCAAGTCTTTTTTCAACCTAAATTACTATGTAACTATGTAACTATGTAATGGAACGCTCAAGAATAAAACTGAAACATATGCACCATTTCAGGATGAAATGACCAGACGCACTTCAGGTGAATTTAATGTCCATCTGAAACACATCTGTCAGGAAGCATAAGTTATCTCCCCATGAAACACTCATGGCAAGACTTATGACTAGGTGAATAACCAAAGCATTGCTTGTGAAAGACCATTTCATTTGTGATGAGAATATTAGTAAGTATTGCATGCAGGCCCGGACTGGCCATCGGGCATACCAGGCATTTGCCCGGTGGGCTGGTCAAGGGCCGGTCCGGGCGTTTAAAAAAAAAAAATTAATCATTAAACGATTTTGGGCCGTCTTTCACTTTCTGAAAGACGGCCACCTCGTTACAAGTTTCCTGGTGGGCGGGCAATCAACGTGCAGCCTTACGGCACACCGCATGTGATTATAAGCTCCGCCTACAATCCTCCTCATGGGCTGCTCAAAAAATAAAAATGGGCTGCTCAGCCTTAAATGCCCGGACCTATTTTTTGTCCCAGTCCGGGCCTGATTGCATGCAATGAACAAAACTTTTGCAGCCTCTCTAAAAAGCAGGTAAAACCTGTACAGCCAACATCATTTGATAATATCAAAGTGCACCAACTGGAGCCAGGAGACTGGGTTACGCTAACAACTTTCAAAGGAAGCACAAATTACAACAACACAACACTAGTTGAATAATAAGAGATGGCCACAGACAGTCTGTAAGTAGCTGGATGGGCGAATGGTTAATGCGCAAATAAATCCTCCGATTATCTTGCTCATTAAGCCATTCGCACCTTGATGAATCCCGGGGTAAAAGGCATAGTAATACTTAATCTGTGAAAAGAAATATATTTTAGTGTTTATCCCTCTGAGTGAAACAAGGCTACTTCCACTGCTCAAAGGTTTTCTTCAAAAGTTATTACAGCTCAAACTTGAATTTTTTTAGGTACAATATCACAGTGGCCTGAAATCGTATGGTGGCGCTGTTGCTACATTATGCTATGGACAGCTCTGGTCAGTTGACCAATAATCTCCCATAGGATGGTGTAACAACAGCGCCACTGTACGATTTCAGACCACTGTGATATTGCACCTAATAAATTCAAGTTTGAGCTGTAATAAATTTTGAAGAAAACACCTTTCAGCAGTGGGTGTGTCCGTGTTTTTCTGATGGCCGGGGGATAATCCCTAGAACATCATTTTTTCTTCATTTTAAGTGTTGCTATCCCATTAAATAATGTATTGATGTTAACCCTTTAAATGCCAGAGATGTATCCATTTCATTGCCACGCAATCTGTTGTATGCCTCTCTGGTATTCAAAGGGTTAAAGTTTTATTATGGGGAAAAAACTTATACGATAGGGAATTTTCACTGTTTGAAGATGAATCTTTCAATTTTTGATTATGGCTCAAAACAGTGCTTTGAAATGCATGGACCTCCTCTCTAGCAAGGAAGGAGTTAAAAGCCCCATTTAAACCAAAGAGAACTGCCATAAGCCTTGCCATGGTGTGAGCTGGTTTGCTCTACAGTTGTTCCACTTTACAGTGTGCGCATTGCCCCTGTATATGTATCGTATACATAATTACAAACTTCTCTAGCATTCGTATCGTCATTTATATCAATGGCAATTTGGGGAAATGTTACTGGTCCTTTAGAGTGAAATTGGGTTTTGCCCCAGAATTGCTCCACTTAATACTTTGTGAATGTGGCACCGGATGCCAGTTCTCTTGCTGACACTGTACTTGGAGGACCTTAGTATATAGAAACCAGAGACCAGTAAAGCTGCCTTCCCCCTGCCCACCCCCCACCCAGGGAACTAGTCATTGTACGGTAAAGGACAGTGATAAAAGGACGTGGGAGGGAATGAACTGATGCAGAACGAGTGGAATGTCACCTGGGAGACACCTTAGTATTCTGGACACCGGACGGGGAGGCCTCAGAGGTGAGGGAATGCGGTGTGACTCTCTGGGTGTATTGAGGAAGACAGGGTCAAACCAACGGCACCACGGGGAGACAGCTAAAAATTCTTCAGATTTCCCTTGATTTAAAAAGGGCTTTTAACCCCTTGAATGCTAGAGAGGTCTCTAATGCATTGCAAAGCAATGCTTTGGAGACCTCTCTAGCATTCAAGGAGTTAAAAGTGCCATTTAAATAAATGGGAAATGTTACTCCCCCCCCATGGTGCAGTTGGTTTGATCCAGAATTGCTCATCTTTCTTTCTGCAAATAGTCCCTTCTACTCCGACCGTAGTATAATTTTTATTTAACCCCTTAACAACCCCCCCGATCCGCAGGAGAGCGGCTGTTAAGGACAATGGAGCTTTTTTTTTTTCACTAATGGATTCCAGGGTCCCCGAGTGGTGTGCAGCCGTACGGCGAACCCGGACCTGTCCTTAACCCCTTAATGACCGGCCTCTCTGCGCGTCGCAGTCACTAAAGGACCACGGAGCTTTTCTTTTTTTTTTGCTATTTCCGGTTCCGGACTCACCGAACAGCGTGCAGCCGCGGGGAGAACCTGGAATTCCATGACGGTCATAGTACGTCATGGGTCGTTAACTCTGATATACCCATGACGTACTATGACCATCAAGGGTCGTTAAGGGGTTAAGTGCTGGTCTGCCGTGACGGTTCTGGAACGCCTTGAGTCCTTAAGGGGTTAAAGCTATATTAATGTTTTATTTTTTACCATACTAATCTGTAGCTTTATAATCATGTATAAGTTTAATGTTTTACTTTTATTCTATAATAAAGTTTCCCCCTCCCGCCCCTTTTACATATGTAACGCAGGCTCAGAAAGCCGGTCCGGCCTGATTGCGGTGAGGGACATCTTCTTTCAGCATAAGGAAAAACCTTCCCTCCTTCCTCAAGGGGGCAGCGTTTTCCTTATACTGAAAGAAAGAAGATTGTCCCTCGCTGCAATCATCCGGTTCCGGGGCCAGATTCCAAATCTGAGGGGAGGCGGCTTGGGGTAAGTAAAAGGGGCAGGAGGGGGAAATAAAAGTAGAATAAACAGAATAAAAGTAAAACAAACTTATACATGGTTATAAAGCTACATATCGTTATCAAAAGTAAATAGAAGACTTCTTTGTACTGCAAAAATGAAATGTTACTATCCCTTTAAATACTAGTTTTTCTGCCTTTTGTCACTCTCAGACATGCCTGCCCCATTTTATACCTCTGTTCTTCTATCTGTCTATCTCACGTACCCCCACTATCTCTCTCACTTACTCCCACTATCTCTCTCACTTACTCCCACACTCTTATATATGCATGAAAGAGGAAGCATCATCTGACCAAAATTCTTTGTCCAATGCCAAACACACCCAGGGTAGTAAGGAGGAGTTATGCAAATCTCCACTATACTGCCTGTCCCATTGGTTCAACCATGGGGTGGGATTTTGATAGGAGTGGCCAGGGGGTATAGCCCCCCAGGGCACTCCTGTCAAAATTTCTGCAAGGAAATGCATGGGCTACAATGAACACACACACAACACATACACACAATATACACAATACACATAATATACACAACACACACAACACATACATACACAATATACACAATACACATAATATGCACAACACACAATGCACAAGTACATACAGTATACACAATATACACATTCACACACAATACACATACTATAGACTCACACAAACAATACACACTTATCCCGTAGCTAGCTTCACCATTACAGTTGATGGAATTGATATTGATCCAGTCAGCTCAGCATGCTGCCTTGGGGCCATATATGATTCCTCTCTTTCCTTCTCCCATCACGTTACCTCCGTGGCTAGCAGGGTGGATAAAAATCATTGATTTAAAATAAAAAATTAAAAAATCGGATATTTTTGATTTAAATCAAATTTATTTTAATGAAACGCTTTTGGAGGAAAAATCTATCTAAATTTTCTATTTAAGATACATTATAGTTTAAAGGTTATTCAACATGAAATAGAGTTTAGTTATGTACCTGAGGCTGTATAGTCATGCAATTATATTTTATGTTATATTTTATTATATGTTCCAAATATGAGTGATTAATCTATTAAACTAAAATCAGTTCTGATATTGCTGTTTTACTAATCTGACAGGTTATAGTCTAAATATGACTTCTTCACCTGGTTCCAAATATTGATGGTTTTAACTACCAGCAAGAATGAGTTTTTGCATTTAAAAATCATGATTTAAATCGAGTCTTACTGACTAGTGATTTAAAGGGATAGTAATACTTAAAATGTAAAAAAAAATATGTTGTAGAGTTTATCCCCCTGAGTAAAACAAGGGCACTCCCACTGCTGAAAGGTGTTTCATTCAAAAGTTATTAATTTTCAAAGTTGATTTTTTTAGGTGCAATATCACAGTGGCCTGAAATTGTACAGTGGCGCTGTTGCTACACCATCCTATGGAGATTTATGGTCAATTGACCAGAGATGTCCATAGGATCGTGTAGCAACAGCACCACTGTACAATTTCAGGCCACTGTGATATTGCACCTAAAAAATTCAACTTTGAAAATTAATAACTTTTGAATGAAACACCTTTCAGCAGTGGGAGTACCCTTGTTTTACTCAGGTTGATAAACCTTACAACATATTTTTTTTTACATTTTAAGTATTACTATCCCTTTAAATCATGATTTAAATCGTCTTGATTTAAATCAAACCCACCCTGGTGGCTAGATCATCTTGCTTCTTTCTCCGCAACATTGCTAAAGTCTGCCCGTTCCTTTCCCAACAAACTACTAAAACTCTTTTACATGCCCTCATTCTGTCCCGCTTACACTATTGCAATATCCTACTAACTGGCCTCCCTGCTACTCATCTGTCATCTATGCAATCTGTTTTAAACTCAGCTACAGGAATCACCACACTCTCCCCAAAAACTGAACCTGCTCACATAATTCTTAGACATCTGTCATGGCTCTCTATTCCGCAACACATTAATTAACAAAGTCCTTCTCCTCACCTTTAATGCTCTCCACACTGCTACCCCTCCTTACATCTCTTCCCTCATCTCCTCTTATGTTCCTGGAGGCCTCCTTCGCTCAGCACACAATACACTTCTTGTTGCGCCATCCACACCCTCTGCCCTCTCCTGTCTCAAGCCTTTTTTGCTTTCTGCTCCATACCTATGGAACTCCATACCCCTCTCCCTACATCTTGAAAAATCCCCCTCTGTCTTTAAGTCTACCATGAAATCTTATCTTCTGGAGCAGTGGTTCTCAACTCCTGTCCTCAGGACCCACTAACAGGCCAGGATGTGATGATTTCCTTGTTAGAGCACAGGTGAGTTATCAATGTGAATGGGCCTCTGATCACCACACCTGTGCTCTAGCAGAGAAATTCCTAAGTCCTGGCCTGTTAGTGGGTCATGCAGGAGTTGAGAACCACTGTTCTGGAGCACTAGGACCATGTACTACCTTTTGGCCAAACTCAGCACTTGTAATCTCAGCACTTGACCTCATACCCTGTTGTCTGTCTCCTATTACCCATTTAGACTGTAAGCTCCTTGGGGCAGGGACCTCTCTCCTATTGTTTCTATGACCTCTCTCCTATTGTTTCTATTTTATCCCCTCTTATTTATTGTAACATACATCTATTGTAAGGCTCTGCGTACACTCTGTGGCACCATATAAATAAAGATATACATACATACATATATCCCCCACTCTCCCACTTCTCGCTCTCCCATATTCCATACAGGACAGCTGCTGGGTACTGACTGAGAGGTCTAATGACCCAGGTCTCATGTATGTAGGTACATAGCTGGGAACTCTCTGGATTTGCCCAGGAGACTCTGGTTTTTGCTGCGGATTACCGGGTCTCTGGGTCAGAGGCTTATTCTCTGGATGTGGGGAGTTTTTAATGAAACTCTGCCCACATCTGCTCCTTCTCAGTATGTTCGTCCCACTCCCCACCCTCTACTCCTCCTTCCCCAGCCTATTCCTCCTACTTTCTCCACATATATTAAGCCCGCTCCCGCCCATGATTAAGCCACACCCTTTTTTGACTCAAATTGTGTCATTTATCTCCCTCAGTGGCACCATAGGACTCTCCTCCGGAGAGTCCACAAGACAAAGTTCCCAGGTATGTTTATGTATATATATATATGTATATTTTTATTTATATAGCACTATACAGTTTACATTTAGTATAGAAGGGGTATGGGGAGCTTATGAAAATATCTTATGAAGAAAAGCGAATGGGATCACTAACGCTGTTCTTATCTCCATGGCTGACAGTGACTGTGTTATGATGTCAGCAGCCAGAAGCCAAGATAGAAAACTGGTATGATAGTAAGGGTTTGCAGGACAGTGCAGAGATAATGGGTCCCCTGGATTCCTGAGCCCTGTAACAACTACACCTGCTGCACACCCTGTAGTAACTTACTACCTAATGAGAATGATGGAATTGGGTTAATGATGTATTAAGTGGGCCTAAACCCTGGCTCTATTGGGATCCTAGCAATTCCCCAGGCCCCACACCCCTCTGTCTCGTGGTTCCTTTATCTACCCCCTTCCTCATTCTTACCTCAGCTCTCTCTCTCGGTATCGTTATGCATCTCTTTTCATCTCTTAATCTCTTAACTTCTCGCTCCACTTGTTCCCTTGTTAGTTCCCTGTCTCTTTCCTCCTCCTTCTCTCGATTTTATTTCTTTATTTCTGTACATTCACTATTAAAGGAGCAGTACACCTTTATTAGAAGAAAAAAAATAGCAAATACCCCCCCCCCGCAAAACAAAAAAAAACAAACCACAAAGCAAAAGTTCCATGTAGTTGTATGCATGACTAAATAAACATAGCATGTGATCAACACTTAAGTGGATTTGCGTGTAGGACTATTGTAACCTGACATCCAGGTAAATGCAAAAAGGAGACAACATTCTTAATGGCTGGATTGTTGAATTTCCAGTGCTTGGCCCTTTCAGCTCCAAACCGGTGTGCAATACATTGCATAGCACTGTGTTACATAACTCTCCATCAGTGAACATGAGTGTGTGTGTATGTGAGGATACAGCGATTTGAATGTAGCATTCTGCGTATAGCATATGGATCAGTATTCAAGATGCTGTACGCACAGAGCTATACACAAAACGTTTCACAATGTAAAGCATCTTGCATATTGCTTGAAATGTTTTGCATATAGCGTTTTGCGTGCAGCATCTTGAATATTGCGTTTTGCGCATAGCATTTTGTGTATAGCGTTTTACGTGCTGTATTTGCATACAGCATTTTTCATATACAATTTTGCATATAGTGGTTTACGTATATTGTATTGCACGTTGCACTTTGCTCACAGCATTTTGCACATAGCAGTTTGCGTATAGTGTTTTCGTATAGCATTTTGCATATAGCATTTTGCTTTTTGCAAATAAAGTGTTTTGTGCATTACTACATCGTGTTGAGTACTGCATTTTGTCTATTGCTTTTTGCATACTTAAGTTTAGCCCACTGCATTTTGCGTACAGAGTATTGCATATAGCATTTTGTGTATAGCAGTCTGCTTATAGCTTTTTGTATATATCGGATACCGTATTAAGTATATATTTTTTGTGCATAGCGTTTTGTGTATTGCTTGTGTGTGTATTGTGCATATTGTGGGTGTTTGTGTTTTGTGTATGTTATGCATGTATTTGTGTGTGTATTGTGTTTATTGTATGTGTTGCTTATATGGTGTGTTTTGTATGTATTGTGTTTGTATTTGTGTGTATACTGTGTTTGCGTGTGTATGTGTAATGTGTGTATACTAGTGTGTTGTGCATATATGTGTATTGTGTGTGCATTTGTGTGTATTTTGTGCGTGCGTGTTGTGCATGTGTGTGTTTTGCATGTGTATGTTGCATGAGTGTATTGTATGTGTTGTAAGTATGTGTATTTTGTGCGCATGTGTGTTGTGTATGTCTGTGTTTTACGCGTATATTGTATGTGTTGTACGTTTGTGTGTTTTGTGCATGTGTGTTGAACGTGTGTGTATTGTATGTGTTGTGGTGTATGGTATGGCATACGTGTGTTGTTTGTTTATTGCGTGTGTGTGTTTGTGTATTGTGGGTGTGTGCATTTTGTGTGAGTGCTGGTTATGTGTGTGTGTTTTTTGTGCGTGTGTGTGTATTGTATATATGTTGTTGTATGTGTGTGTATTGTGTGTGTATATTGCGTTGTGTGTGTTTTGTGGGTGTATGGTGTGCGTGTATTGCACATGTTTATTGCATGTGTGTTGTTTGTGTTAAGTGTGTCTTGTGGTGTATTGTGCATGTGTGTGTGTTGTACATATGCACAACACAAACAGACAATACACACACACATTCACATATGCAATATACATAGTATATACATGCAATACACATGCACAACACTAACAGACAACACACACATGCACACATTACACACACACAAAGCACACCACACACCACAACTTACATACAATACACACACACAAATAATACACACACGTGTGTTTTGTGGGCATGTGTTGTGCTTATGTGTATTATCTGTGTGTGTGCATTGTGTGGGTGTTCTGTGTGTTGTCTGTGCATATTATATGTGTGTGTGTTTTATGTGTGTATTGTGTGTTTGTGTGTTGTGCATTGTCTGTGTATGTGTGTATTGTCTGTTTCTGTTGTGCATCAATGTATTGTGTGTGTGTGTATTGTTGTGTGTGAGTGTTGTCTGTTGTGCATATGTATTGCATATGTGTGTGTTCTGAAGACCCCTGCAATTCCTTGTAGATTGAAAGTCCATGTGTGTTTTTTTGGAAAAGGAGATAGTGGGAGAGGGCCATGTCGTTGCAGAGATAATTCAGACCCCCTGTATGTCCTGGACAGGCAGTATACAGAAGATCTGAATATCTCCTCCTTATTGCCGCCCCTTGGTGTATGTGGAGATGCAGGTTTTCTCTTTTATATATACAGATATTCAGTACTGACCAGTACTTTACCTTTAAGATTGCATTTCAGCCTCATGTCCTGTATGAATCTGTACTTGTCATTATGAGATTCCTACATGTTAGTATCACTTTCTAATATTATTTTATTTGATGTTCAGGAATGAGAAATGTCTGTTCTGCTCTACAAGTGTTTAAAGGAACAGTAAACCTGTATTATACATAAAAAAAAAAAAACATGAATGGTAGAGATTTCCCCGCTGACCAAAAAAGTGCTCCCATAGCCGATTCTTTCCAAAATCATTACTGTTTAAAGGGATATTAATGCTTGAAAATAAATGCAGCTCTGATTTATCTTCCTAAGTTATGGGTCATGCAGAGTGGCATTTCAATAGTGCCCGAGGTGTAATTCAAC
Organism: Rhinophrynus dorsalis; assembly: GCA_037306005.1. Classification (NCBI taxonomy): domain Eukaryota; kingdom Metazoa; phylum Chordata; class Amphibia; order Anura; family Rhinophrynidae; genus Rhinophrynus; species Rhinophrynus dorsalis. Next base: position 157,109,376 of record CM074726.1, on the reverse strand, counting down.
AGGAATTGAATTATAAAGTATCCCCCTCCCTCCCCTTTCACCTACATTACTCTGTTCTTCAAGACGGTCTGGATGGAGTGCAGAAAGGGACACTCTTCAGTGAGCATAAGAAATAACCTGCCCTCCTTTGTCCGGGGTGGGGGGCAGCAAGAAGATTGTCCCTCGCTGTGATCTGTCCGGTTAAGAGACCAGATTTTCGTTCTGAGCAGAAGCAGTGTTTCGCATGTAAAAGGGGAGGGAGGGGGACCTTTATAATTCAATTACTGTTGAACTACACCTCTAAAAGTATTGAAATACCACTCTACATGGCCCAAAACTTACTTACCGCCCCCCCCCCCCACCGGGCGTGTTTAGCTTCAGACAAAGCTTGTCGGTCAGGTCAAATGATGCTTCCTCTTTGAGATATATATATCCCACTGAGTAGAACAAGGCTACTTCTACTACCGAGAGATGTTTTATTTAAAAATTATTGTGGCTCAAACTTAGATTTTTTGGTGTACTACCTCCGTGATCCAAAATGTTATGGTGACGTTGTTACAGCATTCTTTGGAGAGCGTATATCAGTGATGATAATACTCCATAAACTGCTGTAGCAACAGCGCCACTGTAAAATTTCAGGCCCATGGAAGTATCATTCCCAAAACTTTTGAATTAAACATCTTTCAGCATGTTTTACTCTTGAGGATAAACACTGAAATATAAATATATACATATATCTGTGTAAGAGAAGGACTTGCTCATGAATCTGCCTTTCACACAGCAGTCAGGTGTGTGTGTATTTACTGTTTTTTTATTTATATTCTGCTTTAGTCTAAAGATGAACAGAGACACTTTACTAGCTTGAGAATGTTTACACGGCCCTTTAGAATTATGGGTGGGACACTCTTTATATGGCTAAACTTATTCATACCAAATAAGTGTGCTGCTTATTACTCGGAGTTGAAAACTAAATACAGATCTAAAATGATGCACAACAAGTATAGGCAACTGTAGAAACTATGCAAAAAATATATAAACAACTATACCTGGCTGCTGTATGAAGAGCTCTTTTATATCCGCTTCTGCTGCACACAGTAATTATATAGATAGTAACAAGAAAAGCATGACAGTAACGACCAGCCGTGGCAGCACGCTGACTGAATTTCAGGACCAAGGGTGATTTTTTTTTTTTGCTTAATGGATTCCAGGATCCCTGAGCTGCATGCAGCCGCGCAGGGACCCCAGAATTCCATGACGTGCCAGGACCATCACTGGTCCTTAAGTGCCAGAACCGGCATGATGGTCCAGACACGTCCAGGGTCATTAATGGAGAGGTAAACTTTTTTATGAAAACACATATTTTATAGAGCATTTCCTGCTGAAGAAAACAAGGTCACTCCTATCACTGTCAGATGTTTTATTCAAAATTTATAGCAGTTTAAATAATCAGGAAGTGAATTTACTGTGTTTACTTCCTGATAGTTCTAACTGACAGGAAGTGACAGGAAGTTTCTATCACATTCTATGGAGAACTGTATGTCTCTGACTTTTCTGACTTTCCTCTCCATTAGAATCTAACAGGAAATCTAATTAGAATTTGACCACTATAGGGCACTGCTAATGTAAAAAACATGGGTTTAAACTGTAATAACTCTGGAAATATAAATCTCTCGGCAGTGGGAGTACCCTTATTTTACTCAATAGGAAAATCCCTACAATATATATTTTTTCATAAAAAAAAGTTTACTGCTCCTTTAAGCATAAAAACAGGAGACTCTGGAGAAGATCCAGAGAGCTCCCAGGTATGACTACAGCGATCATATACTGTAGCGCATACCCTGAAGGGCAGCCACTGGCACTGGAGGCTAATGTCAGTGGGGCTGTGCATCCGTACTCATACCCTGGAGTGAAGACACATGTGTATTGCTTGCACAGCAGCACTTCTACCAGATTTATTCCATATGACATAGCTTTGTACATGCAGGAAAGGGCAACATGGCTGTACTAAATCTTATTCACCATCATTGTGCAACGTCAAGCAATGCATGACATACCCCTCTGGTTCACAAGGGGTTAAAGGAGCAATAAACTTTTTTAATGAAAATATTTGTACTGAAGGGCCTTTTATGCATAACAAGACAAGAGTACTTCTATGCTTCATTCATATGTTGTTACAAAGCAATATTTTGTTTTGCAGCTAGGAGGCACTGTTATTACCGCCTGTGAGGAGCCGAGTGTCACAGACGCAGGTTTTCCATAGACGGATCTAGTAGCAGATCCTCCTGGCAGCTCAACATCTTGTACTCAGACTATGTATTCTAACTTTTGAAAGAAGCCTCTCAGAAGATTGGGGATACCCCTGATTTATGCAATAGGGAGAGTCCTACAATATGTATAGATTTATAATTAGGGTTTACGGCTCTTTAAGTCACTTCACATGCTGATACTTTATGTCTAATATTATTACTATAACATAAAGAAACTTTTCTGTCTTTTTTAACAGATCCAGTCCTCATCATGGCTTGGCGCCTTCGTTTACAAAACCTCATGATCATCTCTCTAGTCACCTTCTCCTTCACCGTGTTCATCAACATTGTCTCACAAAAAACACAACACCAAGAGAAACGTGTCCACATTCTCATTGTCTCGTCATGGCGCTCCGGTTCTTCCTTCCTTGGCCAGATATTCAACCATCACCCCAATGTCTTCTACCTCTTTGAGCCTGCCAGGACGGTTTGGGTCAAATTCCCAGGTGAAAGTGCTGATGTCCTCCATTACCCGGTTAGAGACCTCCTGAGCTCTCTGTTTTCGTGTGATGTGTCTCCCCTTCACAGCTACCTTCCTCGAGGTGGACGGCATATCTCTGATCTTCCATTTTGGTCTGAAAGTTGGGCCCTCTGCTCCCCTCCAGCTTGCACAGCCTTAGACCCCTACGATGGCTATGACAGACCCACATGTTTCCGGCGTTGTGGCTATGTACCCCTAGAAAAGATGTCAGAAGCCTGCAAGGCTCACAGCCATGTAGTGTTGAAAGTAGTAAGGGTCCTGGACCTCAGCACCCTTCTCCCACTTTTTCAGAACCCCAACTTTGACCTTAGAGTTATCCACCTAGTAAGGGACCCTCGGGCAGTAGCTGCTTCACGAAACAACTTTAATCTTCTGCGTAATGAAGATCTCATAGTAAGCAGAGGAACAGCAACAAAGGACAAGAAAAAGAGTGGCCCCAAATTGACTCAGGTCATGGCGAAGATCTGCAAGGCACAGGTAGCCATTTCAGAGTTTGCTAAACTGGCTGAGATATCTCTGCATGGACGCTACATGATGATAAGACATGAAGATCTAGCAAGAGAGCCAGTATACAATGCTCAGAAGGTCTACAGCTTTGCTGGCCTGAGAATGACAGAAGAGTTAGAGAAGTGGGTGTATAATGTCACTCATCAGTGGACTGGCCGGCAACCAGGTTTCATGAACTTTGCTGCAAAGTCCCAGGAAATTGTTCAGAAGTGGAGAAAGAATCTAAATCACACAACAGTCGTAGAAATCCAAGAGGAATGTCAAGAGGCCATGGAGGTCTTTGGATACTTGCCTGTGAAGTCCTTGAAGGAGCAGAAGAATCTGAAGTTTGACGTAGTCAAAGACATAGAGCATATCAGATCGTTTGGGTGGATATAAGCTTCTCGTGTCACATTGAGATAACTCGATTACATAACTTTTTCTTGTCCCAAGAACAAACTCATTACATGGGTGGATGCAAGAGGAGATATTCCCCCCCCAAACACTTGTCCTTCCCTGGATAAACATAGGGGCTGGGCAGACTGGCCTGAGGGTATATTATGGCTTTGCCCCCACTTGGAAAAATGTATGAGGACACCCATGCTCATCAGTAGAGACACAATAAGACATGAAGAAGATTTTGCACTGAGAGTAAGCTCTCCTACACCTTTGTTATTCTATGTCCAAGGAATAATATATTGCAGCTAAACAAACCATGGGAAATAGATGATAGAATTCTAAAGATCAATAATGGCCACATGTGCAAATATATTAAGAACTTCTAAGGCAACCAGTTGCATCATATGGGATCAATGAAAACCCACACATATTCTAATAGGACTTCAAAGCAATTGAATGCTAGAGAGGTCTCCAATGCCTTGCAAAGCAAATCGTTGGAGATCTCTCTGACATTTGGGGATTTAAAAACCCTAATTTAAATGAGTTGGAATTTGGGGAATTGTTTTCCTTCAGTGCTGTTGCTCCAATTTTACCAGTTTAGAATGATCACTTTATTTACCATTTTATATATTTTGTAATGTCCAATTTACATATTAATTTATTGTGTTCATTTGTCAGGGTGTATCTCACATGTCCTGGTCAACTAAAGGAACTCCATGGGGATATGTACTAAAGTGTAATAAAGAGGAGATAATATCTCCAGAGAGATTGATTTTCCAGTCACTATGTTATTCTGTGGGAGAGCTTTAGTTATAGACAACAGGGAGATATGTACTAAGGTGTGACAAAGAGGAAATAACATCTCCAGTGAGATAAACTCTCCAGTTCCTATGTTATTCTATGGGAGAGCTTTAGTTGTAGACTACAGGGAGAGAGACAGGAAGGTGTGATAAAGAGGAGATAACGTCTCCAGTGTGATAAACTCTCCAGTTCCTATGTTATTATATGGGAGAGCTTTAGTTAAACTACATGGGGTGATACGCTAAGGTCTGATGAAGAGTAGATAACTCCTTAAGAGAGATAAACTCTCCAGTCCCTATGTTATTCTATAGTAGAGCTTTAGTTAAAGGCTACATAGGGAGATGTACTCAGGTGTGATAAAGAGGAGATAATTTCTCTAGTGAGATCGATTCTCCAGTCCCAATGTTATTTTATGGCAGAGCTTTAGTTATAGACTACGGGGGGAGATGCACTAACGAATGATAAAGAGGAGATAACTTCTCCAGTGAGATAAACTCTCCAGTTCCTATGTTATTCTGTATTGTTTAGACACTAAGATTTCACAAGTTGGATATGTGTTAGTGCATAGACTCCATTGAATAACATAGGAAATGGAGTACTGATATCACTGGAGAAGTTAATTCCTCGATATCACTTTATCACACCCAAGGTGTCCTAAAACTCTTCATGGCCAATATGATCTGGCTGCGTTATTCAAAAATGAAGTCTTCATTAGTCTTAGATCTTATGTCCATGGAGGTGAACACAATTGCGGATTACAGAATTCCCTATATGGATATACACTAAGGAGCGGTAAGGGCCAGGATATTGATATGGCAGCAAATTTGTGTCAATAGCATAAAGATAGTGTGCACTGAGATATCTTTGCCACCCTATCCCCGTGAATTCACCACCAATCCACCACAATCTGCCAACATCACAATGAATCAGCCATCACTTCAATTAGTTTATGATTTTACTAGAGAATGTCTTATTTGCATATGGAAAGGCAATTTAATGAGTCATTGCCGTATACATGTGGGTGTGCTTATATGTTAACTAGTGTAAAAGCTGTGTACACGGTCCAAGGTCCAGGTGATGTTGCGTATCCCTCTGGCACTCAAAGGGTTAAGAGGCCGGTCCTGCTCTGTGTCCTGCCGCCGACGCAGTCATGCACTGTAGAGACTGGCCGAAAGCACAGAATGCTCCCAGCACAGAACTCCCAGCATTCTGTGCTCCCAGCATTCCGTGCTCTCAGCACAAAACTCCCAGCATTTTGTGCTTTTGGGCAGTCTCTACTGCGCATGACGGCTTCTGACAAACATCCTAGCGAATTATTATATAGGATATGGCTGTTTGCCACATGCACTAAGCTTCAATAGCTGCATGTACTGTCAGCTTTCACAGTCCAACATCACCTACCTGAAGATGGCGATGCTGCACTCTCCATATAGTTCTTTATACAGCCAGTCTACAACAGCTGTCAGCAGGCTATCCACCGATCGTCTGAGTCATGTAAATAAAGGACTTACAGGGGATTGTTTATGTGACCCCTTTGATGCAGAATTACCCCAGGTCCAAATACATAAGCCTCTTTGCTTTTCCTTGTTACTTGCCATGTACTTCACGGAACGTGGACTACCTATTCCCATGAGACATGATGCCAGTCTGTGTCATATCAGACAGAGTTACTCATCTATGCAGTGTTCTGTTGTAGTCATCTACTTGTGAATATAACTTATTACTGTGAGTTGTGGTTCCAACCCCTTGAGGCAGAAAAACATTTTACCTTTAACCCTCTAATGTCAGAGTTGTGTGCAAATCAATGCTTTTCACACCACTTTGGTATTCAGAGAGTTAAAAATGTTGCCAGTGAAGCCATAATGAGTAAAACTTACCGTGAAAAAGTGGGTAGGTCTTTCACAATAAAACCGGCTAAAGAAACATTGCACTGCCCGTGTAAGCAGAGTCAGGCTGAATGAACAGCACCTCACTATGGTGCCTGACACGCCGCCTTGTCTACAGTATACTATAACAGTGCCCTGGTGCTACTCCTCTCCCCGCTCCAGGCTGATGCATACATCCTACTCCTTGTGTGCAGTCTTATGGGTTTGGGATACGGTGATATGCATATCACCCAAGTGTCCCTCTTTGAAACCCAAATCCCTCTGTCCCTCTTTCTCACCCTGGTGTCCCTCTTTGTAGGAGATCAGACTGAGTGGTGTGGATATAAGTGTATCACATTGCTCTACAGCAATAAAACTCACATTAATGTTTGTAGATACTTCAGCTTATGTGTATATAAATTAGTGTGTGTAAATAAAATAATTTGATCTTGTTCTAAATAATGTATTCAGTTGCAAAAAGAGGTGTCAGTAGGTCATGAAATAACCTAAAAATGACCTGTAATGCCCCGCCCACCAGTCACGCCCCCGGAAACACCCCCTTAAACAAAACTGTCCCTCTTTGGACATTTGATATGTTGGGAGGTATGATATTGAGTAGCAAGTAGTATACAAAACAAAGAAAAAGAAAATAATTAAAACGATGATTAGAGCACTGAATATGAGTAAGAATGCAAACTGTGCTGTGATTGGTAGTTATGGAGTAAGAAACTCATAACATTGTGACTTTTCCTTGCATTACAGAGTGTGGAGTCACATCCGCTCACATCGCCAGACACACTGCGCAAGGCTGCGGAGCTGAGCACTGTTGGCCTTGCTCAGTATGTCTGGCGAGGTGAGTGGATGTGAGCGTATGCCAGCGGTGCTTGGCTAAGTCCCATCCACTCATAACTTATTAACCCTTTGAGTGCCAGAGGTGAATCAGCAATGCATTGGGTACCCCTCTGGCTCTCAAGGGGTTAATATTGAATTGTAATCTTCATAACAGTTCATTGGTGGGAACTGTGAGCACTTTCCTTGCTGAACATCAGTGGGTGAATTTACTCGTTATGATACATTTAATGGCACAGAGCTCACTGCTTTTTGTTCCTGTGACCCCACAACTGGGGTTTCTGGGAGCATATTTGGATTTGTCATTCCCCTTACTTGCCCTTCCTCCTATCTGACCATGTGACAGTGCACTCAGTATATTACACAAGGGTTTGTCACTGTGGGGGTTCATGAATATGTAAATACCTTCCAGTAAGAGGAGACAATGTGCGTACATATCAGTGGTATTGCTTGGTGGAGTCACATCCACTCACATAATTAGACACCTCTGGCCATGGCACATTGTCTGGCAATGTGAGTGGATGTGACAGAACTGCTGGTACCCACTCAAGTCGCCAGAGTGCCAGTATCAGCGAGAAAACAGGAGAAATTATAAAAGAAATTGAAAATGAGATATTAGGGTTGTCTCCTGATCCAGATCAATGTATCAAGAGAAATCGGATGCAGCCTCAGGTATGAATGAGAGCTTCGTACAAGTTGAACTGTTAAAACCATTAACATGCTTATGTCTAATATCATCTTGAGCTTGAACAGTGGACTTTCTGTGCTATTTTTTGTGCTCTGATGCACACATTCAGATGAATACTATATACTCTGCTGTAACTGGACGCTCTATTGAATTCAATTTAGAACAATGTAGTATTTCACCACACATCAGTTGATTTCTATGAAAAGGAGTTTAACTATTTGCTATAGCAACTGGCACCTCGGCAAATAAAACATTTGGTCTTGTTCTAAATAATTTCTTTAATTACATAAAAAGCTTTCAATGGGTCATTCTTTAAGATGTTAAGGCATCACACTTACCCTTTCCTTACCCATAACCCAACTACCCCTGCATGCAAAACAACACAACAACTTGTACAGCATAAAAGTGAATAAAAATACAAGACACAGATTAAGGCAGCAAAATAAAGAGGTCACAGCTTAATATTGGATTTTACCTATTTACCCTTGAAGGCTCCTCCTCCCCTCTAATGTGGGCCCCCCAGTCCCATAGCCAGCCTGAACCCTTTGCCTAGGCACCTAGTTATGTTTTCCATGGCAGTATGGGCCTGCGACCAGCATGTGCCCAGCACGTGTCATCTGAGGTATGTAGGGGATTCTCGGGCATCAGAGCCTACCCTGGACCTCCGCAATGACACCCATCCTTCTCCGACCATGAGGGCCAGTAGATGCCACTTTGTACCACCATCTCTCCAGTCCCTCCCCTTTACATCAGCGCCGCCACTGGTATTAGCCTGCTCTACTAGGCAGGACTTGTCTTGTAGCCAAGCCCCACCTTATGCTCTGATAGCAGTAACATTCATGGGCAGGAGCCAGACCCTCCTGGATATTGTAACCTTTTGAGGCTACACTGCCCTGAGGTGCCTGGGGGACCCGCATGCTGCCACTCGAAGAGGGAACTCTAAGGTGTACCATCTTTGCCCCCACAGCTTTAGCTGTGACTCAGTACTACCCCATTAAGGCTAACCCTAGTGTGCCATTAAATAAAGATAACCACAACTCAGTAAGGTGCATGCCATCTCCCCTTTACCAGCCCCCTGCATTTAATGAAATCTTAGTATGCTTGATGGTGCACCACCCACAGGAAGGCAGAAAACTGTAAATTGCCAGTTTAAACTTTCTTCGAGCTCTGTCAATGGCAGAGGTACAGTTGGCCCTCTTCCAACACAGCCTGAGCACAATCTTCGACCAAAGGAGCCTAACCCCAGGTCACGTGCTCCTGATTCTTTCACACGTATCCCTGATGGAGTGGATCAATCCCACTGCTGTCATGGAAGTGAGATCATTACCTTAAGCATGGATCAATACCAAGTCCAGAAGGACCCATTTGGCCACTGCTTCCTGAAACAGGTACCACACCTGTCCCCACTGTAGGCCCATTTTACCAAGCCATTAGATCTGTATGCATTCCTGTGGGATGCCTAGCTGCCTGTCTCCCTCCTACCACTCTGCCCAATGAACAAAGATGTGGCCCACAATAAATGCCTTAGCCTGGAACTACTGGACCTATAGGGGAGCAAGAAAAAAATACAGATAAGCAGAGATCACTGGATGAGCCCTTTAGGTATTAGAATATTATGTATATAAATTGATTCTGTGTATGAACAAAATGGTCCTATATATAAGAGACAATCTAACCAAACCAATGATACACAAATAGTAAAAAACAACCTACAATATTAGTCAAACATAGTCCGATCTGATACATTATATAAATGCAGGGGATGACTGAATTCCCCTATAACTGTTGGGTGTATTTTAAAGTAGAGTCTCCGTTATGTTTTGCTCAGTATTTGTAATCCTCTATATAAGTCTCACATGAAGCAAACAAAAGATGAATTTAAAAAAAATGTGTAGAAAGTGTGAAAATGAAAGGAAGGTAAGTACATACAGTCCACAATGGTATGGACCATAGTCATGGTGTGATGTAATGAATGATAGAAGGATGCATTAGTAGTCCAAGATGGTAGTAGAGGTGTGATGAAATAAATGGAAATAATGGATGACGATGGCTGATGTTGTTCCAAAGTAATAGATGAATGATACAGTCTTAAATTAGGAATAGTTCTAAGCCAGATCTCATATCTAGCAAACCAATTTCTTATCTCGGTGTCCCTGCTGCTGTCTGGTTCCTGGAGTCCCCTCGGTTGGATTCAACACGTACAATAGAAGAGTAGGAGACAGTTCAAAAGGGCATCTAAGTATAGTAAGTTACACACAAAAATATAAAAGTAATTTATTCTTATGTGTAAAAAATATATTGGAGATAATGCTCCTAAAAATATAACCTAAAAGTAAATACAGAAATGAAGATATATATATATATATATATATATATATATATATAATTCTATATGAGATGCACTCGCTGTAATACTAAGTAAGTCCAGGGTGCCAATCAAAGAAGCGATACATACATTTTTAAGAAGAGACGGCACTCTCTGGAAATTGATTGAAAAAAATTCAAGCGATGTTTATTTCGACGTTTCGGCCATCCACTGCAGCCTTTATCAAGAACACACAACACAGTGAAACATGATGTATTTAAACCCTCGTAATGACCCCTGCACCTGAAGGAAAAACGCGCCAAAGTACTTGCAACCAATTAAAAAATTACTGTGGTGAAGTAATTAGACTGACAGTTTAGATATCCAATCACCTAGTGATACATTGTAATTGTGCACATTAAACGAACACAGTGTAGTTAAAAAGCAAGAAGCCAGTCACTATATGCAGTGACCGGCCACTCCAATGTCACTATCATCTATCACACCTAAGAAAGAACAATCCATTCACAGCAACAGGATGTTATGTATGCCATATTCCCCTAATATATTACTTTATAAAGCATATCAATATAGTACTAGCGCTTTGCTGAATAGCGGAAGAATAAGTGTTTGCTCTATTATGTTTTAAAGTAATCCCTAGTAATAGTATGATGTTAGATAATCATAAAAATAAGTGAATGATAAGTACGGGATACTTATTGTTTTTAAGGAAGTCGAACACAAAAGAAAACCCAAAACACTGTTGGATCTCCGTTATTCTAAACGCTACTTTAAGACATTGTTGTGTTTGGTATTAACAAGCTGTGGGCTTGTGTTAGAATCCGTATATTACCTATTGATACTTGTGGCGTACCACTTGTAACAATGTGTTAAACAACAACTATCTCTAAGCAACTATGTAGACATTATTGTTTTGCTTGATATATGTAGTGTATTGCAACTTGGTCCGAACGAGGACATGCACACACACATACACATAAGCATAAAAATAGCAGATGTGAGTGTGTGGAGGAGTTACTTAACTAAACAGCGGCTAATTGGTTTAATCGTTATCACGATGATAGCACAAACCTCCACATAACGTCCCAAAAATGCTATATAAATCAAAAATCTGTATCATTAGTAATAGAGCGAAAAGACATTACCATATAACAATTTCAGTATATGCCTAAGTAACACATAAGGTAAGGAACAAAGGTGGCATCTACACCCAGGCAAATATAAACGGTAAAGCAAAATGAATCCTATAAAGTAGCAGATTCTAAATGATAGAGTATCGTAAGTCATTCAGTCACATATTAAAAAGTTTATATCCCCAAAACACAGTTGCATGTTCACCTTATCCAGATGATTAAGGATCCATCCTCTTTAGAAACAATGCTTGAAGGAAGTTCAAATCCAATACACCTTTATATTGACAAAATGAATCCATTCACATACCTGTATTGTTCTTCCATACCTTCCTTTGCGGGTAACCCATCATTATTACTGCTAGTGTTTTCTTGGTGGTGCCGATCAGTAGTTAAAAACTAGTGTTAAACCCAATATCATATGTCAGGCTGAAAGACAATACAAAATCCTTACGATTCCTATGGGTACACTAGTATCTATAATCCACATGTGGTGATCATTTACAACGAAGATTTCTCCTCAACCATTGCCCAGATGTTGCCACATTCTTGAATCTCCAGTTGACATATTATGCCATATTAATATTAACGATTCTCTTAATTCCCCATACTTGAGTGACAATAAACTATTATTTTGTCCACGCTGGAGGATGGAACACTTCTTTAAGTCCTTCCTCAACCATTGCTAATGGACACAGTGTAAGCGGTGCATAATTTTATGCTGCACACGTCTCATTATCAATCACTGAGCTGGAGGATGAAATCAATATGATTAAGAGGTGGTCCATGCTGGAGGACAACTCGTTTCTAAAAAGAAATTCCTCAACCATTGCTAATGGTCCCTCTTTATTATGTGGATGTGGTTAACATCAATCCGTGCAGTATATTAGAGTTACCTCACAAAGCAGGAAATGCATTTTTATATATAAATGAGTCTTAGTTCAATGATGTTTCATGTATAAAGAATCTATGATTACAAATAGTAGGCAAACACGGATCAATTGCCTTAATAAAAGCACACATATGAACGTTTTTCATTCAATCCTTTTGGTGTCATCGTTTGTAATCGTTTGATCCATTTGAATTCCAGTTGATGTAGTTTGCGTGTACGGTCTCCTCCCCTGTCTAAGGGTGGAATATGATCGAAAGCCATGCATTTTAAAGATGATAATGAATGAGTCTTTTCTAACCAGTGCCTGGCTACTGGTTTATCACTAGAGTGGTCTGCAAATGCTTTGCTAATACTTGCTCTATGATTAGCTATCCGCTCCTTTAAAGTGGTAGTTGTCAGACCCACATAGAGTTTTTGGCAGGGGCAGATAATAAAATACACCACAAATGAACTTGTACATGTTAAACGGTGGTGAATTTGAATTTTTTTTGCCATCAATCGGGTTGATAAAATGATCTCCAGTTATGAGTCCTCGACATGTAGTACAATCTGGGCACTTGTAACATCCAGGTTTGCCTTGAGTGAGCCATGTAGTTTTAGATTTCTTGTAACAATGGCTCGGGTCCGTTTTAACCAACAAGTCTCTTAATGTTGCACCTCTCTTATAAATCAACATTGGTTTGTTTTCAAAAATTTTAGGTAGGGAATTGTCAGTAACTAAGATATCCCAATAGCGAGTATTCGCTTCTCTGATGTTTTTATATCCTGTTGTGTAAGTAAAAGGGAATACCAACCGTTCCAAACACTCTTTGGATTTAGACTTAGGTTTAAGGAGTTCTTCTTGTGTAAAAGCCAAAGCACGTTTCTCCTGTTTGTCAAGTACTTCCAAAGGATATCCCCTGTGCAAAAACCGTTTTTTAAGGTCCGCAAGTTGAACATTAGCTATACTTCTATCACTGTTATTACGAATTATTCTTATCATCTGTGAGTAAGGCAAACTGTTTTTAATATGTAGAGGATGAAAACTTTGTCTATGCAATAATGTATTGCGATCTGTGGGTTTTCTAAAATTCGTAGAATGTAAAAGACCCTGTTCAAATGAAATGGTCACATCTAGAAAGTTAATACTGTGTTCAGAGGCTTCATACGTGAACCGTATAGTGTTAGGTAGACTGTTTAGATGTACCACTAAATCTGAAAGCTGTTCTAATGAACCAGTCCAAAGAAGAAAAATATCATCGATAAAACGATAATATCTGAAAATATGGGGTGATTCTGAAGGCTTAATATGTGTAATCTCATAGTTCCACATAAAAATGTTTGCAAATGCTGGAGCCACGTTACTCCCCATTGCTGTCCCTGCAATCTGTCTATAGTATTTTTGTTCAAATTTGAAAAAATTAAGTGAAAGGCAGAGTTCAAGTAATTGCAAAAGAAATGTATCTGGAGGACGTGTTTCCAGTTTATTGTCACTTAAAATTTTTTCCACTGCTTTCAAGCCTTCTTGCAATGGGATGACTGTGTACAAACTACTAACATCCATTGAGGCTAAAATTAGATGTTGTGGCATATTGCTTATTTGTTTCAGCTTACTCAAAAAATCAGTGGTATCTTTTATATAGCTCGGTATTAGCGGCAAAAGAGACTGTAAGTGATAATCAATAAATTGTGCCAATGGTTGCAACAGTGAGTGTCTGGCTGAAATTATAGGTCTCCCAGGAGGTTTGTTACTATCTTTATGAATTTTAGGGATAGTATATAAAATAGGTATAATAGGGAAGTCCGTGGTCAAAAAATTAGCAGTTGCTTGGTCAATCCATTTATTAGATTTGGCCACTTTGATCAATTTATCAACTATAATTTTGTCAGAATTAATTGGATTATTAGGGAGAAGAACATATGTATTATTGTCAGATAACTGTCGCATGATGTCTTCTCTGTACATTTCATAGTCCAAAACAACCACTGCACCCCCTTTATCTGCAGGTCTTATTACTATGGATGGATCAGTGGCCAATGATTTAATCCCCAATCGTTCTTGTTTAGTGATATTATTATGGCTATTTTTTTGCAAATTACTACAAGTAGTTTCATTGGTCAATTCCATTAATCTCGTATATGTCCTTATAGAAGGATTAACGTTGGTTGGCTCAAACTTACTACTGGTTTTAAATACTTTAATGGAATCTTTCTCTGTGCTTTGTTTAAAATAGTCCTTTAATTTTAAATTACGTTGGAACTTATGTAATTCTATATCAAACCTAATAGGATCATGCTGAACTGTGGGAACATAGGTAAGACCTTTAGAAAGAACTCCCATCTGTATTTGATTAAGTGGTTTTTTACTGAGATTAAACACTATCTGTTCTTGTTGGAGTCCTTGGCGTGAGTACCTCTTGTACCCCCTCCCGCCTCTCCTAATGTGTGGTCTGCTCTTGTGATGTTGCTTTGTGAACGAGTAGTTACTCCTAAAAAAGGCTGTTGAACAGATATTTCTACTGTACTACTGTCACTGTCTGTTGCTGACGTTACTGCAGTTGAATCATCAATTGTATCCACTGGAGGTTTAGAGTGTTGAGTGCGTTTAATCCTTCTGAAATTGGGTTTACGTTTAGGATTAGTACCCAGAAGCCATTTATAAACACGATTGTCTTTATAGTCACTTTCTACTTTATCAACCTTTTTCTTCTTAAACGTATGTAAGTCTTCTTTATAATTATTCAATTGAGTTAAGTAACTCCTCCACACACTCACATCTGCTATTTTTATGCTTATGTGTATGTGTGTGTGCATGTCCTCGTTCGGACCAAGTTGCAATACACTACATATATCAAGCAAAACAATAATGTCTACATAGTTGCTTAGAGATAGTTGTTGTTTAACACATTGTTACAAGTGGTACGCCACAAGTATCAATAGGTAATATACGGATTCTAACACAAGCCCACAGCTTGTTAATACCAAACACAACAATGTCTTAAAGTAGCGTTTAGAATAACGGAGATCCAACAGTGTTTTGGGTTTTCTTTTGTGTTCGACTTCCTTAAAAACAATAAGTATCCCGTACTTATCATTCACTTATTTTTATGATTATCTAACATCATACTATTACTAGGGATTACTTTAAAACATAATAGAGCAAACACTTATTCTTCCGCTATTCAGCAAAGCGCTAGTACTATATTGATATGCTTTATAAAGTAATATATTAGGGGAATATGGCATACATAACATCCTGTTGCTGTGAATGGATTGTTCTTTCTTAGGTGTGATAGATGATAGTGACATTGGAGTGGCCGGTCACTGCATATAGTGACTGGCTTCTTGCTTTTTAACTACACTGTGTTCGTTTAATGTGCACAATTACAATGTATCACTAGGTGATTGGATATCTAAACTGTCAGTCTAATTACTTCACCACAGTAATTTTTTAATTGGTTGCAAGTACTTTGGCGCGTTTTTCCTTCAGGTGCAGGGGTCATTACGAGGGTTTAAATACATCATGTTTCACTGTGTTGTGTGTTCTTGATAAAGGCTGCAGTGGATGGCCGAAACGTCGAAATAAACATCGCTTGAATTTTTTTCAATCAATTTCCAGAGAGTGCCGTCTCTTCTTAAAAATGTATATATATATATATATATATATATATATATATATATATATATATATACAGGGCTCGAAATTTCCACTCACCACTAGCCAATGGCGAGTGAAAATTTAGCCCCGGTGGGTATGTTATGGCTTGCAGTGGTGAGTAACTTTTCAGGCCTGGCTAGTAGCAAAGGACTTCAACTTTTAAGCCATATATATATATATATATATATATATATATATATATATATATACACACCCAGTTTTATCTATAAGATATAACCGAATGGGGATGCTAGTTAGCCCATATTAGTAGTATGTGAGCGAATAGGAAAGAACATGCCTAAACTTGGTATAGAGGACCAGGGCCATGCAAAGGCAATACGGTGAAAAATAGAATGCACACAGAGACTGTGGAGTAGATGTCCATCTGTCCCTTGAAACAGGTGTTTACAGAAGGTGTACTTGTCACATACGTCTCCATGTTAAATATGCTAACTTCTCACCAGATAGTTTATTGTATGTGGGACCATCAATAAAACATTCTGGATGCAGCTATGAGTTCTTGCACTGGTCCGGTTGTTCCTCTGCTGATTCCTTCTGTTGTCCAGGTATCTTCCATGTTCAGTGTATTTCAGGGAGCCTGGTCCCCTTCCGACTATGTCATCCTGAGGAAGGGGACCAGACTCCACAAAACATGTTGATAATTGATAGCATCAAAGGAAAACTAAGATCAAAAGAAAGGATGCTGAGGACCACTTAGACTGATGCAGAACTGAAGGTACAGTATATACAGATGCCGCAGAATGCCATAACATCACTCCTTAGTGCATCTCCCCCTATGTTTCCAGTGTTATAAACCTCTAAGTCCAATGTTATTCTATTAAGTCTATACATTAAGATAGTTAAAGTTGGAGAAATCTTAGTGTATTGGATCCATTAAATAACAAAGGACCTGGAGAGTTTATCACACTGAAGAAGTCATCTCCAATTAATCACCTCTTTATCACTCCTTAGTGCATCTCCTCCCTGGGGGGGGGTTATGCACTAAGGTGTGATAAAGCGGTGATATACAGGAGATCACTTCTCCGCTGTTATAAACTTTCCAATTCCTACGTTATTCTATGGAGCCTATGCAGTAAGGTTTCTCAAATTGTAGTAATCTTAGTGCATAGGCTCCATAGAATAACATAGGAACTGGGGAGTTTATCACACTGAAGACGTAATCTCCACTATATCACCTCTTCATCACACCTTAGTGTATCTTTCCCCCCTCATACCACCAAATTCTTCTCATATCCCCTACCAATCTTCTGCTGGCTCGTGCACTTTGCCTGTTGCAGCTGCAAGAACATTTAATTACAAGGAACTTCAGTTGCGAAGAACTTAAAGGGATAGTAATACTTGCAAATTACTAATCCCCATATTGTAGCTTTGTTAAAAAGAAACTTATTGCCCCCAGGGGGGACCTTTGAGCGCTATCATCTCTCAAACCATAAGGGTCTGAGAGATGACACTGGGGGCAATAAGTTTCTTTTTAACAAAGCTACAATATGGGGATTAGTAATTTGCAAGTATTACTATCCCTTTAATTAATAAGGAGCTTCAGCTTCAAGGTAATTAAATGGCAAAGGAACTTCAGTTGAAATGAACTTCAATTAAGAAGGAACTTCATCTTCAAGGAAATTACATTACAAATGCCTTCAGTAAAGAACACTGTACATTCTGTACTGTCTATGAGGTCCAAATAAAACTATTATAGCTTCAAAACGGCCACTTTTTTGCATGAGTTTGGCTGGCATTACCATCCCTTTAAAGTTATAATAATGCTTTAGTTTATTTTTCATTACTGTAGCGGCAATGCATGTGTGTTTATTTTACCTGCTGGTATTTTTTTAATTATTTTTTGTGTACTTAAATTAACTCACCAATCAACCATTTCCTCCGCTTTTCATGCATTATGAGCGCCCTCTAGCTGTAGCTTGCAAAAGGGAAACAGTATAATAATATCAAAGTATTTTACCATGAAGGATACATTGAGATTGTCTCTCATTTTCAAGTATGTCCTGGGGGTATAGATATTATTAATCAATTTAATGGTTCTCATTTTATTTACCTCAGAAGGATGAAAGGCTGGGTTGTCCATGCTGGGCCTAGGACCTGGAACCTTGAGGACTGAACAGAGCTGGTGCATTAAGGTATATTAATCTTGTGACACAATGCGTTAGATACCTTTCTGACACTCAAAGGGTTAAGGAGAAGAGAGGTGAACAACGCAATACAAAACAATGTGTTGCGCACCCTTCTTTTCCGTAAATGGTTAAAAAGGGTCACAGGCAACAGTGTTTAACCCAGGGGTGTTGCTAGGCTCTGTTTGAAGGGCTAAAGACCCAGGTCTCATGCTTAACCCCTTAAGGACCGGCGGTCATGGGACATTTCCGTCCCATAATGACCGCATAGGGGCACTTTGACGCGCCAGTACACGTGACCTGTCACGTGTATCGGCGCGTCACTATGGGGCTTGAAAGAGATTGCTCCGATCTTGGAGCGGTCTATTTCAGGCCCTATTTTTACTTACATCGCTCCCGGTAGAGCGCTGTAAGTAAAAAGTACGTGACGTACCATGACCGTCATCGGTCCTTGAGTAGTTCAAGGACCGTGACGGTCCTGGTACGTCAAAGGTCCTTAACCCTCTCGTCTCTTTGGTAGCTTAGAGCATGTATTTGGGCGAATCTTCCTTAACCCCTTAACGACTGGCCGTGCACGCACCTTGCGGTCCATTAAGGACCACGGAGCATTTTTTTTTTTGCGGCTGTGTTCCGGACTCCCCGAATGGAGTGCAGCCGCGAGGGGAGCCTGGAATTCTATGACGGTCCAGTTCCATTATGGGTCCTTAAGGGTATAACAACCCATGATGGAACAGGACCGTCATGGGTCCTTAAGGGGTTAATGGAGCAGTTAACTTTTTATTTGAAAAACATACACTGTAAGGCTTTCCCTCTGTGTAAAACAATGGTACTGGGTCATCTCACTGCTGAGGGATGGATATTACATTTAAACTATTCTTTTTGTTTTTTACATTATGAGTACCCTCTATTGGTCAGATTTCAATTAATTATTCTGTTGCAGTGAGTAGTGAGTCATTGACAAACAGTTCACCATAGAAAGTGATAGAAGCTGCTGTCAGATATATTAGAGGAAAGATTAGAGGAAAGGAGGTTTAGACTTAAGCAGAGGAAGAGTTTTTTTTATACAGTAAGGTTTGTTAAATTGTGGAATTCCTTACCAAAGGATGTGGTTATGGCAGATACAATGGATACGTTTAAGAGAAGACTAGATGCAGGGTTATACTATGCATTTGCAGGCAAAAAAAGAAGTTTTGATAAATTATTTGGCCGCAGGAAAGATATATTCTCATTTCTCTGGTTTCTGAAGCAAGGGTTGAAGTTCATGGACTTGTGTCTTTTTTCATCCTAAATTACTATATATATCTTGGGAACTCAGAGGCTGATTCTTTGGCAGAGATAATTATCTTCTCCTTGCTGCCCTGTTCCTCCCACTTCCCACCCACTTCTCTTCCTTCCCACCCTGTTCATCCCACTTCCCACCCACTTCTCCTCCCTCCCACCCTGTTCTGCCCACTTTCCTCCCACTTTATGATGCAGAGTAGAATAAGCTCCCTCAGACCCAATTGACATCCCCTAGCCAGCAGCACATGAGCTCTCTTCAGGGGCTCAAAGAGAAGAAGCTCACAGGTATGGATATATATATATATATATATATATATATATATATATATATATATATATATATATATATATATATATATATATATATATATATATATATACTAGCAATGTGGGACAGCATTGCCCATCATGTTATGTAGGCAATGTATTGATAATGTGCAATGTATGTAAGAAAACATATGGTGTTTGCTGAAACACTCTCAGAAACTTAGTTAGAGTGATATACACAGAAACATGAAACAGACATGCACAAACAGACACAGAGTGAGACACAAACACATGGAACAGAGATATACAGACACATGGAACAGACATACTCACACAGAGGAGGAGACACACTAATACAGGCACACACCTACAACACACATAGACATAGAGTGAGAGAGACACACATGCAGTGACATACAAACAGTGAGAGACACACATGTATGTAATGCACAACATACAGACACATACACAGAGTGTGATATACACACACAGATACACACATGCAACACACATAGTGAGACATACACAGACACACATGCTCAGAGTGAGAAACAAATACAGTGATACATGCACATTTATACACACAAACACATGGGTGATTTATAAGGGTGCAACTTATGAGGGAAGGGGGATTCATGGGTGTCTGTGTATGACACACATGAGTGAGGCATAAGGGGGTGAGTGAAGATGGGAGGGGGATTGTGGGCATTTCTCTGTGTGTGTCCACATGTGTGTTGCTTGTGTGTATATGTGTGTGTGTATCACAGTCTATGTATACGTCTGCCACCCTCAGCAGCAAAGGAAACTTTATTTGCACAACATACAAAGAATAAAAACTTGCTAGCAATAACTCCTCCCCTCATCCAATCATAAGTCTCTATCCTGTATAACTGGGCTGTAGCAATAGAATATTCCCTCTTTCTTTGCTGATAGCCCTCATATAAGTACCAATTTTTATGATCTACTGTTTTACATCCATGTATATTATTAAACTCTACTAATTTGTATTTCTGTGTGGTTTTACACTGTATTGGACCTTCTGGTCCTCCCTTTAACTGTTTATTGGATCTTCTGGTCCTTTTTTTCCCTCAGGGGGAGGGGAGGGGTTTGCCTGGTAACTTGGTGTGATAAGTGTGTCCATTTTCTGATATCTTACACATAGTTGGACGTTTCTGTTATTTTACTCTGTGGGAGTTATTCTCCCCTCCCCCCCCCGTATGTTCCCTTACTACTTTGACTCCTGGACAGTTTTTTTTACTTGTTTTTTTTTCTCGTTTTTACTTACAGCTCAGTTCCTCTTATCGGAGTCATGGGCACCAGGTACCAGAGCCATGTACTCCTCGACGTGGTCGTTCTGGAGTAGTTGGAGCCTGGAATGGGGTTTGGATCCTGTTTCAGCTGCAGTATAGGTGGTCAATTTTTTATCCCATCTTTATGATTTAGGGAAAGCCTATAGGATGATTAACACATATCGATCTATTTCAGCGGGTCATATTGTCGTTGATAGTTCTTCTGCGGGTTAACATGCCTTAGTTTGTCGCCTCTTAGGAGGCATCCATTTTTCTAGACCACCTCAATCGCGTTACCTGTCTCTCTGGAATGTTAATGATGTACTTCATTTTCTGGAGACTTGGCCCTCAAATGAGCTTCTGTTCCTGAAGCAGTTGTCGGCAAAGTTAACTATGTTACTTTGCCTCTTTTCGTTTAAATGTGTTTCTGATGTTAAGGCTTTGGATCTACATTCTAGATCTTTTACGCCTTCGGGTGTTCCATTTTGCGTTTTTCGTCGTACAAAGACTCAGGTATGGACGGTCTTTTATCCTTCTTTCGCGACTCAGCCATAGTTATGTGTGGTGAAATGTTTACAGGAGTACGAGGAGCGGACTGCTCCTTTGCGGAATTTAGCTTTTCCTCAGCCATTGATATCTTTTCGTAAGCTGTATTTACCGGTATCAGCGGCCACTTTGGCCAGATGGATTCATTGGCTTATGCAGCTGGCTGGAACTGACGTTTCTTTGTTTGGGGCGCACTCTTCTAGGGGTGCTATGGCATCCATGGCTTTACAACTTGGTGGTAGATTGAAAGATATCTTGCAGGCTGCAGATTGATCCAGGGAGTCTACATTTAGGGACTTCTATTGCAAACCCATTGATCATGGTCTTCTCAGGTGGTGAATCAACTTTAACTGTTTGGTATGTTAATGATTATGCTCTTTACTGTATTTATGTGAATTGATTAGCTTTAAACTTGCATAATATGAAGCCTTTGTGCTTGCCATAAAATGTGTGGATTTTCCTAACATCTGTGATGGAAAGTCAGAATTTTATTAAAGACATGGAGGCGAATATTATCCCTCCCTGTTTTCCCTCCCCTATCATATGTTTTCTATGTCTTCTCTAGGTTGATGAGTTTGTCGTTTTTCAACTGCATTCAAATTATGGATTACAGTGAAGCTGATGATCTATTACATCTACGCTGACCAGGTTGTACTTCGTTGATCAGTTTTCATCAAGGCTATGAAGTTGAGGAAGATGGCCAGTTCCAGGTTCTTTGGTTGCAGAACGAAAGAGGGAATATTCTATTGCTGCAGCCCAGTTATACATGATAGGGACTTATGATTGGATGAGGGAAGGCGTTATTGCTAGCAACTTTTTATTCTTTGCATGTTGTGCAAATAAAGTTTCCTTTGCTGCTGAGGGTGGCAGTGAGGAGAGTTAATGCATAATATTCGCCTCCATGTCTTTAATAAAATTCTGACTTTCCATCACAGAATTCCCCACAAGGCAAATAAGAAGGGGAATCATGTCTGGGCTGAGGGGTCTAAGTAAGCCCCTTTCTTATTGGCTGTGGGTAGTTTGTTGGGAGTTGAGGGGAGGGACAGTATAAATAAGCTTGGTATTGTACCTTCACTTCCTGTTGGGATCTGCAGGGGAATCAGCAGCCTGGCTTCATCCGCAGCCCTTCTGGACAAGGTTCATTGGCTATCGGGTTCCAGTGGGGGTGCTTGATTGGACGGAGAGCTCTGGAGGTGGACGGACCAATGAACTGAGGATTTTAATCCTGTTAGGAGCACCAGAGCCTTCCACACTTCTCTACCCAGTGCTGTCTGGAGGCGGAGTCCGAGATGGTAGCCTGCCGGGACTGCTTGGGCCTCTTCGGTGTTGAGTACAGCTACTGCTTCTTCTTTTTGCAGCAATTCTGGTCATGCGGAGGGACCAGGTGATCTGGCCAGTACTGTGCCTGCTCAACGTTTGGTGTCCGGTGGTTACCGGACTGAGGGTGGAATCGCTCTCCTTGGTCATTGTCTTCCAGTCTTCAGGTGGATGGCTAGTCCTGTGATTGTGGCCCTTGTCCTTTCTCCCTATGCCTTCCTATATTCTCCTTTCCTTTGGCTTTTCTCTGTGTGGTCTTGTCGGTGGGTACACTTTTCCCCTTCTGTCTTCTATGGTCTGCTCACTTGCCTTTGCTCCTTCTGTTTCTTCCTCTCTGCTTTCCCCCTTTTGCCCTGGCCCTGGCTCTTTGTTTTTCTTACAGGTTGGAGTTCCGGTGCCATCTCTTTTTCCTGCTGTCTGGTACTGTTGTTATACATAGTCTGCTGTTCTTCCTGCATTTGTGTGTATACGGCTGCTCTGGAACGCAGTGGTGTTGTGAACGATGATGTACATACACCTGACCGTAAAAAAAAAAAGCAAAACGTGAAGTTACACACTGTTGGTTCATGCGACTTAAGTTGATTATTATTATTCATGTACTGTTTATTGTTCTGGTTGCTCATGGGCTTACCTTTTAGCTGTATTAAAGGGATAGTAATGTTTCACAAAAACAGCAGCTTCAATTAATCTTCATAGTATTTGAGCCATGGAAAGTGTTATTTCAATATTGTCAGAGTTATAGTTCAAGAGTAATTGAAGGATAATGTTTCCCCTCCCGCCCGTTTTACCTAGTGTAAGCTATTCCAGATGTGGAATCCGGTCCATAGACTAGACAGATAACAGCAGGGGACAATCTTCTTCCTATGAAAACAATGAAAGCCCTTCCCCACTTGACAAGCTTTTCAGGTTTTTCCCTTATCTTAATTGAAGATTGTCCCTCTCTGCAATCTACCTGGGCACCTCCATTCTGCTCTGACTGAACAGTGTTACATCAGTAAAAGGGGCTGGAGGAGGATACTTTGTCATTGAATTACTCTTGAAATACAGCTCTGACAGAATTGAAATAACACTCTCCAAGGTCCAAATACTATGATGATTAATTAGAGCTGCTTTTATTATGAAACATTACTATCCCTTTAAATATAGCTTTCCATATCCGGATTGCAATCTTCTGTAAAGTAGTTCATGGTGTGGTCTATTCAGTGTCATTAGGCTTTCCTCTTGACAGACTTTGCCTTTAACTACTATCTTGATTCAGGTCACTGGCCTGATTAAGTGTTATGCTGTTACTGTTTATTGTATGTGTAGTATACGGTATTATTTCTGTGTATGTATACTGGTTGATGTTCTTAAGATATTTTGATCTTTTGGTTTTGATTAAAGTATGATTTTCTACAGCAATCTTCCTGATTTATTTGACCACCTAACATGGTGTGGCATAAGAAAAGCACAAAACTTATTTTGTACAAGTCATCTCCATTGACAGATGTAGCAGTGGTTCTTGTATTCATTCCTGTACTCCTGTGTGATCATAGGTAGAAGTAAAAACTCTGTGAGAGGTGATTAGACTGCAACTCTGTAGTTAGAATTCACACACAGAGGTACAGGAATGAGGAGTAGAAGCAGTGCAGGATCTGTCAATAGAGGTGACTTGTATAAAGCAAGCATTGTGCTTTTCTTCTGGCTATTAAAGGGACAGTAATGTCCCATAAAAAATGTTTAGCGTTTTGTATATATATATATATATATATTTATATATATATATTTAGAAAAAGGTGGGCACTCCAAAACTTACATACTATATTGAAAAAACATGCCTGGTGCAGCCTGAAAAATTATGTAACCAATTTGCAGATAATCTAAGTATCAAGCAGCAGGCGCACTCTGAGGTCTTTTAAAATTAAAAATTAACTTTTATTCAGGTATTAAAATGATCAACGTTTCGACCCCCTTGGGGCCTTCATCAAGACACTGTACCAAACAAACAGCCTTAAATACAGTAAAACATTAGCGCCAAAAAACACCACGAGGCAACCGCAGCAGCGTCACTACGTGTAGTGGAGCGCAACGCAATGAACCACAAAGGCAATGTTAACCCTACCACTGCCTTCTTACTGCGTTCCACATAACTCAAACTCGCCGCGGCTGACATCCTAGGTGTGTACATGTCGCTACTGTTGTTCCTCTGCTGATTCCTTCTGTTGTCCAGGTATCTTCCGTGTTCAGTGTGTTTCAGGGAGCTTGGTCCCCTTCTGACTATGTCATCCTGAGGAAGGGGACCAAACTCCCCAAAACACGTTGATAATTGATAGCATCAAAGGAAAACTAAGATCAAAACAAAGGATGCTGAAGACCACTTAGACTGATGCAGAACTGAAGGTACAGTATATACAGATGCCGCAGAATGCCATAACATCACCCCTTAGTGCATCTCCCCCTATGTTTCCAGTGTTATAAACCTCTAAGTCCAATGTTATTCTATTAAGTCTATACATTAAGATAGTTAAAGTTGGAGAAATCTTAGTGTATTGGCTCCATTAAATAACAAAGGACCTGGAGAGTTTATCACACTGAAGAAGTCATCTCCAATTAATCACCTCTTTATCACACCTTAGTGCATCTTCTCCCTGGGGGGGTTATGCACTAAGGTGTGATAAAGCGGTGATATACAGGAGATCACTTCTCCGCTGTTATAAACTTTCCAATTCCTACGTTAGTCTATGGAGCCTATGCAGTAAGGTCTCTCAAGTTGTAGTGATCATAGTGCATAGCCACCATAGAATAACATAGGAACTGGGTAGTTTATCACACTGAAGACGTAATCTCCACTATATCACCTCTTCATCACACCTTAGTACATCTTTCCCCCCTCATACCACCAAACTCTGCTCATATCCCCTATCAATCTTCTGCTGGCTCGTGCACTTTGCCGGTTGCAGCTGCAAGAACATTTAATTACAAGGAAATTCAGTTGCGAAGAACTTAAAGGGATAGTAATACTTGCAAATTACTAATCCCCATATTGTAGCTTTGTTAAAAAGAAACTTATTGCCCCCAGTGTCATCTCTCAGACCCTTATGGTTTGAGAGATGATGGCGCTCAAAGTTCCCCCCTCCCTCCCCCTTCCCTGAGTTAACGCTGACTGCAGGGATATCAGGTATTACTTGCATCAGTCGGCTCTGCAGCATTGCCGAGATCACGTTTATAAAAAAGAAATCTTTCACTAAAACGGTCTTCTACGTGTGCTTGCAAACCAAGCACAAACCAAGCACAAACCAAGCACACGTAGAAGACCGTTTTAGTGAAAGATTTCTTTTTTATAAATGTGATCTCGGCTCAGCTGCAGAGCCGCCTGATGCACATAAGACTGTCGTACGACAGCTTCCCCTGCAGTCAGCGTTCAGTCAGGGAAGGGGGAGGGAGGGGGGAACTTTGAGCGCTATCATCTCTCAAACCATAAGGGTCTGAGAGATGACACTGGGGGCAATAAGTTTCTTTTTAACAAAGCCACAATATGGGGATTAGTAATTTGCAAGTATTACTATCCCTTTAATTAATAAGGAGCTTCAGCTTCAAGGTAATTAAATGGCAAAGGAACTTCAGTTGAAATGAACTTTAATTAAGAAGGAACTTCATCTTCAAGGAAATTACATTACAAATGCCTTCAGTAAAGAACACTGTACATTCTGTACTGTCTATGAGGTCCAAATAAAACTATTATAGCTTCAAAACGGCCACTTTTTTGCATGAGTTTGGCTGGCATTACCATCCCTTTAAAGTTATAATAATGCTTTAGTTTATTTTTCATTACTGTAGTGGCAATGCATGTGTGTTTATTTTACCTGCTGGTATTTTTTTAATTATTTTTTGTGTACTTAAATTAACTCACCAATCAACCATTTCCTCCTCTTTTCATGCAGTATGAGCGCCCTCTAGCTGTAGCTTGCAAAAGGGATACAGTATATTAATATCAAAGTATTTTACCATGAAGGATACATTGAGATTGTCTCTCATTTTCAAGTATGTCCTGGGGGTATAGATATTATTAATCAATTTAATGGTTCTCATTTTAATTACCTCGGAAGAATGAAAGACTGGGTTGTCCATGCTGGGCCTAGGACCTGGGACCTTGAGGACTGAACAGAGCTGGTGCATTAAGGTATATTAATCTTTTAACCCTTTGAGTGCCAGAGAGGTATCCAGCACATTGTGACACAATGCGTTAGATACCTTTCTGGCACTCAAAGGGTTAAGGAAAAGAGAGGCGAACAACGCAATACAAAACAATGTGTTGTGCACCCTTCGTTTCCTTAAATGGTTAAAAAGGGTCACAGGCAACAGTGTTTAACCCAGGGGTGTTGCTAGGCTCTGTTTGAAGGGCTAAAGACCCAGGTCTCATGCTTAAACCCTCTCGTCTCTTTGGTAGCTTAGAGCATGTATTTGGGCCAATCTTCCTTAACCCCTTAATGACTGGCCGCACACGGACCTTGTGGTCCATTAAGGACCACGGAGCATTTTTTTTTTTTGCGGCTGTGTTACGGACTCCCCGAACGGCGTGCAGCCGCGAGGGAAGCCCGGAATTCCATGACAGTCCAGTTCCGCCATGGGTCCTTAAGGGTATAACAACCCATGACGGAACAGGACCGTCATGGGTCCTTAAGGGGTTAATGGAGCAGTTAACTTTTTATTTGAAAAACATATACTGTAAGGCTTTCCCTCTGTGTAAAACAATGGTACTGGGTCATCTCACTGCTGAGGGATGGATATTACTTTTAAACTATTGAGTTTTTTTTACATTATGAGTGCCCTCTATTGGTCAGATTTCAATTAATTATTCTGCTGCATTCAGTGAGAGAAGTGAGTCATTGACAAACAGTTCACCATAGAAAGTGATAGAAGCTGCTGTCAGATATATTAGAGGAACGATTAAAGGAAAGGAGGTTTAGACTTAAGCAGAGGAAGGGTTTTTTTTATACAGTAAGGTCTGTTAAATTGTGGAATTCATTAGTATGTGGTTATGGCAGATACAATGGATACATTTAAGAGAAGACTAGATGCATTTCTTTCAAAAAGAAACATACAGAGTTATACTATGCATTAGCAGGCAATAAAGGAAGTTTTGATGAATTATTTGGCCGCAGGAAATATTTATTCTCATTTCTCTGGTTTCTGAAGCAAGGGTTGAAGTTCATGGACTTGTGTCTTTTTTTCATCCTAAATTACTATATATATCCTGGGAACTTTCTGGATCTGCCCTGGAGACTCTGGCTTTCAGACTGAATTACCAGGTCTCTGGGGACAGAGGCTGATTCTTTGGCAGAGATGAGTATCTTCTCCTTCCCACCCTGTTCCTCCTACTTCCCGCCCACTTCTCTTCCTTCCCACCTTGTTCCTCCCAATTCCCAACCATTTCTCTTCCTTCCCACCCTGTTCCTCCCACTTCCCACCCACTTCTCCTCCCTCCCACCCTGTTTTGCCCACTTCCCTCCCACTTTACGACGCAGAGTAGAATAAGCCCCTCGGACCCAAGGCGTTGCCCATCATGTTATGCAGGCAATGTATTAATAATGTGCAATGTATGTAAGAAAACATATGGTGTTTGCTGAAACACTCTCAGAAATGTAGCTATGCAACAGACATGCACATACTGACACAGAGTGAGACACAAACACATGGAACAGAGATATACAGACACATGGAACAGACATACTCACACACAGAGGAGGAGACTGTCACGGTTTGTTTTGACTCTCAGACACAGAGTAAGATAAAAATCAAACTTTATTGAAAAGTTTAATAGGAACCCTCACGGGTCCTGAACATACACATGGTTTACATGTACATAATGGATTCAAACAGTAGTAATTGCAAAATACAGTATGGTGGGCTCTACCGGCCTTGCCAATATACCGGGCAAGGCAGCCTGGAGGGTTACATGACAATCGAATATGGCTGTACCGGCCTTGCCAATATACCGGGCAAGGCAGCCTGAAAGATGGCACAGTGGAATGGAGACAGGCTGTACCGGCCTTGCCAATATACTGGGCAAGGCAGCCTGGAGGGTAACAACCAATCTGAATATGACTCTACCGGCCTTGCCGATATACCGGGCAAGGCAGCGAGGAGGACAGATGGACAGGTCCACAAATGCTGAATAGGTGGAACAGCATCATAAGATGGAACAGTGGAGCAAACCAGTGTGGTGTAATGGACAATAGCATCTAACCGGTTCTAACTAGCGAATCAGCAACCGGTGAAATATGGAGTAAACCAGTACCACGTACTGGAAGACAGTGAGGCCCAACCGGTTCTGTAGAATGGAATCAGCAACCGGTGAATGTGGAGTAAACCAGTACCGCGTACTGGACAACTGTGGAGCCCAACCGGTTCTATACAGCGGAATCAGCAACCGGTTAATGTGGAGCAAACCAGTGATCAGAATGTCGCCCAGGCGACCCAATAGCCAGTTGATGAAGTGTGGATACAGCACAGAAACAGCAACCAAGCCAGGACGCCCACTGGAACGACAGGACTGCCAGCCAGGTCAGGAACGGAGCAGGAACAATGGCAACACGGGATCAGGAATGGAAGCAGGAACGGCAGCCCAACCGGATCTGGAACGAAGGCAGGAACCACGCAGAGAGGCACTGACTACTGGAGAATGCTGACACTGGTAACAAAGAGGAACAGGCCCAAGGAACAGGTACAGGAACAGGCAGGTGACTGCTGACATAGAGACACCATGAAAGGACAACCAAAGGGTGCCTCAGCCCAGTCTATATAGGCAATACTGGGCGGGTAAAAGACAGGCGGCCAATGGAGAGTACACACACCTGACTGACAGCAGAAGTCAGCAATCACAGGCACCGTGATAGAGACACACTAATACAGGCACACACCTGCAACACACATAGACATAGAGTGAGAGACACACACATGCAGTGACATACAAACAGTGAGAGACACACACACATATGTAATGCACAACATGCAGACACATACACAGAGTGTGATATACACACACAGATACACACATGCAACACACATAGTGAGACATACACAGACACACATGCTCAGAGTGAGAAACAAAGACAGTGATACATACACATGTATACACACAAACACATGGATGATTTATAAGGGTGCAAGTTATGAGGGAAGGGCGATTCATGGGTGTTTGTGTATGACACACATGAGTGAGGCATAAGGGGGTGAGTGAAGATGGGAGGGGGATTTGTGGGCATTTCTCTGTGTGTGTCCACATGTGTGTTGCATGTGTGTATATGTGTGTGTGTGTGTGTGTGTATCACAGTCTATGTGTATGTCTGCCACCCTCAGCAGCAAAGGAAACTTTATTTGCACAACATACAAAGAATAAAAACTTGCTAGCAATAACTCCTCCCCTCATCCAATCATAAGTCTCTATCCTGTATAACTGGGCTGTAGCAATAGACTATTCCCTCTTTCTTTGCTGCTAGGCCTCATATAAGTACTAGTGATGATCGAGCACCCCGATGCTCGGGTGTTCGGGTGCTCTGGCCGAGCGCCCCCGGAGGCTCGAGTGCTCGGCCGAGCACCTGAGCCCCATTGAAGTCAATGGGAGGACTCGAGCATTACACCAGGCACCCCCTGCTCTGATGAGGGGAGGGTGCCTGGTTCATAGGAAAAGGTCAGAAAATGATGGAAACACCACAGAAATGGTTCAGGGACAGCATAGGGAGGATGTCTGGATGCATCTTGGACTCCAACGTCGCTGCTGGGAACGATGTTTCGCCCGTAGTACGCCATTTTTACAGACTGACCGTAAAACACACAAAAAGAAAGATAAAAACGATTTTAGGCGAAAAATTGTTACCAAACAGTATTTGCTGTATATTTACTTGTATATCATCTGCAAATTCTGCAAAAAATTTCATCGATTTTTCGGAACTGGGGCCATGATTAAGAGGGAAACGTGCGCAGCGTAAAGCAGGTGTTCAACGTGGTTATGGCCCGGGTAAGGTACAGCATTCAGGAACGGAGGCCGTAGCTACCACAGGTTTTACAACATGTCCGTTTGCCCTTGTTAAGTCCAGAATTTATAGTCGGAACAGTGGGGTCTGATCCATTGAGTAAAAGTGACGAAGTGACTTAGTGGATGAAGCCAAGAACTACCTTCTGCTCTGTCGAACACCCCAGCCCTATTTAATTCAATGGGAGGACCTGAGGCACTCCGATACAACCTGTATATCACAAAATGGAGGGCCTCATTCACATTGTGGTAAAATAGTTCAGGTAGTGGTCCAACACTCATAAAGCCTATGCACTAAGTGAAAGGGCTGCCAAAAATTAGACTGAAATGTCACTCCAATACACCCTTTATTACACATAAAGGAGGGCATCATACACACCCTTGAAAAATTAGGATTAATGGCCTGCTGGTGACCCTCTAAAACATTAGGGGCGAGGGCATGCCGCTAAGCTGACCATCTAAAACATTAGGAATGAGGGTCTGCTGCTGAGCCGACCATCTAAAACATTATGGGTGAGGGTCTGCTGCGGAGCTGACCATCCTAAACATTATATGCGAAGGCCCGCTAGTGAGCTGACGCTATAAAACATTATATGAGAGGGCCCGCTAGAGAGCTGACCCAATAAAACATTATATGAGAAGGCCCGCTGGTGAGCTGACCTATACAAAAATTGTCAAACAGGGCCCGCTGGTGAGCTGGCCCTATATAAAAATTATATCACAGGGCCTGCTGGTGAGCTGGCCCTATATAAAAATTATATCACAGGGCATATGGAAGAGGAGGAGGAGGATGAGAAGATTAAGAGTCAACCATATACCCGTTTTTTGGGTGGAAGGGGTGAATGGGAATACAGAGTATTCCCATCATTGTAAATAACATATCTAAAGTGACTTTATGTTCACCCGGGGCTTTCCTCCAGTGGAGTGGAGAAGTCAGGGGAAATCCAGGCCTTGTTCATTTTTATAAGTGTCAACCTATCAGCATTTTCGGTGGAAAGGCGGATACGCTTATCTGTTATGATGCCACCAGCAGCACTAAATACCCGCTCAGACAGAACGCTGGCGGCAGGGCAGGCCAGCACCTCCAAGGCGTAGAGTGCCAGTTCATACCACGTGTCCAGCTTGGACACCCAGTAGTTGTAAGGCACAGAGGGATCAGTGAGGATGCTGACACGGTCTGCTACGTACTCCTTCACCATCTTCCAAAACTTTTCCCTCCTTGTGACACTAGGCCGCGCATCAGGGTGAGGGTGCTGGCGGGGTGTCATGAAGGTGTCCCACGCCTTGGAGAGTGTTGCCCTGCCTTTGTCGGAACTGCTGTGTGCTCCCCTTTTCTCCCCTTCTCGGTTGGCCAAGGTAGCACGTACTCTGCCGCCAGCGTTGTCAGATGGAAAATTTTGGAGCAATTTTTCGACAAGAACCTTCTGGTATTGCACCATTTTGCTTGTCCTCTCCACCGGAGGAATGAGAGATGAGAAATTCTCTTTGTAGCGGGGGTCCAGAAGGGTGAACACCCAGTAATCCGTGTTGTCTAAAATGCGTATAACGCGTGGGTCACGGGAAAGGCAGCCTAACATAAAGTCAGCCATGTGTGCCAGAGTACCAACAGGCAAGATTTCGCTGTCCTCACCAGGAGGATGACTCTCAATCTCCTCATCCTCTTCCTCCTCTTCTGCCCACCCACGCTGAAGAGATGGAAATAAAGTTCCATGGCTACCCTCTGTAGCGGAGGCAACCGTGTCTTCCTCCTCCTCCTCCGCCTCTTCCAATTGTCGCTGAGAAGACGAAGTGAGGGTGCTCTGGCTATCACCTTGTGTAAGCTCTTCCGCCCCCATTTCCACCTCTTCCACATGCGAAGCGTTGGTTTTAATTGTGAGCAGCGAGCGTTTCAGTAGACACAGAAGTGGGATGGTTACACTGATAATAGTGTTATCGCCGCTCACCATCTGTGTCGATTCCTCAAAATTGCGTAAAACCTCACAGAGGTCTGACATCCATTCCCACTCCTCACTTCTGCATACAGGAAGTTGAACGGAGAGGCGACGACCGTGTAACAGCTGGTACTCCACTACTGCCCTCTGCTGCTCACAAAGCCGGGCCAACATGTGGAAGGTGGAGTTCCAGCGCGTGCTCACGTCACACAGCAGCCGGTGAGCTGGCAATTGTAAGCGCTGCTGCAGCGTCAACAGGCCGGCTGAAGCTGTAGATGACTTACGGAAATGTGCACACACGTGGCGCACCTTCGTCAAGAGATCATGCAAATTGGGGTAGGTTTTTAGAAATCGCTGAACCACTAAATTAAATACATGCGCTAGGCATGGTACGTGTGTGAGCTTGCCGAGCTCCAAAGCCGCCACCAAGTTACGCCCATTATCACACACAACCATGCCTGGTTGCAGGTTGAGTGGCGAGAGCCACTGCTTGGTCTGGTGACTAATCCCCTGCAACAGCTCTGAGGCCATGTGCTGTTTGTCCCCAAGGCAGATCAGCTTCAGCACGGCCTGTTGACGCTTCCCCACTGCAGTGCTACACTGCTTCCAGCTACCGGCTGATGGGTGAGTGGCGCTGCGCGCAGAGAATTCAGAGGTGGAAACGGAGGAGGAGGAGGAGGAGGAGCCAATAACGTAGGTGCTGGCGGAAACCCTGATGGAGGTAGGGCCCGCAATCCTCGGCGTGGGTAGCACCTGTGCCATCCCAGGGTCCGAGTCGCTCCCAGCCTCCACGACATTCACCCAGTGTGCCGTCAGGGAAATGTAGCGTCCCTGGCCACAAGCACTTGTCCATGTGTCAGTCGTTAAGTGGACCTTCCCAGTAACTGCGTTGGTCAGGGCACGGGTGATGTTAAGGGACACATGGTGGTGTAAGGCGGGGACGGCACACCGGGAAAAGTAGTGGCGGCTGGGGACTGCGTACCGAGAGACAGCTGCTGCCATCAGGCTGCGGAAGGACTCAGTGTCCACAAGCCTAAATGGCAGCATTTCGATGGCCAGTAATTTGGAAAGGTGTGAGGTTAGTGCTATGGCCTGTGGGTGGGTGGCTGGGTATTTTCGCTTGCGCTCAAATGCCTGGGGTAACGACATTTGGACGCTGTGCTGGGACAGGGAAGTGGATGTGGTCGCTGATGGTGCTTCAGATGGTACAGGTGCAGGGCGGGAGGTATGCGGGCCTGCGCCTTCGACAGACAATTGGCCGGCACCGAAAACAGGGGAAGAGGAGGCAGTGGTGTGGCCTGCAGACACAGATTGGCGATCCGGGCTTCCTCCCACTTATTACGGTGCTTGGATGCCATGTGTCGGATCATGCTGGTGGTGGTGAGGTTGCTAGTGTTCATGCCTCGGCTCATTCTGGTGTGGCACAGGTTGCAAACTACAATTCTTTTGTCGTCCGCACTTTCCTTCAAAAAATGCCATACCGCGGAACACCTAGCCCTTGGCAAGGGAGATTTACGCAAGGGGGTGCTCCGTGGAACATTTGCGGGCCGGTTTGGTGCGGTCCGCCTTCTTTCTTTAGCCACACCACTGCCTCTTCCAGCCTGTTGCGGTGCTGCAGATGGCTCACCCTCAGGACTGCTGTCATCGCTCGGCTTTCCACCTTCCCAGGTGGGGTCAGTGACCTCATCGTCCACCAAGTCCTCCTCCACTTCCTCACTCTGATCATCCTCCTCATTTCTTGATCCCACCACATCCTCAGTCATTGACAACTGTGTATCATCCTCCTCATCAAGGTCTTGAGACAGTAATTGTGGTTGATTTGATGGCAACTGTGTCTCATCATCATCATCCACTTCCTTTGACCTTAAATGCCGTTCCCCTCTGTCATCTTCTTGTGATTGGGTACCCTCTAGAGGTTGTGAATCAGGGCACAAGATCTCATGTTCCTCTGCAAGCGTGCTTGGAGAGAGGTTCAAATCAAGGATTGGTGATGAGAAGATCTCCTCACTATATCCCAGTGTGGGATCACTTCTTTGGCCAGACCCTCTATGGTGGGAGGAAGGATGATCAGGGTGAGGATTATGTTGACCAAACTCTTGGCTAGTGAGAGTGGACTTGGTGGAAGACAGGGTGGTGCTTAACCGACTGGAAGCAGTATCAGCTGAAATCCAACCGACCACCTGTTCGCAGTGGTCTGACCTCGAGAGTGATGTCCTGCGACGCCCTTTAAACTGAGACATGAAGCTAGGTATGGTGGATGTCTTTCTTTCTTGTGCTCTGGCACCAGGCACAGTTTCTACGCGTCCTGACCCGCGCCCTGAACTATCAGGATCACGTCCACTTCCCCGTCCCTTTTTACCCGCCTTCTTCATATTAAACGGAATATATGCCGGTAATCTGCGGCTAGGCACACGAAACAGAATGTGACGCTAATCTGCGGCTAGGCACACTACACAATATGTGACGCTAATCTGCGGCTAGGCACACTAAACAATATGTGACGCTAATCTGCGGCTAGGCACACTAAACAATATGTGACGCTAATCTGCGGCTAGGCACACTAAACAATATGTGACGTTAATCTGCGGCTAGGCACACTAAACAATATGTGACGCTAATCTGCGGCTAGGCACACGAAACAGAATGTGACGCTAATCTGCGGCTAGGCACACGAAACAGAATGTGACGCTAATCTGCGGCTAGGCACAGTGAACGGAATATGTGACGTTAATTTGTGAATTTGCACATTAAACAGAATGTGACAATAATCTATGGCTAGGCACACGTTTAAAATGGCCCTTTTTGTCGCTGCGTTGTAAAATCATTGGCCCTGTGCACCTAACAGAATATGTCAGCTTGTCACTGCACTGTGAAATATTTGTCCCTGTGCACCTAGTACAATGTCACCTTAGAACATGTCCCCCCCCCACAAAAAAATGAAATTCTGCCACCCCCAAAAAAAATTAAATGCTGCCCCCACACACAACAGTCCTAAAAAGGACTTTTGGGTCTTGAAAGAGTTTCAACAATTTTATTCTCCCTACACTGACTTCCTGTGCATCTAGTATTATATGTCACCTTACAAATATCCCTCCCACAAAAAAAAGGAAATTGTGCCCCCCTAAACAAAATATAAATGCTGCCCCCACACACAACAGTCCTAAAAAGGACTTTTGGGTCTTGAAAGAGTTTCAACAATTTTATTCTCCCTACACTGACTTTCCCTGCCTAAGCGCATCTCTCCCTGGCTAAGAATGAGCCAAACTCGCGCGTCGGGTGCTATACAGCACCCGATCACGGGTTCTGGCCAGCCAATCAGTGTAATGCCAGCAGCCAACATGGCTGCTGGCATTACACTGATGTCAGAGCCTCCCCGCACGTTTATTGGCTGCGCAGCAGCTGCGAAACGTGCGGGGAGGAGACCCGAACATGGCGGGCGAGCACATGCGGTACTCGTACGAGTACCGCCATGTGCCGAGCAGAGCGATGCTCGAGCCGAACCGAGCTTCGGCCGAGCATGCTCGCTCATCACTAATAAGTACCAATTTTTATGATCTACTGTTTTACATCCATGTATATTATTAAACTCTACTCATTTGTATTTCTGTGTGGTTTTACACTGTATTGGACCTTCTGGTCCTCCCTTTAACTGTTTATTGGATCTTCTGATCCTTTTTTTCCTCTCAGGGGGAGGGGAGGGGTTTGCCTGGTAACTTGGTGTGATAAGTGTGTCCATTTTCTGATATTTTACACATAGTTGGACGTTTCTGTGATTTTACTCTGTGGGAGTTATTCTTCCACCCCCCCCGTATGTTCCCTTACTACTTTGACTCCTGGACAGTTTTTTTTACTCGTTTTTACTTACAGCTCAGTTCCCCTTATCGGAGTCATAGGCACCAGGTACCAGAGCCATGTACTCCTCGATGTGGTCGTTCTGGAGTAGTTGGAGCCTGGAATGGGGTTTGGATCCTGTTTCAGCTGCAGTATAGGTGGTCAATTTTTTATCCCATCTTTATGATTTAGGGAAAGCCTATAGGATGATTTACACATATCGATCTATTTCAGCGGGTCATATTGTCGTTGATGGTTCTCCTGCGGGTTAACATGCCTTAGTTTGTCGCCTCTTAGGAGGCATCCATTTTTCTAGACCCCCTCAATCACGTTACCTGTCTCTCTGGAATGTTAATGATGTACTTCATTTTCTGGAGACTTGGCCCTCGAATGAGCAGTTGTCGGCAAAGTTAACTATGTTACTTTGCCTCATTTTGTTTAAATGTGTTTCTGAGGTTAAGGCTTTGGATCTACATTCTAGATCTTTTACGCCTTCGGGTGTTCCATTTCGCGTCTTTCGTCGTACAAAGACTCAGGTATGGACGGTCTTTTATCCTTCTTTCGCGACTCAGCCATAGTTATGTGTGGTGAAATGTTTACAGGAGTACGAGGAGCGGACTGCTCCTTTGCGGAATTTAGCTTTTCCTCAGCTATTGATATCTTTTCGTAAGCTGTATTTACCAGTATCAGCAGCCACTTTGGCCAGATGGATTCATTGGCTTATGCAGCTGGCTGGAACTGACGTTTCTTTGTTTGGGGCGCACTCTTCTAGGGGTGCTATGGCATCCATGGCTTTACAACTTGGTGGTAGATTGAAAGATATCTTGCAGGCTGCAGATTGGTCCAGGGAGTCTACATTTAGGGACTTCTATTGCAAACCCATTGATCATGGTCTTCTCAGGTGGTGAATCAACTTTAACTGTTTGGTATGTTAATGATTATGCTCTTTACTGTATTTATGTGAATTGATTAGCTTTAAACTTGCATAATATGAAGCCTTTGTGCTTGCCATAAAATGTGTGGATTTTCCTAACATCTGTGATGGAAAGTCAGAATTTTATTAAAGACATGGAGGCGAATATTATCCCTCCCTGTTTTCCCTCCCCTATCATATGTTTTCTGTGTCTTCTCTAGTTTGATGAGTTTGTCGTTTTTCAACTGCATTCAAATTATGGATTACAGTGAAGCTGATGATCTGTTACATCTACGCTGGTTGTACTTCGTTGATCAGTTTTCATCAAGGCTATGAAGTTGAGGAAGATGGCCAGTTCCAGGTTCTTCGGTTGCAGAACGAAAGAGGGAATATTCTATTGCTGCAGCCCAGTTATACATGATAGGGACTTATGATTGGATGAGGGGAGGCGTTATTGCTAGCAACTTTTTATTCTTTGCATGTTGTGCAAATAAAGTTTCCTTTGCTGCTGAGGGTGGCAGTGAGGAGAGTTAATGCATAATATTCGCCTCCATGTCTTTAATAAAATTCTGACTTTCCATCACAGAATTCCCCACAAGGCAAATAAGAAGGGGAATCATGTCTGGGCTGAGGGGTCTAAGTAAGCCCCTTTCTTATTGGCTGTGGGTAGTTTGTTGGGAGTTGAGGGGAGGGACAGTATAAATAAGCTTGGTATTGTACCTTCACTTCCAGTTGGGATCTGCAGGGGAATCAGCAGCCTGGCTTCATCCGCAGCCCTTCTGGACAAGGTTCCTTGGCTATCGGGTTCCAGTGGGGGTGCTTGATTGGACGGAGAGCTCTGGAGGTGGGCGGACCAATGAACTGAGGATTTTAATCCTGTTAGGAGCACCAGAGCACGGCCTTCCACACCTCTCTACCCAGTGCTGTCTGGAGGTGGAGTATGAGATGGTGGCCTGCTGGGACTGCTTGGGCCTCTTCGGTGTTGAGTACAGCTGCTGCTTCTTCTTTTTGCAGCAATTCTGGTCATGCGGAGGGACCAGGTGATCTGGCCAGTACTGTGCCTGCTCAACGTTTGGTGTCCGGTGGTTACCGGAATGAGGGTGGAATCGCTCTCCTTGGTCATTGTCTTCCAGTCTTCAGGTGGATGGCTTGTCCTGTGATTGTGGCCCTTGTCCTTTCTACCTATGCCTTCCTATATTCTCCTTTCCTTTGGCTTTTCTCTGTGTGGTCTTGTCGGTGGGTACA
Source organism: Rhinophrynus dorsalis (assembly GCA_037306005.1). Classification (NCBI taxonomy): domain Eukaryota; kingdom Metazoa; phylum Chordata; class Amphibia; order Anura; family Rhinophrynidae; genus Rhinophrynus; species Rhinophrynus dorsalis. The sequence continues at coordinate 157,070,762 of CM074726.1, read as the reverse complement.
CTTTTCCCCTTCTGTCTTCTATGGTCTGCTCACTTGCCTTTGCTCCTTCTGTTTCTTCCTCTCTGCTTTCCCCCTTTTGCCCTGGCCCTGGCTCTTTGTTTTTCTTACAGGTTGGAGTTCCGGTGCCATCTCTTTTTCCTGCTGTCTGGTACTGTTGTTATACATAGTCTGCTGTTCTTCCTGCATTTGTGTGTATACGGCTGCTCTGGAACGCAGTGGTGTTGTGAACGATGATGTACATACACCTGACCGTAAAAAAAAAAGCAAAACGTGAAGTTACACACTGTTGGTTCATGCGACTTAAAGGGATAGTAATACTTCGTTTTAACTTTATTTTATTTTGTAGGCATTAAAAAAACATGAAGAATGATATAAGTCTTATCTCTCAAACCTTTATGGTTTATGAGATATTCACAAGCAAAGATTCCCCCTCCCGCCCCTTTTACCTACTGTAAACAATCTCTTCTCAGATGTGGAATGCAGTCCATAGACTGGACAGATAACAGAAGGAGACACTCTTATTCCTTTGAAAACAATGAAATCCCTGCCCCCCTTGACAAGCTTTTCAGGTTTTTCTGTTATCTTAATTGAAGATTGTCCCTCTCTGCAGTCTACCTGGGCAGCTCCCTTCTGCCCTGGCTGAAAAGTGTTACATCAGTAAAAGGGGCGGGAGGGGGACACTTTGCTTGTGAATATCTCTTAAACCATAAAGGTTTGGGAGATAAGACTTATATCACTATTCATGTTTTTTTAATGCCTACAAAATAAAATAATGTTAAAACGAAGTATTACTATCCCTTTAAGTTGATTCTTATTATTCATGTACTGTTTATTGTTCTGGTTGCTCATGGGCTTACCTTTTAGCTGTATTAAAGGGATAGTAATGTTTCACAAAAACAGCAGCTTCAATTAATCTTCATAGTATTTGAGCCATGGAAAGTGTTATTTCAATACTGTCAGAGTTATAGTTCAAGAGTAATTGAAGGATAAAGTTTCCCCTCCCGCCCCTTGTACCTAGTGTAAGCCATCTCTTCTCAGATGTGGAATCCAGTCCATAGACCAGACAGATAACAGCAGGGGACAATCTTCTTCCTATGAAAACAATGAAAGCCCTTCGCCACTTGACAAGCTTTTCAGGTTTTTCCCTTATCTTAATTGAAGATTGTCCCTCTCTGCAGTCTACCTGGGCACCTCCCTTCTGATCTGGCTGAGCAGTGTTACATCAGTAAAAGGGGCAGGAGGGGGATGCTTTGTCATTGAATTACTCTTGTACTACAACTCTGACAGAACTGAATAACACTCTCCAAAGTCCAAATACTATGATGATTAATTAGAGCTGCTTTTATTATGAAACATTACTATCCCTTTAAATATAGCTTTCCATATCCGGATTGCAATCTTCTGTAAAGTAGTTCATGGTGTGGTCTATTCAGGGTCATTAGGCTTTCCTCTTCACAGACTTTGCCTTTAACTACTATCTTGATTCAGGTCACTGGCCTGATTAAGTGTTATGCTGTTACTGTTTATTGTATGTGTAGTATACAGTATTATTTCTGTGTATGTATACTGGTTGATGTTCTTAAGATATTTTGATCTTTTGGTTTTGATTAAAGTATGATTTTCTACAGCAACCTTCCTGATTTCAATCACCTTTCTGGGATTTTGAATAACGGAATGTTCCTTTTGGATGGACCATTTTTTTAATACTGCGTATATTATTAAAGTCATGCATTTGGGAGGAAACAATCCCAAGGCTAATTATGAACTTAATGGAATCCTTTTAGGGGACTCATTGCTAGAGAAAGACCTGGGTATCCTTGTCAACTACAAACTTGGAAACAGTGACTAGTGTCAAACAGCAGTAGCGAAGGCAAACAAAATCCTGACTTGCATACAAAGAGGTATTGAAGCAAGAGTGGATAACATTATTTTGCCATTATACAAATCATTGGTAAGACCTCACCTTGAGTATGCAGTGCAATTTTGGGCACCAGTTCTGAAAAAGGATATACTAGAACTAGAGAGGGTACAGCGAAGAGCAACAAAATTAATTAAGGGAATGGAGGACTTGACATATGAGGGACAACTAGACAGACTTGGTTTATTTACTCTAGAGAAAAGATGACTTAGAGGAGACCTTATCTCATTGTACAAATATATGAGAGGTCAATACAAGGATCTCTGTGGTGGGCTATTTATTCCAAGGCCTGATCAGGTGACCAGGGGACGCCTCTTGAGATTAGAGGAAAGAAGGTTTAGACTTCAGCAGAGGAAGGTTTTTTTACAGTAAGGTCTGTTAAATTGTGGAATTCATTGCCCAAGGAGCTGGTTATGGCAGATACAATGGATACATTTAACAGCAGATTAGACACATTTCTTTCAAAAGGGAACATACAGAGTTATACTGTTTATTAGTAGGCAGATTGGGAAGGTCTGATAAAGACTAACGTATTTGGTAGCAGGATAGCTATGCAGTTCTCATGTCACTAGGGTATGAGGCAAAGGTTGAACTCGATGGACTTGTGTCTGTATTCAACCTAATTTACTATGTTACTATGTTACTATTATTATTTTTTGGAAGATTAAGGCCGTTTATATAGGTGTTTTTATCTTTCATTAATATTGGTAAATCATTCAATTCACAGATGCTGGTATCTATATTTAGGATCGTATGTACAGCTTTATAAGGGTACTTGTACTGTATATGGGGGGTGAGCAGGGATATGGTGGGGGCATGTTAGGGCGATGTTTCTCCTGTGAGGAGCATGTTTTTTATTGCTTACAATAAATTTATATTTTTTTGGTACTTTGGTATTATTATTATTATTCTTTATTTATATAGCGCCAACTAATTCCGCAGTGCTGTACAATTGGGGAATAGACATACAGAGGTATTAAATAGTACAATCAGATGTGGAGAACAGGAGGATCAGAGGGCCCTGCTCGTGAGAGCTTACAGTCTAGAGGAAGGTAGGTTTGATACAGAAGTAGTAAGTGCTATTGCGTTTAAGTGCCTCCTGCCACATGAATTGCCAGTCAGTGGGTGGGAGTGAGAAGTGCCATTGAGTGCAGTAGTCCGTGCAAGAGGTGAATCTTGGTGATGATGTTTATGGAGGCATTTGATAGGCCTCCCTGAAGAGGTGAGTCTTCAGGGAGCGTCTGAAGATTTGAAGGCTGGGGGAGAGTCTGATGGGGCGGGGGAGGGAATTCCACAGCTCAGGTGCAGCACGGGAGAAGTCCTGTAGGCGGGAGTGGGAGGATGTGATAAGAGCTGTGGAGAGCAGAAAGTCATGTGCAGAGCGAAGATGGCGGGCGGGAGTATATTGGGAAATGAGAGATGAAATATAGGGGGGTGCAGTGTTAGTGAGGGCTCTATAAGTTAGCACCAGAGTTTTGAATTTTACTCTGTATGCTAATGGGAGCCAGTGTAGGGACTGACAGAGGGGTGTGATGTTAGAGAAACGATGAGTGAGATAGATTAGTCTTGCAGCAGAGTTCATTATGGACTGTAGCGGGGTTAGTCGGGTGAGAGGCAGGCCAATTAGTAAAGAGTTACAGTAGTCAAGACGGTACATGATGAGTGTTTGGATTAGAATTTTGGTAGTGTCTTCTGTGAGAAAGGGTCGGATTCTAGAGATTTTGCGGAGGTGGAGGCGGCATGAGTTGGAGATTGACTGGATGTGAGGAATGAAGGATAGGGCAGAGTCAAATGTGACCCCCAGGCAGCGTGCTGTAGGGGTTGGTGTGATGGAAGTGTTGTTAACGGTGAGGGTAATATTTGGGATAAGGCTGGTTGTAGATGGAGGGAAGAGAATTAGTTCAGTTTTGCCAAGGTTAAGTTTGAGTTGATGGGAGGACATCCAGGAAGACACAGCAGACAGACAGTCAGACACTCGGGACAGGAGGGAAGGGGAGAGGTCTGGGGAGGAAAGATATATTTGGGTGTCATCAGCATAGAGATGATGGTGAAACCCAAAGGAGTTTATTAGTTTTCCAAGGGAAGCAGTGTAGATTGAGAAGAGCAAGGGTCCCAGTACTGATCCTTGAGGCACTCCAACAGACAGTGGGAGGGGTGGGGAAGTGGAGCCGGAGTAGGAAACACTGAAGGAGCGGTTGCAGAGATAAGATGAAAACCAGGAGAGTGCAGTGTCGCAGAGACCTAGGGAGTGGAGGGCTTGGAGGAGGAGTGGGTGATCAACTGTGTCAAAGGCGGCTGACAGGCCCAAAAGAATGAGTAGGGAGTAGTGGCCTTTTGACTTGGCTGAGAGCAAGTCATTGGCCACTTTAGTGAGGGCAGTCTCAGTGGAGTGATGAGGGCGGAATCTGGATTGCAAGGGATCTAGCAGGGAATGGGAGCAGAGGAATTTAGTGAGCCGGTTATATGCAAGGCGCTCGAGAAGCTTGGAGGCGAACGGGAATAGGGAAATTGGCCGGTAATTTGACAGTGAGTTTGGGTCCAGGGAGGGTTTTTTTAGGATGGGAGTGATTAGTGCATGTTTGAAAGAGGATGGGAAGGTGCCGGTTGACAAAGAGAGGTTGAATAAGTAGGTAAGGATTGGAGTTAGTAGAGGGGAGAGTTCTTGGGTGAGCTGAGATGTGATTGGGTCGAGAGGGCATGTGGTTAGGTTTGAGCGAGTGAGGAGAAGGGAGACTTCATCCTCAGTGACAGGTGGGAAGGAGCTTAGTGTGTATGTGGGAGAGGCGACAGGGCTGGGCTGGCTGGGTGGGGGTGGTAGCGATGAAATGTCATGTCTGATAGATTCAATCTTGTTCTTGAAGTGGTTGGCGAGATCTTGGGCAGAGAAGTTAGTGGAAGGTGTTTGTGTTGGTGGGTTTAGAAGAGATGTGAAGGTTGAGAAAAGGCGTTTGGGGTTGGAGGAAAGATTAGAAATTAGAGAGGAGAAGAATGACTGTTTAGCCAGGGAGAGGGCAGAGCTATACGAACGGAGAATTAATTTGTAGTGTGTGAAGTCAGCTGTGGAGCGCGATTTCCTCCAGTGCCTTTCAGCAGTGCGTGAGCACCTTTGGAGGTATCATTTGGCGTATAACATATAGTGATTGGCGTATTGCATTTGGCGTATAGCCTATAGCTTTTGGCAAACAGAGTTTGGCGTATGGTGAATAGAATTTGGTGTTTGGCATACATTATTAGGCATATGGTGTTTCATGTATAGTGTTTGAAGTTTCGTGTATAGCATTTCCTGTATAGCATATTGCGTATAGTTTTTGGTGTCTAGTATTGCTTAGCTGATAGTGCTTTTTCATTTGGCGTATTATGCATAGCATTTGGCGTATTATGACAGATGGATTCAAAGCAGATAGGATGTTGATCCAGGGAAAAATCTGACTGCCATTTGGAGTCAGGAAGGAATTTTTTTTACCCACTTGGGACTAAATTAGAAATTGCTCCAGAGGATTTTTTTTTTTTTTTGCCTTCCTCTGGATCAACAGGGGTGTTTTTGGAATGGGCTGGACTTGATGGACACATGTCTTTTTTCAGCCTCATTAACTATGTTACTATGTATATATCGTTCTGCGATGTATATATAGCTTTTGGCATATAGTGTTGTGTGCATTGAGTGTAGCATTTTACGTGTATCGTTGTGTATATAGCATTTTGCATGTAGTGTGTGTGTGTGTGTGTGTGTTATGAACACCCAGCGCTAGCCACTACTGGGAAGGACACCACTAGAGACCCCCTAACCACCCCGAGGAGTTGGAGAAGGTCAGACTCCTCCAACAAGGAATAAGATAGCTAGGAGCTGGGGAGTGACAATGGGGTACGATGCTAGCGGGCAGTGGTTGCCTAGAGCGAGCTGCGCTGCAGCCTAGGGTTATGTAAAGGTGCTAGCCACAAAGCTAGATTAGCTCCCTTCAGTTGGGCCAAATGGGGCCCATGATAACTGCTCCTAGACAAACTATACTACCGTATCCCCAGGGAGAAAACACACTCCAACTGGAACTGTACTCACTCTGGTAGTCAGGCGGGTAGTGGAGAAGTCCACACTGATCAGGGGAATGGTCAGGCTGGCCAGGTCAAACATGGAGAAATCAGGAACAAGCAGCAGGCAGGAGAGTAGTCAGAGGCCAGGCCGGGTTATACACAGTGGAGACAGGAACCAAAGCAGGAATGGCAGGCGGAACAGACGTCAGGAACCAGCCGGGTCATACACAGTATAATCTATAGGACACAAGGAGCAGAGAGATGAGTGGAGTCAGTGGGCAAGCCAGGATCATACACAGGGCTGGAGAGAAAGAATAGTCAGGCAGGCAAGGTCAGGAAGATCAGGCAACCACAAGAGGACAGTAGCAACACTGAGATGCTATACAAATGCGTCTCAGTGCAGGACTTACCCCCTTAAGAGAAGGAGACACCGGAAGAGGCAAGGCTGGAAGGCCAGAACCGGCAAGGGAGATGTGTGCATGCGCCCTTACCGGAACAGAGGAAGGGAAGACAGTGCGTATGCTCTGGACACCTAGGAAGTGCTAGCATGCATGCGCCCAAGGAAGTAAGGGCACATCATAACGCCGCGCCACCTAACAGAGGAGTCGGCAGAAACCGGAGGACTGGAAACGGGCAAAGAAACAAAAAGCCCGAAGGAGGTATGACAGTGTGTATATATTGTGTGTATAAACATATTGTGTTTGCTGTGTGTGTTCATCCCTGTATATCAGTGTTTCTCAACTCCTGTCCTCAGGACCCACTAACAGGCCAGGATGTGATGATTTCCTTGTTAGAGCACAGGTGAGTTAATCAGTGTGAATGAGCCTCTGATCACCACACCTGTTCTCTAGCAGAGAAATCCCTAAGTCCTGGCCTGTTAGTGGGTCCCGAGGACAGGAGTTAAGAAACACTGCTGTATATCCTTGCAGAGATTTTGACAGGAGTGGCCAGGGGGGCGCAAATCATGCCCACATGATTGGCCCAATAGAACAGGCAGCATAGAGGCGGTTGGCATAATTCCTCATCCTTACTGCTGCCCCTGGGTGTATTTGCCAGGCACACAGAAGTGTTCTTTTATTTATATAACTAGTTGAACAGCCCGTTACACGGGCCACAGTGCCTCTGGCAGCCGGTCGCGGGGCAGTCACGCGCAGTAGAGACTGCCCGCGCCACTGCTGATACAGAGCTGGACGCTCCTTCGGAGCGCCCAGCTCTGTATCAGCCGCGGCGCAGGCAGTCTGTACTGCGCATGACTGCCGCACGCGCAGCAGTGTCTACTGCGCATGTCGGGCGTTACACACAACTTAGCGAATTATTATATAGGATAGATAACAATGTAGATAAAAACATCACATCTTTATTACATCGTACTAAAACAGTAATTGTCTCAAGAAGAGGATAAAGAGATGGTAACAGATAAAGTCACTGAACTGCTAACCAGCTGTTTGTTCCACTCTGATCAACGCTTTTCACATATTGAACACTCACTTATGATCTACACTCTTGTCCTCTGCTCTCTGAGTGTGGGTAGTTCTGATATCTGTTTGTTGTCTAGTTCGATTTTGGTGTCTGGGAACCTTATTAACCAGCACCCTTTTTCACCTTGCTTGTACAGTGTAGTTACACTGCGGTATTCAAAGAAGTACCCTATCTCCTTGTATATATATAAATATATATGTATATATATATATAAATATATATATATATATATATATATATATATATATATATATATATATATATACTGGAGCCACAAATATTTTCTTTCTGTATACCCAGAACTAGTGTCCATGTCTCACCAATGAGTCTCTACACCCTGGCTGTGAGCCACTGGCCTGGACCCATTTAGTGCAAAGTGGTTCATTTCTGGCACAAACCAACTGTATCACAGAGATCAATAACATTTCACAAATTCCTGATGATTTAAATGGGGCTTCAAACTATGTGAATACTAGAGAGGTCTCCAACGCATTGCGAAGAAATGCACTGGAGACCTCTCCAACATTCAAGGGTTAACCACTTAACTCTCTGAGTGCCAGAGGGGTACGCAACACATTGCAAACAGGTTTTATTTTTCCCTATGGTGCAACTGGATTGATACAGATTTGTTCCTCATCCTTTGTACATCAGCCACATACCTGGGAACTCTCAGGTTTTTCACCCAAATCTCAGAGTCACAGGGTGAAGAGCCGAATTCTCAGGGTGAGAGCCCTGTGTTACCTACTGTGTGATCTTCTCCAATTCATTGTTTCTTCAGTCTCTAAACTGCTGCCATTTGTACCAGAAAGACAGGGGAGATGTCCTGCTTGTCTTGTTAGTGTTCAGGCAGTGAGATCTTTAACTTGTAGTATGTTAACCCCTTAAGGACCGTGATAGGACTGTGATGGATCCCTTGCCTAAGGGACCCGCTGGTACAAGTCATCAGTCTCATGTGCAGGGAGCCGAACATCCTCTATAAAGTTGTTAACCGCAATCCATCCCTAAGATCTCTGGTGCTTAAGGGGTTAAAAGTTTATTGAGGACCGACTGGAGCACCTCTGGGGTTGAGCAAGCAGGTACATATTGCATAAAATCTACATTATGGAAAGATTTAAAGGCATAGTAATAGCTGAATAAAAATGCAGCTCTGATTGATCCTCATATAACGGGGATCATGTAGCGTTGTATTTCAATACTGTTTACAATTTGTAGTTCAAGAGTAATTCAGTTCCAAAGGATCCCCCTCCTTCTCCTTTCACCTACGTTATGCTGCCTCTGTCAGCCGGCCGGATGGAGCGCAGCAAGGGACAATCTATATTAAGCATAAGGAAAATCCTTCCCTGCTTCGTCAGGGGTGGGAGGCAAGGTTTTCCTTGTGCTATATTCCACTCTGGCACGCAAAGGGTTGAAGCTTTCCTATTGAAAAGAAGGTCTTGTATATTCCCCAATATCTAATGGGAGTTTATTTGCAAACTAAGACTAGTGACAACATTTCTCTATGAGAGTGATACATACGGAAGCTTCTGTAGGGACATATGTAACAATGTATCACTTTTTTCCTATTAAAAATAGGATACAAGTGAAATTGTGACTGATGTGCTCCTTGTTACTAAGCACGATAGTGACAGAATTGTTAAATGATTGACTCATGAGACAAATCTAGTATCAACTTCCAAAAAAATCACTGGTGACTGTAAGAGACGTATCAAATCCAATATATCTCAAGAAAAAGAGACAACATAGAGAACACAGATATTATTAACCCTTTGAGTGCTAGAGAGGTACAATGCATTGGCTACCCCTGTGGCACTCAAAGGGTTAAAGATAGCCCAGGCCATCCTATTTACTGTAAACTACACGAGTACAGAATTCTTAATGATGCTTTGATACATATTGCAACATGCGTGTAGGTGTATGTGCATGTTTATCACATATCTGTGTGTATGTATGATGCAGTGTATGTGTGTGCAAGTTTATCACATATCTGTGTGTGTATATGAGTGTCACTTTGTGTGTTAGTGTATGCCACAAAGTGTACATTACTATGTGTGTGTATGTATAATGCAGTGTGTGTGTTTGTGTGTTTATGTGTGTCCGTTTATATGTGTGTGTATATGCCATTATGTGTAAGTATCTCACTATTTGTGTGTCACTGTGTGTGTATGTCACAATGGTTTGTGTGTGTGTTTTTATATGTCAGTGTATGTCTGTGTGTGTCTGTCACTGTGTAAATATATGTAACTGTGTGTGTGAATGTATATCACTGTGTGTGTGAGGGTGTGTCACTGTGTGTGTTTTTATGTGTGTATGTATGTGAGTATATGCCACTGTGTGTACGAGTGTATGCCATTATGTATGTTTGTATGCTTGTGTCATTGTGTGAGTGCGTATTTGCCCTAACCTGGGATTACGATGATCTCTTTAATCTGTGCACTGGCTGGTGGCTGATTTATCCTAGTAATTAATAATTTAGGATTTGGAAGAAGACTGAGGAAATCCTTTGAACAAATAGGAGGCTCAATGTTTGTTCCAGAGCTGTGCCAGTTAATAGACTAACCTACCTGTCGGTTTGTTTTATTGTACTTTATTGACCAGGTGCAAATTCAGAGTAAAAATCAACAGGCTGATCCATTCACTCTCTGTGGGTGCATGTGGTAGGAGACAACGGCTGGTCTTCTGGAGAAGAGAAGTGAGGGCTGTGGACCTGACAACTCAACCTCATTAGAGACGGATACTGATCCCTGATTGACAATGGAACTAAGAACCAGACTCAAGGTCAGTGTAGGTCGGTATCGGTGGTGTCTTGATAGTTCTGCCTAGATGGTAAACTGGTTGTCTGTCTGGGGTTAGTTATGACTCCTGGAAGATTACGTATTAAAGGGATAGTAATGTCAGAAAAAAAGTATTAACTATATGGTAGATACAATTAAAAGAGAGTAGTTGCACGTATTTGTGTCTCTCAAACCATTATGGAAAAATGGTTTCCAAAAAGTACTACTATATGGTAGATACAATTAAAAGAGAGTACTAGCACGTATTCGTATCTCTCAAACCATTATGGTTTGAGAGATATAGGAAAATAAAGTTCTCCGCTCCCTCCCCTTTCTGCTTGACGAGCTGTAAAGCTGTCAGAAGCAGATTCTGGTTCCTGGATCAGACGGTGGGTCTTCAGCAGCGCCGATATAATGATATCTAAGGATAAATACTTCATTTGAACAGTCTACAACATGTGCCTGGTTTGCAAGCACACGTTGAAGACCGGTCAAATGAAGTATTTATCTTTAGATATCATTATATCGGCGCTGCTGAAGACCCACCGTCTGATCCAGGAACCAGAATCTGCTTCTGACAGCTTTACAGCGCGTCAAGCAGAAAGGGGAGGGAGCGGAGAACTTTATTTTCCTATATCTCTCAAACCATAATGGTTTGAGAGATACGAATACGTGCTAGTACTCTCTTTTAATTGTATCTACCATATAGTTAATACTTTTTTTCTGACATTACTATCCCTTTAAGAAGAAACAAACTACATCATAGGAAATGAATGGAAATTTTGATTAATTTAAATAGGGCTTTTAACCACTTGAGTCCAGGGCCGGATTTGCCATAAGGTAGAGTAGGCATCTGCCTACAGGCGCACCCCACAGAGGGGCGCCTGCCATTGGAATCAATATATTTTTATTTATTTATTTTTAAAGTGGCGTGCCGTGCAACCCGCCGATGGTAAGGTCTGTGCCTTCTATGGCACAGACCTGTAGCTGCCAACCTCCCCCGGCTCTTTAGTAATGCAGAACGCTGGGAGATGACATCATCTCCCAGTGCTCTGCATTACTAAAGAGAAGACCACGCGGGAGCTCCAGCAGCTACAGGTCTGTGCAGAAGCACAGATCTCTCCTGCCACTGGACCACCAGAGAGGTAGGAAACGGTTGGGGGGGCAATGTAAGGCTTAATGTGGAGATGATGGGGGAAATGTGAGAGCAATATGGGGATGATGGGGGGCAAGTTGGAGCTGATGGGGGGCTATGTGAGCAGGCACGTGCACACATAGACACCAAGGGGGGCTTGAGCACCTGTTCTTTTTGTCCAAAGTGCCCTTGTGCTCTTTTAACAACAAAAATAATAATAATAATAATTATGAGACGTGCCCTTTTTTTCATTTGAGCCCCTGCCCCCCAAAATGTCTGTGCACGTCCCTGAATGTGAGGGCAATATGGAGCTGATGGGGCAATGTTGAGATGATGGGGGCAATGTGGAGGTGATGCAGGCAATGTGGAGAAGATGGGAGCAATGTGAGGGCAATATGGAGATGAGGGGGCAATGTGGAGATTTGGAGCATTGTTGAGATGGCCAGTGGGGGGGCGCTTCAGATTTCTGTGCCTACAGGCTCCTGACATGTAAATCCGGCCCTGCTTGAGTCAAAGAGACATTCCCATTTGGTTGGACCTCAATTGCATTCAAGGGATTAAAATCCCCATTTGATTCAAATCAAATTTTTAGTTGTCCTGTATTGTACAGTTGTTTTGCCCCAGAATTGCTGCAATCCATCCTAACTCTTTGAGCACAGGTGAGGTATCCATTGTGTTGCAATGCTTTAGATACCTTTCTGGCACTCAAATGGTTAAAGTAGACCTGGAGTGCTAAGGCACACTTTGTGTTACAGATAATTAGAATCTACTATATGTTGTGCTAGAATCATGCATCAGTCAGCAGAATAGAATTAGGAGACTTTTCTAAACTGTTACACACATCCAGACTGTATTGATGTCCATACATTCCAATGTAGAAGTTGGACTCATCACTGAGTAGAGACCCACTCATAAAATACATTCTAAAGCATTCTGAGTGGATCAGGCAAGACCATCTTGGGTGGTCTATGACTATGCGTAATTCAAGGGAAATGTGTACGTTATGAGAGCGAGTATGTATGCACTTGATACAATTTTCTCTCACCTTATATTGCCCCTCTCCCCCATGTTAACCAAATAGTTAACTACTCCTTTGCCTCTGTCACTTTTCCTGGTGCCTACAAACATTCCATAGTAATGCCCATCCTCAAGAACACCGGCCTTGGCAACATTCTCGCCTCTACCTTTCAGCCAGCATCTCTCCTGCCTTTTGTATGTAAGTGCCTGGAATGTCTAGTCTACACCATCCAGCTTGGTTTCCTTAACACACACAAACTACTATACCTTTTACATTCTGCCCAGTCCACACAAACTGTCCCCACAACAGTAGCCAGTGATCTACAAATTGCTAAATCTTGCAGTCGATACTTATCCTGCTTGATCTTTCATCTGCTTTTGACACTGTGAATCATGCTCTCTTACACCAGATTCTTAATTTCCTAGGTAACTTAGCCCTGAACTGGTTATTCTCTTATTTATGTAATTGATTGTTCAGTGTTTCCATTGCTACATCTTTGTCTTGTCCGCCTCTCTGTTGGTTTGCTTCAAGGTCCTGTTCTCAGGCCTCTTCTGTTCTCTCTATTAAAGTGGAACGATCACATATATAAGCGCGGTAAGCATAGAAATCATTTTATAATCCTTATTAAGTGCTGGCATTATTTAGAAATCTAAGTTCTTAGGAGACTCACCACCAGACAACAGCACAGATATATTTCCGAATAGGCATCTGTGAACCTAGTCTGTCCGTCCCTGTCTCCTCACTGATTGTAAGTAACCTAAGGGGGAGTTGCACTGTACTGCAGGGTACAGACAGGGACAGACAGCGCAGGCACACACATGCCTCTTCGGAAAAATGTGTGCGCTGTCATCTGGTGGTGAGTCTCATAAGAACTTAGAAAATGCTGGCACTTAATAAGGTTTATAAAAGGATTTCTATGCTGGTGACTAAACCTGTGACCAAAGTCTGGGTGTCCTTGTCCCAAGGCCGCTGGCCTACTAATCGCCCAATTACTGACCATTCTAGCCATTGGCAAGGGCCCAAAGCACCAAAAAAGCTGTGACAAACATAAAACACATCAAAAACCCAGGGGCCCCCAGCCACCACACATCAAATCGAACACCACCAGACATAACCTTAGCTAGGGATGCTGTTCTTTAGGAAAGAGGAAGTTCGCCACAATGCCCTCTCTTAATATACCCCTCACTACATCTCACTACATTACAGTAAACAACCATTTCAATCTCCCAACGTTAAGTCCTTGCCAATTCCTCCCTTGGTAGGCCACCAACCTGCCTACCTCTTTACTAAGCCTTAGGGTCACTCCGATTTTAGATTCCACCTTACCACACTCCATTAGCTGGTCACTGCAGCTCAATAGGGCTGGTGACTAAACCAGCGACCACAGTCTGGGTGTCCTTTCCCAAGGTCGCTAGCCTACTAATCGCCCAATTACTGACCATTCTGCCCATTGGCAAGGGCCCAAAGCACCACAAGGGCCTAATGCGTCCTCTACTAATCTAGGCCCTTCCCCACACACAAAGCCATGGCCTGTTCCAAAGCCACAGCCAAGTCCATGGGTGGACCCCATCCTCCTGGAACAGGTCAATGACCAGATCCTCAAAAACCTGATGACTAACAGCCAACCCCCTGTGTTCCACCACAAACCTGGACACCCTCCTATTCAACCGAATCCTGCTCTTATCTAAAGCTTAAAGATTTCTAGCCCCCACCCAGCACAGTCGAGGTATGATCTCAGACCACACCACCCGCAAGCCTGGAACCCACTGCAACAACACACACACACATCACCCTTGAATGACTATCACGGTGCCCGTGATTGCCTCCAGTGGGTAATTACTGTTACAGCGACATTGTTACTTCCTGGCTGTCACTCTATGCAAGTCGCTGTTCTTATAGGTCACTGTGGTTGTGATGTCATCTCTCCGCCCACCTGCCAGGCCTTTTAAACCTCAACATGTCACATTACCGTGCCCCTTCGTGGTGTACCTGAGCCTAGTGCTGTGTTGGTCCATTGCTGTTCCTGTGTATTACTCCTGCTCCGTCTGACTACCTGTTCCGGCTCTGACTCCTGGATACGTCTGACTACCCTTTCCAGCTCTGACTCCTGGCTATGTCAGACTACCCATTCCGGCTTTGACTCCTGGCTACGTCTGACTATTGCTGTTCTTGTGTATTACTCCTGCTTTGTCTGACTACCCGTTCCGGCTCTGACTCCTGGCTACGTCTGACTACCCAATCCGGTTCTGACCACTGGCTTCGTCTGACAACCCGATCCGGCTCTGACCACTGGTTTTGTCTGACTATCCGATCTGGCTCTGACCCCTGTCTGCCTCTGGTTACTGCCTCTGTTGCGTTCTGGTTGCGATTACCAGCCTCGGCTACCCAGACCCAGCTATTGAGATCCTTGCTGCCTTGGCCTACCTTTTACCGCGTTTGCTTCCTGTTGCGGCGCATGTTGGTCAGTCCGTGGTACTGACCTCCCATGGTCGTTCCGGTTTGAGTGTTGCTTCACCTAGCCCTCTAGGTGCCGTTTACCTTGCCTTTGGTATACCCTAGCAGTAGGGTAAAGTTGCGCTATATTCACCTGTCAACTGTGATTGAGGAAGTGCCATGCACTGTCCTCCCATCTAGTCTGTGACGGTTCCTAGGGCCATTCGGATACTAGCTACACCTGCCTAGTGAAGGGCTGTGGAAGTGTCTTGCGCTGTCCTCCCCTGGTCTCGTGAAGGTGGTAGAGTTAGAGTCACTACTGTGTGCTCCAATGTCTGGAGCTACTCGCTCCAGTTGCCTGAGTTTACTCTAATATCTGGGTACAGACGTGGGCCTATCACACTAGCCTAGTGAAGGGTGAGGAAAGTGAGTGCACTGTTCTTACCTGGCCTCGTGAAAATGTGTTATTCATTGCTGCCACTATTGTGTTATTCATTGCTGACACTATTGTGTTTAAATAAAGTTTTATTTTAAGTTCATCTGTACTTGTCAGGTGTCATTATTTCCTAGTCACTTTGTGATATTAACTCACCCAGCAGTCAAACAGGAACCGATCCCAGATCATTACCCCTCAAATGCACCACCAGAACCTGAGGGGCAACGCCCTCTGCCGTCACCATCTTCAAAAACTCCAGCAAGAGCAGCGACCAACACATACCCCAATACCCAAACCAGGATACTTGAGCCAATGAGCCATCTATGGACATCTGCAATCCATACTACCGAACCGCAGCTCTCCTACTCACCCACAACACAAATGAATGTCCCATGATCCACACCCCGCCGAACCCCAGAACCTGCAAAACAACACAAACAGTAACCTCAGGTGCCCCAATCCCTCAATCCCCAATCACCCAACCCGGCCAAACATAAAACCAAAAATGCAACGACTCCCATCGACCAGTTCTCTTAATAGACTCATCCGAAAGCCCTGACCTAGATGCTTTCATTGCCGCCCCAATCCTGAAGGAATAACCCCCGAAGTGACTCTCAGGAATAGATAGACCTGAAAGACACAACCTGAAATCCTGCAGAAATTGAAAATGCATGAGCACCACACCATCCTGATGGACCAACAGTGACCTGGCCACCGCAGGACACAGGGCCAAAAACCGCCAAACTATAAATAAAGCATTACCCAAGTACCAGTGCCAAAGACATCAGTATTAGACCTACGTAGCCGAAAAGCAAGCGAGTCAGACCATAATCGCACATCCTCTAGAACTTCCCCAGAGGGCGATTTACTCCCATTAACCAGTTCTACGACACGCAGGGCCCCAAGGAAGGCAAAACAATAGGTCGCACTAAAGAGCCGCATCTCAAACTCTTCCCAACAAACTGATGGTAGAACACCCACAATCCATTGAAGCAGTTGAAAAGACACAGGATGCCACAAATCCGCTGACGTTGAACCGCAGCTCAAACCCCGAAGCAGCATCCACACTGCAAAATTCTTGGTAACGTCCTTCCACCCCCGCAACTTAAAGCCAAAGGCCAGGCCAAACACCTTACTGGAAAGTCCCCTCCACAGCACACCATCCACACATTCCGCCTCAGATACTAGATTACCCACCAGGTGCTCCAGGCTAATCCAGTCATCCCAAGCAATAGCATACAGCACCCATGTGGCTGGTGACACCGAATTCTTCACCCAAGAGGCAACTTCACTCTGCCAATTTCCCATAAATCGTCAGGGAAAGGCGTGCCTGGGGCGAAGGCTGTGGAATTCCGCAACCTGGAAACGAGACAGCCGCAACATTCAACACTCCGGGTACATGACGTCCCCGAAAAGACACATTCAAGCGCAGACAACACAACAATAAGAGTCTCAACAGAACCAATGCTGGAGGCTTGTAATTGTGTTCCAAGCAGTCCTCAAGGAACCATTAACCCTTTGACTGCCAAAGGGTTACACAATGCTTTGCAGGCAATGCGATGCATACTCTTCTGGTTAATATACAACAGTTTAAAGGGATAGTAATGTTTTATAATAAAAACAGCTCTAATTAATCATCATAGTATTTGGACTTTGGAGAGTGTTATTTCAATTCTGTCAGAGTTGTAGATCAAGAGTAATTAAATGATAAAGTCTCACCCTCCCACCCATTTTACTGATGTAACACTATTCAGCCAGATCGGAAAGGAGGTGCCCAGGTAGATTGCACAGAGGGACAATCTTCAATTAAGATGAAGGAAAAACCTGAAAAGCTTGTCAAGGGGGGCAGGGCTTTCATTGTTCTCATATATAGAAGATTGTCCCCTTCTGTTATCTGTCTGGTCATACAACCAGATTCCACATCTGAGAAGAGATGGCTTACACTAGGTAAAAGGGCGGGGAGGGGAAACTTTGCTTGTGAATATCTCTTAAACCATAAAGGTTTGAGAGATAAGACATATCGTTCTTCATGTTTTTTTAATGCCTACAAAATAAAATAAAGATAAAATGAAGTATTACTATCCCTTTAAAGACATCACTGCATGAATACCCACAAGACAAAGAGAACTTCTCCCTCTGCCTTCCTGGTACAAGAGGCACCAATCAGAGACTAAGGAACCAATTAACTTGAGCAGAATATATAATAGGGAGCACTGGACTCTCTCACCCTGAGAATGGGGCCTTTCACCCTGAGACCCTGAGATTTAGGTAAAACCCCTGAGTCTCTGATTCAACTCCTGAGAATCCCCAGGTATGGATATTTATCACATCATAGTGAATAACCCCCTGTTCTACTTTGTGCATCAGCCTCTTTGCCTTTACATTTAATATCCATTGAGAGTGACACAGTTTGGGATAAACCAAATTTGTCATAGGGGAGAAAAAAAACAATCCCAAAAACTACTCATTATTTAACCCTTTGAGTGCCAGAGGGGTATACAATGCAATTACAGTGATCAGGGACCTATCACAGAGAATCTATATTATAGGAACTTTAAGGGTTAATATTTATAAAATCCCCAGGCCACCTTATTTTGAAAGTCCCCGATATATATAAATGTGTGATAACTAGTGCAGTGTGATAAACGCTCCAGTTCTCATGTTATTCTATGGAGACAATATACTAACAGCTCTCCAGATTCAGAGACCTTAGTGCACAGGCTCCTTAGAATAACATGGGAATTGGATAGTTTATCACCTGGATAGATAACTGTATGTAACTATATATACAATTTAATGTGTTATTTTTATTTATCTATGTATGATATGTATATTGTTTCTCTTATTGTAAATATGTAAAGACACTTTCTAAATAAATAAATAAATAATTAAAACATACATACAATTCTAAATAAAAAGTTCTGTTCTTGGTGATACCTTAGTACATCTCCCTCTGTAGTCTGTAACTAAATCTCTCTCATAGAATAACATAAGAACTGGAGTGTTTATCTCAATGGAGAAGTTGTTTCCTCTTTATCCCATCTTAGTACATCTCCCCCTGTAGGCTATAACTAAACCTCTCTCAAAGAATACATAGAAACTGGAGAGTTTATCACACTTGAGAAGTTATGTCCTCTTTATTACATTTTAGTACATCTTCCCATAGCCTATAACTAAATATTTCCCATACAATAGCATAAGAAATGGGAGTTTATTACATGGATAAGTTATCTCCCCTTTATCACACATTAGATGTAGTCTATAACAAAATCTCTCCCATAGAATAACATAGGAACTGGAGCATTTAGCATACTGGAGAAGTAATCTCCTCTTTATCACACCTTAGTACATCTCCCCTGTAGTCTATCACTAAAGCTGTCCCATATAATAGCATAGGAAATGGAGAGTTTATCTCACTGGAGAAGTTATCTTCTCTTTATCACACCTTAGTACATCTTCCCCTGTAGTCTATAACTAAATCTTTCCTATAGAATAAGACAGGAACTGGAGAGTTTATCTCACTGGAGAAGTGATCGCCTCTTTATCACACCTTAGTACATCTCCCCCTGTAGTCTATAACTAAATCTCTCCCATAGAATAACATAGGAACTGGAGAGTTTATCTCACTGGAGAAGTTATCTTCTCTCTATCATACCTTAGTACATCTCCCCTTGTAGTCTATAACTAAATCTCTCGCATACAATAATATAGGAACTGGAGAGTTTATCACTGGATAAGTTATCTCCTCTTTATCACACCTTAGTACATCTCCCCCTGTAATCTATAACTAAATCTCTCCCATAGAATAACATAGGAACTGGAGAGTTTATCACACTGGAGAAGTTATCTTCTCTCTATCACACCTTAGTACATCTCCCCCTGTAGTCTATAACAAAATATCTCCCATAGAATAACATAGGAACTGGAGAGTTTATCTCACTAGAGAAGTTATCTTCTCTCTATCACACCTTAGTACATCTCCCCCTGTAGTCTATAACTAAAGATCTCCCATAGAATAACATAGGAACTGGAGAGTTTATTTCACTGGAGAAGTTATCTTCTCTCTATCACACCTTAGTACATCTCCCTCTGTAGTCTATAACTATACCTCTCCCATACAATAACATAGGAACTGGAGAGTTTATCACTGGATAAGTTATCTCCTCATCAATCACACCTTAGTACATCTCCCCCTGTAGTCTATAACTAAACCTCTCCCATAGAATAACATAGGAACTGGAGAGTTTATCACTGGATAAGTTATCCCCTCATCAATCACACCTTAGTACATCTCCCCCTGTAGTCTATAACTGTATCTCTCCCATACAATAACATAGGAACTGGAGAGTTTTTCATTGGAGAAGCTAGGTTACAAGTCCCATCAATATCTGGCAGTTCTAGTCCAACAGCTGGTCGGCCCTATGTTGCCCACCTCTTATTAAAACCCACAATTTATTTTATAGCTTTATTAGAGGACGGTATTGCTCTGTACCAGGGATGGGCATGAGACTCTCCAACTGCTGAGGACTACAATTCTAAACATTGCCCACCATCTACTGGCTTGTAGCGATGATGTGAGTTGTAGTCCTCAACAACTGGAGGGCATCATGTTGGCCCCCATATTCTGTATTGAGATTTGTGGGAAATGCTGGTGTAATAGAAATTCATTAAATGTCTCTCATGTTCTCTCTTCTGCTCTCTCATCTTTATTCTAAAACTTCATCTACTTTTCCCCACCTCTTTCTTCCATCCATCTCTCTTTCCCCAACATTTTTCTCTACAACTTATCTTCTCTAACCGGATCCCATCTCTATATTCTAACTCTATTCGCCTATAACCTCCTATTCCAATATTCCAACTGTCTTTTTCCTCTCTAACTTTCTCTCCTCCCCTCCTCTTATCCCCTATAACTCTATCCCTTCTCTAACTCTTCCTCCCTCTAATTCTAATGCCTCTCTAACTATCCCCCTAATACTTTCATCTCTCTAACACTCCCCTCTTTTTCTACCCCCTCTCTTCCTCTATCCCTCTCTAACTGTTTAACTCTATCCACCTTATCCTTTTCCTTCTCCATCTCCACCCCTATAATTCCATCCTTTGTATTGCTATATTTTTAAATTTTTTCTCCTCTCTATCGGCTTCTAATTCTATTCACTCACTTACTCTATCCCCCACTAATTTATTCCCTTCTCAAACTCTATCCTCTTCTAATTAATTCCCTTTCAAACTCTGTCCCCTCTAATTCATTCCCCTCTCAAACTCTATCTTCCTCCAATTCACTCCCCTCTCAAACGCTATCCCCCTCTAATTTATTACCCTCTCAAACTCTATCCTCTTATAATTCATTCCCTTTCAAACTCTGTCCCTTCTAATTCATTCCCCTCTCAAACTCTATCTTCCTCCAATTCACTCCCCTCTCAAACGCTATCCCCCTCTATTTTATTACCCTCTCAAACTCTATCCCCCTCTAATTCATTCCCCTCTCAAACGCTATCCTCTTCTAATTCATTCCCCTCTCAAACTCTATCCCCTCTAATTCATTCCCCTCTCAAACTCTATCCCCCTCTAATTCATTCCCCTCTCAAACGCTATCCCCCTCTAATTCATTCCCCTCTCAAACTCTAACATTATCTTTTTCCAATTGTATTCCTCCCTATTGCTATTCCCTTCTTTGTTGCTCCCACTCTCTATCATTCTCCCAATTTAAACCCCCTTCCTCGTTTCTCCTCTATACCACTCTAACTCTCTCCCCACCCCATATTCCTCTCTCTCTCTCTCCCCATCTTCCATCCTCTCTCCCTCCCCCATCATCTTCCCATTTTACTCTCCCTCCATCTCTTACTATCCCTATTTCTCGCTCATTTACTCTTTCACTAACTTCTTAAACCTCCCTTTCTCTATTCACTGTTAATGATTTTATTTCCTGTTATCTCTTCATTTTCTTCTTCTTTTCTCCTCAACCCCTTTTTTGCTCTCTTCACTTCTCTGTTCCTTAAATACTTTCCACTCCCCCCTTTTCTTCCTCTTTTTTTTCATGAGCACTGCAGAATGCTTTCTGCATGATCCCACACATCATCTCACCACTGTTTCTTATCTTCCTGGCCATCATATTTGTCTTTTTCTTCCACTTTCTCTTCTTCAGTCCTCTCCACTCCTCTTCTTCTTCTTCTTCTTCTTCTTCACAGAGAAGACCTGTCCATATCCTTATATTGTCCTCCTGGCGCTCTGGGTCATCATTCTTGGGGCAGATCTTCAACCATCATCCTGATGTATTTTATATCTTTGAGCCTGGATATCCTGTCTGGATAAGGTTCCAGCAAGAGAATGTTGAGCTACTTCACTATCCACTCAGAGACCTCCTGCACTCCCTCTTCACCTGTGATGTATCCCCCCTCCTGCCTTACCTTCCCCATGGTGGGCAGAGAATCTCTGAGTTTGTATTCTTTGCAGAGAGTAGGGCCTTGTGTTCCCCCCCGGCTTGTTTATATCCCATCACCTCAGAAGGATATGATCGCAGCAAATGTTCTGTACTCTGTGGAAGTATCCCCGTAAAAAAGATGGCAGACACATGTGTGGCTTACAGCCATGTGGTAATTAAAACAGTGCGGATCCTAGATATTAATGTTCTCATTCCCCTTCTTCGAGACCATGATCTGGACCTTAGGATTCTTCACCTGGTCAGAGACCCCAGGGCTGTGGCGTCTTCAAGGAATTTTTTTTCCCTGCTTATTGATGACAAGATTCTAATTGGGAGTGAAGAAAAGGGGAAAAAGAATAGCCCCACTATAACCCAGGTTATGGGTAAGATTTGCAATGCCCAGGTTGCTATCAACAAGGTGGCCAAAGCAGTTGGCAGTATCTTTCATGGGAGATATTTGGTTATACGTCATGAGGACTTGGCAATGGAACCCAATCTCAGTGTCAAACGCATTTATGACTTTGCAGGTCTAACCCTGACTGAGGACCTAAAGAACTGGGTGTACACTATCACCCATGATAAGGATGAGAAAAATGACGGGCATATGAAATATTCCAAGGAGTCAAGAAAAGTAGTCCAGAACTGGAGGAGGAATATGGACTTCCACAGTGTAATGGAGGTTCAGCAAAGCTGCCAGGTAGCTATGAAGCACTTTGGTTACCTGCTGGTGGAATCAGAGAAAGACCAGAAGAACCTGACTATGGACTTGCTTGTGGACAGATGGACAGAGGAAGAGTAGTGATGTCAAGAACATAAATACAGAACTCAGAATCTGAGAAATTCAATGAAGAATCAGATTGGTGAAGGGCAATAGAGATAGACAAAGAGTGAGATAAGAAATAAAGGGGTGGAACATTGAGTAGCATGTCCAGGGCTTAATTTACATTTTAGCTGTTCCTAGCTGATGCACCCAGGGTGTTAATGACTCCAGTTCCAGCCACATCTACTGTTGCCTAGCACAAGAAAATCATGGTAATCCACTGACTGCTGGAGAAGTCTCAAACTACAAAGCAATGCATTGCAGACCTCTTTAGCAGGCAAGGTAATTATGCACTAAGGCGTGATAAAGAGGTGATAAAGTGGAGGTGACTTCTCCAGTGATGTCACTTCTCCAGTTCCTGTGTTAATCTATGGAGCCAATGCGCTAAGCTTTATCCAACTTTGGAGATCTTAGTGCATAAGCTTCATAGAATAACATAGGAACTGGAGAACTAATTTTACTGGAGAAGTCCTCTTGGCTTTTATCACCACTTTATCAAACTTTAGTGCATAACCCACAGGATGGTAAATAAAAGATAGTACACTGGATAAGCCAAATACCATAAGCCAGAAGTAGGAGCCCTATGTTAAAAAACATGAATTAATTCTGTGTCAAGCCGAGGAACATTGGGGGAAAATAAAATCCTGATTGAATTAATTGGTACTTTTTACCCCATGGATTCTAAAGAGGTATTTGACCCCTGTGGGGTGCAGTTTTTGTGCCTCAGAATTATTCCAGTTCTCTTGTGAATCTAGGACCCTAGGTGTCAGGTGCAGGAGTACTGGGATGGTTCTTGCCACACCCACAATTCTGAATAAGAGTGTAGTCAGTACCACTCTGGCTCCTCCCCTCAAAACCTGGTGGTTCTGGAAAGTTGCCTGCTCTACCTAATGGTTAACCCTCCCCTCAGCATATCATAATCGTGACTGCTATCACTATGAGCAGTAAAAGGAGGAACTGGAAGGACCCTTATTATGTGTCCTCTGAGTCCGAGGAGGAGGAAGTGAGTAGTACTGAACCAATGTTGTCCAATCCCCCTAAATCACCCCAAAGGATCTTGGGGAATTTAATGGAAAGGGAGGGAAAAAAGGGAATGGGAAGGGAGGGAGAAAAGGGCAGTACTAGTGAGAGCAGGACAGGTCAACTGACTGTGCCTGCTAACAGACATGCTGCCCCTGCTGCCACCAGGGCTGTACCTGCAGCCACCATTGCTGTACCTCCTGCCAGATGTGCTGCCCCTGCAGCCACCAGTGCTGTACCTGCTGCCAGTGCTGAACCTGCATCCACCAATACTTTGCCTGCTGCTGGTGCGTCTTGTAGTACTCAGGAGGGGAAGTAGAAGATGATGCCAAGTGTGACAGCAAGGGACCCTAAGTTACACTTGCCATTCCCAAGCAGTCCTGTCAGTGCTAGTACTACTACTAAGGTCCAGCAGCTGGTTAGTGTTAGGAGTGTAGGAGGGGGAAATCATCAACAATATCCTGAAATTACTAGTGACTGAGGAGGAAGACACTGAGGCTGAACTTGATGTGGTTGGTGTTAGTAGTAGTAGCAGTAATGATGAAGCAGCCAGAGTGGTAGGGAAAACATTTGAGTGCTTCCAGACTAGCAGTCAAGGGATCCCACACCATTCCTCTGACCTGGGGACTGGGAGTCCCCCCCTTCCCTTCACTAAAGTGTCCAAAAGGAACAGGATCCTGAAGACTGAGATGGCGGGATTATTGAAGGAGGGGGAGCAGTCACACAATTAATACCACCACCAGCAGGAGCACAGATCAGCTGCCTGTGCCTGCTGCTACTGCTGCCAGTTTGCCTTCTTCAGGCCTAAAAGAAATTCCAAGTGTGACATTAGGAGACCCTCTGTCACATTGTTTGTCACCTCCTCCAAGCAGCGGTGAGATGTCTGGAATAGTGCAGCAGCAGCACGTAGGTAGTGGTGATGATGATGGTGGAGAAGCTGGGGTGGAAGATATTGATAGCCATTTTAGCAGAAACTGAGAAGGAATGGGAGACAGGAATGAGGCATCATCACCACCACTAGCAGTGAAAGTTTGGAATTTGTGGAATTTGCAACTGCTCTAATTCCTTCTGCTGCTGAGTTGCAAGGGCAGCAGGATGCTGAGGAGCAAGCTGGTGTGCCACAGACCACAGTGGACACAGTGGGAATGGGGGTCAACAAGTGATGTGGCACTAGGACAGGTTACACTTGCCAGCAATACTCCTGATCCTAGTTGCAGTGCTGAATCTGAAGCAGTAGCAGCAACAGAAACAACATCATCCGCTGCCACAGACAATGAAGGTGAATGAGGAGGACAAGAAGTAAGAGGCCATTCTTCTCCACCTGTCCCTCCCCCTGAAGTCATGGGTGTGGGACTATTTTTCTCTTGGGGCAGGCATAGTACAGTCATCAGCAACGGAACTGTGCACATTTGTGACAAGTCAGTGAGAAGAGGAAAGGAGGGAACACACCTTGGCACAAGTACCCTGATATCACACATGAAACACAGACACCATGATATTTATGTCAAATTTGTTAAATCCAAACACCCACCACAGAAATCAAGCACTGCTTTTGCTGTCCCTGACTCTCCAGAAAGGCAAGAAGAGGCGAGGAGGAGATCAAAGAGGAGGAAGAATAACGCAACCCAGGCAGAGACTGGAGGTTCCATGACGAGTGAAACAACTAGCTCACCATCACCTTCTAGGGTAAATACATCTTCTACCAATCCACCTCGTTTATTGTTACCTCCCTCACCAAATGATAGCCACTCTGTTGATGTTAGAATGTGGCAGTGCGTCTCTACCCATTGAACACTGTGTGGTGCACTGACCACACATGCCAGTCTGGTGGAGGAGAATCGCAAGCAGTGCATCAAGCGGCATCTGAGGAGATTCCATCCTGCAGAATATGCTAGGATTCTGACAGGGAGGGTTCATCACTACTATTAAACTGTCAGTAAGTTGTCACGTGTCCTTAGCGGGGTCTGGTCAAGGGATATAGTGACAGTGGCAGTACTTGGTTTTGGGTGTCATGGTGTTAGGATACAGTTGTGCCTCCAGATGTTATTTACCACATACACATTGTGCACATTGCAGTTGCTGATGAGAGCCACAGTTCCTGCTCTCAAGGGAAACATTTATATTCTAATAACAACACACCCATGATTTTGGAGGGGGCAGGTGGAGAAGAAGTACTGGTCAACTTCTTTTCTCCATATATACTGGGGCCTACTTATGGTGCTGCTACTGCCTCAGATGCATCACTGGAGCTAGTTGTGGCAAGTGTGCACAGTGCTTTTGCCACCATACTTCATCATACATAACCCATGTTACTGCTATTGTTGACCCCATTCCCTTTCAGCAGCCTAATCATCCTGCTGCTTAAACAACTCAGCACACAGCATCAGCAAGAACAGCAGTTGCAAATTCCGCAGTTATGTACTCAGACTCAGGAGGAGGACATTTGACAATGGCCAGTGGCCACTGGCCAACATGACCTGCCAGCACTAGGCCAGTAGGGCATTTTTATTTTTTTCCTCAGGGTTTGTGCTTTGAAAAAAAAGAACCATAGTCCTACAAAAAATAAACTATTTTTGGGGGTTTGTTTCTAACAAGTCTAAGTCCTACACATCAATGTTTCCTTATGGTTTGTGCCAAGGAATTCTAAGTCCTACAAATCAATGTTTCTTCCGGGCTTGTGCCAAGCGAGTCTAAGTCCTACAAATCAATGTTTCTTCAGGGCTTGTGCCAAGCGAGTCTAAGTCCTACAAATCAATGTTTCTTCTGGGCTTGTGCCAAGCGAGTCTAAGTCCTACAAATCAATGTTTCTTCAGGGCTTGTGCCTCTACTAATTCTAAGTCCTACATATGAATGTTTCCTCAGGGATTGGGCCTCTAACAACAAATCTAACATATCACTCTCTACAAAATACTCTGTCAAGTATCAGTCCACCCCAGTGGCAGCTTATGTCAGGGGGTTCCTGTCTCTACCACTTTACATATAAATGTCTTAATTGTTTTTGTTATTAACTGTCCCCCCCAATACCAGTCAAGAAACCCCCCAAAACAAATTCCTTGTTCTTCTGATTCATTCCTCAGACTCCACCCATCAACACAGACACCCTTCTCAGAATTAATTTATACCATATCTTATCTGGTTTTTAATTGTATTTAGGATTTATTTTTTTCATTAACTGCCCCCCCTCAATTCCAGTAAACAAACCCCCCCCAAAAAATTCCCTGTTCAACTGATTCTTTCCCCACACCCCACCCACACACGCACCCTCATGCCCCTTTTATACTACGCCTTTGGGAAATAAAATAGTATTTGCTATGTGTTGTGTGTAATTTCAAAGTTCCCACTGATTTCAATGGAATGAGCTAGGCTAAAAAAGTGGGAAAAAGCAGAAAATTGCACTCTTCGCAGGAAATTATAAGCCAAGTGGAAAGTGCCATTTTCCGCCGATTTCACTTTGAGGTACAAATTGTTGCCCATCCCAATTTAGGATTTATTACAGTCCTTACCTCCCATGTGTACCTCTCTAGGAGGTATTAGGGGTACATACCTCCCAAATGTCCCTCTTTAGAGGATACCAGGGATCCATAAACCTCAATGTCCCTCTTTACGAAATATTCGGGATACATACCCCCTAAGTGTCCCTCTTTAGGAGATATTAAAGTCCATACCTCCCAATTGTCCCTCTTTAGGAGATAATATATTAGAGTCCATACCTCCCAAGTATCCCTCTTTATGAGAAATTAGGGGCCCATACATCCCAAGTGTCCCTCTTTAGGAGATATTAGAGGTCCATACCTCCCAAGTGTCCCTCTTTAGGAGATATTAGAGGTCCACACCTCCCAAGTGTCCCTCTTTAGGAGATATTAGAGTCCATACCTCCCAAGTGTCCCTTTTTAGGAGATATTGGGGTACATACCTCCCAAGTGTCTCTCTCCAGGAGTAATTAGGGATAAATGCCTACCATGTGTCCTTCTTTAGGAGATATTAGGGGTATGACAATGAGACTTCAATAACAGACACAAGTAACTTGCCTCATTTCAGTTGTTGGTTCCAGAAGTATAACACAAAATGCAACCCCCCACTTGCAAACCCTAATAAGGAGACCCATGCCCAACCCCAGTTAT
The DNA here is from genome assembly GCA_037306005.1 of Rhinophrynus dorsalis. Taxonomy (NCBI): domain Eukaryota; kingdom Metazoa; phylum Chordata; class Amphibia; order Anura; family Rhinophrynidae; genus Rhinophrynus; species Rhinophrynus dorsalis. Next base: position 157,043,167 of record CM074726.1, on the reverse strand, counting down.
GCTCTGCCACAATTTCCCCCCCACCCCTATCACATTTTCCACCCAAAACAATGAATAATAATACAAAGAAGAAGAATGATCTAGATTTCTTTAGTACACATTTACAAAATGAGTACAGATTAAAAAAAAGAATTACCTAGAATTCCAATCATTTCCTCCAAAAAAAACCCCAAAACAACACTTTACAAAAAACTTCAATACACCTTTAAATTACAAAACAATGTGCCCACTGGGTATGTGGGAGAAAAGCTGGAGAATTACCTCCTGCAAGGTCATGGAGCAGAATTCCAGACTTAGCCTTTAGACTCTGACTCCTTGATATGTGTAGACCTGGAAATCAAACAAGCTGAAGGCACTTGCAACACTCAGAGAATAACAGCATCTAAACATTTTACCCCATTGAATGCCAGAGGGTCACGCAATGCAGTGGACAGAAGTGAGTGGCTCAGCCCTCTGCTTAAATATATGTGTACTTAAAGGGATAGTAATACTTGAAAATAAGTTTATTTTATATTGTAGCCCTTAAAAAAACTTGAAAAATGATATAAGTCTTATCTCCCAAACCTTTATGGTTTGGGAGATATTCAGAAGTAAAGTTTCCCCTGGAGTGCCGTCATTGCTCCACCCTTCAGATTTGGAATCCGGTCCCGGGACCGGCTGTGCCTCTCCAGAAGTACTGAGATCACCATCTTTAAAAAGAATTTCGTAATTGGAATGGTCTACAAAGTGTGCTTTCAAGCCAGGCACACTTTGTAGATAGTTCCAATTAAGTAGTTCTTTTCAAAGATCGTGACCTCGGCACTGCTGAAGAGCTGCCGGTTGTTCTGTGGACCGAATTCCAAATCTGTCCACTAGATGGCAGACTTGGCTGAAACAGCCAGGAAAAGATAAGATATAAGACTTATATCATTTTTCATGTTTTTTTAAGGGCTACAATATAAAATACAATTATTTTCAAGTATTACTATCCCTTTAAGTGAGGTTTTCACATATGTAGCAGTGTGTGCTCAGCTATCTGGCACTAAAAAGCTTGTCAAAAGGAGAGGGTATGATGCCCAAATAAACATAGTAATGCGTATTAGACTAACAGGCCATGGCTTAATTTAAATTCACATTAACTGAAGTTGGTGATGTTACACATGGAAGTTAAGAACTTGGGTCCCAGAAACCAGGGAGACATTGCAGTGAAGTCTGGGAAGGACAAAAGCAACAAGCACACCAGGAGGCCCATAAACCACAGGTAAACCAAAAAACAACCGAACCTCAAGCTCAAACCATAGAAATACCCCAAACCCACATACACCCCAGAACCATACATACCAATTCCAGAACACCAGACCAGTCTCCATCCACAACTCCACACGCAGTCCAGCACCCAGCGATACTCGCCTGGCTAAACCGGAGTCACCGTAAACTGAAGAACAGCCACTAACAGGCACGTCGTCTGCAACAGGGATTTCCTGGAGGCAATTAAAGCCAAAACCGACAGGCAGCCCACATGCAATGTCAGGTTCCACAGCACCACCTGAAACATACACCATGAATGCAGTGGGACAAACTGGCATCTCTAACTCACCATGAAGCTGGGAACACCAAGTGGTAGTATCCCACCACGGCTGATCCCACACCAGCAGCAGAAGGAGTGCCCAGGCACTCAGCCGGCCGCATCCCAGCACACTTTGTTACTTTGTTATCCTTATTGTTTTTACCATAAATGTTAAGTAAACATTAACTGACAGTCCTTGCCATCCCAGACTCCGTGAACCTAGCATGGCCAAATTGCCCGGGCTCATGCTGTACTCCCAACATCCTTCAGCACTTACAGATGATTCTACCCAATTACTTCACTGGCCATTCACCTTAGCTTCAACTAGTAAAGTAACCACCCGAGATCTAAGTCTGGTGCAAACTCCCAAAATCCTTAATTTCCATGTGTACCATCACCAACTGCAACCTAAGTCCAGTGCAAAACTCTCAGAGGGCTTCAGCCCACGGATAAATCCTTCACAACTTTACCATATAAGTTATCAAACTCTGAAAATCAGGCAAGGACTACCCGCCACAGGAACCGACTGTCCATACCTGGACCAGTCGGGCCCCACCCCATAAATCCATGGCCTGGCCCCCAATCGACCACACACACCACAACCCTAAAGTTTAAATATACAACCCGAAAACCGTAAAGGACACAAGATCAATAAACCAGCCCATCAATCACACCCCAAAAACACAGTCAATGAACCACCCACCATCCAGCCAATTAGCCATCCCATCCAACAATCCGGAACCAAACTATCACCCTGACATAATGTTAAACCGACTACCCCCCCCCCCCCACCCCAGAAGAGATTATAACCACAAGATCCTCCCCAATCCCCAAGCAAGCAGATACAGGAGAGAAGAAAATAAACAAACAACCGCACAGACACACAACCCGAAACCAACACACAAACCAAATCAAGCAGCCTACATGCCTACCACAATGCGCTCAATGGGCATCCTCTGAGATACCCAACTCACTCCACCCCTGGGCACCAACAATCAGATCACACACAAACAGTCCATGACTCAAGCCCACCATACCCCAATCCCCAGAGACTAACCGGGAAACAACAGACTACCAGACACAAATACATCACGTCAGAACCCACAAGGGCCAAGCACGCACCAAAAGGAGACAACCTGGACCACAAGACAACCACAGACACAGGCTCAATGGAGACATCGCAAGCGACGTACAAGTCCTTCCAAAATATGAGACTGCTTGTACACTACCCTGACAAGACACACACACATACACACTCAAACCAACACCCCAACCAAGCCCTAGCCACCAACAGGCACAGAGATACTGAGATATACACATCTGATAATATAGACATATAAATACATACCAAACCTACAGAAGGAACACCCAGCATCAAAACTGTATGCAGCACCAATACACAACTATGAATCAAATACCCACTGATCCACAGGCGTATCCATATGCACCCATATACCATACAACTCCAATTCACACACAGATATAGAGATAATATACATATCCCCACATATACATATATAGACACACAGACATAAGACACACAGCAATACAAAAATGAATGAAACAAAACCACACTCAGCCAACAGGCAATTACCCACACATAGTCCCAAGCTACTCCCCCATATGTAAATACATGTAAGGCACCAAGGGATCAAGAACTTGGAATGATAGAGTGAGTTAGCAACATGGATCCCAGAAACCAGGCTGACATTGCAGTGAAGTCCGGGAAAGACAAAAGCAACAAGCACACCAGGAGGCCCATAACCCACAGGTAAACCACAAAACAACCCAGTCTCAAAGCTCAAACCATAGAAATACCCCAAACCCACAAACACCCCCAGAGCCATACACACCAACTCCACAACACCAGACCAGTCTCCATTCACAGCTCCACACGCAGTCCTGCTCCCAGCGGATACTTGCCTAGCCAAACCGGTGCCACCGGAAACTGAAGAACAGCCACTAACCAGCACATCGTCTGCAACAGCGATGTCCTGGAGGCAATTAAAGCCAAAACCACCAGGCAGCCCACATGCAATGTCAGGTTCCACAGCACCACCTGAAACATACATCATGAGTGCAGTGGGACAAACTGGTATCGTCAACTCACCATGCAGCTGGGAACACCAAGTGGTAGTGTTCCACCACGGTTGATCCCACACCAGCAGCAGAAGGAGCGCACAGGAACTCGGCCGGCCTCATCCCAGCACACAAGTCATGCCTCAAGGAAGCCTGGCCCCGAATTATGCCAGCCCATAAACCATCAGAGCTACTGCTCTACTTCCCAGTGCACCATAACCTCCATGCACAGGTTGCATAAGGTGACAAGGACACTGGAACCAACCGGGTAGCACCAACCGAGATCCATCCATCCAGGCCGCCCAAGATGCAACAGGAACCCGCCAGACCATCCCTGGATCAGCTTCAGCCAGACAAATGGCTGAGACTATCCTCACCAACGAAACTGCAACAACAGCACCTATGGAAAGTTAGATGACCCAGGAAAACAGGACCGCCATGAGGGCCACATATGGCACCCATCCACCACTATCCCCAGGTTCGACATTGAAAGTAGAGTTCTGTCAGCCCCACCACCTTGAAGGCTTCAAATGTCTGCAGCCAGACTCCCAAGTGAATGTGGCATAGAACCCCAGGCAGGGAAGCCTGTGCACAGTGCCTGCATCAGGGGGTCCATGGGGACCACAGTCACAGGCTCAGCCAACAACGCAGGCCATCCCATAAGGCTCACAGTGCAGACCGCACCTGCAAGAGGCTAAAACAGAGCAACACCCATGCCTCGTGACATTAACCCTCAGCACACATCCCCCAAGGCCACAACCCAGCAGGGCTTGAACACTGCCATCCTGAACCCCTCACAGCACCCAAAAATACACCCCCAACCATGTCATATCCAAGCAACTATCCCTGCAGTATGGTCGCCCCCCAGATACTAGCAGCTGGTCCCTCCACAAGATCCCCTCACCCCCTGACAGCAATGACAAACCCATGGCTTGGAATTACTGAAACTCACGGAAGGGGGGGGATGAGTCAAGCCAAATATCATCAGAAGGCACACGAAGAGGGGCTCCGCAGTCAATGTAGGGGGACAGACCCCTAATGGGAGGGAAACTCTGTAAACACTGCTCCTGTCTGTCAGGCAGCTGATCCCGCCTTCGGCATCCCCTGGAATAAGAGCAGTACACACACACACAACCCAGAAGTACTCCCATTCTGTCAACCAGGCATCCCTACAGCACTAAGATGGACCCCCAACCCGAGACTGTAACTAGGTAGGGCTCACCTATCACCCACAACAGAGAACAGAGGGGCCACCCACACTCAAAAGCCTCTCTTGGGCCACCGTGATCCACCCCACTCAAAAACCTCTCTGGGGTCAGCGTGACCCACCTGAACAGTAGTCAATCAGTGAGAGTATCCCTGACCTCCACCACTGCAATGTGCCCCATCCCCATCCCACTTGGGGAATAAGGCTCCAGAGTAATAGCCCGGCCCGTCAGAAAAGAAAACCAGCCTCTTCACTAACTGACAATGAAGGACACCCAACTGAAAGAAATTGTGCCTTGTGTTCAGGGCCTGCCAAATGCAGTCCATAAGACCAGCCCCTACCTCCTGGCATGAGAGGGAATGCTGCGGGGAGGACTGGTGCAACTGCAAGAGGGAGAGGAGTGAGGTTCACATAGCATGTCCTGGGGTGGAAAATGGTCCGCAACAGCGGGCAAGGAGCACACAGCCCAGTCAGCCCCTGTGCTTCCAGGTTCATGGACCTCACCACCGGAGGGAGGTGGAAGAGATAGGCCACTGGGGAGCTCCAAAAACTGTCCGTCCCCCCTGCAATACCCAACAGCAGCCGTCATCCAGTCAACACGCTATCCAATAGCAAGACCACAGAGAAGATCTCAGCAGGACAAAAACTGAAAAAAGAAGAAGAGACAAAACGCAACCTCTAAGAGCAGACTGTATAATTAAATACTTGGTATCCTGCACACTTCGATGCACTCGCCAAATGATTTTTTGTAGGAATGCCACAACTAGATGCTCTCACTTTACGTCTGGTCTAGCAGGACTCAGCGTTTGTCAGTCAGAATCTCCTCGCTCACAGTATTCTGAACTTATGCAGTCAGTGCGATGGCTTTCTATTGGTTCAATCAGCTGGTGCTCCCAAGAGGAGTGCCAGTGAGGATAGCTCTCTGGCACTCAAAAGGTTAAAATTAATATAGAAGACTTTACTACTACTGAGCTCCATGCTAGACTCCATGCTAGAAAAATGGCTGTTTGTTTTCTGAGGCCTAAAATAAAAGTGTACTTAGCCTGGGCTTCATAAGTGGAGACAGCACTCAATAATCTTCCACAAAAGATATTTAGTCAGTGCAATTGCTTCCGATTGATTCAATCAGCCAGTGCTCCCAATGTTACACTAGACCAGTTCAGCAGAGCGGGTTAAGACAGGTCACCGTCAATCTGCATCAGTAGCGCGCTATAGAAATCAAGAGAGAAAGATCCTCTAAGTGTAGCACCTTGAGTAATTATCCTCAACAGTCAGGCCCCACTATCCTGCACTCACCAGGTAATAGTGGTATGCAAGCTTTGCGGAGCCCTTTTGTATAAGATAGATCCCAATATAGGAGATATAGGCAAGGGCTCAAAATGTATTAAGAATAAATCTTTTATTTGAAAGAATAAAAAAATCACTCCAACATGTTTCGGGAGAATACCTCTCGCTTCATCAGGGAATAAAGAACTATGAACAATTGCCCCTTTTTATGTATTGAGAGATGCGTAATGATGGCTGTCAACCCCAGGAAGTGGTTAGGCTCGTCCGGCTCTGTGTACTTACCTCTCTGCTGGGATTGTGGCCATTATATGCAGGGTGGCTTAGCGGTCTTATCCCGCATCGTTGGGGGGAGCCGGGTGGCACATCTTTAGGTGTGTCCTTTCTGGGTAGCTATCTTAGTTGGTGGGCCTCTGGCCAGGGGCTATGGTCCCTGATTGAGCAATCCTTTTACTGTTCATCTCAGCAGTCCTACCCCGCCAATATTAGGATCACTGGGTAATCCATTGCAGGATTTTAGGGTTCCTGTGGTCTCTACTGCTTTGAACTTCTCTGTCTCTGTGAGTGCTTATCTCTGTTCCAGTGTTTGGACACCTGGATCCCCTCCTTCAGGGGTGCCGTGTCTGTCCTCCCTCTGCCTAGCAATCCACCTTGTGGATCTGGTTCAGGTTCCTCTTATGGTTTACCCATACTCCCATCCAGGCCAGGGTCTCATTTCAACTGAGATCGGGCATCTGGCTTCGCAGCCAGCACCTCTAGCCCAGCTTCAGCTGCTGCAAGAGATAAGGGTAAACTGTCATCGCTCCCAAGCACCGTACCCTAGCATCGCTCCCCATCTTCTGGAACTGAACTCGGTCATCAGACTGTTACAGACTAATCAAGCCAGATTATGGATCCCGCAGATGTAAATAGGATCCTTGCTACACACGATCAGCAGGAGCAAATTCTGTCATCTCACAAAAGCCATCTCAGAAGTCTGGAACACAAGATGGATGCAGTTTTGGAGATGCTTAAAGGAATTACGACACCCACCCCTTCCACACCTATTATACCCCAACCTACTACATTTTCTATGGCATCTAGTGTATCCAGTAACCTCACTGATATAACTTCCAAACTTCCATTATCAGAAAGATACTCAGGCAATGCAATGGAATGTAGGGGTTTTCTTAATCAGTGTTTGTTACACTTTAGGACCAACCCCCACTACTTCGGTACACATGTAGCAAGACTTTCCTTCATTATTTCATTATTAAAGGATAAAGCTTTAGCCTGGGCTTCACCCTTAGTGGAGCAAAACTCACCAATCCTTTAAGATTCAGAAGAATTTTTAAACAAATTTTGTCTGATTTTTGATATTCCAGGACATAGGCCCGCTGCTGAAGCAGCAATATCAGGACTACACCAAGGGTCTCAAGCAGTCAGTCTGTATGCTATAGACTTCAGAACCTTTGCCTACAAGACAAAATGGAATGATGAAGCCCTCCCTGCTGCATTTAGAAGAGACCTTAATGACCAGATCAAGGATGCTCTAACCTACAAAGACAATGCCACGGTCTTTGGAAGACATGATAACATTATGTCTAGAGATTGATAGAAGACTGACAGAACTCTCAATGGAAAGTGAAGGTGGTAGGCACACTAGAAATTTCCCACCCTCGGACCCATGAGGGTTAAAATTAATATCAAAGGCTTTACTATTACTGAGCTCCATGCTAGACTCAGAAAAATGGCTCTTTGTTTTCTGAGGCCTAAAATACACAAAAATGTACAAAGCCTGGGCTTAATCAGTGGAGACAGCACTCAGTGCTTCCATTACACCAAACATTTTCGCTCCTCTTAAGGACCAACCCTGATGAAGGTCCTTAAGGGGAACAAAAACTTTTGGTGTTACAGAAGCACTGTTGGATAAATATCTTTTTGTGGAAGTTCTTTGAGTACTGTCTCCTCTGCTTAAGCCCAGGCTAAGTATGTATATATATATATATATATATATATATATATATATATATATATATATATGTGTGTGTGTGAGAGAGCGATATTGACAATGCAGACTTTGTAGTCTTGTCTGTGGGGGTGAGTCCGACAGATCAGTGGTCTGAATTTTAAAGGAATAGTAACTCTTAATATGGAAAATATAAGCCTTGTCAGGGTTATGATGCTGAGTAAAACATGGACACTCCCACTGCTGAGAAATGTTTTTAACCCTTTGATTGCCAGGGGGGTTACACAATGCATTGCAAAGCAATGCGTTGCGTACCCCTCTGGCACTCAAAGGTTTAATAACCTACTCAATAGAGGAGAAATAGTTTTCCCGAATTTGAGCTGATGTAAATGAGGCTTTTAACCCCTTGAATGCTAGCCATTGGTGATCTCTTTAGCATTCAAAGGGTTAATAATCCCATTTAAATTGCTGGGGAAATGTGTCTGTCCCTGATGTTGTGCTTGGTATACTGGATATGTTTTCAGTTACTTTTTTGATTATTGTTTTTGCAGATAGCTTTAAAGGGATAGTAATGTTTCATAATAAAAGCAGCTCTAATTAATCATCATAGTATTTGGACTTTGGAGAGTGTTATTTCAATACTGTCAGAGTTGTAGTTCCAGAGTAATTCAATGACAAAGTATCCCCCTCCTGCCCCTTTTACGGATGTAACACTGTTCAGCCAGAGCAGAAGGGAGGTGCCCAGGTAGACTGCAGAGAGGGACAATCTCCAATTAAGATAAGGGAAAAACCTGAAAAGCTTGTCAAGGGGGGCAGGGCTTTCATTGTTCTCATAGGAAGAAGATTGTCCCCTTCTGTTATCTGTCTGGTCTATGGACTGCATTCCACATCTGAGAAGAGATGGCTTACACTAGGTAAAAGGGGCGGGAGGGGAAACTTTGCTTGTGAATATCTCTCAAACCATAAAGATTTGAGAGATAAAACTTATATCATTCTTCATATTTTTTTAATGCCTACAAAATAAAATAAAGATAAAATGAAGTATTACTATCCCTTTAATTATTAAAGGTAATAAGATTTAATGGGGCAGGGTTCTCCTATCCTAATGTAGGAATAAATACAGTGCCTCCTATTATAATTTCTGTAAATCTACTACAATTACTTACTATACCCGTATTTCCAAAGTGTCCATCTTTGAAGGAATAGTAATACTTCGTTTTAACTTTATTTTATTTTGTAGGCATTAAAAAACATGAAGAATGATATAAGTCTTATCTCTCAAACCTTTATGGTTTAAGAGATATTCACAAACAAAGTATCCCCCCCTATTCAGCCAGATCAGAAGGGAGGTGCCCAGGTAGACTGCAGAGAGGGACAATCTTCAATTAAGATAAGGGAAAAACCTGAAAAGCTTGTCAAGGGGGGCATGGCTTTCATTGTTCTCATAGGAAGAAGATTGTCCCCTGCTGTTATCTGTCTGGTCTATGGACTGCATTCCACATCTGAGAAGAGATGGCTTACACTAGGAAAAAGGGGCGGGAGGGGGAAACTTTGCTTGTGAATATCTCTCAAACCATAAAGGTTTGAGAGATAAGACTTATATCATTCTTCATGGTTTTTTAATGCCTACAAAATAAAATAAAGTTAAAACGAAGTATTACTATCCCTTTAAGAGGCACAGTCACTCTTTGAGACTCACATCCCTCTGTCTCTCTTTCACACCCTGGTGTCCTTCTTTTTAGGAGGCCAGACTGTGGTTTGTATATAAATGTATCACATTGCTTCATAGTGATAAAACTAACATTACTGTTTGCAAAAAAAATCACTATATGTGTTTATACATTAGTGTGTGTAAATAAAATACTTTATCATTTATTAAGTTACACAAAGAGGTGTCAATAGGCCATAAAATAACCTAAACATTATCTGTATTGCCACACCCACCAGCCACACCCCCAGCAGCACCACCTAAAACACATGTCTATCTTTGGCCACTTGAAACGTTGGGAGCAATGTGTACCTCCCCTGTACTGTATCATATGTGTAACTTTTCAGGGTTTTGACCCAGATATCAGCGTCTAAGGATGAAAGGCCACATTCTCATGGTGAGAGAGTCCAGTGTTACCTCCTATCTAATATGATCCAGTTAAAGGGATAGTAATACTTCGTTTTATCTTTATTTTATTTTGTAGGCATTAAAAAAACATGAAGAACAATGTAAGTCTTATCTCTCAAACCTTTATGGTTTAAGAGATATTCACAAGCAAAGTACCCCCCTCCCGCCCCTTTTTCCTAGTGTAAGCCATCTCTTCTCAGATGTGAATCTGGTTGTAAGACCGACAGATAACAGAAGGGGACAATCTTCTTTATATGAAAACAATGAAAGCCCTGCCCTCCTTGACAAGTTTTTCAGCTTTTTCCCTTATCTTAATTGAAGATTGTCCCTCTCTGCAGTCTACCTGGGCATCTCCCTTCTGATCTGGCTGAACAGGTGGGGATACTTTGCTTGTGAATATCTCTTAAACCATAAAGGTTTGAGAGATAAGACTTATATCGTTCTTCATGTTTTTTTAATGCCTACAAAATAAAATAGTGATAAAACGAAGTATTACTATCCCTTTAACTACTTTTTTAATGCCTACATTTGTGAAGTTTATATCAGGAAGGGAAAGGTCCTGCTTGTCTTGTGTGTAATAAAATAGTGATATCTCTAAGTTGTCACAAGTTAATGGGGCCCTGAGGACTACTATTGCAGAGAATAAATATTATGGGGAACTTTAGAATAAATATTCACAAGATCTTAGGGTCAGATCCTTTTTCCAGGTATATATAATTATTGGAATATACATACACGTAGATACATTTAAATGGTTCAGCCACATTGCAGTCTTCACTAAGTCATGATGAAGACCACAAATATGGCTGAAAAGACTATAAATATGACAAAAAAGTTGACAATTTCTAACACTAAATGTGCATGCAGTGCTACAATCCCAGAATGCATCAGTGAAAAAAAAAGTGCTGTGGTTCTCTAGATCTGCCCACTCCCAGACAGTGTGGTTCTTAAAGGAGCAGTAAACTTTTTTATGAAAACACATATTTTACAGAGCATTTCCTGCTGAATAAAACAAGGTCAGATGTTTTATTCAAAAATTATAACAGTTTAAATATTCAGGAAGTGAATTTACTGTGTTTACTTCCTGATAGTTCTAACTGACAGGAAGTGACAGGCAGTTTCTATCACATGCTATGGAGAACTGTATGTCTCTGACTTTTCTGACTTTCCTTTCCATTAGAATCTAACAGGAAATCTAATTAGAATTTGACCACTAGAGGGCACTGCTAATGTAAAAAACGGGTTTAAACTGTAATAACTCTGGAAATATAAATCTCTCGGTAGTGGGAGTACCCTTATTTTATTCAATAGGAAAATCCCTACAATATATATTTTTTTCCATAAAAAAAGTTTAAGTGGTCAAACTTCAGAATATGTGTTTATAAATTAGTCTGTGTAAATAAAATACATTGGTCTTACTCAAACTAATGTATTCAGATACACATAGAGGTGTCAATAGGTCATGAATAACCTAAAAATTCTCACTAATTCCCCACATACCTACTACTCCCTCATCAACGCCACCTAAAACAAAAGTGTCTCTCTAAGGCTACTGGAAATGTTGGGCGGTATGGTGTTCTACTGACTCTGGAAAATCTGACAAGCTGATACAACTAATAGAAAATATATTGTTACAAATTACAGACATTTCTTATTGGTTTATAGCTTTCTATGTTCAAGAGCTCTCATGAAGTGGAGAAAAAGTTACCAAATCTGGACTACAAATCCCATAATGCCCTTTCATGCACTACGATACGCCTTCGCAGCCCAGCACAGACCCAGAAACAGAGCATGTGGCTTTTATTTTTATGTATGTGTGTATACTGTATATATCTATATATACACGAAATCCAATTATTTGGGCACTCCCTAAATTAAACAGTCACTTTCCTGGGTGCCAGTCAGTAGTAGGAGGTATATAGAGAACTTGAAGGAATGGCAGCACTCACAGGACTTGGTGATCAAATTTTGTGCTCTTTATTGACCATGTAATATTCTGCTGATGACATGTGATGGTGCAATACTCTGTTCATGACATGTCATGGTGTAATAAACTGTTGATGATGTAATGATGTAATATTCTGCTGATGACGTGATGGTGTAATACTCTGTTCATGACGTGATGGTGTAATAAACTGTTGATGATGTAATAGTGTAATACTCTGTTGATGACATGTAATGGTGTAATACTCTGTTGGGCTCATGTAATACCTCTATAAAGAAGGTTCTGATCATTGACCTGGTATGACGTATGTGGAACTCAGCTCTGACTACTTCTGTTTTATTCCTGCTGCTAAAAATGGGTATTCCAGCTTCACATATTTTTGAGTTCATAGATTGCTGTATGCTCACACCAAATATAATATCTAACTAAGATTAGACAACATTTGTAACATTTATTTTAATCTCTTCCCTCCCATTCCACTATTCAACTGCATCCCTTTAGTGTTTACTTTACCCATCTGGCATTCAAAGAGTTAATGCAAAAAAGAGCCACAACTTGAACACACATAACCAGTTTGTATAGAAGCAGCTGTTCAGTGCCAAGAGGATGCAACAACCGCTGGCACCCAAGGCACTAAAGTGGATTAACCCTTTGAGTGCCATGTAAATGTAAGGATTAGTGTGTGTGCTGGACACTCCTCTGGTGCTTACAATTAATCCACTTTATCCCCATTGATTACTAGAGGTTTGAACACCCCTTTGGCACTCAAAGAGTTATTGCTATGTATTATACTGATATTCAAAATAGCCTGTTACAGTCCAACCCCAATTAGCCAGGGGATTACTTTAGTTGTGGTTAAACAGTTGCTGGAGAACCACAGGTCAAACATCCTTTTGCATAGCAATAACTCTGAATGCTAAGAAAAATCCAGTCCCTTGGCACTCAGGGGGTTAAATGAATTTAGTCTTAGTGTCAGAGGGGTGTTGGAAGCATTTGTGTGTTGGACATTGGTCTGGCATTAATGTAATGTGTGGTGTCTACTTCC